>CM031244.1:596510110-597710110 GCA_018340775.1 Taxus wallichiana var. yunnanensis
AGCTAATAAAGCTTTCCAATTCTCAAAACAGTGCATCAAAACTATCTTGGGAACAAGACAATATATCAAGACTTTGACATACCAGCTTTTCTCATTCATATAAAATCCACAATATAGATTAATCTGCCCTATGCATACTTCATCAGTGTATTGATCTCCTTTAACATTGGAATAATACCAACCAATGTAAGCAATGTCTCCAAATCAGTTAAACGAAACAACAAGTCCCTCACCCTATCAACTTTATGACGATATTTGTGCATGAAACCAACCAACGAAGGATACTCCTCACGAACTCTGCATGTAGGTTCATACAAAGAGATCCATCTAGTCTCGACATCCTTTAGAAGTTTTTTGCCATCTATAATTCCAATTGCAAATTTCTAGAACTCAAGAAATCACTTTGGGCTACTTGACATATAGGCATGAAGTTCTCTTATAAGGTCTTCTAATTTAGCAACATTTTCGTGGTTGCTTACCATTTTATACGCTAAATTCATTCTGTGAGCCATACAGTGAATTGGTAGCATATATGGGGCCACTGTTGTTTGTAATCTAACACACAACCATGTTCGGTGACCCTGCATGACAGATGCACCATCTGCTCCAACGCATACCAACTTCGTAGAAATTTCATAATCAGTCATTCCAACAATATCTTTCAAATGAGAAACAACTATTTTATGTAGGTTTTCGGCATTACAGTTTTCAACCATTTTCATAACACCCAGCAGATGAGGTGTCCTTATATGATTTTCTAAAGTATAGATGTGGATACATACCCATGCAGTGTTGTTGAATGTTGTCACTTCATCAATTGAAAGAGAGATAAACTTTGCTTTTTTACATTCTCTTTCAAATTTTCCTTCTCTATCATCGAAAGGCATTTTGCCATTTCCAATCCACTACTTTGGACCAATGAGACCGAGGTACATTTAGCATTCCATTAAATTGATACAAAACTTTTAAATCGAGGAAATCTGAAATCGGTCTTCCTTTTTTTAGTATGTGAAATAGAGTAGATAATTGTATGAATTTTGCATGTAGATTTGTTTCTTTCATCTTACCAATATGCGATGTGATCGTTCCTCCCTTTTCCAAGAGATGTTTTTGTTTTTTCGCTCTGCCTCATATTCGCTGCGTATCTAACATGCATGCATTCTTTTTCAGTTTTCCACCTGTGTGTTTTGATTTTCTCGCCATCCACTTACATACGATCAAATATAATTTTCCACAATGTTTTTCTATAGTGTCAAACTTGATTACATTTTTGTTGCTTTCCCAATTTCCACGTACATATTGTACATGTACATTCGAGATGGGATCTCTTGAATTAGATGATTGTACATGAGTTCAATAAACAGAATTTAGTCGCCCAATCAAACTGTATGTCCTACCAATGGTCCACATATTCTTGTTCGTTTTCAATGCTTTACTTTTTTAGTAGAATTTTGAGCAATATCACAATCGCTTGGTTTCCCCTTTCTTGGACCGGAGTTTGAATTTGATTTCGTGTTCCATTTTCTTTGAGTATTTATATGTGTGATATCTTAATGCACTTACGGTTGCACCCCAACAGAACAATATCTTCAAGATCTCGGCATATTATCGTAGGTTTCATTTGTTGGAATTTGATACGTGTAGAATGCATGTCCACCTCAATAATACCTTCCACACGGTCGGTAAGATTCTCGATTCTTTGTGGTGGCATCTATATGGTTGGTATTTTCAATATTTGTATCCGCAAAGTTTCCAAAATACTTGAAGAGTGATTTTTGATATTTCTTACTTACTTCGTGTTCTTCGCATTCTTTGAGCTAACACCTTCCATTATTCTGAAGAGAGTCATGTGTCCACTATCTGAGGTCTCTGTCGCATGTCCCCTATCTGAGGTCTTTGTCATGCATCAACTCTACACTTGTCACACGTCAATTTCCTATGCACTGTCGCACGTCCACTATCTAAAGTTACTATCGCGCATCCCCTGTCTAAGGTCTCTTTCACACGTCAACTCCACACTTGTCACACGTCAACTGCCTATGCACTATCGCGTGTCCACTGTTATCGAAATTACTCTGTCGAACATCAACTCTTCCTTGCCGCGCATCCTATGTCGAGGTATTTGTTGTGCATCAACTCTGCACTTATCGTGCGTCAACCGCCTATGCATTGCCTCGCCCACTATCTCGAAGTTACTATCGTAAGGCGTCAACTCTACCCTTGTCACACGTACAACGCAATGCCTTGTCGCGCGTCAAATCTCTTTGTCGCATGTCAAACCTATTTCACAATATTGTTAATTTGGTAAGCTACTTGACATATACTACTTGACGTTTCACCTAGGTTTTTATAGGAGATGTTTTCAAATGAAGGTGAAGCCGACCCCCAAAAAAATATACTATATATTTTAGGCGAACAAGACACCGACCCGCTCCAAAAAAATCACCTTTTCAAATTTTCCTAAAATGAAATTTTCACCATATTACGAATATTTGCCACTAAAATTATCCCGATGAGCATATTGGGACTGCTTTGTTTCCTCTTATGAGCTACCAATTTATTTCCAAAAGTTTGAAGCAATGATTTGACCTCATGAAGATAATTTGATGGTGCGAGATGTAAATGGAGTTTCGACTAGCACATAAGGAAGAGGAGTTATAGTTGGTTAATTAGAGGGAAAATCGGGATACATAGACATTGGTGGTCTTGGGGCTATTTTCCCATCCTAGATCAAGCAATTTTCATCTCTTATGGAAATATCATAAGCATTGGGTAATGTTACTCCACCCATCGACTGAATCATGGCCGCAACATCATTGTTCAAAGCCCTTAAGTAGTAAAAAAATGCATTAGTTGGGGAAGGATTTATCGATACTGGGATCTTGTTCCAAGTTTTTGAAATAAAAATTAAAATCTCCCATGAAATCTTGAGGAGATCTCTTTATGGTGGTTAACTGTTCCATAAGTGACAAGTAATAACTCTTATCCCCAAACTGTTTGCTAAGATTCTCTCCTAACTCATCATAGATGGTAACTGGGAAACCTCCAACCCATGAAACATCAAGTATATTTGTGCATAAACCAACCAACAAAGGGTACTCCTTCTAACTCAAGCATGTACAAAGAGATCCATCTAGTCTCGACATCCTTTATGAAGTTTTTTTCGCCATCTATAATTCCTATAATTCCAATTGCAAATTTCTAGAACTCGAGAAATCACTTTGGGCTACTTGACATATAGGCATGAAGTTCTCTTATAAGGTCTTCTATTTTAGCAACATTTTCGTGGTTGCTTGCCATTTTATACGCTAAATTCATTCTGTGAGCCATACAGTGAATTGGTAGCATATATGGGGCCACTGTTGTTTGTAATCTAACACACAACCTGTTCGGTGACCCTGCATGATAGATGCACCATCTGCTCCAACGCATACCAACTTCGTAGAAATTTCATAATCATTCATTCCAACAATATCTTTCAAATGAGAAACAACTATTTTATGTAGGTTTTCGGCATTGTAGTTTTCAACCATTTTCATAACACCCAACAGATGAGGTGTCCTTATATGATTTTCTAAAGTATAGATGTGGATACATACCCATGCAGTGTTGTCGACTCATTGTCACTTCATCAATTGAAAGAGAGATAAACTTTTCTTTTTTACATTCTCTTTCAAATCTTCCTTCTCTATCATCGAAAGGCATTTTGCCATTTCCCATCCACTACTTTCAGACCAATGAGACTGAGGTACATTTAGCATTCCATTAAATTGATACAAAACTTTTAAATCGAGGAAATACGAAATCGGTCTTCCTTTTTTTAGTATGTGAAATAGAGTAGATAATTGTATGAATTTTGCATGTAGATTTGTTTCTTTCATCTTACCAATATGCGATGTGATCGTTCCTCCCTTTTCCAAGAGATGTTTGTGTTTTTTCTGCTCTGCCTCATATTCTACTACGTATCTAACATGCATGCATTCTTTTTCAGTTTTCCACCTGTGTGTTTTGATTTTCTGGCCATCCGCCCCCGTTACAGTCAAATATTGTTTTCCACAATGTTTTTCTATAGTGTCCAAATTTTCAGCTTGATTTGCATTTTTGTTGCTTTCCCGATTTCCATGTACATATTGTACATGTACATTTAGATGGGATCTCTTGAAATTAGATGATTGTACGAGGTTCAATAAACAGAATTTAGCTACCCAATCAAACTGTATGTCCTACCAATGGTCCACATATTCTTGTTCGTTTTCAATGCTTTAATTTTTTGAGTAGAATTTTGAGCAATATCACAATCACCTGGTTTCCCCTTTCTTGGACCGGAGTTTGAATTTGATTTCTGTGTTCCATTTTTCTAAGTATTTATATGTGTGATATCTTAATGCACTTTTGGTTGCACCCCAACAGGAACAATATCTTCAAGATATGGCATATTATCGTAGGTTTCATTTGTTGGACTTTGATATAGTGCGAGAATGCATGTCCACCTCAATAATACCTTCCACACAGTCATTATTCTGATTCTTTGTGGTGGCATCTATATGGTTGGTATTTTCAATATTTGTATCCACAAAGTTTCCAAAATACTTGAAGAGTGATTTTTGAGATTTCTTACTTACTTTCAGGTTCTTCGCATTCTTTGAGCTAACACCTTCCATTATTATGAAGAGAGTCATGTGTCCACTATCGAGGTCTCTATCACACGCGTCCCTGTCTCGAGGTCTCTCCACGAATCAACTCTACACTTGTCACATGTCAATTTCCTATGCACATCGCGCGCGTCCACTATCTAAAGTTACGCCATCGCGCATCCCCTGTCTGAGGTCTCTGTCACACGTCAACTCCACACTTGTCACACGTCAACTGCCTATGCACTATCGCGTGTCCACTATCTGAAGTTACTGTCACACATCAACTTTTCCCTTGTCGCGCGCGCATCCCCTCGCCGAGGTATTTGTTTGCACATCAACTCTGCACTTGTCATGCGTCAACTTCCTATGCACTATCTCGCGTCCACTATCTGAAGTTACTATCGTGCGTCAACTCTACCCTTGTCACATGTACACTGCAATGCCTTGTCTGCGTCAAATCTCTTTGTCACATGTCAAACCTATTTCACAATATTGGTAATTTGGTAAGCTACTTGACATATACTACCTGACGTTTCACCTAGGTTTTTATAGGAGATGTTTTCAAATGAAGGCGAAGCCAACCCCAAAAAAATATACTATATATTTTAGGCGAACAAGACACCGACCCGCTCCGAAAAAATCACCTTTTCAAATTTTCCTAAAATGAAATTTTCACCATATTACGAATATTCGCCACTAAAATTATCCCTGATGAGCATATTGGGATTGTTTCCTCTTATGAGCTACCAATTCATTTCCAAAAGTTTGAAGCAATGATTTGACCTCATGAAGATAATTTGATGGTGCAGATGTAAATGGAGTTGCCTGAATGGGCACATAAGGAAGAGGAGTTATAGTTGGTTAATTAGTGGGAAAATCGGGATACATAGACATTGGTGGTCTTGGGGCTATTTTCCTAGCCTGGATCAAGCAATTTTCATCTCTTATGGAAATATCATAAGCATTGGGTAATGTTACTCCACCCATCAACTGAATCATGGCCGCAACATCACTATTCAAAGCCCTTAAGTAGTACAAAAATTCATTAGTTGGGGAAGGATTTATCGATACTGGGATCCTGTTCCAAGTTTTTCGGAATAAAAAATTAAAATCTCCCATGAAATCTTGAGGAGATCTCTTTATGGTGGTTAAGTGTTCCATATTGACAAGTAATAACTCTTATCCTCAAACTGTTTGCAAAGCTTCTCTCCTAACTCATCATAGCTGTGTACAGTGGAAACCTCCAACCCATGAAACCATTGAAGTGATTTTCCCTTAAAGGAAATAACAAGAATCCAGACTGGAACATTTTCCTCAGTGACATTATTAACTGCACAGATGCTAGCCACATCTTGAATGTATTCTCTCGGGAGAAATACTTGTTTCCCATGTGTAGAAAGGTAAAATCTTGAGCTCAACTACAAGTATAACATCACATTGAGCTAGTGCAAGAGGACTGCCACTATTAAAAGTAGGGAAAGCCTTATCTCATACTACTGCCATAGTGGAAAGTGGTTGATTTTCTCTTGGTGGAGGGAACCTTCCAAAAGGAAGTGTAGAATGACCTCTACAAGATGACGATGAAGCTTCAACTTTTCTTCTCCTCGGAGGAGACAAAGACAATACAATATATTGTTGACTTCCTTACTTTGAAGAACCTATTGTCTGAATTCTTCATATATCACATGGACATCTCCTGATAATATTTTTCAATAACTATGCCAAATGAGTAAAAACTTGAGTAACAGAAGGGATTCAATAATTTCCACAACTGAAACAGTAGAAATTGCACACCACAAGTTACAGATTAATTGAAAAGATAATTGATATAACGACAATATAATCCACACATACAAGGAATTAAATCATTCACAAGTATTAACTGAATTATAAAAGTGCACAATACATTAAATATTCAAAAGCAAAATATTTTTCTAAATATAACAGAGGCTTAAAGCTTGTTCAAAGAAACCTCAAAATTATATAGCCCTTCACGATGAGATCTAAAAGCTTTTTTACAACATAATGCATCCTCCCATACATAGACTAAGAGTATCGTTAAATTATATATCTACCCTTTAACTACTTCCTACTAAAAATAGAATGCATTTATATTTATGGAACAACCTCCCATGGAAATAGCAAAAATAATTGCCCATGTTTGACTAATTCAACCCTACAACTTCTAGCAGTTCCGAAGCTTGGATACCGTTCAACAATGGTTGTCATGCCTAGCTAGGACTAGTAGCACTTCCTTCCTTTTGGTTCCTATTTCTTCTCTTCTTCTTAAGCTAACTTGTGCCTGAAATCAAGAAACCGCTTGATAATCCCTGGAATTCTTCATCCTCAGGTCCACATGCGTAGCATCTCATAATTTCTGTTGACTTAGTTTCCCTTACTACTTTAGCTGGAAATATTTTAGTATTTTTTATCACCTTCTTTAGCTGACTTAGGAAGTTTTGGTAAGATACCAATATATAAATAGAGTCAAGACTAAAAGGCTTCGTAACATCATCATTTTGATTTACCAAACTCTTAAAATGAACAATGATCTGATCAATTGGAATAACATCAACATTTTTGTCTAGGAATTTATAATTTATATTATCGAATTACTCCATAATGTCATTGAAGCCATCCATTACTTCAACTCTTTTATCTTCCAATTTCAACACGAGCTCCTGCAATATAAGAAATCTAAATTCCATTGCTTCCTTAAATTCAAAAGGTTTTGAAACATCATCTATAATGCCCTCCTTTAGAAGAAAATCAGAGCTGAAACTTTGAATTTCCTTCCAAGTTTCAAGAGCAAGTTCTAAATTATCACTCTTCTTAGCCAGGAGTTCATTCATCTTCAAGATGACATATTTTGCAACATACAATTCACTATACAAATCCACAACAACTTTAATCAATGGATTTGCCTCTTGAATTAGGTTTTCCATCTAACCCCCTACTATTCTTCCCTTATGTCCAATATTTTACACCGCAGAGAAATATGTATAATCAAAGCTCGGAGGAATAATGAGAGCGGTAATCTAGATGGGATGTGTGATCTTAGTTAAAAGGGAAGTTAGTTGTTCAACTTTTCCCTTAAGCTCATCCTTGATTTCTTTATCTTTATCGTATTTCTCTAGAAAATTACCTAGGGCCACCTGAACATCTTACTTTGCACCTTCATGGGTGAATTTTTCGAGAGAAAACTTGGAAACCTGATAATCTACTGTTATAATTGTCTCCTTAGTTTTCCCCGTAGTTGGAGTGGTCATCTCAACAAATAATTCCCGTGTTTGATCAACTGATAGGTTAGAAACAACCCTTAATTGCTTAGCATGTCTTCGGGGTGTTAGATCTATAATACTTAAATCGACAACATCAACAATAGGGAATTTATTATTCCATTTTGATGTTTTCGTATGCAACCACACATGATTATAAGAAGAAGACTCAGAAGACAACATATGCATTGTTACAGTAGTACTTGGTGTATTTGATATCACTAGGGCACTAGTCGTAGTCAATTAAAGTGGAAATGATGTGGTGACAATGTAGGGTGGAGTGGAAAGGACGATCTTAGGGTGTGGAAGTAGAAGGTGTGGGTGAAGTACGATACGGGAAGAGATTGTTTGGGAAGAGGGGTTACAAAAGGAGATCCTAACCTAAAAATATCTCTAGTTGAAAGAGTTAGAATGGAAGAGAGAACACGGGCCATAGAGGGAGATGTGGTGAGAGATGTACGAGAAGTGGGAATAGAGTAAATAGAAGACACGATTAAGGGAAGAGTGATAGGTGGAGGGGAAAGAGGAACTGAGGATGGTGAAGATGGAAAAGATGAGGAGAGTGGTGACTGTGACACTTGAGGGATTACAAGGGAAACACTTAGGTTAATGACCTTAGTTGGTTACACTTTTGGAGATGTAGCTCCCTTTTTAGAAACTCCAGAGGAGGATCATGAACATCCAACAATGAAAGAAATCTTATGAGGCCTTGAGAGAGGTTTGGGAGTCGACCTCTTCCCTTTTGATGTAGTGACATGAGCCACCATTGATTGTGCTTGTATAAGCCGTATGGAAAGTTGTTTTGACGCTTTGGGTATAATTCCTAAAGTTATCAACCATCATCTTTGTAAATTTTCCTCCTCCCAGGGAAAAATTGGATAATAGGATAATACCCTGAGACCGAAAATTCTTCCATTAAAAATTATGGGGTTATTAAGATAATTTCAAGCTTTAAGAGGTGTTTATGATCATCTTGGAAAGTTCTTATCTTTCCCTGGTCATGGAAACTCAATTTTTTCTTATAACAAGGAAATTGCCTATGGAGGACCCACACTCACCTAACTCGAGAAAAACATGGTTAAAAGTGACATATAAATGTTCAGGTGTCTTATCACACTTCCATGATCCAATTTTTCATAGAAGGGTTCAAAATTTTAAGAAGGGTCTACGCAAGACTTAAAAATTTGTCAACACCAAGCTCATTTTGGTTGTTAAATCTACATTCGGGAATCATGTTTGACCTCCCGAACTTCAAACGGCCATAACTTTTGACTCCGAGCTCCGATTTTCATAAAACTAGACTTTCTAGAATGAGCACGACATTCTCTGCATCAAAAATCTAGATTTATTAATTTTTATGAGGGTAGATATATTAAAATAAAATAAACATATTCAGCTCCAGTCAATTAATGCTCATTCCCGTCAAATGACAGAAGATGCCTGGCAGACCCAAAATAGTTGCTCTCACTCAGAAGGCCATAAATTTTGCTTTTCTCAACGAAATCACATGAAATTGGTACCGTTTGAATTGTGGATTTTAGCCTGAAGCACAAAAATCAAGAAATTATAGATTTTATGAAGGATAGAAAATGCATCTGGGTTCAGAACAATGTTTTATTTGGTGGTCGGGAGTGCAATTAAGAGGCATGGTCATCATTCTTTCACTGCTGCAAGTCATGGGACAGTATGGGGAGCCTTTTGTAAGAAAAAAACATCATTTCACTCCATTTAATACCTCTTACTAGTGGTTAAAGGAAAGATTTTGGGATTTCCATTTTCCCTCTCTCTCTTTCTTCTTATTTTTCTATAAATTGGAGTGTTGGACTCATTGTAAAAGGAGGTAGTTTTTGTTGTAGCAAAGCTCTATCAAAATTTCTTTGTGACTCCAATGTGCTGTAGGCCCTTGTAGTGGACTCCTTCCATGGTGATCTAGGCCCTTATTTTGTAAGATATTGAACTATGCATATTAATGAAGCAATAAAATACAAGTTTATGGATGCATCTTCCCCTCGCTTGTGTTTGTTTGCACTCTTCTTGCCTTTTTAACCTTCATTCATTCTTTGTTAGCTTACAGGAGAAATGTAAAATAATGTTTGAATGATTTTATTCAATGTGAGGAGTGTATAAATACGGGAGAGAATGTGGTTAGAAGTAATCGCCTGTAGCTGAAAGGTCAATTACATTTAGCCACACTAAACAATGTATTAATTATGCCAACATTCCCCCCGTTAATACATTGTTTTTACAAATCTACCCCAGATTCATCATCTTGTTACGTCGTGACATGTCGTATCTGCTTCTTGCAACAAGGAATTTTTTTGGATTTTCATGAATCTCTGCGACAAATGTGCTCTCGTTTGTAAAATAAAAGATGAAGAAGTGAGCTCAAAAGCTCGTGTGGTGCGCCACAGATGTTCCTGAGGGCATTTAATCTCAAATTTTTCATCTGGATCAACACAACTCTTCTCCATCTATATGTCAAACAAGACTCAGTCCATTATGTCCGTGAATTACAAGTTTTGGAGACTGGCTAAGAGTAGATACCGATGCTCTTGTGGGCTTGACTTTGGCTCTCTCAAATGCGGCACGTCTCTATGGTTGCTTGCAATGTTGCTAACATCTTTCGGCATGACTTTCATTCCCTCAGATTATTGCATGGGATCATAGGCTAGTTGTTTGCATCCATCTTTGATAGCAAATTTGATGAATGAATGAAGGGGCTTAATCTTTTGTCTTGATCTTTTGTACGATGTGCTTGCTAATGTATTGCTTGGTCTGTGAACAACAGTTGAGAAGATGTTGGGGGAAGGATTCTACCAACACACACGTGGGATTTTGGTGGTCGATGCCACTCATGTCAGACTCCACACAGTGCTTATAAGTTGGTTAGTGGTCATTGCCACATGCTTTCTTCTCCCTCTTTGGTGACTCCACACAGTGCTTAACCTCACGGCTCACCTCCTCCAGCGCAGGTAGATCACAGACATATCAAGTCGTTGAAGCCAAAATAGGGAAACCACAAAAAATGGCCACGCTGAGAATGTTTTCACATAGACCAATACTGCAGGTCACTTTTATATAATCCTACCACGTCCAAATCGTCTAAAGGAGAATCAATTAGATCTTCCAGCACTGGTTTCCACACAAGTTTGGATTCTTCAAGAAACACCCAAGCAAATGGAATGGTCAAGGAGATACTAAGAAGGCTCACTTTTGGCTGAAACGCAGGACACATGCGCTTAATCTTCCCATGCAGGAAGTTAACAAATAGTTTCAAAACTAAATGCTTCCTCATGGCTCACCAACAAGGAAATGTTCTTCCACCAAACTCCATGCAACAAGATTTTCATTGGTTCTTTGAGTCTGACAAAAATTCAATTCCAAATCACTTCCACACGTCCTGAGATCTGTAAAATTGTCACTATTAAACAGTCTATCTTCCAAATACAACAATGGTCTCCAAATTCCAAAAGGTATAACTAACTTCTCCAACTCGTTTCTCCTTTTCCTTCACGTGGTTGAGACATGGAAATAGGATACACAAATAAATAAATAAAACAGACTTTACTGATGGGACATCGTTAAAACTTTCCTGGTGCTGCAGACTCAGGAGAAGGAAGACAAAAGTAGATTACGGCTTGGTGTCTCAGTCTGTAACCAAACTAGTAAAAAAAATCAAGCACTACACTAGATCACCTCAGATGCAGTCACGCTTCTCCTACTACAACCATCTCCCCCATTGCTATGATACCAATGTTTGCTCTAGGAGGAGGATAAACTTTGGAAAAACCAGCCAATAAAACAAATGAACTCCTTCACATTATGAATGGCAGATACAAACATAAAACAATAACATAATATTCCACACTGATTCTCATTCATCAAAGAGAGAGGGGATAAATACAATAGAGGTGGAATAAGAAAGTTATGAAATATAACCACTTCAGTAACTGAATAATGTAATACTAATTATTATGCTAACAAAACTTGGGATACCTCAAAAAAATGGTGAGCTATATTTCTTCATTTTTGGAGTCTGAAATGCATGCAACCTCTGAAATCCCGAAATTTAGACTTTCAAAAATTTTGGTTTAGGAAGTCAAGCTACTATTCACCGCTCAAAATGGCCCAAGAGTTCCGAAAGTCTGAAACCTGAAATTCTGAAAGTCCAAAATTTCAGACTTTCAAAATTTAGAATTTCGGACATTGAGTCTTTCTTTTTATGTTTTGGGGCTTAAGAGTTCCAAAATCCCAAAACCCAAAATACCAAAATCCTGAAACCCAAAATCTAAAATCCCATAACCCGAAATCCCAAAATCCCAAAACTCGAAACCCCAAAATCTCGAAACATGAAATCCCGAAATCCCGAAACTTGAAATCCTCAAATGTGAAATCCTAAAATTTGAAATCCCAAAATCCGAAATCTCAAACTCAAAATATAGAAATGCCAAAATCTGAAACTGAAACCTGAAATCCCAAAATCCCAAAATCTTGAAATCCGAAATCCGAAATCTTGAAATCTTGAAATCCCAAAATCCCAAAATCCTAAAACAAAGAAATCTCGAAATTCTAAAACACAAAATTTTAAAAAACTAAAAATACCCTTTTGAAGATTAGCCCCGATCTATCAACTGGTGATATTTGGACTTGTTTTTAGTAAGTTAAGCCCCTAAAAATTGATTTCAAAGTTCATCTTGGGAGGTGAAAAGTCTGAAATTGGTGAACTTGCAATTTCATTTGCCTAACTCCAAAATGGAATCCTTCATGACTGAAACAAATCCGTCAGCTCCTCTGCGTGCAAGGTCATGTTTGTTTATTTTTCCTGAGAGGTAAAATTGGATAACAATTTGGTGACTCGTGGGATCACTTTCTGCTAGGTGAAAGATCAGTTGCCTTGAAGTATCCATTAGGCACAGAGTCATGAATGATATCCATATACTAATATTTTTCTTAAAAATTCTCCTCATTGCTTACACTTGTTGATCCTAAAACTTGTTCCACTGCTTGCACTCTCAATTCTCATAATAAAATCTTGAAGGTGAGATTTCGAGAGTAGAAAATTGTATTGACACGGAGCTTTCACATGTCCCACGAAATGGAATACTACAACATTCACCTTTGGAGACACATTGAACTACACAATGATTCAACCTAGGAGCAATAAAACCGTGTGTCGAAGCACTTAGGGAAACTAAAACCTAAACTCTAACAAGACAAATGTGCATACGTACTTAGAGGAATTAAAATCCTAGGCTAATATTTACAAGGGTGAAACCTTACTTTTCAGTAACAATGTTTAAGATAGATTCCGTTAACCGGAATTGGAATTCCCTCTCCATCCAATGTAGACAATTGGAAGGCATTGCTACTTTTGCATCCTGTGACCAAGTAGGGGCCACTCTAAATGGCATAAAACTTGGAATGCCTTCCTGATTTTCCCGATCCGTGTCCCTCTTGTAACTAGGTCCCCTTCCGAAAGGTCCTTGCTCTTTTTTCTTATCAAACCATCTTTTAACTAAGGCTTGATCCTTCTCCATTGTTTGAAGCTGGATGTTCTCGATCTCTTCCAATTCCACCAGTTCTGCATATCTGTCCTCCATTGGTTCAAACTCAGACAATTCCACTTGCTTCATGAGCTCCAATGCGGGTAGCTCTAATGATATAGGCAACACTACCTCTTTCCCATAGACCAAATTGTAGGGAGAATTACCTATAGACCTCTTTAGTGTGATCCTGTCAGCCCAAAAGGATGATTTTAGCTTGGTATGCCATGTCCTCTGGTTTTCTTCTAGAGTCCTTTTGATGAATCTTAGTAGATTCTTATTTGTGGACTCTGCTGCCCATTACCCTATGGGTAATAGTTTGAAGAGGTGCTCAAGTAGATTCCATTCTTAACAGACCATTATGTGATCTTAGAACCTAGGAACGCTAATGCGTTGTGCGATATGATAGTGGTAGGTACTCCGAACCTAGTCACTATCCCTTCATAAAAGCCTAATATGCTAGGCTCGTTGGCTTCTTTGAGAGCTACCACCTTAGTCCATTTTGTGAAATAGTCGATTGCTGGGAGAATCCACTTATGACCTTGGCTATGACCCTAATAAAGTTCGATCCCCATTGCATGAATGGTTGGTCAACTGAAATTGGGTGCAATGGGAGTGCTACTAGTCTTTCCTTTCCTATGAAGAATGCACATTTCTTACATTTTTTGATCCATGTGTAGTAGTCATTGAACACCGTGGGCCAATAACAACCCACCTTCATTATCTTGAGAGTTGTTACCCATGGGGAAAATGACCTCCGGCTGCTCCATCGTGAAACTCCTCCAAAACTTTCTCAATTTGACTGTCCCAATGCATCTCAAGTAGAACACCATTTATGTCTTTCTTGAACAAAACCCCATCAACCAGCACATATGGGATGACTTGTAATCTGAAGTACCTCCTCTTTGCTTTGCTCATTTCTTGGAGGGCATAGGCATTTTTGTAGGAAGTGTATAATATTTTGAGTCCAACAAGGGATAGGCACATTATCATTCACTTACCTGTGACCATCTTGTAATACCAATACGACTTCATTTCCATTGCTTGCATCAACTTGTTGACTCGAGGCTAGTTGTTCACATAATCCCTTTCCACGAACCAACTTAGTGACCTTAATTTCAATGTCATATTCCATGACAGGAGTGATCCATCCTGCATATTTCTCATTTATATCCTTGTTCAAAAGGAATTCTTTGTCTCCCGCATGAGAGACCAACAATTGAATTTTGTTGTTTGAGATAAGGTGCTTGAAATTCTTCAAACTCTTGATCACCGCAAGGACATGCTTTTCAATAAAGAAGTACCTATTTTCATATTCCTCCAAACCTTGACTGAAGAAGGAAACCAGTTTTTCAGAACCCTCTTTGTTCTGTTGCACTAGGATTGTAGAAACCGTGTCACCACCACCAAAGTCATAGAGCATGAAGTCCTTCAAGAAGTCTGGATTGACGAGAGTTGTAGCTTGAGATATAGCCTCTTTTATTGCTTCAAAACTCACTTTTCCTTCATTTCTCATCCTAAATGCCATGCTCTTCTCCAACATCAGCGTTATTGGGTTCAGAAGAGCGGAAAAATTTGGCACAAACCTACGAATAAAATTGATCCTTCCTAGAAAGCTATGAAGAGCCTTCTTATGACTTGCAAAGGGAAATGCTCAAATTACTTTGAGTCTTTCTAGGTCAATCATCAATCCTTCCCTTGACACAATATGGCCTAGGATCTTGCCTTTATGAGCTAGAAATATACATTTTTGGGATTCAATGATACCCCAAATCTCCTACATCTTTGAAATACCTATCTCAGATGAAAGAGGTGATCTGCTATTTTTGGAGAACACAGTGATATCGTCAAGATATATCAGTACTATCTTGTTGATCAACCCCTTGAATGCCATGTTCATCACCCTTTGGAAAGTGGCTTTGACATTAGATAATCCAAATTCCATCTTCCTGTAGGCATAAGTGCCCCAATTAGTGGTGAAAGCCATTTTGAATTGATCATCTTCTTTCACCTTTATCTGATTATACCCTGAGTAACCATCGAGGAGGGAAAATATTTCTGAGCTGGATAACACTTGTAAGATTTTTTCCTTTGAAGGGAGTGGGTAATGATCTTTGATAGATGCCTTGTTCAAATCTCAGAAGTCCACGCACAACCTGATTTCTCCATTCTTCCTTCTGACTGGGACCAAGTTGGTAACCCAACTCGAGTGCTTGATTGGAAATATAATTCTTTCCTCTATTAGCTTGTTTAGCTCTTTCTACATTAGAGGCTCAATGTGAGGGTTGACTGGTCTTTACTTTTTCTTGATAGGCTTAGCATCTGGGTCTATTTCCATTATATGTTGTGCCAACTTCAGATTGAATACTTGTAGGTCCTCATAACTCCAGCAGAAGATGTCTAGAAAATCTTGGAAATGTTTTGTGAACTCATATATGTCTTGTTCTAAGTGGCCACCTTTCCAATTTGGAGTGTCTTTTCCTCTTTAACCGAGATTGGGTCTGAACCCTCTCCCTTGACCTATATGTTAGCCTTATCTTTTTGAAAACTAGTCATTAGGATTGAAGATAAACTCTAATGTTACTAAACCTTTGGGAATCTTGTTGGTCCGTAGCTACACTACTTGATCCCCGCACATCTGCTCTAATGTCATGCGGAACTAAGGATCTCGATGTTGAAGCTATGTTTGGATCATATGGTGGGATGGCTTGACAACTTGAGGTTGTACTTGATTTTGTGATTTTGATTTGTAGCACGAGTTGGTGGCCTATTTTGTTGATATGTGGGCCTAGCTTGATAATGAGTTTGAGGATCGATACGATGTAGAACTATGAGCTTGTTGTATCTTGATAGTCACTAGCTCATTTTCTAGGTTTTGTAGTTACTTCATAACCCCCTTCATTCTTTTGAAGTGTTTAAAGAATTAGAAGCCTCGCTATTGCTTTGATTTCTAGGGGCTAGAATGGGATTCAATTCCATGTTTGACTAGTTGAAGGAGCTCCCATATTTAGATAGAGAGGAATTGGTGGCCTTGGTGCAAGCTTACCAACTTGAATCAAGCAGTTTTCAGCTCTGATAGCACTGTTATAGGCCGCGGGTAAGGTTATACCTCACATTGATTGGATTTTCATGGTTATATATCAATTTATAGCCTTCAAGAAATAGAGGAATGCATCTTCAGCTACAGGTCTCATAGTGAGTGAAATTCTATCCCATGTCCTCTGGAACCTGAAGTTGAAATCAATTCAACTGTTCATTAAATAGCCCTTTTGATTGTTTTCAATTGTTCCAATAAAGACAAATTATCCCCCTTTTCCCCAAATTGATTATGGAGGGTTGTGAACAAATGGTCCCAATTTTGGATAGACCCGCTGTTAGGCTTCTAAACCATTGCAAAGCTTTACCCTTAAAAGATGAAGCTAACAACTTGACCACAATATCCATTTCATTGATTTCATGAATTGCATAGACATTTGCAATGTCTTGGATGTGGTCAATCAGAGTTGTCTAGTTCTCTCCAGTGAAATATGGGATGTTCTTTAGTGCTGCAATTGGAACTAGATTTTGAGCATTTAGGGAATGTGGAAAACTTCCTCTGAAGTTGACATAGGGATTAGGTTGCGCCATCCTGATTGGTCGGAGAAATCCTGTGTATTTGATATTTTGGAGGTTGCAAATTGATATGGAATGACAGTCCCAAAAACCTGAAAATGCAAGACTTCCAAATTTCCAAAAACCCTAAATCCTAAAAATTGGAGAAGTCCAAAATTTCGAAATCCCGAAACCCGAAATCCTGAAACTCGAAATTCAATAAAATTCCAAATTTTCAAAAAACTAAAAATACCCTTTTGAAGATTATCCCCCGATATATCAACTGGTGAAATTTGGACCTGTTTTGAGAAAATTAAGCCCTTGAAAATTGATTTTGGAGTTTAGCCTGGGAGGTGAAAAGTCTGAAATTGGAGAACTTGCAATTTCTAAATCTGAATTTCTTGAAAATTCCTTCAAAGCTTGTTGAATGACCTCTTGGTCCCACCGGGCATGCCAAAACTGTTGATACGTAATCACAACACCCCTGAATGTCTGCAACTCACTGGGTTGAAACTTTCAGACATTGAGTCTTGCTTTTTATGTTTTAGGGCTTGAGAGTTCTGAAATCTCGAAACCTGAAATCCCAAAACTTGAAATCTTGAAACCCAAAATCTCAAAATCTCGAAATCGGAAATCACGAAACCTGAAATCTTGAAATCCCAAAACCTCAAATCCTGAAATCCTGAAATCCCGAAATCCCGAAATCCGAAATCCTAAAATCCCAAAACTTGAAACATGAAATTTAAAAAAATAAAAATACCCTTTTGAAGATTATCCCCAAAACTATCAACTGGTGAAATTTGGACTTGTTTTGATCAATTTAAGCCCTTGAAAATTGATTTTGGAGTTTATCCTAGGAGGTGAAAAGTCTAAAATTGGAGAACTTCCAATTTCATTCGCCCAACTCCAAAATGCAATCCTCCATGACTGAAACAACCCCGTCGGCTCCTGTGCTGTGCAAGGTCATGTTTGTCTATTTTTCTTGAGAGGCAAAATTGGATAACAGATTCAATTTTATGCAGTTCACAAAAAATTATTCACATGGGACCCCCGTACACCTTCAAATTTATCTTGTTTCCCCCACATGGGACCACTGCCTTAGTGTTCTCCAACCTTCTTGAAAAAGGGAGAACATTATTAGCATGCATAAGGAATAACAATTCATTTATTCATCCAATTGTTTTGTACATATATTTCCATATTGACATTAAAACTATTATGATGAAAATGATAAATACTAAATTATCATGCAAATCACAACATTTTTAATTACATTTTTTAATTAATATGGAATATAAAAATTTATTTTATTTTATTTCTTATTTAGGTTAATATATAGTTAACTTCGTTAAAGATGGAAATGTATATTATCATTGTTAAACAAAGGAAAATAAAATTTAAACTATTATTCTCTTAGTACCTTGCAAAAATAATATTAACATGTTATATTGGGTGACTTGATTTACCAACAATTAAGCTTTGAATTTTCATATCAAAGATCAAAAGGCAAAAAAACCACACTATTTGGGTTCTCGAACCTAATTTCAAAAGCGAGAACATTATTGGCGGGTAGAAGTGATAGAAATATATTTGTAGTCATCTATATTGTTTGAATTCCCATTTTGAACTTAAAATAAGGTACTAAATGGCCTTATTCCTATTTTCTATCTGAGAAGATTATATTTCTAGTGTAGGATTTATGTATTTGAATATTTTGAATTGTATCACAACATTTTTATTTACATTCCACTTCTTAGTGAGTTGGCATGTATTTCATTTCAGTTTTCTTGATGATGAAAATCATGGAGCATTGTTATTTTTATTAAAGTATAATATTTAAATAAATGTTTCTAGGTTGACATCCCATAAAGAAATAATGTTGGAAGCCTTTCCACCCATAAATAAATTGTGATATGTTAATTACTCATAATCCATTATCCCACTCTCACGTGTTATAAGTGACAGAGACACCTACTATTTGGTTTTCCCAATGGTTGTTTTTTCTATTGTTATTGTCGAAGAAAATGATAGAATTTATAATATTGAATACAAATAATGGAATGATTAGAAACATTTATATGTTTTCGCAAAAATCTTCTAGATTGGAACTTTTTATGTAAGAGGATTTGTAGATTGTAACTATTTTATTTTCCACCTAGGTCAATCTTAACATAAGGTTATCAATTGTTTTTTGGATTGAAATGGAAAGTAGATTGTATATATTATTAACATAGTTTTCTTATGTACAATGACTTGGGTCATCATCGCCACATTTACATACTATTTTCCCTCAATTCACAAATTTTATTTATAAGTATGTGGTTATGTCAACATGGCAGGTCTGAGTTCCCAAGTAGATAAGAACCATAAACACATGTTTGTAAATGATATTAAATCTCCTCCCCAAATGCATGCATTGAGGCCAATAATGTATAATCCAAACTCAAGTTACATAAGTAGGTAAGAACCATAAACACATGTTTGTAAAGGATATTAAATCTCCTCCTTGAATGCATGCATTGAGGCCAAGAATAGCTAATCCAAAATCAAGTTACATTATCTCCCATGAAAATGTTGGCATGTATGAGAAGGAAAACAAAAGACAAAACTACTTTTTTTCATGCCATGTGTCCTCTTAAAACTCCAAATGCATCAACCATGACAATAACAACAAAGTACAAAGTGCAGCTTTGGCACATGTTTTTAAGGTCAAAGAAAACAAATTTGCAAGAGGAAAGTGCCAAGTGGAAAGTTATTTTTGCAAGTAGTTTGAGATCTATGTATAAAACCTAGACACATTTAGCACATATATTAGCAACCAACCAAAATATTAAGGATGCCAAAAACATGCCACGTATGTCTTTTTTAATTAAAAAACACCACATAGCCTCCTTAAGAACTTCTTCACCACTCCGGAACAATTTGCATGATTTCTTGGAATGTTTTTAATGCCAAAAAAATGCATATGGGTAATAATTTCAGAACCATGTTTTAGTAAAAAGTACATATTAAAGAGGGGTTGATAAATTCTTTAAGTTATAAAGAAAATATTTCAATTATATATGGAACAAAACATAGTTTAGTCATATTTGACATTGATTTCATGAACTAATAAGTACGTGAAACTCTACACAAGTGCAATTTTGGAACCAAAATTGTGACTAAAGCAACCATTAGGAGGAGATAACCATACAAAAATAAAATAATGTTTAGGTAGACTATAAAATAAAATTTTGAACTTGATAAGAAGTCAAATTGTCACGGGAGAAAAATTATTTTTGCAATTTCACGCAATGAACAAAAATATGTTTTCCATTAAAAATGTCATCTCAATAAAGTTTATAAGATCAAATGAAGACTCATGAATCAAACTTTGAATACCGTAGTCTCATCGAGATGAAATTTCACTATTCTGCATGATGAATCTGTTTATGGGGACAATTTTATAACATAGTGTAATGCCCCCTAGCCTACCTGGACTCGGTCAGCATCATCTCCTTGGCGTGGAGGATGGAGAAATTAATTTTCTGACATGATGGAAACCTTGCTGGTGGCCGCACCCACCGATTTTCCTGATTTGCAAATCTTTTGCTTTCTTGTTTGACCTGCTTGCTTCCTCTCGGACCGCGTGAGATCTCCCGTGGATTTGCCTGCATGTGGAGTGGTTGAGAAGGCATTGAAATCTGTCTGTCAAGTTCCTTTTTCTCACGTTTTCTCCTAGACGCATCCTTCTTCCTGCCCTGAACCACGAATGCTTGCTTGTGCTCCTTCAGATGTTGCGACAGATAAATTGCTACACCGTGTTCTGGACTGTGGATTCTCAAATCGTGCTGTACAGGTAGTTTCAGTGGAGCGTAGAACCAAAATTTTCTCCGAAGAGAGTGCCGTGAGGAAGTGTTGGCTTTATGCAGCAGCTACAGAGCAGAGAAGTAAACTTATCTCAGAAAATAAGTGGCCTCCAGAGAGAGTGAAGTGCGACAGCTGCAGGGCGATCCCAAGGCACCGCTGGTGTTGAGCCTGGTGTTCTGGTTGCACGCGACCAGTCGTGACCAGTTGTGCAAAATCTTGCAGCGGTAGTTGAAGAACGAGATAAAGGTTTGTTGAGCTGTCTTGCCTTTCATTGTGGAAAGTCGCTCTGTCCAGGTGATGAATTTAACATGGAAGAAGCTCGATCAAATCTTGAGGCTTGTTTTGCAAGTGCGGCTGAGATTACATTCACGACTGTTTCTGTTCTGGCCGGAGGTTATTCTAGTGCCTTACCATGGGTTGATATGGTGGTTTGATACGAAGATACAGAAAACAAATGGAGGCGTTAACTTGCTGTTCTTTCTTCGCAAGCTACTTCCGTGACATTATGCCTTTTACCTTTTCTGTTCTGCTGAAGGGTAAGGTAACAAAGCATATTTTCTCTCGACCTGCTACTGAATAAAATAGGAGATGTATGGCGCACATTTCTTCCTGGAAAGTTTGATGATATGTTGTTGTATGATTATCAAGTTGATGGACAATATTGTCCTGAAGAAGGCCACCGCTATGATCCTTCGTGCATTTTGGTGGATCCTTATGCTAGGGCAGTCATAAGCAGAGTAGAATATGGGGTTTTGGGTCCTGAAGGAAACTGTTGGCCTCAAATGGCTGGTATGGTCCCTGTTCCTGATGACGAGAGGGTGAAGAATAGTGTGGGAGCCGAACAATGGAGCAGATCGGTTATGGAGCAGGACACTAATCGTCTCACTCTCGCCTACTTCGCCATTTCAGGCCTCGACATCCTCAATGCACATCTGTTGCTATGTTATTTTCTGTTAAGTGTCGAATGCACCCTCAAATTCGAGATTCTCCTACCAGATAGTTTTTATCAAAATCGATTAAGTGACAGTGTGGCTGTTACCAGGAGACCTGATGAAATTTATTTACAAAGATTCTCTTTAGAGATCTTCTTGCTGTTTGATGTAACTCATGGAAGAGAACCTCATAGAGGCGGGCCTGTTTCATATCAGAATATTCATGAAACACAATTTACTCTGCTATTATATGAGCTTCTTCAGCGTGTCACCAAGCTGGCAAGCATAAAGTTTTCTGTTGGAATAATCACACCTTTCAAGCTATAGCTGCAATGTTTGCACCGAGATTTTGATGTTGTCCCCAAATCTGATGAAGGAAAAGGTTGTGTATCATCACGGTAGATGCCTACCCGAGCCAGGAGCGTGGTGTAATCAATATGTCTCGTGTCCGAGCTTCAAATCATGGGGTTGGTTTGTAGCTGTTTTTCACTGCGTGATTGTGGCGCTAGCTCGAGCTCGCAAAGCACTTTGGGTTAAAGGCAAGCAATGACATTGAAACAATCATATGCATGGAGATGGCATTTTAAACCAGGCATGTTAAATCTACTCCTTGTAATAGTTTTCTACCTCCTTTCAGTATCTTGAAATGAATTTTCATTTCTCTTGAATGGCGCCTAGACTAGATGTTTTCGTGGTTGTTTATATCACTGCCTGATTGTGTGGTGGTTCCTTTAAATCTTATTCCAATTTCGCTGATTTTTCTTGGAATGTTCCTTCCTCTCTTATAGCTTACTCTATTTCATATTTTTCTAAATGGGTTACTGCAATTTTGAGTGATGCAGTCTAGTTCGTAGGGAAGGAAACATTATTGAGTTTTGTTTGCTTATATGAATTTCTTTTAAAAAGAATTCTGTGATGGTAATTATAATTGAAGGTTACTAAATAGAAGGTTAAGCCTACATACCTCTTTTGGTTGAATAAATACGCATTTCCTGTTTAGGGCTCTCTTGTTTTGCTAAAAGGTACATTAATAGTGACGTTGTGTCTGAAACTTGTTTAAGCCTATGGGCATTCCTTACTTTATGTTTGATTAGAAAATGGCATTTGGGGTTTGTTTTAGAACTGTACATGGTTGACTGTTGTACCTAGTCTAGATGAGGGATAACCTGGCATCTATTTGGCCTCCACGTGTTGAGAGTATTACTATACCTATTTCTTGATGTAAACTCTTGTTTGATTAAAGCAAGGGGAAACATTGTAAGTTTAACTGAATGAAATTTCTACAATTTTTATTAAGGGTCGCAAGCAACCTATTACTAGCTGGACTGAAACAAAAGTTGTAGGTGAATCCATGGTATTGGACTCGTGAACTCGTTTCCTGTTAGATGACAGCTGATTTCAGTGATAATATCATAGGTGGCTGTTATATTTATCTGTTTGATATTTGCTAAGACTTTTCCTCGATAAGCCCACATGGATCGGGTAAAATTTTCCATCTTCTATACCTTTGGCAAGGAGTTCATAGAACTTCTAGGCCTGACCGCACTGCGTAACCTTCCTGATAGCTATGTGCGTTGGTTCTTGGTTTGTGCTTGTACTCGTGGTAAGGTCTTTTGAGTCTGGGGCATCGTTGGTGTTTTGCCCTCTGCGTATCGAATCCCTTTATTTTCGAACTCGAATACCTTATACTTCAAACTTGGTTACTAAAAGGTCCCATTTTGTGGCCTTGTTAGGGAAATCAATTTTTATTTTAATGTTTTTTGACATTGTCTGAATTATATAAAAATTATTAACGACTTTTGGGTTTAGTCTTCCCTTATATTATGTAGATAAGTTGACGATTAGGATAGGGTTTGTTGGTAGAATAATGGCCCTTTCTGTGTCTCTTTCGTACGCTTTTGGAAGAGTGGATTTTGTTTTGGTTAACTTGTACTTCGTTTTAAGAAATCCGATAAGGAGGTAGTGGTAAACTCCTTGGTTAAAACCAAAACTATAGTTGTGTTCTTTTAAGGGCATCGAACCCATATTACTTTGAAGCCCCCTGGAAGAATTGGATAACGTCATTTTTGCTTCGCGCCTACGATCATAATTAGTACGCTTTGTCTTCTCTTGGACCCTTTAGTTGGATGGAGTAAATTTTGGATTCCTATCACGTAACCCATAGCATTACATGAAGGAGATATCAACACTCTGGACTTTCTTGTTCCCAACCCATAAGGTCTTGCCTTGATTTATGTAATTTTGTTCTTACTAGTATTTGGACTTTCTCCTTGTTGGATGATTTAGTTTTCTCTCTCATGAGATTAATATTGGAGTTGTGAGTTGTGTTTTAATCCATTTCTGAATTTAGAATATTCCTTTCTTGATATTGTTAATTGTTAGCTTACTATTGCATTGTGTAGTCTTAACATGCTCAGTTCTTGCGAACTGACTTTAGTTAATATTTGTGCAGATGGATTATGCGAGTAGACTAGAAGAAAAGAGTGTAAAAGTTTCATCTGTACCATTATGAAGTTCCTTGTAAAAATGTCCAATGTGTTGTAAATTGTGTAACATTGCTTGTAAAGAGAGTTGATACGACCTCTTGCCTTGTATTGTTTGGTAATGGTGAAATAAAGTGTCTTGTTCTGGTGTAGTTAAGCTTGAAATTATCCTTGTGAGAAATGGCATTCAATCTTTACATTGATATGAGTATTGTAAAACTTTGATCTTGAGAATAAATTATTAAGTTAAATCTTTCTAAGACTTAGCGACAATATTTTATAAGTAAAGTAAAATGAGTCGGTTAACCCTTAAAGAAGCTAAACAAAAATAATAATTTTATATTCAACAAATAAATGTAAAGGTGATCTATTTGAAATCAAATAATTCCATGAGTGATCAAAATGAAAACATCCTTTGTGAGGTAAACATTTATTAATCGATACCCCTAGCTAAACTAGCGAACACTATCCCTTTGGGGTGAACTCTTAAACAAGCTTAAAGGAAAACAATGGTTAGTTTCGGAAGATATTCAGATTTAGTAAGTAGGAGAAGACTTTAAGTGAACTACTCTTCAGTGTATAAGAAATTAACTCAGTTGGTGAGATGAATTTGTCCAAACCATATATTGATTTCCTTCTGAAAACTTAAGTCATGAGCTAAAGGGCGTCTTACCAAAATAAATAAACCCTAACCATTTCTTACTGTGGCTTGCCCTAGCCGTGAGTGTGTCATGTGGATTGGACTTTCATGTTGTCTTGTCAAAAGAAAAATAAATTGTCTTTGATAAGTGTGAACGTTTCCGTGCTGACCTTGTGGTCTTCCCCGTAACAAATGATTCCAAGTGTTGATTGTAACCTTGTGACGACATGTTGTGTCGTGTTGAGTCAAAGCAAGTCAAAAAAAAAAAAGTTATCCTGTATTTCACTGTGTTGTTCTTGTGTTGGTAATTTTGGTGCGTTACACTTTGGTATCAGAGCGTAGGTTCATGCTCTCGAACCTATGGGCCGGATTGGTGTTGTATGGTGATGTTGCATGGTGGTGGTGGTGTTACATGATGATACTGCATGATGATGATGATGTTGCATGATGATGATTTATATTGGAAGAGTAATGTGCTTTAAGCGTGATGTGATTATTGTCGTAATTGTGATATTGTGAACGCACGTGATGTGTATGTCACTCAGTGTGTATTTGTCATCATGTTGATGTGTTGGGGATGAGAGTATTCTCTCTCCTTCTTGTGGATTCTAAGAAGAATTCACGTGTAAATTATTGTTTGTGATGTGTGAAAAGAATTCTAACGTGGATGACGTAGTGTTGGAGCATTGTGGCATATTGTGATATGTGGGTGTATCAATGTGTTGTATGACTAGTTGATGTTAAAAGAAATGAGTTGTATCATGATGTTTTTACCATGTTCTGAAGAAATGTGTGTACTACCTTGTTATGAAGTAATTATTGTTATGTTGTGATGTTATTATGTTCATCGTATATGAGTTGTGTAATAGGTAATGCCTCATGTCGTGAATTAGGGTCATACGGTGAGTGTATGAACCCTATCGTATTGTGATTGCACTTTGGGTGCAGAATGTAGTAAAGTGATGTATTGTGCCCTGTGAATGTATAATTGTGATCTACCCCGTATACCTACCATACGTGAGACGTTATGGTAGCTATGTGTGTACCACCATGGTGTTAGTGATGTAGTTACATGTTATGTTGTGAGCCTTACACTAACCGACCCTGAGGGAGATCGGTAGAAGTGTATGTTGAGAGTGAGGAATGGTGTACCATGGGTCAATAACTCGAGTCAAAACTCGGTTTAGTAGATTACATGTGACTCTTTCCTCTCTCCCTATGTGGTTGTATGTATGCAACCCTAGTGTATCTATGACTATGTTTAGCCTTGTCGAAGGGTGGCGGGATTGATATATATATTTTATGAGCTAAGGCTTGATGTTCCGAGTGCCAGCAACTCGTTGAGTACCCCTTTGGTGGCCAGATAAGGCCACACAGTTATCGTGATGTGACATTATTATAAGTTGATTTTATTCGTAAATTGAGCTTTTACTTTTTTTTGCAAGAACCAGCATCTTTTCTTGATTGCAATGCTTTACAATTTTGGGCATTTCCGTGGTTTGTGGCACTAACATGGGGATTTGATACTAACTTTGGCCATTTGGTCATTTATTTTTGCTTGATTTTGGGGTCTTCTTTTAAATTGGGAATTTTTACCGCCTTGCCCAAGGCTTGTACTTTGCCACTTGGCACTTTGACTAGATTGTTGTGCTGGTTCTAATGTCGTGATGTGTGGAATAGGGTCATGGGATGCACCATGGATTGGTTGGACCTATGGACCCGCTTCGTTGTATGGGGGTACGCCCCAAGGGGTACATATGACTAGCGGGTTATGGAGAACTACGCGTTATTATGTCACTTGGGTTAGGAGTGTCCAAACTCGATGTGCCTTGGGCACAGAGAGACCACCGGCCTCCTTGAGGGAGGCAAAAGAGTTTGAGGGAGGCATAAGAGTTTGAGGGAGGCATAAGAGATTTGAGGGAGGCATAAGAGTTTGAGGGAGGCATAAGAGACTTGAGGGAGGCATAAGAGACTTGAGGGAGGCATAAGAGACTTGAGGGAGGCATAAGAGCTTGAGGGAGGCATAAGAGTTTGAGGGAGGCTTATGATATTTGTCTGTATGGTTGATGTTTCAGGATATATGTTGAGTTATTGTGATGTTTGGTAGTGGTCTTTTGATGTTTATGAATTCTCATGTCAGATGGTTATGTGTTGTGATGTTGTGGACATGTCATTGATTCCCTTGTGGACACTATGTACCTGTAGCATGGTTTGTTGTTATGTGAGTCTTTCATTGATGCAAATTGAGGAAATGTCTGGTGGATTGTAGTACTCTTTTGGTTGAGTATTTGGTATGTCAGTCATTGATGTGTGATGAGTACCTATGTTATGGGAAGTGTGCCTATTCTTTTCGTAATTGTGTAACCTTTTGTGGTGTAATACAATCTTGAAGTATATACTTGTGTACTTGTGAATTTGTAGTGTCTTGTGAATCATTAGGGTGTTGTGTTAGCAGTTCATGTTGGGCACCCACAATAAGGAATAAATCAAAACTCTTCCATGATGATATTTTATTTTAAAAGAAACTAAAACTTAATGTTAACGGAAAGAGACCAATAAGAAAGAACTGCCAATCTTCACAGAACATTGAAAGTTAAAAATTCTACCAAATGTTCCTAAGGCTACCCTGTGGTCGTGCTTTAATCAGTTAAATTTTAAACCATAAGGTGCAATGTCTCCTCTACCTGTTCTTGGTTGCGAACCATTTCCTTTCCTCTGTTTAATGTCGCATCGAGGACGATGCTTTCTTAAGGGGAGGAGAATGTAATGCCCCCCTAGCCTACCTGGACTCGGTCAGCATCATCTCCTTGGCGTGGAGGATGGAGAAATTAATTTTCTGACATGATGGAAACCTTCTTTGGTGGCCGCACCCACCGATTTTCCCTGATTTGCAAATCTTTTGCTTTTTCTTGTTTGACCGCTTGCTTCCTCTCGGACCGCATGAGATCTCCCGTGGATTTGCCTCGCATGTGGAGTGGTTGAGAAGGCATTGAAATCATGTCTGTCAAGTTCCTTTTTCTCACGTTTTCCTAGACGCATCCTTCTTCCCGCCCTGAACCACGAATGCTTGCTTGTGCTCCTTCGATGTTGCGACAGATAAATTGCTACACCGTGTTCGGGTGTGGATTCTCAAATCGTTGGCTGCAGGTAGTTTCAAGTGGAGCGTAGAACCAAAATTTTCTCCGAAAGAGAGTGTTGTGAGGAAGTGTTGGCTTTATGCAGCAGCTACACAGAGCGAGAGAAGTAAACTTATCTCGAAAATAAGTAGCCTCCAGAGAGAGTGAAGTGCGGCCGCACGGCGATCCCAAGGCACCGGTTGTGTTGAGCACAGTGTGTTCGGTTGCACGCGACCGGTCGTGACCGAGTTGTGCAAAATATTGCAGCGGTAGTTGAAGAACGAGATAAAGGTTTGTTGAGTTGTCTTGCCTTTCATTGTGGAAAGTCGCTCTGTCCAGGGTGATGAATTTAACATGGAAGAAGCTCGATCAAATCTTGAGGCTTGTTTTGCAAGTGCGGTGAGATTACATTCACACAAGCTTTCGTTTCCGCCGGAGGTTATTCTAGTGCCTTACCATGGGTTGATATGGTGGTTTGATACGAAGATACGAGAAAACAAATGGAGGCGTTAACTTGCTGTTCTTTCTTCGCAAGCTACTTCGTGACATTATGCCTTTTACCTTTTCGTTACTCTTTGAAGGGTAAGGTAACAAAGCATATTTTCTCTCGACTCACTCTTTGAATAAAATAGGAGATGTATGCCGCACATTTCTTCCTGGAAAGTTTGATGATATGTTGTTGTATGATTATCAAGTTGATGGACAATATTGTCTGAAGAAGGCCACCGCTATGATCATTCGTGCATTTTGGTGGATCCTTATGCTAGAAGCGAGTCATAAGCAGAGTAGAATATGGGGTTTTGGGTCTGAAGGGAAGCGTTGGCCTCAAATGGCTGGTATGGTCCCTGTTCACGATGACGAGAGGGTGAAGAATAGTGTGGGAGCCGAGCAATGGAGCAGATCGGTTATGGAGCGGGACACTAATCGTCTCACTCTCGCCTACTTCACCATTTCAGGCCTCGACATCCTCAATGCACATCATTGCTATGTTATTTTTCTGTTAAGTGTCGAATGCACCCTCAAATTCGAGATTCTCCTACGAGATAGTTTTTATCAAAATCGATTAAGTGACAAGTGTGGTACATTACTGGGAGACTGATGAAATTTATTTACAAAGATTCTCTTTAGAGATCTTCTTGCATTTGATGTAACTCATGGAAGAGAACCTCATAGAGGCGGGCCTGTTTCATATCGAATATTCATGAAACACAATTTACTCTGCTATTATATGAGCTTCTTCAAACGTGTCACCAAGGTGGCAAGCATAAAGTTTTCTGTTGGAATAATCACACCTTTCAAGCTACAATTTGCTGCAATGTTTGCACCGAGATTTTGATCTTTGTTCCCAAATCGATGAAGGAAAAGGTTGTGTATCATCACGGTAGATGCCTACCCGAGCTAGGAGCGTGGTGTAATCAATATGTCTCGTCCGAGCTTCAAATCATGGGGTTGGTTTGTAGCTGTTTTTCACTTTGCGTGATTGTGGTGCTAGCTCGAGCTCGCAAAGCACCTTGGGTTAAAGGCAAGCAACGACATTGAAACAATCACATGCATGGAGATGGCATTTTAAACCGGGCATGTTAAATCTACTCCTTGTAATAGTTTTCTACCTCCTTTCAAAGTATCTTGAAATGAATTTTCATTCCTCTTGAATGGCGCCTAGACTAGATGTTTTCGTGGTTGTTTATATCACTTTGCTGATTGTGTGGTTGTTCCTTTAAATCTTATTCCAATTTCGCTTATTTTTCTTGGAATGTTCCTTCCTCTCTTATAGCTTACTCTATTTCATATTTGTCTAAATGGGTTCTATGCAATTTTGAGTGATGCGGTCTAGTTCGTAGGGAAGGAAACATTATTGAGTTTTGTTTGCTTATATGACTTTCTTTTAAAAAGAATTCGTGATGGTAATTATAATTGAAGGTTACTAAATAGAAGGTTAAGCCTACATACCTCTTTGGGTTGAATAAATACGCATTTCCTGTTTAGGGCTCTCTTGTTTTGCTAAAAGGTACATTAATAGTGACGTTGTGTCTGAAACTTGTTTAAGCCTATGGGCATTCCTTACTTTATGTTTGATTAGAAAATGGCATTTGGGGTTTGTTTTAGAACTGTACATGGTTGACTGTTGTACCTAGTCTAGATGAGGGATAACCTGGCATCTATTTGGCCTCCACGTGTTGAGAGTATTACTATACCTATTTCTTGATGTAAACTCTTGTTTGATTAAAGCAAGGGGAAACATTGTAAGTTTAACTGAATGAAATTTCTACAATTTTTATTAAGGGTCGCAAGCAACCTATTACTATTTAATTTGAAACAAAAGTTGTAGGTGAATCCATGGTATTGGACTCGTGAACTCGTTTCTGTTAGATGACAAATGATTTCAAAGTGATAATATCATAGGTGGCTGTTATATTTATCTGTTTGATATTTCTAAGACTTTTCCTCGATAAGCCCACATGGATCGGGTAAAATTTTCCATCTTCTATACCTTTGGCAAGGAGTCCATAGAACTTCTAGGCTCCGACCGCACTGCGTAACCTTCCCGATAGCTATGTGCGTTGGTTCTTGGTTTGTGCTTGTACTCGTGGTAAGGTCTTTTGAGTGCGGGGCATCGTTGGTGTTTTGCCCTCTGCGTATCGAATCCCTTTATTTTCGAACTCGAATACCTTATACTTCAAACTTGGTTAATAAATGGTCCCATTTTGTGGCCTTGTTAAGGAAATCAATTTTTATTTTAATGTTTTTTTTTGACATTGTCTGAATTATATAAAAATTATTAACGACTTTTGGGTTTAGTCTTCCCTTATATTATGTAGATAAGTTGACGATTAGGATAGGGTTTGTTGGTAGAATAATGGCCCTTTCTGTGTCTCTTTAAATGCGCGTTTGGAAGAGTGGATTTTGTTTTGGTTAACTTGTACTTCGTTTTAAGAAATCCGATAAGGAGGTAGTGGTAAACTCCTTGGTTAAAACCAAAACTATAGTTGTGTTCTTTTAAGGGCGTCGAACCCATATTACTTTGAAGCCCCTGGAAGAATTGGATAACGTCATTTTTGCTTCGCGCCTACGATCATAATTAGTACGCTTTGTCTTCTCTTGGACCCTTTAGTTGGATGGAGTAAATTTTGGATTCCTATCACGTAACCCATAGCATTACATGAAGGAGATATCAACACTCTGGACTTTCTTGTTCCCAACCCATAAGGTCTTGCCTTGATTTATGTAATTTTGTTCTTACTAGTATTTGGACTTTCTCCTTGTTGGATGATTTAGTTTTCTCTCTCATGAGATTAATATTGGAGTTGTGAGTTGTGTTTTAATCCATTTCTGAATTTAGAATATTCCTTTCTTGATATTGTTAATTGTTAGCTTACTATTGCATTGTGTAGTCTTAACATGCTCAGTTCTTGTGAACTGACTTTAGTTAATATTTGTGCAGATGGATTATGCGAGTAGACTAGAAGAAAAGAGTGTAAAAGTTTCATCTGTACCATTATGAAGTTCCTTGTAAAAATGTCCAATGTGTTGTAAATTGTGTAACATTGCTTGTAAAGAGAGTTGATACGACCTCTTGCCTTGTATTGTTTGGTAATGGTGAAATAAAGTGTCTTGTTCGGTGTAGTTAAGCTTGAAATTATCCTTGTGAGAAATGGCATTCAATCTTTACATTGATATGAGTATTGTAAAACTTTGAACTTGAGAATAAATTATTAAGTTAAATCTTTCTAAGACTTAGCGACAATATTTTATAAGTAAAGTAAAATGAGTCGGTTAACCCTTAAAGAAGCTAAACAAAAATAATAATTTTATATTCAACAAATAAATGTAAAGGTGATCTATTTGAAATCAAATAATTCCATGAGTGATCAAAATGAAAACATCCTTTGTGAGGTAAACATTTATTAATCGATACCCCTAGCTAAACTAGCGAACACTATCCCTTTGGGGTGAACTCTTAAACAAGCTTAAAGGAAAACAATGGTTAGTTTCTGGAAGATATTAAGATTTAGTAAGTAGGAGAAGACTTTAAGTGAACTACTCTTCAGTGTATAAGAAATTAACTCAGTTGGTGAGATGAATTTGTGCAAACCATATATTGATTTCCTTCTGAAAACTTAAGTCATGAGCTAAAGGGCGTCTTACCAAAATAAATAAACCCTAACCATTTCTTATTGTGGCTTGCCCTAGCCGTGAGTGTGTCATGTGGATTGGACTTTCATGTTGTCTTGTCAAAAGAAAAATAAATTGTCTTTGATAAGTGTGAACGTTTCCGTGCTGACCTTGTGGTCTTCCCCGTAACAAATGATTCCAAGTGTTGATTGTAACCTTGTGACGACATGTTGTGTCGTGTTGAGTCAAAGCAAGTCAAAAAAAAAAGTTATCCTGTATTTCACTGTGTTGTTCTTGTGTTGGTAATTTTGGTGCGTTACACATAGAACAAGACGAGGCAATAAAGCTGTTAACCGAGGCTAAACTAGACTAGTGAAGACAAATTTATCAACATGGATTGTTTATACTTGAATTTTTTTTAGGTAATTTTAATGTATTTAACCACAAGCTAGAATGTTTTAGGAAGTCAAATTTTTTTATGACAATAGTTGGCTCTTTCTAGGGACATGGCTTGTGAAGGACAAACAAGGCATACCATAGACTTTAAAATAAAGCTCTTCTCGGGGACATGACTAGTGCCTTATCTATTGGGCAACAAACTCGGGCCCAACACAATTTTTTAATGAGCCACTTTCTCAAGTTGCAACTTTTGAGAAAATTTTGTACAATGGGGAAAGAAAGAGTATATAGGGAAAGAAAGAGTTTATACAAATCCAACAATAGGATGAGATAGATAGGTACCCTTACGGTGAAATGGATTTAATGTATGAATCTTTCATGCTCTAAATATGTTTAGTTGATCATACCAAGACTCCATGATAACTCCACATGGCCTTAGAAGAAGAAGAAAGAAAAAAATCCATTCTCAAAGCGATACCGCATAATGAATTCACCCAGATGCAATGAATTCTCTAACACTTGTTAAAAAATTTTACTCCTCTTGCAATGAGAAAGTGCTTAAATTAACTTCTCTCCTTCAGTCTTTATTATAATAGGCACCGAACCATATGGACATCTATCACCATCTCTCTGACATACATAAATTGATTAGTCTTGAAAATTCCTCTCATGAGAAGACATGGTCATTATTTCATTCTCATCGCACACTTGACAGTTGAACCAGACATTGCTTATTTCCTCTGGAGATGAGTTAGGGAGAAAATGTCCATCAAGAATAGATTTATCACCAATGAATCCTATCCCTGCATTAATGAATAAAACACATCTTTCACAATGAGGATCCTTGTTCTCATTCTCATGGTTACCCAACTCCACAATTTCCATTTTAGTGGGAAGAGATATGGAGTGATGTCCTTCTTCTTTGGCATAGTGAATTGACCACTTTGCATGAAATTTGATTAGATGTATTACTAATATTTTATTTTCCACCTTATGCAAAAATCAATTTAGGAGATTTGTTTACCTCTTTAGTACATCTTAGAATGGAAAGAAATTAACTGCCACTAGAATGAGAATGAATACACCTCTTCATGGGTTGAAACAACAACGAAGTAGACTTCAAATTCTAATGCGGGAATGGATGGAGTGTTTTTATAAAGCAAAAATGTTATCGGTGCATGAATTGTCATCATCGTCTTTCACTTATTCCACCTTTACAATTTTCATGTTACCTATGATGACTATGGGAAACCATTCTTCCATCTATATATACAAGACCAATCCTTTCACTTTCAACTTCTTCTAGAGCATGTTTTTAGACACATTGCCCTCGAGTCATATAACTTATCATTAAAAATAATTGAGAAGAGTCAATCAAGTTTCCATTTATTTCCTCATTTTCAAAAAAATTCCAATCTACGTGAGAAATTTCCCCAACCTCATTTTCATATAATTCTACCATATTATACATCTCACCATTTCTTGATGGTCATCATGGTTTCTAGCACGGATTTCAATGCAAAGATAAAATGTTGACAACCAACACATCACATCCCATAATCAAAAGTAGGGGTTGAATTGATGGCATGTTTAGATGCTTTTCAAGATTTTAGCCATTAAATACTTGCAAATTTCTAAAATAACCATCACATATGACTTGCACATTTAAAATATAGTTTTAATTTTTATATAAATTGTATGCAAACTATATAAATATAAATAAACATATATTCGAAAAATTAAATAAATATATATTAATCTTTCATATATCAGTGTATACATTACACTATATTCTAGAAAAATTACTATCATATAAGAATTGTTTAACAAACATAGGTGACTGTCAACTTTAACCCCTGATCATATGTGTAAACAATATTTAATCATTCAACGAAATTTTCATATTCAAAATGCCAAAGTATTAAATCTGCAAGGTACTGGTTTAACACTTTTTCTATTAAATCATTTTAAACAATTATAACAGCTGTTTAAAATAAAAAATTAACAACATTTTAATTAAGCTTAAAGAGATTGATATATGAAAAAATATAAAAAACAAAATAATTAAACAAAATACAGGCTGCTGTAATGTATATTATATATTAACCAAAGAAAATAACGCTTATGGATTTGCTGAATTGAAACAGGCTAATTCACAAGCAGGAGAATGCATGTAAAAATGTTGTAATACAATAATAAAATATTCAAACAATAAAATCCTGTGCACATCAAAAAATAGAATCATGTAATGGTGAATGAGACCATTATGATGCCTTCCGAACAATAATCATTTTAGGAGAAAACAAACAATAGAGGTGGCTGAAAATTTTTATTGCCATCAGTTTTGCATGTCAATAATGTTCTATCTTTGAAGGTTAGGTTGGAAAATGAGAATTCAAAGTCCAATACATAACAGGAATGTTAGGTTGGAAAATTGAAGTTCTAGTTTGTCTGCTGGAGTAGCACGACTGATTGTCTATATATGGTAACCATCTTCAGCTATGTATTAACACAGTTCTATCTACCTCATCCATTCTATTCCTGTTGTCGAAGATTTAGAAATAAAATTCTGAAACTTGTTATTCCTTTCATACAAAGTGTATTTTTATAAGATGGCTGTATTTCCTTTGCCCCATGTAGAAGGTGATGATTCAGGTGATAACAAGTTAGCTTCCCAAACAAAATCATCATCATTGCCACTATCGTCAGATATGATTCAGGTGAAGGGAAGGCAACCTCAGCTGTGTGATGTTTGGAGAGATGTCCAAGGTGGCAACGACTGGAAAGATTTGCTTGATCCCATCGATTCCTTTCTCAAAGCTGAAGCACTACGATATGGAGATTTAGCCCAGCTTTGCTATGACGCCTTTGACGTGATACTCATTCCAAATACTACGGCACCTGTTACCACAATAAAGCTGCCCTATTTGAAAAGATGGGAATTCCATCATGTGGCTACCAAGTCACTAAATATATATATGCTAATACTGATATGTTAAACCAAATTTTTGGTGAGAAGCCCAAAGACAGAGGTGTTTGGTTAGGTTTTGTTGCAGTTTGCACTGATCCAAATGAGATAAAGAGGCTTGGAAGACGAGATATAGTGATTGCATGGAAGGAACCCAGACAACTCAAGAATGGATACAAAATCTCAGAGATTTTCTTGTACCCACAAGATTATCCTATAAATGTGGAAGAACCGGCAAAGACCATATTATAAGCGAAGGGGTACGAATTGAGAGAGGATTCCTGAGCTGCTATACGTCAACCATCCGTCAACATGAAGATTCTGAAGGAAATACTGTAAACATCAGCACCAGAGATTTAATACTTGCAGAAGTGGGGCGATTGCTCAAAGTTTACGAAAATGAGATTGACAATTTAAGCATAACATTTACCGGTCACAGCTTGGGTGCTGCTCTTGCAACGTTATGTGCTTATGATGTCAAACAAATGCTTAACTCTGACCATTTTGACGATCATATTCCGGTTACTGTCTTTGCTTTTGCCTCACCAAGGGTAGGAAATCTTGCCTTTGCTAAACTGGCGGAGAACATTGGCGTCAAAGTTCTGAGGTTTGTCAACCAACGTGATGTGGTCCCCAGAGTCCCTGGAGTTTTTATGAACGAAAACATGGGATTTTTGAGCAAATTGCTTCATTGGCTTCCTTGGACATACTTCCATGTTGGGATGGAGGTTGCTTTAGAAAATAACTCTTCTCAATACCTTGCTCACACCCATAATCTTGCCTACTTTCATAATTTAGAGGTTTATCTGCATTTGCTAGACGGCTATGTTGGAGATAACAAGCCATTCAATTCTTGTGGAAGAGATCATGCTCTTGTGAACAAGAGCTGCGATCTATTGAAGGAGAAATATGAAATTCCGCCAAATTGGTGGCAGAAACAGAACAAAGGTCTCATTCAAGATCCACATGGCAAATGGATGCAACCCACAAAATCAGTAGATGAAGAGGACTAGGAAGATAACAGCCCTCTTTGATTCTCTGTTATTATTTTCGTATACTGGACTACTAAGGCTCATGATATGCATATTGCATGGTTCTTGTAACTTATTAGACGTCCTGAATACCCAAGATTGGTAGGAAGGAACATATTGACTCAAGAAAACTGTAATTTGTCCACAACTGTGAGAAACGTTTTGCAAAAAAATTCTTTGAAAACTATATTTTAAAAAAACACTATAATTGTTCACAATCATCCCTCAATTTGTTCACAGTAAAATTATTTATATATATAAAAAATTAAGAAAATGAAGATGACACTAAAAAGATAACATTCCATGTGTTGGAATAAATCAAATAATCCAAAGGATTACAACGCTTTATTTTAATGCTACAAATATTATTGTATATTTTAGGTTTCCGCCTTTATGCGTTTTATATCTTAATTAGAAGTACGAAATTTTGAAAATAATTTTGCCTACGGGGAAGGAAGAGCTCTCGGTGTGATTCGGATCAGCCGGTTGTCCTCCACCTTTTCTTTGAGTGCCACAACCTCTACTCATAGTTACATCACGTGATATAAGAATTCTTCTTCTTTCTCGCAATCTTTCATAATGTGCGTATGAAGCTTGGTTTGAAGATGGAGAATTTTCGTCTAGTTATTTGCTTCGTAGATGGTGCATAGAGCATCCCAAGCCTCCTTTGATATTATCACATCCCGAATGTGAGGTTGAAATTTGTCGGGAATCTTTGAGAGTGATCAACATTAGTGATTTTGGATCATCCTTATCAAATTTTGTTCTTTCGTCGCTCCGGTTAGATGTGTCACTTTGTGGCAATGATGATTTCCCATAATTCTTGAATTTGAGAATCGTGCACATATTCATTTTCCAGGTGGCATAGTTTGGTCCTATGAGAAACTGATCATCGGAAAACAACTTGAGAGAAGACATGAGGCCAGAAATAAAATTTTACTATTGTATCCAAAAGTACAAATCCTTACATATGAAGAAGTAAATGAAGGTGAGCTCAATATGCTCATGAAGTGAGAAGTAGATGCTTGTGGGGGCATTCTATATCGTATTCATCATCTGCATTGTATCCTTCCTTGAGCTTGTTATGAATATTCTCCCCCTACCACTGCACGTCGAACATGAACAGGTCAACCATCCTTGACGCACTATGTCCTCAAATTGTAAGTTGTTGATGTTTTAGATATTTTTGGTGAAATTCAAAAATATTGTTGTTGAAGGAAGGAAGATGCATATTGAACTTGCTAATGCTCAAAATTCTAGGAATATGATGAGATAAATGATGAAAAAGACATAAAATGCTGCAGACACAAGATATACCAAAACAACTTGAAAATGAATCCTTGGATGAGGTAAATAATGATGAAATATGTTCAAAGGAGATATCTATTGAAAGTGATATTCTGGATGTTACACGACTTTTGAAAGAGATCAAAAATTTTTCCTTTCATTTGTCTTCACATTGATGCTTTTCTAACTTATAGAGACAAGGAGATGACTGAACTGAAGGAGTGCATGTAAAGGTTTGTGAGAATGGTAGAAGGGATTTCAGAACCCTAGATCAATCTTCAAGCATTAGAATTTGTTATGGCTAAGAAAATGAAGTTTGAGTAGCTTGATATTATCCAGAGTGAGAATGAGAATAAAAACCTAATAGAAATTGTTCATGAGGATCCTCCACACTTTGAAGTATCTATTCCCTATAGATACCTCAATGCCACTAGTGAGTACATTCATTGTGAACGTTTCGGTGCCAAGTTCAAGTTGACATCACTGAAAATAATGAAGTTAACAATGAATATGGGTTGTCTTTCATGGCTTCATATCTACCGCAGCAATCACTTTTTGAAGAAGTGGACTGCAAGAAAAGTTAGTAGCAATTGATGCCCCCTGCTTGGCAGATTCGCTAGGTGTAACAAAACTTTTAAGAGCTTCCTGCATCAAATTTCTCTTTGAAGGAATCGAAAGTGCTTCCCACATATTGAAATTCAAGTTACTCTTCTTCATCTATTCAACAATAGTGAAGGGGATACCTCCCACTCTGCCAATGTTTCATTAAATGTTAGTATCTTTCTTCAGTAAATGGGAATTTGGTACTGTAACAACTGAAGAACTTTCCTTCCTCACAGTCTGAGTGGTCTGATTCCCAAGCAATATTTTCCCTGTATCTTTGTTTGTAACCATTTGTGAACGAGGTTGAGAGGTAGATACTTGATCAACATTTGAAGGATGAGCCTCTATTGCTCTCTTTTTGACCAAGTATTAGTAGCCTCTGATGTAGATTCAATATTAAACCCACAAAATATTCCTCTTTCTAATTCAATAAGGTAGTCTCTCCCGATACCTATGACCGATCAACAACCTCTTGCAAAGATGCGTCCTCTATTTTTTCTGCAGGTGAAGATATGCTCTGGACAATAAGGGCTTGAATAAGCACTCCATTGGGGCATAGATTTTTATTGTGTGACTAAGAGCAAGGGTAACACCATTCATAATCTTGGACCAAGCTATTTTGCACACGGACAAGGGCTCTAGAGGAACTAACAATAAGAGGAGCCTTAACATTCAAGGGTTTAACATTGACAACTTGGTTTTGAGCTTGGTTGTTATTTTGAAAGGGCTTCCTATTGGAATAATACTGTTGGTTTTGGGGTTGATAAGGATGAACATCATGGTTCATTTTAAGACACCTCTATAAAATTGTAGGTGGAAAATACTTGGTGAATATCCTTGGAACCAGTTTCAGTGAAAGGTGATTTTGACAGTATTCCAAAACTAAATTTTTGCCTAGTTTTTGAGCCGAGAGAAATCAGAGTTCTAGACATGGTTGCACCATTGACACGCGACAATAATAAGACGTCAATAACCATCCCTGACGTGCATCAAGACAATGTCAACAATTCCCATTGATGCACGTCAATGGACTCTGTTGATGTGCGTTAATTGGATTTGTTGCGCGTGAGTCAATAGAGTCTATTGATGTGTGTCAACACATCCCATTGACATGTGTTAATAGATCCCATTGACATGCGTCAACAAAGGCTTTTGACGCACATCAATGGGAGGCGTTGTGTGTCAATGGGAACTGTTGACGCACGTCAATAGTTTCCATTGCGCTTACATCAGCGAGGCTAGAGGCTATCATAAGAGAGATATGACGCATGTCAACAGAGGATATTGACGTGTGTCAACAGATCCCATTGATGCTCATCAATAGAGGCCATTAACGCACGTTTTGGCCTATAAATACCCTCCCTTGAGTCATTTTCTTGTTTACACTTTCCGTGTCTCGATTTTTTTGCATGTATCCCTCATTGTCAAATATGCAAGCACAACTATAATGCCAACTTCACATGCTTCCCAACCGCAAGCTCAGGAAAAAAATAAAGAAGAGAATCCAGTCCAATCCACGGTCAAGATCATCTACAAAAATCCCTTGTGCCCTCACATCAATACTATTTTAAAGATGTCTTTTGAATATAAAGATTTGATGGATTCATGTGAGTTTACAGGGCTCATTGATATGCCCCATTTCGAAACAGATCTGGATATTTTGAATTACCTTCTCTCATCCTACAATTTAGAGGACGACCTTTTTTTATGTGACTTTAAGCGATGGCCGAATGTTCCAATTCAGTATTGAAGAAAATGACATCCATTGGTTTACGGGCCTTCTATTCAGAAATTTACCAATTATTACAATGAAGGAAACACTCCTCGAAGAAGACAAGAAATTTCTCGAACCAATGTTCGGTTTCCATGTTGATTGTAAGTATAATTCCTTTTAATTCATCATTTTTATTCTTTTTTTATTCTGATACAATTTGGTGTTATAAATTTATATTAATTCTCACTGTTTGGCATTTGCAGCTCATGTCAATAAATCCAGGCGCGGTGTGGATATGCAATCAATTACACACCACTTTCTTGATGTAGTTATTTCATTTTTTCAATCCAGAATAGTTTTGCATGGTCCAAATAGATATACCAAATTGGGCCATTGCATACATAGTTGCCAGTATCTCAAAAAAAAAATTCGATTGGTGCACCTATCTATAAAAAAAATAAGAACTGACATAACAAATTCAAAACTTTCAGAAAAACCTGTCATTTATTCCACAAACTATCTCCTCGGCTTTTATTATGAGGCAATTTTAAATTTAAAAGATAAAAAAATTCCTACTTGCATTGATGAGGAGTTGATGAAGTTGTCAATTCCATTTGAAGAACAATAGGTATAAACTATTTAGTTTGTATTTCAATTTTCGACATTGCACTGAACAGTTATTGAAAATTTATGTTTTGCAGAGAAGATTTATTGAAGCCCTTCCCGAAAAAAGGTGTTATCAAGAGGAAGAGGCCAACAACACGCTGAGGCTTCAGGAGACTCCCAATCTGAAATGGAAGCTCACTCCTCTCCGAAACCTCAACAGTTTGAACTCGTTAAACACCAGAGAAGTAATACCTTCTCATATATTATTTACAAATTCTAAATTTGTATATTTATTTTTCAATTTAAATTTTAACAAATGAATTGACATAACATTTAATGTTGATCACATTCCAGGAACTTTGGACCATACACATGTTTCGGAAACTCAACCTTCTTCCCCAACTCACTCCATACAGTCACATGCATTCAGTATACCTTTGATTTCCATACCCTTGAGCTCTGAAGTCTTTGTAAATTGTTCCATTATTGTACCCATGGATTTATGGAAATGCTTTCTGAAAAAGTCTCGCATGGCCACCTTCAGTATTCCAAAAATTAGGATTCATCACACCCATCTCTTCCAGAATTTTATCTTTACAAAAACGTTCCCTAATTTTTGATGACAAGGTTTCTGAATTTTTTTTAAGCTTTATTCTTGTTTCAACTATAACATACTCAAAGAGATTATGTGTCATGGGAACATCTTCTCGTTCCGATCCTGTAATATCTTGACGTTTTTGCAAAATGTGCAGTGGTATTTCCCTCCCTTTAATAGTGATGCAGAGGTGATATTGGATATTAAATCTCAAAAAGGTGCCAAGATTTTTAAGATCTAATAAAGCTTTCCAATTCTCAAAAATAGGTGCATCAAAACTATCTTGGGAACAATACAATATATCAAGACTTTGACATACCAGGTTTTTCATTCATATATTATCCACAATATAGATTAATTTGCCCTGTGCATGCTTCATCAGTGTATTGATCTCCTTTAACATTGGAAGAATACCAACCAATGTAAGTAATGTCTCCAAATCAGTTAAATGGAACAACAAGTCCCTCGCCCTATCAACTTCATGACGGTATTTGTGCATGAAACCAACCAACGAAGGATACTCCTCACGAACTCTGCATGCAGGTTCATACAAAGAGATCCATCTAGTCTCGACATCCTTCAAAAGTTTTTTGCCATCTGTAATTCCAATTGCAAATTTATGGAACTCGAGAAATCACTTTGGGCTACTTGACATATAGGCATGAAGTTCTCTTATAAGGTCTTCTAATTTAGCAACATTTTCATGGTTGCTTGCCATTTTATATGCTAAATTCATTATATGAGCCATACAGTGAATTGGTAGCATATATGGGGCCACTGTTGTTTGTAATCTAACACACAACCCTATTCGGTGACCCTATATGATAGATGCACCATCTGCTCCAACGCATACCAACTTCATAGAAATTTCATAATCATTCATTCCAGCAATATCTTTCAAATGAGAAACAACTATTTTATGTAGGTTTTCGACATTGTAGTTTTCAACCATTTTCATAACACCCAATAGATGAGGTGTCCTTATATGATTTTCTAAAGTATAGATGCAGATACATACCCATGTAGTGTTGTTGACTACTGTCACTTCATCAATTGAAAGAGAGATAAACTTTGATTTTTTTACATTCTCTTTCAAATCTTCCTTCTCTATCATCAAAAGGCATTTTTCCATTTCCCATCCACTACTTTCAGACCAATGAGATTGAGGTACATTCAGCATTCCATTAAATTGATACAAAACTTTGAAATCGAGGAAATCCGAAATCGGTCTTCCTTTTTTAGTATGTGAAATAGAGTAGAGAATTGTATGAATTTTGCATGTAGATTTGTTTCTTTCATCTTACCAATATGCGATGTGATCGTTCCTCCCTTTTCCAAGAGATGTTTGTGTTTTTTCTGCTCTGCCTCATATTCTGCTGCGTATCTAACATGCATGCATTCTTTTCAATTTTCCACTTGTGTGTTTTGATTTTTCTGGTCATCCGCCCCCGTAACTGATCAAATATTGTTTTCCACAATGTTTTTCTATAGTGTCCAACTTCAGTTGCATTTTTTTTTGCTTTCCCAATTTCCACGTACATATTGTACATGTACATTCAGATGGGATCTCTTCAGAATTAGATGATTGTATAGGTTCAATAAACGGAAATTTAGCTACCCAATCAAACTTGTATGTCCTACCAATGGTCCACATATTCTTGTTCATTTTCAATGCTTTACTTTTTTGAGTAGAATTTTGAGCAATATCACAATCACTTGGTTTCCTCTTTCTTGGACCGGAGTTTGAATTTGATTTATGTGTTCCATTTTGCTAAGTATTTATATGTGTGATATCTTGATGCACTTTTGGTTGCACCCCAACAGGAACAATATCTTCAAGATTTGGCATATTATTGTAGGTTTCATTTGTTTGACTTTGATACTATGTAGAATGCATGTCCACCTCAATAATACCTTCCACATAGTCAATATTATGATTCTTTGTGGTGGCATCTATATGGTTGGTATTTTCAATATTTGTATCCGCAGAGTTTCAAAAATACTTGAAGAGTGATTTTTGAGATTTCTTACTTACTTTCAGGTTCTTCACATTCTTTGAGCTAACACCTTCCATTATTCTGAAGAGAGTCCTGTGTCCACTGTTTGAGGTCTCTCATTGCATCCCCTATCTCGAGTCTCTGTCGCGCATCAACTCTACACTTGTCACACGTCAATTACCTATGCACTGTCGCACGTCCACTATCTAAAGTTACTGTGGCGCATCCCCTATCTGAGGTCTCTATCACGTCAACTCTACACTCGTTTCTCTATGCATCACGTTATCAACTCTGCCCTTGTCGCGCATCCCCTATCAGAGGTCTTTGTTGCACATCAACTCTGCACTTGTCGTGCGTCAACTGCCTATGCACTGTCGCGCGTCCAATGTCTAAAGTTACTATCGTGCATCAACTCTACCCTTGTCACACATCAACTGTAATGCCTTGTCATGTGTCAACTATCTTTGTCGCGTGTCAAACCTATTTCACAATATTGGTAATTTGGTAAGCTACTTGATGTATACTACCTGGCGATTCACCTAGGTTTTTATAGGAGATGTTTTCAAATGAAGGCGAAGTTGACCCACCCAAAAAAATATACTATATATTTTAGGTGAACAAGACACCGACCCGCTTGAAAAAATCACCTTTTCAAATTTTCCTAAAATGAAATTTTCACCATATTACGAATATTCGCCACTAAAATTATCCCTGATGAGCATATTGGGACTATTTTCTCTTATGAGCTACCAATTCATTTCCAAAAGTTTGAAGCAATGATTTGACCTCACGAAGATAATTTGATGGTGCAGATGTAAATGGAGTTGCCTGACTGGGCACATAAGGAAGAGGAGTTATAGTTGGTTGATTAGTGGGAAAATCGGGATACATAGACATTGGTGGTCTTGGGGCTATTTTCCCAGCCTGGATCAAGCAATTTTCATCTCTTATGGAAATATCATAAGCATTGGGTAATGTTACTCCACCCATCGACTGAATCATGGCCGCAACATCACTGTTCAAAGCCCTTAAGTAGTAAAAAAATTCATTAGTTTGGGAAGGATTTATCGATCTTTGGGATCTGTTCCAAGTTTTTCGGAATAAAAAATTAAAATCTCCCATGAAATCTTGAGGAGATCTCTTTATGGTGGTTAAGTGTTCCATATTGACAAGTAATAACTCTTATCCTCAAACTGTTTGCAAAGCTTCTCTCCTAACTCATCATAGCTGTGTACAGTGGAAACCTCCAACCCATAAAACCATTGAAGTGATTTTCCGTTAAAGGAAATAACAAGAATCCAGACTGTAACATTTTCCTCAATGACATTATTAACTACACAGATGCTAGCAACATCTTGAATGTATTCTATGGGAGAGATACTTGTTTCCCATGCGTAGAAAGGTAAAATCTTGAGCTCAACTATGAGTATAACATCACAATGAGCTAGTGCAAGAGGACTGCCGCTATTAAAAGTAAGGAAAGCTTGATCTCATACTACTGCCATAGTGGAAAGTGGTTGATTTTCTCTTGGTGGAGGGAACCTTCCAAAAGGAAGTGTAGAATGACCTCTACAAGATGACGACAAAGCTTCAACTTTTCTTCTCCTCGGAGGAGACAAAGACAATACAATATATTGTTGACTTCCTTTCTTTGAAGAAGCTATTGTCTGAATTCTTCATATAAGTTAACACACCAAATCTTAAAATCCAGAGATGTGTAGTCACCAAGTACCCTAATTTATGCAAATGTTAAGAGGAGTATCAACTCTTAGTGGTCCCAATGGGTGTGCCATAAATTGTTGTCACTCGAATTTTGCACTAGTTGAATCTTTAAGTGAACTAGTGTAACATGGGAACACCCCCAAGGTGTGGGACCTTGAGACCTTGGGATGAACTTCCAGAGAAGGCCAACTTCCTTCTAAACTTGGTGAATTTTATTTAAGATCAAGATGCAAGGCTACAATACTTAAAATAAAACAAATCTAATTGTCCTCAGAAAAAGGGGTAAGAGAGTTATTGAAATGTATAAAAGCGGTGATGCACCAAAGGTTTATGGAACAAAAGGATTTACTTCATATACATAGAGTAATATTGTGGAAAAATATATCACATGGACATCTCCTAATAATATTTTTCAATAACTATGCCAAATGAGTAAAAACTTGAGTAACAGAGGGGATTCAATAATTTCCACAACTAAAATAGTAGAAATTACACACCACAAGTTACAGATTAATTGAAAAGATAATTGATATAACGACAATATAATCCACACATACAAGGAATTAAATCATTCACAAGTATTAACCGAATTATAAAAGTGCACAATACATTAAATATTCAAAAGCAAAATATTTTTCTAAATATAATGAGAGGCTTAAAAAAGCTTGTTCAAAGAAACCTCAAAATTATATAGCCCTTCACGATGAGATCTAAAAGTTTTTTTACAACATAATGCATCCTCCCATATATAGACTAAGACTATCATTAAATTATATATCTACCCTTTAACTACTTCCTACTAAAAATAGAATGCATTTATATTTATGGAACAACCTCCCATGGAAATAGCAAAAATAATTGCACATGTTTGAATAATTCAACCTACAACTTGAGCGATAGTTCCGAAGCTTGGAGACCATTCAACAATGGCTATCATGCCTAGCTAGGACTAGTAGCACTTCCTTCCTTTTGGTTCCCATTTCTTCTGTTCTTCTTAAGCTAACTTGTGCCTGAAATCAAGAAACCGCTTGATAATGCCCTAGAATTCTTCATCCTCAAGTCCTCATGCGAGCATCTCATAATTTTTGATGACTTAGTTTCCCTTGCTACTTTAGCTGGAAATATTTTAGTCTTATTTATCACCTTCTTTAGTGACTCAAGAAGTGGAAGAGAAAACACGGGCCATTGTAAGATACCAATATATAAATAGAGTCAAGACTAAAAGGCTTCGTAACATCATCATTCGATTTACCAAACTCTTAAAATGAACAATAATCTTATCAAATCGAATAACATCAACATTTTTTTCTAGGAATTTACAATTCATATTGTTGAATTCCTCCATAATGTCATTCAAACCATCCATTACTTCAACTCTTTTATCTTCCAATTTCAACACGAGCTCGCTCAGAGCATTATAAGAAATCTGAATTCCATTGCTTCCTTAAATTCAAAAGGTTTTGAAACATAAATCTATAACACCCTCCTTTAGAAGCGAAATATGATCGAGGAAGAATGAGCACGATGTCCTCTTCATCAAAAAATCTAGATTTATTAAAACTAGACTTTACGGAATGAGCACGATGTCCCTTCATCATCAAAAAATCTAGATTTATTAATTTTTAATAGGGTATATATATTAAAATAAAATAAACATATTCAGCTCGAGTCAAATAATTAATGCTCATTTATTCAAATGACAGAGGATTACAAGAGCCTTAGTTAATGACCTTGATTGGTGCCTTGGAGGCATTGAAGAAAGATGCAGCGGACCCAAAATAGTTGCTCGCACTCGAGAAGGCCATAAATTTTGCTTTTCTCAACGAAATCACATGAAAGTGGTACCATTTGAATCGTGGATTTTAGCCCAAAGCACAAAAATCAATAAATTATAGATTTTATGATGGATAGAAAATGCATCCGAGTTCGAACAATGTTTTATTTGGTGGTTGGGAGTGCGATTAAGAGGCATGGTCATCATTCATCACCGCTTGCAAGTCATGGGATAGTATGGGGAGCCTTTTGCAAGGAAAAAAACATCATTTCACTCCATTTAATACCTCTTACTAGTGGTTAAAGGAAAGATTTTGGGATTTCCATTTTCCCTCTCTCTCTTTCTTCTTATTTTTCTATAAATTGGAGTGTTGGACTCATTGAAAAGGAGGTAGTTTTGTTGTAGCAAAGCTCTGTCAAAATTTCTTTGTGACGCCAATGTGCTATAGGCCCTTATAGTGGACTCCTTCCATGGTGATCCAAGCCCTTATTTTGTAAGATATTGAACTGTGCATATTAATGAAGCAATAAAATACAAGTTTATGGATGCATCTTCCCCTGCTGTGTTTGTTTGCACTCTTCTTGCCCTTTCAACCTTCATTACTGTTAGCACAAGAGAAATGTAAAATAATGTCTGAATGATTTTATTCAATGTGAGGAGTGTATAAATACAGGAGAGAATGTGGTTAAGAGGTAACCACCTGTAGCTGAAAGGTCGGTTACATTTAGCCACACTAAACAATGTATTAATTATGCCAACATTCCCCCCGTTAATACATTGTTTTTACAAATCTACCCCAGATTCATCATCTTGTTACGTCGCGACATGTCCTATCTGCTTCTTGCAACAAGGACTTTGTCTAGATTTTCTTGAATCTCTGTGACAAATGTGCTCTCATTTGTAAAAAAAAGATGAAGAAGTGAGCTCAAAAGCTCGTGTGGTGCGCCACAGATGTGCCTGAGGGCATTTAATCTCACATTTTCATCGGATCAACACAACTCTTCTCCGTCTATATGTCGAACAAGACTCAGTCCATTATGTCCTTGAATTACAAGTTTTGGAGACTGGCGAAGAGTAGATACCGATGCTCTTGTGGGCTTGACTTTGGCTCTCTCAAATGCGGCATGTCTCTATGGTTTCTTGTAATGTTGCTAACATCTTTGGGCATGAATTTCATGCTCTCAGACTATTGCATGGGATCATAGGCTGGTTGTTCGCATCCATCTTTGATAGCAAATTTGATGAATGAATGAAGGGGCTTAATCTCATTTTGTTCCGATTTGATTAAAACAAATTCCACATGTCTCTTGATCTTTGTACGATGCACTTGCTAATGTATTGCTTGGTCTGTGAACAACAGTTGAGAATATGTTGGGGGAAGGAGTCTACCAACACACACATGGGCTTTCGGTGGTCGATGCCACTCATGTCAGACTCCACACAGTGCTTATAAGTTGGTCAGTGGTCATTGCCACATGCTCTTTTCTCCCTCTTTGGTGACTCCACACAGTGCTTAACCTCACGGCTCACCTCCTCCAGTGTAGGTAGATCATAGACATATCAAGTCGTTGAAGCCAAAATAGGGAAACAACAAAAAATGGCCACGCTGAGAATGTTTTCACACATGCCAATGTTGCAGGTCACTTTTATATAATGCTGCCACGTCCAAATCGTCTGAAGGAGAATCAATCAGATCTTCCAACGCTGGTTTCCACGTAGGTTTGGATTCTTCAAGAAACACCCAAGCAAATGGAATGTTCAAGGAGATACTAAGAAGGCTCATGTTTGGTTGAAACGTAGGACACATGCGCTTAATCTTCCCATGCAGGAAGTTAAAAAATAGTTTCAAAATTGAATGCTTCCTCACGGCTCACCAACAAGGAAATGTTCTTCCACGAAACTCCACGAAGCAAGATTTTCACTTGTTCTTTGGTCTCGCAGACAAAAATGAGAGAAAAACACCAATTCCAAATCACTTCCACACATCCTGAGATATGTAAAATGGTCACTATTAAACAGTCTATCTTCCAAATACAACAATGGTCTCCAAATTCCAAAAGGTATAACTAAATTCTCCAACTCGTTTCTCCTTTTCCTTCACGCGGTTGAGACATGGAAATAGGATACACAAATAAATACATAAAATAGACTTTACTGATGGGGCATCGTTAAAACTTTCCAGGTGCTGCAGACTCAGGAAAAGGAAGACATAAGTAGATTGCGGCTTGGTGTCTCGATCAGTAACCAAACGGTAACAAAAATCAAGCACTACACCTAGATCACCTCGATGCGGTCACGCTTCTCCGCTGCGACCACCTCCCCATTTCTACGATACCAATGTTTGCTCCAGGAGGAGGATAAACTTTGGAAACACCAGCCAATAAAACAAATGAACTCCTTCACATTATGAACGGCAGATAGATACAAACATAAAACAATAACATAATATTCCACACTAATTCTCATTCATCAAGAGAGAGGGGATAAATACAATAGAGGTGGAATAAGATAGTTATGAAATATAACCGCTTCAAAGAATCGAATAATGTAATACTAATTATTATGCTAACAAAAGTTGGGATACCTCAAAAAAATGGTGAGCTATATTTCTTCATTTTCGGAGTCTGAAATGCATGCAACCTCTGAAATCCCGAAATTCAGACTTTCAAAATTTTGGTTTAGGAAGTCAAGCTACTGTTCACTGCTCAAAATGGCCCGAGAGTTCTGAAAGTCTTAAACCCGAAATTCCGAAAGTCCAAAATTTCAGACTTTCAAAATTCAAGAATTTCAGACATTGAGTCTTTCTTTTTATGTTTTGGGGCTTAAGAGTTCCAAAATCCCAAAACTCGAAATACCAAAATCCCGAAACCCGAAATCTAAAATCCCCTAACCCGAAATCCCAAAATCCCAAAACATGAAATCCCAAAATCTCGAAACATGAAATCCTGAAATCGCAAAACCCGAGATCCTGAAATGTGAAATCCTGAAATTTGAAATCCCAAAATCCTGAAATCTCGAAACTCAAAATCTAGAAACCTAAAATCGAAATCCTGAAATCCCTGAAATCTTGAAATCCCAAAACCCGAAATCTTGAAATCCAGAAATCCCAAAATCTTGAGACCCAAAATCCAAAATCTTGAAACCAAAAATCTCGAAATTCCAAAACACAAAATTTCAAAAAACTAAAAACACCTTTTGAAGATTAGCCCCAAATCTATCAACCGGTGATATTTGGACTTGTTTTGAGTAAGTTAAGCCCCTAAAAATTGATTTCAAAGTTCATCTTGGGAGGTGAAAAGTTTGAAATTGGTGAACTTGCAATTTCATTCGCCCAACTCCAAAATGGAATCCTCCATGACTGAAACAAACCCGTCAGCTCCTCTACGTGGAAGGTCATGTTTGTTTATTTTTCCTGAGAGGTAAAATTGGATAACAATTTGGTGACTCATGGGATCACTTTCTGCTAGGTGAAAGATCAGTTGCCTTGAAGTATCCATTAGGCACAGAGTCATGAATGATATCTTGATACTAATATTTTTCTTGAAAATTCTCCTCGACTGCTTACACTTGTTGATCCTAAACTTGTTCCACTGCTTGCACTCTCAATTCTCATAGTAAAATCTTGAAGGTGAGATTTTTGAGAGTAGAAAATTGTATTGACCTGGAGCTTTCACATGTCCCTGAAATGGACTACTACAACATTCACCTTTGGAGACACATTGAACTACACAATGATTCAACCTAGGAGCAATAAAACCTATGCCGAAGCACTTAGGGAAACTGAAACCTAAACTATAACAAGACAAATGTGCATACGTACTTAGAGGAATTAAAATCCTAGGCTAATATTTACAAGGGTGAAACCTTACTTTTCAAGTAACAATGTTTAAGATAGATTTCGTTAACCGGAATTGGAATTCCCTCTCCATCCAATGTAGACAATTGGAAGGCATTGCTACTTTTACATCCTGTGACCATGTAGGGGCCACTCTAAATGGCATAAAACTTGGAATGCCTTCCGAGATTTTTCCCGGATCTGCGTCCCACTTCAGAACTAGGTCCCCTTCCTGAAAGGTCCTTGCTCTTTTTTTCTTATCAAACCATCTTTTAACTAAGGCTTGATCCTTCTCCATTGTTTGAACTGGATGTTCTCTGATCTCTTCCAATTCCACCAGTTTTGCATATCTATCCTCCATTGGTTCAAACTCAGACAGTTCCACTTGCTTCATGAGCTCCAATGCGGGTAGCTCTAATGATATAGGCAACACTACCTCTTTCCCATAGACCAACTTGTAGGGAGAATTACCTATAGACCTCTTTAGTGTGATCTTGTCAGCCCAAAAGGATGATTTTAGCTTGGTATGCCATGTCCTTTGGTTTTCTTCTAGAGTCCTTCTGATGAATCTTAGTAGATTCTTGTTTGTGGACTCTGCCTGCCCATTACCCTGTGGGTAATAGTTTGAAGAGGTGCTCAAGTAGATTCCATTCTTAACAGACCATTATGTGATCTTAGAACCTAGGAACGCTAATGCGTTGTCTGATATGATAGTGGCCGGTACTCGAACCTAGTCACTATCCCTTCATAAAAGCCTAATATGCTAGGCTCGTTGGCTTCTTTGAGAGCTACCGCCTTAGTCCATTTTGTGAAATAGTCTGTTGCTGGGAGAATCCACTTATGACCTTGGCTATGACCCTAATGAAGTTCGATCCCCATTGCATGAATGGTTGGTCAACTTAAATTTGGTGCAATGGGAGTCGCTAGTCTTTCCTTTCCTGTGAAGAATGCACATTTCTTACATTTTTGATCCATGTGTAGTAGTCATTGAACACCGTGGCCAATAACAACCCACCTTCATTATCTTGAGAGTTGTTACCCGTGGGGCAAAATGACCTCAGGATGCTCCATCGTGAAACTCCTCCAAAAATTTCTCAATTTGACCTTGTCCCAATGCATCTCAGTAGAACACCATTGATGTCTTTCTTGAATAAAACCCCATCAACCAACACATATGGGATGACTTGTAATCTGAAGTACCTCCTCTTTGCTTTGCTCATTTCTTGAGGGCATAGGCATGTTTGTAGGAAGTGTATAATATTTTGAGTCCAACAAGGGATAGGCACATTATCATTCACTTGCCTTTGACCATCCTATAATACCAATATGACTTCATTTCCATTGCTTGCATCAACTTGTTGACTCGAGGCTAGCTGTTCACATAATCCCTTTCCACGAACCAACTTAGTGACCTTAATTTCAATGTCATATTCCATGACAGGAGTGATCCATCCTGCACATTTCTCATTTATATCCTTGTTCAAAAGGAAGTCTTTGTCTCCCGCATGAGAGACCAACAACTGAATTTTGTTGTTTGAGACAAGGTGCTTGAAATTCTTCAAACTCTTGATCACCGCAAGGACATGCTTTTCAATGAAGGAGTACCTATTTTCATATTCCTCCAAACCTTGACTGAAGAAGGAAACCAATTTTTTAGAACCCTCTTTGTTTTGTTGCACTAGGATTGTAGAAACCGTGTCATCGCCACCAAAGTCATAGAGCATGAAGTCCTTTGAGAAGTCTGGATTGACGAGAGTTGTAGCTTGAGATATAGCCTCTTTTATTGCTTCAAAACTCACTTTTCCTTCATTTTTCATCCTAAATGCCATGCTCTTCTCCAACAAGCGTTATTGGCTTCACAAGAGTGGAAAAATTTAGCACAAACCTACGAATAAAATTGATCCTTCCTAGAAAGCTATGAAGAGCCTTCTTATGACTTGCAAAGGGAAATGCTCAAATTACTTTGAGTCTTTCTGGGTCAATCATCAATCCTTCCCTTGACACAATATGGCCTAGGATCTTGCCTTTATGAGCTAGAAATATACATTTTTTGGGATTCAATGATACCCCAAATCTCCTACATCTTTGAAATACCTATCTCAGATGAAAGAGGTGATCTGCTACATTTTTGGAGAACACAGTGATATTGTCAAGATATATCAGTACTATCTTGTTGATCAACCCCTTGAATGCCATGTTCATCACCCTTTGGAAAGTGGCTCCGACATTAGATAATCCAAATGACATCTTCCTGTAGGCATAAGTGCCCCAATTAGTGGTGAAAGTCATTTTGAATTGATCATCTTATTTCACCATTATCGATTATACCCCGAGTAACCCTCGAGGAGGAAAATATTTCTGAGTGGATAACACTTGTAAATATTTTTCCTTTGAAGGGAGTGGGTAATGATCTTTGATAGATGCCTTGTTCAAATCTCAGAAGTCCACGCACAACCTAATTTCTCCATTCTTCCTTTTGATGGGACCAAGTTGGTAACCTAGCTCGAGTGCTTGATTGGAAATATAATTCTTGCCTCTATTAGCTTGTTTAGCTCTTTCTTCATTAGAGGCTCAATGTGAGGGTTGACTGGTCTTTACTTTTTCTTGATAGGCTTAGCATCTGGGTCTAGTTCAATTGTATGTTGTCCCAACTTCAGATTGAATACTTGTAGGTCCTCATAACTCCAAGTAGAAGATGTCTAGAAACTCTTGGAAATGTTGTGTGAACTCATATCTGTCTTGTTCAGTGGCCACCTTTCCAATTTGGAGTGTCTTTCCCTCTTTGACCAAGATTGGGTCTTAATCCTCTCCTTGACCTATATGTTAGCCTTCTCTTTTCAAAACTGGTCATTAGGATTGAAGATAAACTCTAATGTTACTAAACCTTTGGGAAGCTTGTTGGTCCATAGCTACACTACTTGATCCCCATATTCGCTCTAATTTGTCTTGATTCCTAGCTAAGAATTCAACCTCTTCTTGCAAGAAATTAATGATATGTTGATCATTCTCAAACACCTTCCAGCTCGTGTTATTGTCTTGAACTACTGGCCTTACAATCACATGGATATGTGGTTGTGTTTTTCTCTCTTGATGCTATCCAGGACATCAAAAGTTTCTCCAACTACTTCCAACCTATCTATAGCTTCATTTTTCTTCTTGGGTATGGACACAATGTTGAAAACTTCAAAATCCTCAATTAGGTCCCATACCCAATTTTTGTAGCTCTTGAGTAGGTCATTCTTTGCGGCATGTTGTCCCCGACTTGATTGACGATTAGCTCACTATCACCAAATACTTGCAAATTTTTATGCCTCTTTTCCTAGCCCAATGAACTCCATGAATCAAAGCCTCATATTCAGTTGTGTTGTTTGAACAGGAAAACTGAAATATGAAAGATGAATAATATTTGATGTTATGTGGTGAAACCAACATCACACCTCCTCCAGCACCTTGTTTGCTTCTTGAACCATCGAAAAATAATTTCCAAACTTCATTGTCATCCTTATTTTCTAGCTTGCTGATGTTGGGAATGAGTGCATTTTCTTTGTGTATACAATATACACTCAATTCAGATTTCTCCATTTCCTTGTATGGGTCAAATGAATGCCTTTTGTTTTCCCATTCATCTAGAGTCAAATCTAGAATACCCTAAACCTTAGTACCAACTTCTAGATCATTTAAACACTCTTCTTGATCAAAGGCTGAGTAATTTGCATTGTTTGGGCTCGACACACGGGGTTCAATGTGAAAGTTTACAATTGTCTCAGATCTGATGGTTGCCTTGGCTCCATACCTTGTCTTGAAAAGTATGTGTGACCAATATGCCGATAGATACCTACTAGTTTGGGTGGTGAAGTCTCTTTACAAACATAGTGTAAAGAGTGGTGGGAGGTCAATTACAAACACATCCTGCAAGAATGTGACATTTGGACATGAATGCAATGTAAGGCTTAACCCTTTGATAACCCCAACCATTCCTATTGTTGTTCCATCCAGTTGCACTACTCCTTTCAGCACTGGCTCATACTTTAGACCTAATTGATCTGCTATTTGCTTTAGAATTACTAATTCCTTGTTGTGTAGGAGTGGTTGAGAAAAAAATGGATTAGATGGTTGTCCCTCCTCAATGTTCCTCTTCTTTCATCGCATATTGATAGCTACACCCTAAAAAAGAGGTTGATTAACTCCACAGAGGTCTTATGTGTGCCAATTAACCAACGTGGTTTCCGTTGGAGGTACCTCTTGCTGAGTTTCATGCTACTGATTTCCTTCTTGATTTGGTTCCTGGGACACACAAATGGTTTGCACCATCAAGGCCTGGTTTAGTGCACCATTGAAACATGTTGATTGATTATGAGGTAGATTGTAGGGGGACCACCAGTTGTACTCCCGTGGCATGTTGTTTTGTGTTGGAACCAAGGATCTCGATGTTGAAGCTGCGTTTGGATCATATGGTCGGAATGGCTTGACAACTTGAGGTTGTACTTGATTTGGATTTTGATTTGTAGCCTGAGTTGGTGGCCTATTTTGTTGATATGGGGGCCTAGCTTGATAATGAGTTTGAGGTTGATACGATCTATATTTATGAGCTTGTTGTATCTTGATAGTCACTAGCTCATTTTCTAGGTTATGTAGTTACTTCATAACCCCCAATTCTTTTGAAGTGTTTAAAGAATTAGAAGCCTCACTATTGCTTTGATTTCTAGGGGATAGAATGGGATTCAATTCGACATTTGACTAGTTGAAGGAGCTCCCATATTTAGATAGAGAGGAATTGGTGGCCTTGGTGTAAGCTTACCAGCTTGAATCAAGCAGTTTTCAGCTGATAAAGATTGTTGTTATAGGCCGGGTAAGGTTATACCTCACATTGATTGGATCATCATGGTTATAAATCAATTTATAGCCTTCAAGAAATAGAGGAATGCATCTTCAGCCACAGGTCTCATAGTGAGAAATTCTATCCCATGTCCTCTGGAACCTGAAGTTGAAATCAGTCAACTGTTCATTAAATAGCCCTCTTGATTGTTGTCAATTGTTCCAATAAAGACAAATTATCCCCCTTTTCCCCAAATTGATTATGGAGGGCTGTGAACAAATGGTCCCAATTATGGATAGACCCTGCTGTTAGGCTTCTAAACCATTGCAAAGCTTTACCCTTAAAAGATGAAGCTAACAACTTGACCACAATATCCATTTCATTGATTTCATGAATTGCATAGACATTTGCAATGTCCTGGATGTGGTCAATCGGAGTTGTCTAGTTCTCTCCAATGAAATATGGGATGTTCTTTAGTGCTGCAATTGGAACTAGATTTTTTGAGCATTTGACATATGGATTAGGGAAGGTGGAAAAATTCTGATTGGTGAAGTTGAGTGGATAGGGATTAGGTTGCGCCATCCTCTTCCGATTGGTAGGTACACGGAGAAATCCGAGTATGTATTTGATATTTTGGAGGTTGAAAATTGATATGGAATGATAGTCCCTTTGGAGTCGCTAGATGTGTTGGGAAATGAAAACTGAAAATGCAAGACTTCAAAATTTCAAAAATCCAAAATCCTAAAAATTGAAGGGAGAAGTGGAGGTTGAAAATTGATATATGGAATGAAATCCGAAAACCAAAAATGCAAGAAATCCCTCAAACCCAAAAATTCAATAAAATTCAAAAATCCCGAAACCCGAAACCTGAAACTCGAAATCCAAATTCAATAAAATTCCAAAATAAAAATTTCAAAAACTAAAAATACCCTTTTGAAGATTATCCCCAATATATCAATTGGTGAAATTTGGACTTGTTTTGAGCAAATTAAGCCCTTGAAAATTGATTTAGAGTTCAGCCTAGGAGGTGAAAAGTTTGAAATTGGAGAACTTACAATTTCTAAATCTGAATTTCTTGAAAATTCCTTCAAATCTTGTTGAATGACCTCTTGGTCCCACCAGCATGCCAAAACTGTTGATGCGTAATCACAACACCTTTGAATGTCTGCAACTCACTGGGTTGAAACTTTTAGTGTGATTGCATAACATGGAGCTTTTCCCAAAGTGTGGGACTTTGCAATTGGGAAAGCTCTCTAGATGAAGGCCGGTTCCTATTCCTCTTTTCAGATGCACACATTCAAATTGTAGAGTATCTGATCTAAAATCTAATCTAATTTTCCAAGGAGACATGGTTAAGAAGATGCAATAAAATAAACCTAAATTAACAGAGGTGATGCACCAAAGGAATGCTGAACAACTGCTCTACCATTAAACACAAACCATTAAAATGGAATACAACTACCATGCACATATAACCAATATTGCAATGAGAGATCAGGAAGATACAATGAACATAAGAGAGGGTTGAAATCATCCACAAACTTATTTTATTGCTCCAAGAATTTGATACAGTCCATTACAATGGCCAAGAGGCAAGATTGCATTTTACATTTTAGATGGGAGGTTTGAACTCCACAAATTCACTTGCAGACAAGAGAAGAAGGGAGGGTGCAAAGCCAAAAATGTCCAACCTTTTGAAAAAATCCCCTCTTTACAATATATAAGAAGAATTAGAGAAGGCGATAGAAGAAATATGAATTCTTGTTCAACCACCTCAAAAGACCAATGAATTCACTTGTAGCAATGATGGGTTCTACTGCAAAACCCATGCCTCCATGCACTATTCCTTGCTGGGCAAGAAAGGAAACCCATACCTCATAATTTTGGTAGGTGAGAAACCTGTGACACCTCAAAAAAATGGTGAACTGTATTTCTTCATTTTGGAGTCCGAAATGCATGCAACCTCTGAAATCTTGAAATTCAGACTTTTGGAAATTTTGGTTTCGGAAGTAGAGCTACTGTTCACCACCGCTAAAATGGCATGAGAGTTCCATAAGTCTGAAACCTGAAAGTTTGAAAGTTCAAAATTTTGGGCTTTTAGAATTCGGAATTTTGGACATTGAGTCTTGCTTTTTATGTTTTGGGGCTTGAGAGTTTTGAAATCTCAAAACCTGAAATCCAAAACTTGAAATCCTGAAACCCGAAATCTTGAAATCCAAAAACCCAAAATCACGAAACCTGAAATCTCGAAATCCCAAAACCCAAAATCAAATCCCGAAATCCTGAAATCCTGAAACCCGAAATCCCGAAACCTGAAATCCTAAAATCCCAAAACTTGAAACATGAAATTAAAAAAAACTAAAAATACCCTTTTGAAGATTATCCCCCGATCTATCAACTGGTGAAATTTGGACTTGTTTTGATCAATTTAAGCCCTTGAAAATTGATTTCGGAGTTTATCTAGGAGGTGAAAAGTCTGAAATTGGAGAACTTCCAATTTCATTCACCCAACTCCAAAATGCAATCCTCCATGACTGAAACAACCCCATCGGCTCCTATGCGTCCAAGGTCATGTTTGTCTATTTTGTTTGAGAGGCAAAATTGGATAACATATTCAATTTTATGCGATTCACAAAAATTATTCTCATGGGACCGCCTCGCACCTTCAAATTTATCTTGGTTGCCCCCACATCGGACCACTGCCTTAGTGTTCTCCAACCTTCCGAATAAGGGAGAATATTGTTAGCATGCATAAGGAATAACAATTCATTTATTCATCCAATTGTTTTGTACATATATTTCCATATTGACATGAAAACTATTCGATGCAAACCGATAAATACTAAACTATCATGCAAATCACAACATTTTTAATTACATTTTTAATTAATATGGAATATAAAATTTTATTTTATTTTATTTTTATTTTGGTTAATATATATAAAGATGGAAATGTATATTATCATTGTTAAACAAAGGAAAATAAAATTTAAACTATTATTCTGTTAGTACCTTTGCAAAAATAATATTAACATGTTATATTGGGTGACTTGATTTACCAACAATTAAGCTTTGAATTTTCATATCAAAGATAAAAAGGCAAAAAAACCACACTATTTGGATTCTCGAACCTAATTTCAAAAGCGAGAACATTATTGGCAGGTAGAAGTGATAGAAATATATTTGTAGTCACCTATATTGTTTGAATTCCCATATTGAACTTAAAATAAGGTACTAAATGGCCTTATTCCTATTTTCTATACAGAAGATTATATTTCTAGTGTAGGATTTATGTATTTGAATATTTTGAATTGTATCACAACATTTTTATTTACATTCCACTTCTTAGTGAGTTGGCATGTATTTCATTTCAGTTTTACTGATGAAAATCATGGAGCATTGTTATTTTTTATTAAAGTATAATATTTAAATAAATGTTTCTAGGTTGACATCCCATAAAGAAATAATGTTGGAAGCCTTTTCACCCATAAAGAAATTGTGATATGTTAATTACTCATAATCCATTATCCCACTCTCACGTGTTATAAGTGACATAGACACCTACTATATGGTTTTCCCAATGGTTGTTTTTTCTATTGTTATTGTCGAAGAAAATGATAGAATTTTTAATATTGAATACAAATAATGGAATGATTACAAACATTTATATGTTTTCGGAAAAATCTTCTAGATTGGAACTTTTTATCTAAGAGGATTTGTAGATTGTAACTTTTGAAGTCCAATACATAACGGGAATGTTAGGTTGGAAAATTCGAGTTTGTCTGCTGGAGTAGCAAGACTGATTGTCTATATATGGTAACCATCTTCAGCTATGTATTAAAAAGTTCTATCTGCCTCATCCATTCTATTCCTGTCGTCGAAGATTTAGAAATAAAATTCTGAAACTTGTTATTCCTTTCATACAAGAGTGTATTTTTACAAGATGGCTGTATTTCCTTTGCCCCATGTAGAAGGTGATGATTCAGCTGATAACAAGGCAGCTTCCCAAACAAAATCATCATCATTGCCACTATCGTCAGATATGCAAAGAGGAAGGCAACCTCAGCTGTGTGATGTTTGGAGAGATGTCCAAGGTGGCAACGACTGGAAAGATTTGCTTTGCTATGACGCCTTTGACGGTGATACTCATTCCAAATAGTACGGCACCTGTTACCACATTAAAGCTGCCCTATTTGAAAAGATGGGAATTCCATCATGTGGCTACCAAGTCACTAAATATATATATGGTAATACTGATATGTTAAACCAAATTTTTGGTGAGAAGCCCAAAGACAGAGGTGTTTGGTTAGGTTTTGTTGCAGTTTGCACAGATCCAAATGAGATAAGGAGACTTGGACGACGAGACATAGTAATTGCATGGAGAGGGACACAAACAACTCAAGAATGGATTCAAGATCTCAGAGATTTTCTTGTACCCACAAGATTATCCTATAAATGTGGAAGAACCGGCAAAGACCATATTATAAGCGAAGGGGTACGAATTGAGAGAGGATTCCTGAGCTGCTATACGTCAACCATCCGTCAACATGAAGATTCTGAAGGAAATACTGTAAACATCAGCACCAGAGATTTAATACTTGCAGAAGTGGGGCGATTGCTCAAAGTTTACGAAAATGAGATTGACAATTTAAGCATAACATTTACCGGACACAGCTTGGGTGCTGCTCTTGCAACGTTGAGTGCTTATGATGTCAAACAAATGCTTAACTCTGACCATTTTGACGATCATATTCCGGTCAGTCTTTGCTTTTGCCTCACCAAGGGTAGGAAATCTTGCCTTTGCTAAACTGGCGGAGAAGATTGGAGTCAAAGTTTTGAGGTTTGTCAACAAAAGTGATGTGGTTCCCAAAGTGCCTGGACTCTTTATGAACGAGAACATGGGATTTCTCAGCAAATTTCTGCATTGGCTTCCCTGGACATACTTCCATGTTGGGATGGAGGTTGCTTTAGAAAATAACTCTTCTCAATACCTTGCTCACACCCACAAATCTTGCCTACTTTCATAATTTAGAGGTTTATCTGCATTTGATAGACGGCTATGTTGGAGATAACAAGCCATTCAATTCTTGTGGAAGAGATCATGCTCTTGTGAACAAGAGCTGCGATCTATTGAAGGAGAAATATGAAATTCCGCCAAATTGGTGGCAGAAACAGAACAAAGGTCTCATTCAAGATCCACGTGGCAAATAGATGCAACCCACAAAATCAGTAGATGAAGAGGACTAGGAAGATAACAGCCCTCTTTGATTCTCTGTTATTATTTTCGTATACTGGACTACTAAGGCTCATGATATGCATATTGCATGGTTCTTGTAACTTATTAGACGTCCTGAATACCCAAGATTGGTAGGAAGGAACATATTGACTCAAGAAAACTGTAATTTGTCCACAATTGTGAGAAACGTTTTGCAAAAAAATTCTTTGAAAACTATGTTTTAAAAAAAACACTATAATTGTTCACAATCGTCCCTCAATTTGTTCAGAGTAAAATTATTTATATATATAAAAAATTAAAAAAATGAAGATGACACTAAAAAGATAACATTCCATGTCTTGGAATAAATCAAATAATCCAAAGGATTACAACGCTTTATTTTAATGCTATAAATATTATTGTATATTTTAGGTTTCGCGTTTATGCGTTTTATATCTTAATTAGAAGTACGAAATTTTGAAAATAATTTTGCCTACTGAGGAAGAAAGAGCTCTCGGTGTGATTAGGATCAGCCGGTTGTCCTCCACCTTTTCACTAAGTGCCACAACCTCTACTCATAGTTACGTCGCGTGATATACGAATTCTTCTTCTTTCTTGCAATCTTTCATAATGTGCGTATAAAGCTTGGTTTGAAGATGGAGAATTTTCATCTAGTTATTTGCTTCGTAGATGGTGCATAGAGCATCCCAAGCCTCCTTTGATATTATCACATCCTGAATGTGAGGTTGAAATTTTGGGAATGCTTGAGAATGATCAACATCAGTGATTCTAGATCATCCTTATCAAATTTTGTTCTTTCGTCACTCCGGTTAGATGTGTCACTGTGGCATTGATGATTTCCCATAATTCTTTGAATTTGAGAATCGTGCACATATTCATTTTCCAGGTGGCATAGTTTGGTCCTATGAGAAACTAATCATCGAGAAAACAACTTGAGAGAAGACATGATGCCAAAAATAAAATTTTACTATTGTATCCAAAAGTACAAATCCTTACATATGAAGAAGTGAATGAAGGTGAGCTCGGTATGCTTGTGAAGTGAGAAGTAGATGCTTGTGGGGGCATTCTATATCGTATTCATCATCTGCATTGTATCCTTCCTTGAGCTTGGTATGAATATTCTCCTCCTACCACCGCACGTCGAACATGAACAGGTCAACCATCCTTGACGCACTATGTCCTCAAATTGTAAGTTCTTGATGTTTTAGATATTTTTCGGTGAAATTCAAAAATATTGTTGTTGAAGGAAGGAAGATGCATATTCAACTTGATAATGCTCAAAATTCTAGGAATATGATGAGATAAATGATGAAAAAGACATAAAATGCTGGACACAAGATATACCAAAACAACTTGAAAATGAATCCTTGGATGAGGTAAATAATGATGAAATATGTTCAAAGGAGATATCTATTGAAAGTGATATTCTGGATGTTACATGAATTCTGAAAGAGATCAAATTTTTTTCCTTTTATTTGTCTTGATTGATGCTTTTCTAACTTATAGAGACAAGGAGATGACTGAACTGAAGAAGTGCATGTAAAGGTTTGTGAGAATGGTAGAAGGGATTTCAGAACCCTAGATCAATCTTCAAGCATTAGAATTTGTTATGGCTAAGAGAATGAAGTTTGAGTAGCTTGATATTATCCAGAGTGAGAATGAGAATAAAAACCTAATAGAAATTGTTCATGAGGATCCTCCACACTTTGAAGTATCTATTCCCTATAGATACCTCAATGCCACTAGTGAGTACATTCATTGTGAATGTTTTGGTGCCAAGTTCAAGTTGAAATCACCGAAAATAATGAAGTTAACAAGGAATATGGGTTGTCTTTCATGGCTTCATATCTACCGCAATAATCACTTTTTGAAGAAGTGGACTGCAAGCAAAGTTAGTAGCAATTGATGCCCCCTGGCTTGTGATTCACTAGGTTTAACACAACTTTTAAGAGCTTCCTACATCAAATTTCTCTTTGAAGGAATCGAAAGTGCTTCCCACATATTGAAATTCAAGTTAGTCTCCTTCATCTGTTCAACAATAGTGAAGGGGATACCTCTCAATCTGCCAATGTTTCATTACATGTTAGTATCTTTCTTCCGTAAATGGGAATTTGGTCTTTGTAACAATCGAAGAAATTTCCTTCCTCACGGTTTGAGTGGTCGATCCCCTAGTAATATTTTCCCTATATCTTTGTTTGTAACCATTTGTGAACGAGGTTGAGAGGTAGATACTTGATCGACATTTGAAGGATGAGCCTCTATTGCTCTCTTTTTGACCAAGTATTAGCAGCCACTGACGTAGATTCAATATTAAACCCACAAAATACTCCTCTTTCTAAATCAATAAGGCAGTCTCTCTCGATGCCTGTGAGTGATCAACAACCTCTTGCAAAGATGCGTCCTCTATTTTTTCTGCAGGTGAAGATATGCTCTGGAAAATAAGGGCTTGAATAAGCACTCCATTGGGGCATAGATTTTTATTGTGTGGCTAAGAGCAAGGGTAACACCATTCATAATCTTGGACCAAGCTATTTTGCACAGGGACAAGGGCTCTAGAGGAACTAACAATAAGGGGAGCCTTAACATTCAAGAGTTTAACATTGACAACTTGGTTTTGAGCTTGGTTGTTATTTTGAAAGGGCTTCCTTTTGGAATAATCTTGTTGGTTGGGGTTGATAAAGATGAGCATCAAGGTTCATTTTAAGACTTAGCGAATATCCCCGGAACCGTTTAAGTGAAAGGTGATTTTGACCGTATTCCAAAACTAAATTTTTGCCGGTTTTTCAAGCCGGAGAAATTGGAGTTCAGACATGGTTGCACCATTGACATGTGACAATATGACATCAATAACCATCCCACGATGTGTGTCAAGTCAATGTCAGCAGTTCCCATTGACGCACGTCAATGGACTGTATGGAAGCAAATGACATCCATCGGTTTACAGGCCTTCCATTTAGAAATTTACCAATTATTACAACAAAGGAAACACTCCTCGAAGAATACGAGAAATTTCTCGAACCAATGTTTGGTTTCCATGTTGATTGTAAGTATAATTTCTTTTAATTCATCATTTTTATTCTTTTTTATTCGATACAATTTGGTGTTATAAACTTATATTAATTCTCAGTGTTTGGCATTTGCAACTCATGTCAATAAATCCAAGCATGGTGTGGATACGCAATTAATTGCACACCACTTTCTTGCTGTAGTTATTTCATTTTTTCAATCTAGAATAGTTTTGCATGGTCGCCAAACAGATATACAAAATTGGGCCATTGCATACATAGTTTCCAGTATCTCAAAATAAAAGTTCGATTCGTGCACCTATCTATAAAAAAATAATCGAGATAACAAATTAAAAAATTTCAGAAAAACCTGTAATTTATTCCACAAACTATCTCCTCGGCTTTTATTACGAGGAACTTTTAAATTTAAAAGATAAAAAAATTCCTACTTGCACTGAGGAGGAGTTGATGAAGTTGTCAATTCCATTTGAAGAACAACAGGTATAAACTATTAAGTTTGTATTTCAATTTTTGACATTGCACTGAATAGTTATTTACAATTTATGTTTTGTACAGAAGATTTATTGAAGCCCTTCCCTGAAAAAAGGTGTTATCAAGAGGAAGAGGCCAACAACATGCTGAGGCTTCAGGAGACTCCCAATTTGAAATGGAAGCTCACTCCTCTCGAACCCTCAACAGTTTGAACTCGTTAAACACCAGAGAAGTAATACCTTCTCATATATTATTTAAAAATTCCAAATTTGTATATTTATTTTTCAATTTAAATTTTAACAAATGAATTGGCATAACATTTAATGTTTATCACATTCCAGAACTTTGGACCATACACGTGTTTCAAAAACTCAACCTTCTTCCCCAACTCACTCCATACGATTGCATGCATTCGTATCTTCGAAAAACCACCAAATGCAACTCCTACATGGTGACCCTTAGCACCACAAAAAACTACACCTCGACAACAAGGTACAACTTTTCGATAGTACGTTTAATTTCGTAGTTTTTTCCTTTTTGGATTGTTTTCCTATTTTTCATTTTTTTCTTGTACTTTTTAGCACATTGCAGTCTTGATCAAACAGTAGCACCGATACCCACTCAACCAATCATTTTTAAAATGCCAACCAGAGGAACAGTGAAAAAGAACATTGGTAAATGCATGCCATTGCTCCGGCCCCTAGCGGGACACTAAACATTGCCTCCTCCTTTCGAATTCCAACTCTCTCACTTGGTGGCTTGCCTAGTGCAATGGGCATATCGGTTTTGAACAATATAAATTTAGATGAAGATTATTTGGGCATTGATAGCAATGACCCAACTGGTTTTTTCAATACCCGTGAGATGATTCAAGGCCAGTAGGTATACTTCAATTTAAATATGCTTTACAATATTGAATTACATTTCAATTTAAATTTATTTATCTGAATCTTGATTAATTTTATCACAAACAGGATCAGGCCACCCAAAGGTAGAAACAAGTAGCAGTTGATCTTGCGAAAGCCCCCATACTTCTCTAGCAAGATCATCTTCATCAGATTCAGATAGTGAACAGTTGTTACCTTTTCCTTTGAAAAACTTAATTGGTTATGATTGTAAATCCCATGTCAGTGAGTTTATTCTACCTCATATCAATCAGCTTATAGAATGGGAGAGAATGGCTAAAGTTCTTATCAATGAGATTATTATTCGTTATGAAAATTATTGGCAAAGGGATAGTTTATATGCTGCAATCCAGAATCAACCTGCGAAGATGGATTCCTTACTTACCCAAGTAAGAAGTGGGACTGTCACGTATAACAACAACTATAAAGACGACATTTTGGATAAGTCATTAAACAAATTGGAAAATATTAGTGCCAAGGCCCAGGAATATTTTAACAAATGGTCTAAGGACAAGGATTTGGTAGCAATTACAAATGTCAAGAGAGATAGAGCGGTTGTAAGTACTATCACTTTCAAACAATCATTCTTGTTAATTTGAAATTTTTAGTTTTTAGTAATATTTTGAATTGACATTACTCTTTTTTTGTAGTTGAAATATGAAAATTTGAAGAGTCAAGCAAAGGTATTCCAAGTTCACTTGGAAACAACGAAGAACAGTTTATCCTTAGCAAAGAATTTGAAGGAAAATATTGTTTTGGTTAACAAACAAAACAATACACTAAAGCGGGTAATTAAAGAGCACGGATTTGACCCTGACATATTATTCAAAGCTAAGGTAGCAACTGATCCAAATTTGATGTCGCATGGAGATGCGAAAAATCAAGAAGAAAGAATTTTAAAAATGGATAGTAATCATGCGGAAGATATTATAAGTTCTAGGGTTATTTCAGCTATTGGGGAAAGGGGTACAACTACAGTGGAAGAAACCGTTGGGGAAAGGAGCACAGGAGTAGAAATGGATAAAGAAAAAGAGGGTTGAAAACTTGAAACTTTTATTATTGTGGAAACTTTAAATATTGAGTGTGGAACCTTTTAATATTGAGTATGGTATTTGAATTTAATTATATGGTATTGATAGCCTTTTAAAAATTGAAATACTATATAATCTTTAATTTTGATTGCATATGGATTTGATATGGAGTTTATGCTTTTGGTTTACTCTTAATGGTGATTGCATTAGATGGGGATGAATCATGATGATGTATGTTTCTTGTTTACTTGGATTATCATGAATTATATGTGGACGTAGATGATGAATGATGATAATGGATAATTGTTTTACAAACATGGAATGATGATAGATGATGATGAAAGATGATGAATGAAAATAATGATATGATATATATGGACGATGATCAATTTAATGTGGATGTAGATTTAGCTTGAGCACAATAATTCTTCTTCAGTAGACATTTAAAATTATTTAAAAATAATTCTTCTTCTCCATAATTGTAATGATATGATCATAATGTCATTAGCATGGATATAGATGATAAATAAATGGAATGTGTTATAATGGATATAGATGACATTAATGATTAGAATGGTTATAGATGAAATTAGAATGGATATAATTGTAATGATATGATTATGAATTGTTTTAAAAACATGGAATTGTTTTAATAAATTTAAATTAGATAAATAATTGTTTTAATAATAATTGTAGTGTCAGGACTCAGAATTATGATAATGATATGGTGATGATATGATATATATGGATGATGATGAATTTTATGTGGACGTATATTATAAATTGTATAATGTATCGTGGATTATGAATTTTATAGTATAGAAATATCTTCCTCTGTAAAATTCAATTGTCATTTTATCCCACAGTTAAAAAAATATATCAAAGCATAATTGCAAATATAAAAAATAAATTAAACATAATTGTAAGAAATCAAGAAAGAATCATCACTGGTAAGAAATTAAACATAATTGCAAATATGATAGGGTTTAACTTACCTCTCGTGTATTAGATTTCTATGAAATCATCAATGGTAATGTGCTAGATCTTTGTTTTAAAAAAACTCAACACGAGAAATGGATTAGTAGATAGAGGGGTGAGTTTCCTAACATTGTCAGTCCTGGGAAGTACCAGCTTCCTCGGATGGATGTCAACCCACGTTTTCTAAAAAAATAAAATATTGTATTTGAATAAACGTAAATATATAGACTTGTAACATCTTTAATGATAACAAGAGCTGAAAAAATGTAAAGTAACAAACAATAAGATTAAGGTGAAGAAGATACCTATTTAAAATTGAAATCATCACTGGTAATGTGCTAGATCTTTGTTTTAAAAAAACTCAACACAAGAAATGGATTAGTAGATAGATGGGTAAGTTGCCTGACATTGTCAGTCCCGAGAAGTAACAATTTCCTTGGATGGATGTCAAACCACGTTTTCAAAAAATAAAAAGATTGTATTTAAATAAATGTAAATATATAGACATGTAACATCTTTAATGATAACAAGAGCTCAAAAAAATGAATAGTAAGAAACAATAAGATTAAGGTGAAGAAAATACCTCTTTAAAGTTGAAATCATCACTACCACTGGTAATGTGCTAGATCTTTGTTTTAAGAAAACCCAACACGAGAAATGGATTAGTAGATAGATGGGTGAATTTCCAAACATTGTCGAGTCCCAAGAATTACAACTTCCTGGGATGGATGGATGTAAATAGATAGACATGTAACATCTTTAATGATAACAAGAGCTGAAAAAATTTAAAGTAACAAACAATAAGATTAAGGTGAAGAATATACCTATTGAAATTTGAAATCATCTTTGGTAATGTGTTAGATATTTTTAAAAAAAAATCAACCCAAGAAATGGATTAGTAGATAGATGGGTGAGTTTCCTTACATTGTTAGTCCCAAGAAGTAATGTGACTTCCTCAGATGGATGTCTGCTATGAATATATTGTTTGTAACATTATTAATAGTGTGTGTGAGTTACTATTTGTAAAATGTAATATTTAGATATTACATTATGTGAGTGAATGATGAGTTGTAATAGACAACTCATCATGAGGGAATAAAGGGATAGTTGAAATAAAGGTGGAGAGAATCATGTTGGAGAGATAAGTGGGAATGTGATATTGTTTGACTCCATATTCTAAGGATGTCATTCTCCTATATAATGTAACCTCTACCTGTGAATAAAATATCCCGAGATGAATCAATAATGATGTGTTATTTCTTATTATTTTCGGTGTTATGTGATTAGTTTTTTGTGCATGCAAACTGAACCAACTTCTAGATTTGGTATCAGAGCATGGTCGATCACTGTTGTGGAGTCTTCAGTAATGATGGTCTGATTTATCAAATGCCTTTGATCATCAAAGCCCTGCACTTGATCCTATAGACGGAGACACCGTGCAACACTAAATAGTGGATTCGTAGCTGCCAACGTTACACTTCATTCAACACAGATGTAAGTATACATCTACGGGCCGTGTATTGAAAAATATTGTACTGCCAGTTCGTGATTCTATTTGCATTGAATCTGTTATATACCTATGCGCTGAGACCTCCTTGTGCTCGTTGATGTCTCTATGGTGCCTGATTTGACTGTCATAGATCTCCAGATCTATTTGCTTGTGTTAAGGAACCTTACGAATCCGATATATGATGATGGGTCTGAGATACAGAAGCTGCTACTAGTGATCATCTTCCTGCATTATTTTGCATTGGACTGATCTCCATTTACAGCCCATCCGCGGATCTGGTCTACACAGGAGATTCATGGAATTACATGCAATTCAGCGCTGATAAAACAATTATTTGGTATAAAGCTTCACGTTTTCTCCAAGTCTATTGTCTTCTCCAAGTCTCCACGTATTTCTCTATCCATCCACCCACGGTCGATCATTTTGAGTCCATGAAAGTGTTGTCATTTTGGATCTGCTGTCATTTTGGATCTGACATCTGTTTCACCGCCATTCTTCATAGATCGGGTATTCTTTCAGCAATGATCAAATCTATTGACAGTTATGTAGTCTTGTATGTCCAACTCTGCCGTATGTCCATTCACATGCCATTAGTTTGATTAAATCTTAGATTCATATCCTTTCATTTTGTGTCTTGTTTTAATATTGGTATTGTAAGTTTGTGGTGGTCCGTAGTTATAAATAGTCTTTCTTTTTCGTGAGAGTCTAAAATAAAGTGATAAGTCTAATGTCATTACCTTTGTCTATTTGTTATTTAAAAAGTAATTTTCGAGTTATTATTTTATTTTCGTTCCCCATTTGTCTCGTTTAAGTCTTTATAAGTATATTTCCATAATGTTAACGTCATTGTTGTGTCAAGTCAAGAGTCTAAAGTTGTATTGTCAACATTGTCAAAATTGAGGATTTACCGTCATCAAGAGTCATAATGGATAAATTGGGTTATGTTGAAAAATTTGATGGAAAGGATTTTCACACTTGGCAAGTACGAACTCAGTTGACACTCATTAACAAAGATTTGTGGGACATTGCGGATGGAACATTCAAGAAACCAACCGATGCTGATGAAGCAACCAAATGGGAGAGTAGAGATCATAAAGCAACAACAATCATTGGACTTGGGTTGTCTGATGCATATTTGCATCATATAGACCTTTCAAAAAGTTCAAATTTCATTTGGACAACATTGAACAAGTTGTTTGGATCCCAAACCGGAAGTGCAGCAGTGACCTTGAAGCAGAAGCTGTTTGGACTCAAGATGGATGAAGGAGAAAACATGGTACAACATATAAGTAAGTTTCGGTCTATTTTGAATCAATTGTCAGGGATAAAAATTAAAGTAGAGGATGATGATGCAAAAGTTGTTTTGTTGAATAGTATGCCATCTCATTATTCAAACATTGTTTTTACTTTGAGCAAGATCAATCCCGACTAGAAGATCTAATTTCTTCAGCGATAGATGAAGAAAATAAGAATGTTACACGGAGAAGAAACTACAATGTATGGTAAAAACAAGTCATATGATAAAGGGAGATTTAAATCTTCTTTTAAACAAAGATCAACTTTCAGAGATACAAAGAAACATATCACTTGTTACTATTGTAAACAAGATGGACATCTATCTATAAACTGCAAGAAAAGAGCACGAGATTTACTTGATGGAAAAATAGAAGAAAGTGCCATGGTTGCTAATGAAGAAGAAGACAGTGATAAAGAAGAACCTTTGGGTGATGGTTATAATTCTGATGATTTTCTATTATAAATAAGTAGCAGCAGATGGAGGCTGGAGGCAACGGAGGTAGGAGGGCAATCGGTGACCTCTCGTCAGGCACCATCGATGAGGCCGTGGTATTGATTTGGTGGCCAAGTATTTCAGTTGTGTGTTTCATTGTTTGTAATAAGAACAGATGTCACATTCCTGTTCAGAATTGTATTTCCTTTTATAACCTCCTAATGTAAATATGTTATAGTAGAAAGATAAAAGCACAAGAAAAAGTAGCATCATGTTTTTCTTGAAGAGGATGAATAGAGGTTCATGAGCAGGGGCTCGTACCTAGGACAAAGGTCTATTTTTGTCGAACAGGGGTTCGTATTTGGTGAACAGAGGTTCCGTACCAAGATCATGAGCATGCAGAGGCAGGCATGCTGTAGAAGACGTGTGAATGTTTTTCTCTACCTTGTTCACATTAGGGGAGTGTTTAATAGGGATTAATAATGTAAACAATAGGGGAGTGAATGTTACGAATATATTGTTTGTAACATTATTAATAGTGTGTGTGAGTTACTATTTGTAAAATGTAATATTTAGATATTACATTATGTGAGTGAATGATGAGTTGTAATAGACAACTCATCATGAGGGAATAAAGGGATAGTTGAAATAAAGGTGGAGAGAATCATGTTGGAGAGATAAGTGGGAATGTGATATTGTTTGACTCCATATTCTAAGGATGTCATTCTCCTATATAATGTAACCTCTACCTGTGAATAAAATATCCCGGATGAATCAATAATGATGTGTTATTTCTTATTATTTCTGGTGTTATGTGATTAGTTTTTTGTGCATGCAAACTGAACCAACTTCTAGAATGTCAATCCACGTTTTCAAACAATAAGATTAAGGTGAAGAAGATACCTCTTTAAAGATGAAATCATCATCGCCACTTTGGTAATGTGCTAGATATGTGTTTTAAGAAAACCCAACACGAGAAATGGATTAGTAGATAGATGGGTGAATTTCGACATTGTCGATCTGAGAAGTACCAACTTCCTCACATGGATGTCAACCCACGTTTTAAAAATAAATAAAAATATTTTAGTTAAATAAATTTAAATATATAGACTGTAACATCTTTAATGATAACAAGAGTTGAAAAAAATGTAAAGTGACAAACAAGAAGATTAAGATAAAGAAGATACCTATTTAAAGTTTAAACAATCCATTATCAATACCTTCATCAAACTCGATGTTGTCTTCGTAGAATGTGATGATGATCCAATTACACTCTCAAGGTTGGGAATATTTGTCCTTGTAGCTATATTATTTACACCTCTTCTTTCGCAAAGGGAATTCCAATGCGCAATTACTTTGTCGAATGAAAAGGTTTTGATGGAGTATAGAGAAATATAACACCTCATGCAACTTTCTAGATTTTTATCCAACCTATTTCTCGAGTTTTTATTTTTTAAATGATAATGCCTCGAAAACCCTTTCGTCCTCCATAGACCCCAAAATCATTGTTTGGCATAACTCATATAATATGAAATATTCAACGATATCTTCTTGTAAGATAAAACTTTGATAGATTCCTAGCCACATGACCTTGTAAAGCACCACTTTGAAGGTTCATCTAAAATTTTATATTGGTTCCTCATTGTTGTTGCAAAATTTGTTGATTGAAACTTTAATAAATCGAACCAAAAATTATACCTTTGATTTCCATACCCTTGAGCTCAAGTCTTTGTAAATTGTTCCATTATTGTACCGTGGATTTATGGAAATTCTTTCTAAAAAAGTCTACACGACCACCCGGTATTCCAAAAATTAGGATTCATCACACCCATGGATTTTACAATTTTATCTTTACAAAATCGTTCCTAATTTCTGATGACAAGGTTTCAAAAAATTTTAAGCTTTATTCTTGTTTCAACTATAATGACTCAAAGAGATTACGTGTCACGGGAACATCTTCTCGTTACGATCCCTGTAATATCTTGACGTTTTTGCAAAATTTGCGTGGTATTTCCCTCCCATTAATAGTGATGCAGAGGTGATAGTGGATATTAAATCTCAAAAGGGTGCCAGGATTTTTAAGATCTAATAAAGCTTTCCAATTTGTTAGATAATTAATACATTTGTTAGTATTTGTTATAAGACAGTTGTATAACTGTTTTCCCTCACGGCGCTCCTCATCGGCCTATATAAAGGCGTGCACTGTATTATTTTAAACATAGCAATACATTCTTCTTTGCAGCGCCCATCATTGGTTTCAGAGTAGGTCGAGGTCGTGCCTGGAGAAAGGAGCATTTCTCTCTTGTCCCGCGTGAAGAAAGTTGCCTGTCCCGCTCACGAAGACTGTCCTGTGCGTGCGTGGAGACTGGAGCAAAGTCTGGTGCGCTGTGCGTGAAGGGAGTTACTGTCCCGCGTGCTTGAGTGCCTGTCCAGCGAGTTGGAGTCCCGTTTCTTTGCTGCGTGCCTGAAGGAGCGTGATTGCTGCGTGCCTGAAGGAGCGTGAAGGAAGAGTTGCCATTTCTTTTGCTGAGAGGAGACTGAGCCTGTCCCTGCGTGAAGGAGGAGAGGGTGTTAAGAGTTGCCATTTCTTTTGCTGAGAGGAGACTGAGCCTGTCCCTGCGTGAAGGAGGAGAGGGTGTTCCTTGCCGAGAGTTATAACCCTTGCGTGTACTCTTATCTGTGCAAACCACTGAACCTGTGCGCCTTCTTTGCTGTTTGCTGTTGGATGTGCGTGGAGATTCAGAGAAGACTCATTGCTGGTGCGCCTTCTTTGTTGGCTGTACGTGGAGACTCACGAAAGGAGACATTGCTAAGCAAGATTCGTGCTTGTGACTGCTACGTGTAAGCAAAGTCAGCAAATTGCAAAACTGTGTGTGGGTGTATGTCTCAGTTTTCAGATGCACAAAGCACCGCGAGCAATGCACCAAATATTTGGGCATTGAATGACAACGAGGACACCACTGGGCTGTTCTTTGCCTTGGTCAACGAGCTACACAACACTGGTAACATTCTCTTTGACGAGATTGTGCGCCGAGGACTGTTGGAATACTTTTGGTTCGACGTTCGATGTCAAGCACGGCGGATTCGTGCAGAACTTGAACGTGGTTATGATGCAGATGACGAACACGAAATAGAACACCCACAGGAGCGTCGGCGTCTCACTGCATGAGCCTATAGAGCCCATCTTCGGGACAAATTCCTTCAGTAAGCATTGTAGCCATTTTGAAAAATAAATAAATAAATAAGATACATTTTTGAGTTTTTGAAAATGTCTGCTCCAAAAATATTGCTATCCGATGCCCAACTCTTGAAAGGGCCAAATTTCACCGCATGGAAAACCAAAATGCGGACGATTCTTCAATTCGAAGATCTTTGGGGGATTGTCTCTGGCAAAGACGCCCCTCCCACAGACGATGATCTGTTGGAAAAATATGAAAAGGCTGATGCGAAAGCACTCATGCTCATCACCCTCAGTCTTTCTGATGAGGTGCAGCCATACATTCGGGAAGCAACTGCTTCTTCTCAGGCATGGAGCACATTGTGTACCATCTACGAAGCTAAGAATCTGACGACAAAGTTGCAACTTCAGACAAAGCTTCATACGATGAGTATGCATGAAGGTGAATCAGTAGAAGCCTTCTTGCGGCGTGTAGCTGAGTTACGTGCAGAACTCTCTGCACTCGGTGAACCAGTGGACGACAAGTTGCTAGTCCCGCTCACCCTGCGAGCTCTTCCTTCACGGTTTGGACACTGATCACCACGTTGACAATTACTCAACAGGAGGTGAGTTTTGCAACCCTGGTGAATTATCTCCAGCAGGAAGAAGCCATGCAAAATGTACAAGAAGCCTTCGAAGACAAGGCTCTCATCACGAGGCAAAAACATAAGCCTCGGAAAGGGCAATCTGCCCCCAAAATCAGAAGCAGCATGCTCAGCAGCCATCTTCACAGCGGCCACCCCAGAAGTAGCATAATCACAAGGCGGATCGGTGGTGCCACATTTGCTCCACGGATACGCACACGACTACGAACTGTTATTACAACGGTCGCAAGTATGGAAATTCTGGCGAAGAGAGCACTTCTGGCCGAGGATATTCTAAGAAATCCCGATGGCATGCTCGTAATCAGAGGCAGAAGGGCCACATTGCTGCTCAGCAGGATGCCACCTCCGATGAAGAGGTACCGAGATCTGACTCATTCGACATTGTTCTAGTCTCACGAGACTTCGCGGCCGTTAGAAGATGTCGGTTGATTGATTCGAGTGCCAGTGAACACATGCCTGCAGCACAAGAAGTTGTTCCATACTACGAGTGCCGGCCCCTTTGGAGATCGGATCACCATTGCAGGACAATCAAGAGTATATTGCAGCAGGGATTGGTGATGTCATCATTCCTCTTGGAACACGAAGATGTACACTCACAAAGGTGCTCTATGTTCCAGGTTTGACTTCAAATCTTTTGTCTGTAAGTCAACTTCTTAACCATAGAATGCAGGTTGAATTCTTTGTTGAGAAAGGGGTCAAGTCCTGCATCATTTCCCAGGGAGAGTCCAGTCATTGCTCAAGCATTTATGAAGGGCCGTCTATTTGCCTTTGGATGCGGTCACTTCATCTAGCGTTGCTCTCTCTACATCAACGATAGAGTCCACTGCACTTTGGCACTTTCGATATGGTCATCTTTCTGCCGGGGCTCTGCATCAACTCAGTGCGAAGGAAATGGTAAGAGGGCTTCCTCCACTCTCCCATTCCTTACCTGTTTGCTCGGGATGTCTTGCGGGCAAACAACATAGAGGTCCATTCAAACAGAGCTCTTATCATTCTACAGAGCATCTTCAGGTCGTTCACACCGATCTGTGCGGACCCCTGCTAGCTAGCTTTCAAGGTTTTGCATACTTTCAGCTCATCATTGATGATTACTCACGGAAAATGTGGGTATATTTCCTTCGGAAGAAGAGTGAGGCACTTGCAAATTTCCAAACCTTCTACCAGCAAGCCACCAGCGAAGTCTGGGAAGTCTCTTCTTCTCCTCCGCTCCGATCGAGGGGGGGAATTTGTGTCAAAGAAGTTCTTAGCATACCTGAAGCAGCATGGCATTCAGCAACATTTGACTGCTCCCTATACGCCCCAACAGAACGGGATTTCGAGCGCCACAACAGGACTATCATGGAGATGGCTCGTTGTATGCTCTCAACCGCCAAGTTGGAGGATCAGTTTTGGGCAGAAGCAGTCCAGACAGCAGTGTATTTACTCAACCGGGCACCCACGAAGATCTTGCAGAACAAGACACCGGAAGAGGTATGGAGTGGTCGTAAACCTTCTATTCATCATTTAAGAGTTTTTGGTTGTCTTTGCATATATGCATGTCCGGATAAGAGAAGGAAGAAGATCGATCCAAAGACACTTTGCCATGTCTTTTCTTGGGGTATAGTACTACCTCAAAGGCATATCGTCTCATGGATCACGAGGCGAAGAAGATCTACGAGAGTCGAGATGTGGTATGTGATGAGTCGTCCTTTGACTCCTTGCCACACAATGGAGATCGATGCCGACCTCGTCACATAAATTGCTCACACATCCGGATGATGAGCAAGATGATTCTTCTCGAGAGAGAAGAAGAGGCTGAGTGGAGACTTGTTCGTTGATCTTGGCACCTTTGGAAAACACATCTTCACATCAGGCGCCAACGTCGAAATGGGTCAGTACTATCGGGGATGCACACTGAACTCACTTCTGGTACTTCTACGGGAGTTAGAACACGAAGTCAAGCTAGACATGAGGTAAATTTTGCACTCATGAGTTCAATTGTTGAGAGCACCGGACGCGACTTGCATTCGTGAGGCATTAGACCAACCACGGTGGAAAGCAGGCTATGGATCTTGAGTATGATTCCACGATTGAGAATCGGACGTGGGAACTTGTCGATCTGCCTCGGGTAAGAAATCCATTGGCTGCAAATGGATTTTCAAAACAAAATATAAAGCGAGATGGTTGATCGACAAACACAAAGCACGACTTGTTGCAAAGGGTTATGCTCAGCAAGAAGGAATTGACTATGACGAGACCTTTGCACCCACTGCGAAGATCAAAACCATCGAGTTGTATGTGCACCTGGCAGCACAAAATGGATGGAAACTTCAGCGAGATGGATGTCAAGAGTGCTTTTCTAAATGGTGATCTACAAGAAGAAGTGTACATGCCCTGACTGAAGGGTTTGTAGACGAGCATCAACCATACAAGGTATGTCGTCTGATAAAGTCTCTTTATGGACTTAAACAAGCACCTAGGGCATGGTATATAAAAATAGATGATCACCTATTGCAGCATGGATTAACTCGTAGCCCCTCAGATACAAATTTGTATATCGAAGGTAGGAAGCAGAGATTGTCATTACGGTTTTGTACGTAGATGATCTTGTGATCACGGGAAGTTACGACAATCTTGTAGATGATGTAAAGAATGATATGAAGAAATCCTTCGACATGACTGATTTGGGGCTACTTCACTATTGTCTTGGCTTAGAGATATGGCGAGAAGAAGAATCATATCTTCGTCTCCCGGATGAAATATGCCAAGACACTCTGAAAAGTATGGGATGTCAGATTGTAAACCAATGTCACACCTATGGAAAAAGGTTTGCAATTATCTAGATTCGGGATTCACCACAGGTAGATGGCACTCTCTACGGGCGGCTTGTGGGGAGTCTCATTTACTTGACTTATACCGAGACCGGATCTTTGCTTTGCGGTGAGCTATCTCGCGTTTATGCGGGAGCCGAAGAAATGTCATTGGATATAGCAAAGCATGTGTTGAGATATGTCGAGTACAGTTGACTTTAGTGCAGAGTATCGAGAAGAACACTTCAGTTCTTCTTACGGGGATATCTGACTCGGACTATGCGGGATCCGTTGATGACGGAAATCCACTTGAGGATATGTTTTCATCTCGGATCTGGACCTATCTCGTGGATCAGGAAAAAGCTGTTGTTGCTCTCTCATCCCCGAAAGGTGAATACCTGTTGCACGAGGAGGAGGTGTGTGCGAAGCAATTTGGTTACGTCGCATTCTTGCAGATATAGGGATTCCTGAAGAGAAACCTCCCATCATTCACTGCGATAATCAAGGTGTGTTGAAGCTTGTGAAGAATCTTGTTTTCCATGAACGAACAAAGCATATTGAGGTCGAATGTCACTACATTCGTGAGCAGGTCTTGAACCACCAAATTCAGCTCCAGTACTGCCCTACTGATTCTCAGATTGCAGATATTCTCACCAAGCCTCTCGGCAAGGTGAAGTTTGATTTATTTAGGGGGTACATTTGTAAGAGCAATGTATTAAGGGGGGGAATGTTAGATAATTAATACATTTGTTAGTATTTGTTATAGGACAGTTGTATAACTATTTTCCCTCACGGCGCTCCTCATCGGCCTATATAAAGGCAATACATTCTTCTTTGCAGCGCCCATCACAATTCTCAAAAACAGTGCATCAAAACTATCTTGGGAACAGTACAATATATCAAGACTTTGACATACCATATTTATCATCCATATAAAATCCATAATATAGATTAATCTACCCTGTGCATGCTTAATCGCAGTGTATTGATCTCCTTTAACATTGGAAGAATACCAACCAATGTAAGCAATGTCTCCAAATAAGTTAAACGGAACAACAACTCCCTCACCCTATCAACTTCATGATGATATTTGTGCATGAAACCAACCAACAAAGGATAATCCTCACGAACTCTCGCGAGTTCATACAAAGAGATCCATCTAGTCTCGACATCCTTCAGAAGTTTTTTTCCATCTGTAATTCTAATTGCAAATTTCTAGAACTCGAGAAATTGCTTTGGGCTGCTTGACATATAGGCATGAATTTCTCTTATAAGGTCTTCTAATTTAGCAACATTTTCATGGTTGCTTACCATTTTATACGCTAAATTCATTCTGTGAGCCATACAGTGAATTGGTAGCATATATGGGGCCACTATTGTTTGTAATCTAACACACAACCCTGTTCGGTGACCCTGCATGACAGATGCACCATTTGCTCCAACGCATACCAACTTCGTAGCAATTTCATAATCAGTCATTCCAGTAATATCTTTCAAATGAGAAACAACTATTTTATGTAGGTTTTCGGCATTGCAGTTTTCAACCATTTTAATAACACCCAAAAGATGAGGTGTCCGTATTTGATTTTCTAAAGTATAGACATGGATACATACCCATGTAGTTTTGTTGACTTCTATCACTTCATCAATTGAAGAGAGATAAAAAAATTATTTTACATTCTCTTTAAAATCTTCCTTCTCTATCATCGAAAGGCATTTTGCCATTTCCCATCAGTACTTTAGGACCAATGAGACTAAGGTACATTCAGAATTCCATTAAATTGATACAAAACTTTGAAATTGAGGAAATCCAAAATCGGTCTTCCTTTTTTTAGTATGTGAAATAGAGTAGAGAATTGTATGAATTTTGCATGTAGATTTGTTTCTTTCATCTTACCAATATGCGATGTGATCGTTCCTCCCTTTTCCAAGAGATGTCTGTGTTTTTTCTACTCTGCCTCATATTTCGCTGCGTATCTAACATGCATGCATTATTTTTCAGTTTTCCACTGTATGTTTTGATTTTCTGGCCATCCACCCCCATTACAGTCAAATATTGTTTTCCATAATTTTTTTCTATAGTGTCCAGCTTCAGTTGCATTTTTTGTTGCTTTCCCAATTTCCACGTACATATTGTACATGTACATTCATATGGGATCTCTTCAGAATTAGATGATTGTACAGGTTCAATAAATGGAAATTTAGTTGCCCAATCAAACTTGTATGTCCTACCAATGGTCCACATATTCTTGTTCATTTTCAATGCTTTACTTTTTTGAGTAGAATTTTGACCAATATCACAATCACCTGGTTTCCTCTTTCTTGGACCGGATTTTGAATTTGATTTATGTGTTCAATTTTTACCGAGTATTTATATGTGTGATATCTTGATGCACTTCTGGTTGCACCCCAATGGAACAATATCTTCAAGATCTGGCATATTATCGTAGGTTTCATTTGTTTGACTTTGATAATGTGCAGAATGCATGTCCACCTCAATAATACCTTCCACACATTCAGTATTATGATTCTTTGTGGTGGCATCTATATGGTTGGTATTTTCAATATTTTTATCCGCAGAGTTTCCAAAATAATTGAAGAGTGATTTTTGAGATTTCTTACTTACTTTCAGGTTCTTCACATTCTTTGAGCTAACACCTTCCATTATTCTAAAGAGAGTCATGCATCCTTTGTTTGAGGTCTTTATCGCGCGCCCTGTCTCGAGGTCTCATTACGCATTAACTCTGCACTTGTCGGATGTCAATTACCTATGCACTTTGTCACGCATCCACTGCATGCGGAAGTTACTATCACGCTTCCCCTGTCATCGAGGTCTTTGTCGCGCGTCAACTCTACACTTTTCATGCATCAACTACTATGCAGCATGTCACGTGTCAACTCTATACTTTTCACGCATCAACTACCTATGCCTTTGTCACGCGTCCCTTTGTCTAAAGTTACTATCACACGCCAACTCTACCCTTATCACGTGTCCCTATCTCGAGGTCTTTGTTGCACATCAACTCTACCCTTGTCACGCGTCCCTGCCTCGAGGTCTTTGTTGCACGTCAACCCTGCACTTATCACACGCCAGTCTGTCTATGACCGTCACGCATCCATTGTATGCAAATTCTTGTCACATGTCAACTCTACCCTTGTCACACTTCAACTGCAATGCCCTATCTTGTGTCAAATCTCTTTGTCGCGCGTCAAACCTATTTCATAGTATTGTTAATTTGGTAAGCTACTTGATGTATACTACCTGGAGATTCACCTAGGTTTTTATAGGAGATGTTTTCAAATGAAGGTGAAGCCGACCCCCCCAAAAAAATATACTATATATTTTAGGCGAATAGGACAACCGACCCACTCCTAAAAATCATCTTTTCAAATTTTCCTAAAATGAAATTTAGACCATATTACGAATATTCGCCACTAAAATTATCCCGATGAGCATATTGGGATTGTTTCCTCTTTTGAGCTACCAATTCATTTCCAAAAGTTTGAAGCAATGATTTGACCTCACGAAGATAATTTGATGGCGCAGATGTAAATGGAGTTTCGATTGGGCACATAAGGAAGAGGAGTTTTAGTTGGTTGATTGGTGGGAAACTCGGGATACATAGACATTGGTGGTCTTAGGGCTATTTTCCCGGCTGGATCAAGCAATTTTCATCTCTTATGGAAATATCATAAGCATCGGGTAATGTTACTCCACCCATCGACTGAATCATGGCCGCAACATCACTATTCAAAGCCCTTAAGTAGTACAAAAATTCATTAGTTGGGGAAGGATTTATCGATACTGGGATCTTGTTCCAAGTTTTTCGAATCAAAAATTAAAATCTCCCATGAAATCTTGAGGAGATCTCTTTATGGTGGTTAACTGTTCCATAATTGAAAAGTAATCACTCTTATCCTTGAACTGTTTGCAAAGCTTCTCTCCTAACTCATCTTAGTTGTGTACAGTGCAAACCTCCAACCCAAGAAACCATTGAAGTGATTTTCCCTTAAAGGAAATAACAAGAATCCAGCTATGCAACATTTTCCTCATTGAAATTATTAATTGCACAAATGTTAGCCACATCTTGAATGTATTCTACGGGAGAGATACTTGTTTCCCATGTGTAGAAAGGTAAAATCTTGAGCACAACTACGAGTATAACATCACAATGAGCTAGTGCTGAAGAGGACCGCCACTATTAAAAGTAGGAAAGCTTGATGTCATACTACACGCCATAGTGGAAAGTGGTTGATTTTGTCTTGGTGGAGGGAACCTTCCGAGAAGGAAGTATAGAATGACCTCTACAAGATGACGACAAAGCTTCAAATTTTCTTCTCCTCGAGGAGACAAAGACAATACAATATATTGTTGACTTCCTTTCTTTGAAGAAGCCATTTTCGAATTCTTCACATAAGTTAACACACTAAATCTTAAAATCAGAGAGATGTGTAGTCACGGGTACCTAATTTATGTAAATGTTAAGAGGAGTACCAACTCTTAGTGGTCCCAATGGGTGTGCCAAAAATTGTTGTCACTCAAGTTTTGCACTCGTTAAATCTTTAAGTGAACTAGTGTAACATGGGAACACCCCAAGGTGTGGGACATTGAGACCTTGGGATGAACCTCCGAGAGAAGGCCAAATTCCTTCTAAACTTGGTGAAATTTATTAAAGATCAAGATGCGAGTGGCTACAATACTTCAAATAAAACTAATATAATTGATCTCGAAAAAAGGGGTACGAGAGTTATTGAAATGTATAAAAGCGGTGATGCACCAAAGGTTTAGGGAACAAAAGGATTTACTTCATATACATAGAGTAATCTGTGGAAAAATATATCACATGGACATCTCGATAATATTTTTCAATAACTATGCCAAATGAGTAAAAAACTTGAGTAACGAGAGGGGATTCAATAATTTCCACAATCTGAAACAAGAAAATTGCACACCACAAGTTCTGATTAATTAAAAAGATAATTGATATAACAGCAATAATATCCACACATACAAGGAATTAAATCATTCACAAGTATTAACCGAATTATAAAAGTGCACAATACATTAAATATTCAAAAGCAAAATATTTTTTTAAATATAACAGAGGCTTAAAGCTTTTTCAAAGAAACCTCAAAATTATATAGCCCTTCACGATGAGATCTAATTTTTTTTTACAACATAATGCATCCTCCCATATATAGGCTAAGAGTATCGAGAAATTATATATCTACCCTTTAACTACTTCCTACTAAAAATAGAATGCATTTATATTTATGGAACAACCTCTCATGGAAATAGCAAAAATAATTGCACATTTTTGACCAGTTCAACCCTGTAACTTCTAGCAGTTCAAGCTTGGAGACCGTTCAACAATGGATGTCATGCCTAGCTAGGACTAGTAGCACTTCCTTCCTTTTGGTTCCTATTTCTTTTGTTCTTCTTAAGCTAATTTATGCCTAAAACCAAGAAACCGTTTGATAATCCCCTGTAATTCTTCATCTTCAAGTCCAAATGCGTAGCATCTCATAATTTCACTTTGACTTAGTTTCCCTTACTACTTTAGTGGAAATATTTTAGTATTGTTTATCACCTTCTTTAGTGACTCGGGTAGTTTTGGTAAGATACCAATATGTAAATAGAGTCAAGACTAAAAGGCTTCATAACATCATCATTCGATTTACCAAACTCTTAAAATGAAGAATAATCTAATCAATTGGAATAACATCAACATTTTTGTCTAGGAATTTACAACTTATATTGTGGAATTCCTCCATAATGTCATTCAAACCATCCATTACTTTAACTCTTTTATCTTCCAATTTCAACACGAGCTCCGATATACGAAATCTGAATTCCATTGCTTCCTTAAATTCAAAAGGTTTTGAAACATAAATCTAACACCCTCCTTTAGAAGCGGATTCGAGCTAACACTTTGAATTTCCTTCCATGTTTCAAGAGAAAGTTCTAAGTTATCACTCTCCTTAGTAAGGAGTTCATTCATCTTCAAGATGACATATTTTTCAACATACAATTCACTATACAAATCAACAACAACTTTAATCAATGGATTTGCCTCTTGAATTAGGTTTTCCATCTAACCCCTACTACTCTTCCCTTTTGTCCAATATTTTATACCACAGAGAAATATGTATCATCAAATCTCGGAGGAATAATGAGAGCGGTAATCTAGATGGGCTGTGTGATCTTAGTTAAAAGGGAAGTTAGCTGTTCAAATTTTCCCTTAAGCTCATCCTTGGTGTCTTTATCTTTATCGTGGTGCTGTGACACTTGAGGGATTACAAGGGAAACACTTAGGTTAATGACCTTAGTTGGTTGCACTTTTGGAGATGTAGCTCCCTTTTTAGAAACTCCGAGAAGAGGATCATGAACATACAACAATGAAAGAAATCTTACGAGGTGTGAGATAGGATTGGGAGTCGACCTCTTCTCTTTTGATGGAGTGACATGACCCACCATTGATTGTGCTTGTATAAGCTGTATGGAAAGTTTTTCCGGCGCTTTGGGCATAATTCCTAAAGTTATCAACCATTGTGTTTTAAAAATTTCTCCCGGGAAAAATTGGACAATAGGATAATACCCTGAGACTGAAAATTCTTCCATTAAAGATTTCAGGGTTATTAGGATAATTTCAAGCTTTAAGAGGTGTTTATGATCATCTTGGACTGTTCTTATCTTTCCTTGGTCCTGGAAACTCAAGTTTTCTCGAACAAGAAAATTGTGTATGGAGGACCCACACTCACCTAACTCGAGTAAAATATGGTTCAAAGTGACATATAAATGTTCGGGTGTCTTATCACACTTCCATGATCCACTTTTTCATAGAAGGGTTCAAAAGTTTAAGAAGGGTCAACGCAAGACTTAAAAATTTGTCAACACCAAGCTCATTTTGGTTGTTAAATCTACATTCGGGAATCATATCAGGAGCAGTGTTCATCATATCATTGAACTCAACTTGGGAGCTCAGCGGTGTTTAAGAGCTCGAGGATAATTTCAAGTTCTATGGAGTGGTTCGGTAACTCGAAGAGGTGCTCATTCAAACCCAACGTGGTGTCACAAATTTTATTATGAGGGATTGTCAAATATTAGGTGAAGGAAATGATGCAAAGAGCTTAACATTGAAAATAATGAGATAGCTCAGAGCTCGGTGGATCTTTGAAGGGACCTGTTATCCAAAATTCACCCCTCAAGGTAAATTTGATAACATGCATCAAGTTCTTCAGTCCCGAGCAAGTAGAATCGATTCAAGGCCCAAAATCATGTTTTGGGGGTCCCTTTGGTTTCCCTCTAACTTCCCCATCCAAGGAAAAAACCCAAGAAGTTATATAAAATTGGAAAAAATCCAAAAAATGGGCTCATTCTAGTGTTTTGTGGAAAAATCAGACATTTTGGCCCGAGGCGGTCCGTGGGACAGTTGGGACACAGGTATGCACGGGACGTGCAAAGCCAAAATGGCCGCAGGTAGTGAAAATCAGAAAAAGTGGAAGTTTTCATCCCACGCGGTCTGTGGAGCATCTGAAACACAGGTACGTGCGACACACGCAAAGGTGAAAAAGCCGCAAAAGGAACCATACATTGTGGAGAATGCGGAGGTCAACGGCCCTCATGGCCTAGTCAACAGAAGACGCGTAAGGACAAGGAATCCTAAATCAGGTGATATGGAAGAATATGTCTGGGACAGCCGGGACACACAGACCCGATTTTGCCAAAATAGCCATAGTGAAGAGAAAAAGTCAATGTTTGACCTCTCGAACTTCAAACAACCATAACTTTTGACTCGAGCTTTGATTTTCATAAAATTGGACTTTCTGGAATGAGCACGATGTCCTCTGCATCAAAAATCTAGATTTATTAATTTTTATGAGGGTAGATATATTAAAATAAAATAAACATATTCAGCTCTAGTCAATTAATGCTCATTCCCATCAAATGACAGAAGATGCCTGGCAGACCCAAAATAGTTGCTCACACTCAGAAGGCCATAAATTTTGCATTTCTCAACAAAATCACATGAAATTGGTACCGTTTGAATTATGGATTTTAGTTGAAGCACAAAAATCAAGAAATTCTAGATTTTATGAAGGATAGAAAATGCATTCGGGTTCGAGAATAATGTTTTATTTGGTGGTTGGGAGTGCAATTAAGAGGCATGGTCATCATTCTTTCACTGCTGCAAGTCATGAGACAATATGGGGAGCCTTTTGTAAGGAAAAAAACATCATTTCACTCCATTTAATACCTCTTACTAGTGGTTGAAGGAAAGATTTTGGGATTTCCATTTTCCCTCTCTCTTTCTTCTTATTTTCTATAAATTGGAGTGTTAGACTCATTGTAAAAGGAGGTAGTTTTGTTGTAGCAAAGCTCTGTCAAAATTTCTTTGTGAAGCCAATGTGCTGCATGCCCTTGTAGTGGACTCCTTCCATGGTGATCCAGGCCCTTATTTTGTAAGATATGAATCGTGCATATTAATGAAGTAATAAAATACAAGTTTATGGATGCATCTTCCCTCTTTGTGTTTGTTTGCACTCTTCTTTCCCTTTCAACCTTCATTATCTTGTTAGCACAGGAGAAATGTAAAATAATGTCTCGAATGATTTTATTCAATATGAGTGTATAAATATAGGAGAGAATGTGGTTAAGAGGTAACCGCCTATAAGCGAAAGGTCGGTTACATTTAGCCACACTAAACAATGTATTAATTATGCCAACATTCCCCCCGTTAATACATTGTTTTTACAAATCTACCCGCATTCATCATCTTGTTACGTCGCGACATGTCCTATCTCGCTTCTTGCAACAAGGACTTTGTCTATATTTTCTTGAATCTCTGACGGATGATGATGTGCTCGTTGTAAAAAAATAGATGAAGAAGTGAGCTTGAAAGCTCGTGTGGTGCGCCACAGATGTGCCTGAGGGCATTTAATCTTCTATTTGTCATCCGGATCAACACAACTCTTCTCCGTCTATATGTTGAACAAGACTCGAGTCCATTATGTCCGTGAATTGCATGTTTTGGAGACTAGCTAAGAGTACTTACCGATGCTCTTATGGGCTTGACTTCGGCTCTCTCAAATGTGGCACATCTCTATGGTTGCTTGCAATGTTGCTAACATCTTTCGGCATGAATTTCATGCTCTCAAACTATTGCATGGGATCATAGGCTGGTTGTTCGCATGCATCTTTGATAGAAAATTTGATGAATGAATGAAGGGGCTTAATCTTGTTTTGTTCCGATTTGATTAAAACAAATTCCACATGTCTGTTGATCTTTTGTACGATGCACTTGCTAATGTATTGTTTGGTATGTGAACAACAGTTGAGAAGATGTTGGGGGAATGAGTCTACCAACCCACACGTGGGATTTTGGTGGTCAATGCCACTCATGTCAGACTCCACACAGTGCTTATAAGTTGGTCAGTGGTCATTACCACATGATCTCTTCTCCCTCTTTGGTGACTCCACACAGTGCTTAACCTCATGGCTCACCTCCTCTAGCGTAGGTAGATCACAGACATATCAAGTTGTTGAAAAAAAAATAGGGAAACCACCAAAAATGGCCACGCTGAGAATGTTTTCACACAGGCCATTGCTGCATGTCACTTTTATATAATGCTGCCACATCCAACTCGTCCAAAGGAGAATTAATCAGATCTTCTAGTGCATGTTTCCACGTAGGTCTAGATTCTTCAAGAAATGCCCAAGAAAATGGAATGGTCAAGGAGATACTAAGAAGGCTCACGTTTGGATGAAACGTAGGACACATGCGTTTAATCTTCCCACGCAGGAAGTTAAAAAATAGTTTCAAAACTGAATGCTTCCTCACGGCTCACCAACAAGGAAATGTTCTTCCACCAAACTCCACGCAGAAATATTTTCACTGGTTGTTGGTAAATGCTCTCTGCTGCAGCCACCTCCCCATTGCTCTAATACCAATGTTTACTCCAAGAGGAGGATAAACTTTGGAAAATCGAGCCAATAAATTAAATGAACTCCTTCACATTATGAATGTCCTTTACAAACATAAAACAATAACATAATATTCCACACTCGATTCTCATTCATCGAAGAGAGAGGGGATAAATACAATAGAGGTGGAATAAGATAGTTATGAAATATAACCGCTTGAGCAATGAATAATTTAATAGTAATTATTATGCTAAAAAAACTTGGGATACCTAAAAAAATGGTGAACTGTATTTCTTCATTTTCGAGTCCGAAATGCATGCAACCTCTGAAATCCCGAAATTCAGACTTTCGGAAATTTTGGTTTCGGAAGTCAAGCTACTGTTCACCACTCAAAATGGCCTGAGAGTTTCGAAAGTCTGAAACCCAAAATTCTGAAAGTCTAAATTTTCAGACTTTCAAAATTCAGAATTTCAGACATTGAGTCTTGCTTTTATGTTTTGGGGCTTAAGAGTTAAAAATCCCAAACCCAAAATACCAAAATCCCGAAACTCAAAATCGAAATCCCATAACCCGAAATCCTAAAATCACAAAACCCGAAATCCCAAATACTTGAAACACGAAATCCTTAAATCTTGAAACATGAAATCCAAAAACCGAAATCCTGAAATGTGAAATCGAAATCCCGAAACATGAAATCTAGAAATCCTAAAATCGAAACATGAAATCCCAAAATCCCAAAATCCTGAAATCCCGAAACCACGAAAACTTGAAATCCCAAATCCCAAAATCTCAAGACCTAAAATACCAAAATCCCGAAACTAGAAATCTCGAAATCCCAAAACATAAAATTTCAAAAACTAAAAATACCCTTTTGAAGATTAGCCCCCGATCTATCAACCTGGTGATATTTGGACTTGTTTTGAGTAAGTTAAGCCCCGAAATTTGATTTCAAAGTTCATCTTGGGAGGTGAAAAGTCTGAAATTGGTGAACTTGCAATTTCATTTGCCCAACTCCAAAATGCAATCCTCCATGACTGAAAAAACACAGTCAGCTCCTCTGCGTGCAATGTCATGTTTTTATTTTGCACGAGAGGTAAAATTGGATAACAATTTGGTGACTGTGGGATCAATTTCCTACTAGGTGAAAGATGAGAGAGAGCTACGGAATGAGAAATAGAAGAGATATTTTTATCTCATATTATTCTGACTAAAACAAAGCATGCGTACAGTATTTATAGGACCAAAAACATCTTGGACTCCCTAACTAAATGGAGAAGATCCACAATAGTTGCAGAGAATGATGGAAGAAGAGATAATGAGATAAGAAAGACACCTATGACATATCTAATAATCAACGTATCCTAACATTCCCCCCCTTATTACATTATTCTTGCAAATGTGACCTCTGAAAGATTCAAATTTCACTTTTCCAAGAGATTTAGTGAGAATGTCAGCAACTTGTGCTTCAGTAGGACAGTACTGGAGCTGAATTTGATGGTTCAAGACGTGCTCTCGAATGAAATGGCAGTCAATTTCAATATGCTTTGTTCGTTCATGAAAGACTGGATTCTGCACGAGCTTCAACACACTCTGATTGTCATGCAATAGAGAATAGGTGACTATTTTTAGGAATTCCCAGGTCATCCATAATGCGCGTATCCATATCACTTCACACTGACTCCTCGTGTGGCACGATATTCGCCTCGTGGATGAGATAGAAACAACATTACGCTTCTTGCTTATCCACGAGATAGGTCCGAGATCCGAGATGAAATATGTATCCTGTAGTTGACTTCTATCATCAATGAGATCCGGCATGGTCCGAGTCGACATATCCCTGTAGGAAGAATTGATCATTCTTTTTATATTCAAGACCATAATTAGTTGTTCCTCGGACATATCTCAAAACATGCTTTGCTACATTCCAGTGACATTTCTTTGGCTCTGCATGAACTGGAAAGATAGTGACAAGCATAGCGAGAGATGCAGTGCTGGTGTATGTCAAATAGATGAGCCCTCCAACCAATTGCTTGTAGAGAGTAGCATCTACTTGAGGTGAGTCCTGGAATCTTGAAAGTTGCAAGCCTTTTTCCATGGGAGTGGATATAGGTTTACAGTCAGACATTCTATACTTTTCCAGGAGTGTCTTGGCGTACTTTGTCTGGGAAACAAAGATGTGATGCTCCTTTTGCCATATTTCCAAGCCAAGACAGTAATGTAGTAGCCCCAAATCTGTCATGTCGAAGGTTCTTTTGAGATCATTCTTTACAATATCAACCTGATCTTCTGAACTACCAGTGATCACAAGATCATCTACATAAACAACCAGAATGACAATTTCTTTGCCTACCTTCTTTATATACAAATTTGAATATGAGGGGCTACGAGTGAACCCATGTTGCAACAGGTGATCGTTGATCTTGATATACCATGCCCTGGGAGCTTGTTTCAGTCCGTAAAGAGATTTGATGAGACGACATACCTTTTTAGGCTGATTTTCATCAACAAATCCTTCAGGTTGGGTCATGTATACTTCTTCTTTCAGATCACCATTTAGGAAAGCACTCTTGACGTCCATCTGCTGAAGTCTCCATCCTTTCTGTGCTGCAAGTGCGCAAACTACTCTGATGGTCTTCATCTTCGCAGTGGGTGCAAAGGTTTCTTCATAGTCGATGCCTTCTTTCTGAGCATATCCTTTGGCTACAAGTCGTGCTTTATGTTTGTCGATGGATCCATCTACCTTATATTTTGTCTTGAAGACCCATTTGCAGCCTATGGGTTTCTTTCCTGTAGGCAGATCGACAAGTTCCCATGTCGATTTTTCATGAGCGAGTCATATTCTGTTTCCATAGCTTCCTTCCACTGAGTTTGACTGAGTGCTTCACGAACATTATCTGGCTCGGAGCTATTCATCAGTGAACTCATGAGTGCAAAGTTTACCTCATTTCTTGTTTGACTCCTTGTTTTGACTCCGGATGATGTATCTGGGAGTTGTTGCAAATTTGAGTCCTTGATAGTTCTTTGTACCCACTTCGGATGAGAACTTGACTGCTTTTGAGAAGAACTGTGTCGTTGCCGTGAGGATTGATGTGGAGTCACATTCTGCAGTTCTCCAAGGTCAACAAATAGTTCTCCTGGTAGCATTTCTTTTCTCTGAGTAGTCTCCTCCAGCTCATCATCTGATTCAGAGACTAATCGGTGAGATGTGTTTGGAAGTGGATCTTCTGTTGATACTATTGAGTCAAAGGATGACTCGTCACAAACCACATCCCGACTCTCATATATTTTCTTTGTCTCAGGATCCATGAGATGATATGCCTTCGAGGTGGTACAGCAGAGAGAAGGATACACGGGAGTGTTTTTGGCTCTACCTTCTTTCTCTTCTGAGCTAGGACATGCATGTATGCGTTGTGCAACCAAATACTCGTAAATGAGAAATTGATGGTTTTTTACCACTCCATACCTCTTCTGGCGTCTTGTTCAGTAGAATCTTTGTTGGTGCCCTGTTGAGAAGATATATGACCATTTATCTTGCTTGACCCAATAGCGTTCTCTCCTAGCTTTGCGATTGATAGCATTCGGCGAGCCATCTCCATCACTTTGTGTGATTGCGATGCTCAACAATGCCATTTTTCCGGGGCGTGTAGGGTAGTCGAGTCTTTGCTTAATGCCGTGATGGTTTAGGAAGGCCAAGAACTTCTTTGATGTGAATTCCCCCCCTCGATCTGAGCGGAGTAGAAGAAGTGGTTGTCCAGACTTTTGACAACACGATGATAGAAGTTACGAAAGTGTTGAAGAGCCTCACTTTTTGTTTTAGGAAATATACCCACATCTTGCGAGAGTGATCATCCACGAACAGTTGGAAGTATTTGTATCCTGAAAGCGAAGCGAGGCAATGGGCCATTGATTGGTATGAACTACCTTCAGACACTTCTTGGCATGGAAGGTGCTCGCTTGGAACGGATCTCTATGTTGTTTTCCTGCAAGACAACCAGGGCAAATAGGCAAGGAACTGGACAATTTGGGTAGTCCACGGACCATTGCTTTTGAACTCATCAGTACGGTGAACCGACCGACAAGTTTCCATATCTAAAATGCCATAAGGTAGTTGATTCTATTGTTGAAGCAGATAAAGCTACTGCAGAAGATGAAACAGTATCTAAAGCAAATAACTTATCTTTTACAAAGGCTTTAGCAAGAACCGTACCTTGTCGGGAGATTAAGCATGATTTAATGCCATTTTGAACAAGAAATTCAACCTTAAGGTGATGATTCAAGAGCTGAGTAACTGACAAAAGATTGCTAGTCAAGCCAGGAACATATAGTACCTTTGTAAGTGTACATTTTCATGGCCCCAGAGGAATGGTCACATTCCCTATTCCTTCTGCAATGTACTCTTTGTCATCCGCTATCCGAACTCGATCTCCAGTTGGCTCTTCGTGTAGTGAATCAAACGACTTCTTGCTTGCACTTGCACGAGTCTATCAACCAGACTTTCTTCGTGGGCTGAGAAGTTTGAGAGACGAGTACAAGATTCTTACTACAATGGGCTCCTTCTGATGTCTCCTCATCAGAGTCATCATCTTCTTGTTGGGCTGCAAGATGTCCTTTTTGCTTTCTCCAGCGGGGACGTCGTTTGGACTTTTGAAAATCTTCGTGCCCGGATGTGCTTGTATGGCTTGAAGGCCCTTGTTTCAGGCTGTTGTGCCAGCAGTGATCAGTGTCGTGAGTATTGGTTCTGCAAATGTGACACCATCTCTTTGACTTTTGATCTTTCTGTTTGGATTGCGCTGGATTTGGCTTCTCTGGGGGACCTTTCCGATTCTTCTGGCCACGATTAGGCTTTGAGAACAAGGCTTTGTCCTGAGACTCCCCATGCGATGAAGTGATAGCTTCTTCCTGCTGCAGCAAATTCACAAGCTCTTCGAATGTCACTGTTTGTTTAGACACATTCAGTGTTGTAACAAACACTCGAAATTGAGAAGGGAGTGCTCTCAAGGTGATTGGGACGAGTAGTTTATCGTCTACCGTTTCACCGAGCGCCAATAACTCCGATCTCAACTCAGCCACGCGACGCAGGAATTCCTCCACTTTCTCGTCAGACCCCATAGAGAGGGTGTGCAGCTTCGACTGAAGATGAAGAATCTTTGTCTGATTTTTGGCTTCATAAATGGTTGCCAACTTGTCCCAGGCCTCCTTGGGTTTCTCCGCATTCCGAACATGCGGTTGCACATCATCACTGATACTGAGCATTATCAGCATCAAGGCTTTAGCACAAGCCATGTCATATTTTATTAGTTCATCGGGGGCTGTGGGAGCAGGCACAGACCCTGTGACAATTCCCCATAATCCTTCAAACTGAAGGATTGTCTTCATTTTTGTCTTCCAGGCCGCAAAATTAGGCCCTTTGAGCAACTGAGCATCTGACAGAAGTAACTTCGGAGCAGACATTGTAATAATAATAAAAAAATTATTTATTTGAAAAAGTTATTACAATTTGGACTCACTATCGAGAATGACTGGCTTGTAGATGCTCGCGATATTCGCGTGCTGTGAGATGGTGACGCTTTGCAGGGCGTTCTTCTTCATCTTCACAATCTGCGTCGTATCCGGCTTCTAATTCTTCCCGTACTCGCTTTGCTTGGCAGCTGACGTCGAAAAGAAAGTACTCAAGGAGTCCTTCTCGAACTAGTTTCTCGAATGCAAGATTGCCGCAATTTGAAGCTCGTTCAGCAAAGCAAAGTAGAACCCGGAGCTCTCAGGAGCTTCTCCATGGTGTTCTCTGGCTGGTGAGTTGATGTTGTGGCTTTCAGCTGTGGTGACCGTGATGTTGTGGCTTTTTCGGTGTGGCGGCCGTGTAGTGTAAGAGGCATTGTAGACTCAAAACTACCTCGGCAGCGTTTGAAGGTCTCCACGACGAGAAATAAGTTCTCTCTCCCGGTGAGATCTCCACGTCCAACTTGTGAACATTGAACAAGCGAGTTCTCCACGCATGACAGCAAGATTCTCCACACAACAGCAGGATTCTCCACGCAATGTGAACAAGATTCTCCACACAACAGCAGGATTCTCCACGCATGATAGTTTGTCTCCACATGAGCTTCCACGCTATAAAAACTTCAGGCACTTAGTCAGTGGACAAAGTAAAAGCTTCAGCTTTGTAGGCTTTGGCTCCAAGTTCTGGGAAGTGGTCTGCGAGGAGCACGGGATCGATCACACCGGCCGCTACACTGGCACATCTGATCTTCAGCTGGAGAGAGTGAATGTCTACTACAATGAGGCAAGCTGCGGAAGATTTGTGCCTAGGGCTGTTCTCATGGATCTGGAGCCCGGAACAATGGACATCGTCAGGAACGGGCCGTACAGGGCGGGTTTTTGGCCGGATAACTTCGTGTTTGGACAATCCGGAGCCGAAAATAACTGGGCCAAGGGGCATTACACCAAGGGTGCAGAGCTCATCGATGCCGTCTTGGACGTTGTTCGCAAGGAGGCAGAAAACTGCACCTATTTGCAGTCCTATCCAACGCCTCCCAGATCTACGCCTAAATCGCTTGATTGATTGGCGAGTTGGTCGCGATTTAAGGCAGTCGTCGATGTCTACACACTGCGAAGGAAGAGGCTCATGAGGGATTTCAAGCGTCTGTAGCAAGATCCTCCTGCTAGCATCAGCGGGGCTCCTCAGGACAATAATATTTCACTCTGATACCAAACTGAGAGAGAGCTACGGAATGAGAAATAGAAGAGATAGTTTTATCTCATATTATTCTGCCTAAAACAAAGCATGCGTACAGTATTTATAGGACCAAAAACTGTACTGGACTCCCTAACTAAATGGAGAAGATCCACAATAGTTGCAGAGAATGATGGAAGAAGAGATAATGTGATAAGAAAGACACCTATGACATATCTAATAATCAACGTATCCTAACAAAAGATCGGTTGCCTTGAAGTATCCATTACGCATGTAGAGTCATGAATGATATCCTGATACTAATATTTTTCTTGAACATTCTCCTCAACTGCTTACACTTGTTGATCCTAAACTTGTTCCCTTTGCTTGCACTCTCAATTCTCATAGTAAAATCTTGAAGGTGAGATTTCTGAGAGTAGAAAATTGTATTGACCTAGGGCTTTCACATGTCACCGAAATGGACTACTACAACATTCACCTTTGGAGACACATTGAACTACACAATGATACAACCTAGGAGCAACAAAACTTGTGCCGAAGCACTTAGGGAAATTGAAACCTAAACTCTAACAAGACAAATGTGCATACATACTTACAGGAATTAAAATCCTAGGCTAATATTTACAAGGGTGAAACCTTACTTTTCAATAACAATGTTTAAAATAGATTCATTAAGCTGGAATTGGAATTCCATCTCCATCCAATGTAGACAATTGGAAGGCATTGCTTCTTTTACATCCTGTGACCATGTAGGGGCCACTCTAAATGGCATAAAACTTGTAATGCCTTCCTAATTTTGCCGTATCTGCGTCCCACTTGAGAACTCGGTCCCCTTCCTGAAAGGTCCTTGCTCTTTCTTTCTTATCAAACCATCTTTTAACTAAGGCTTGATCCTTCTCCATTGTTTGAACTGGATGTTCTCTAATCTCTTCCAATTTCTCTGATCAATTTGACCTATCCCAATGTGTCTTAGTAAAAAACCATTGATGTATTTCTTGAACAAAACGCCATCAACCAAAGCACATATGGGATGACTTGTAATCTGAAGTACCTCCTCTTTGCTTTGCTCATTTACGGAGGGCATATGCATGTTTGTAGGAAGTGTATAATATTTTGAGTCCAGCAAGGGTTAGGCACATTATCATTCACTAGCCTTTGACCATCTTGTAATACCAATATGGCTTCATTTCCATTGCTTGCATCAACTTGTTGACTCGAGGCTAGCTGTTCACATAATCCCTTTCCACGAACCAACTTAGTGACCTTAATTTCAATGTCATATTCCATCACACGAGTGATCCATCCTGCAGATTTATCATATAGATCCTTGTTCAAAAGGAAGTCTTTGTCTCCCACATGAGAGACCAACAACTGAATTTTGTTGTTTGAGAGAAGGTGCTCGAACTTCTTCAAACTCTTGATTACCATAAGGACATGCTTTTCAATGAAGGAGTACCTATTTTCATATTCCTCCAAACCTTGACTGAAGAAGGAAACCAGTTTTTCAGAACCCTCTTTGTTCTGTTGCACTAGGATTGTAGAAACCGTGTCACCGCCACCAAAGGCATAGAGCATGAAGTCCTTCGAGAAGTCTGGCTTGACGAGAGTTGTAGCTTGAGATATAGCCTCTTTTATTGCTTCAAAACTCACTTTTCCTTCATTTTTCATCCTTAATGCCATGCTCTTCTCCAACATCGGCGTTATTGGCTTCACAAGAGCGGAAAAATTCGGCACAAACCTACAAATAAAATTGATCCTTCCTAGAAAGCTATGAAGAGCCTTCTTATGACTTGTAAAGGGAAATGCTTGAATTAATTTGACTCTTTCGGGTCAATCATCAATCCTTCCCTTGACACAATATGGCCTAGGATCTTGCCTTTATGAGCTAGGAATATACATTTTTTGGGATTCAATTATACCCCAAATCTCCTACATCTTTGAAATACCTATCTCAGATGAAAGAGGTGATCTACTACATTATTGGAGAACACAGTGATATCATCAAGATATATCAATACTATCTTGTTGATCAACCCCTTGAATGCCATGTTCATCACCGTTTGTAAAGTGGCTCTAATATTAGATAATCCAAATGACATGTTCTGTAGGCATAAGTGCCCCACTTAGTGGTGAAATTCATTTTGAATTGATCATCTTGTTTCACCATTATCTAATTATACCCTAAGTAACCATCGAGGAGGGAAAATATTTCTAAACCTGGATAACACTTGTAAGATTTTTTTCCTTTGAAGGGAGTGGGTAATGATCTTTGATAGATGCCTTGTTCAAATCTCAGAAGTCCACACACAACCTGATTTCTCCATTCTTCCTTCTGAATGGGACCAAGTTGGTAACCCAGCTCGAGTGCTTGACTGGAAATATAATTCTTGCCTCTATTAGCTTGTTTAGATCTTTCTTCATTAGAGGCTCAATGTGAGGGTTGACTAGTCTTTACTTTTTCTTGATAGGCTTAGGATCTGGGTTTAGTTCAATTGTATGTTGTGCCAACTTCATATTGAATACTTGCAGGTCCTCATAACTCCAAGTAGAAGATGTCTAGAAACTCTTGGAAATGTTGTGTGAAATCATATCTCTCTTGCTCAGTGGCCACCTTTCCAATTTGGAGTGTCTTTCCCTCTTTGACTGAGATTGGGTCTGAATCCTCTCCCTTGACCTATATGTTAGCCTTCTCTTTTCGAAAACTGGTCATTAGGATTGAAGATAAACTCTAATGTTACTAAACCTTTAGGAAGCTTATTGTCTCAGTAGCTGCCCTCTTTGGGATCCCTGTACTACTACTCTAATCTATCTTGATTCCTTGCTGAGAATTCAACCTTTTCTTGCAAGAAATTAACGATATGTTGATCATTCTCAAACACCTTCCACTCGTGTTATTGTCTTGAAGCTGCTGGCCTTACAATCACATGGATATGTGGTTGTGTTTTGTCTCTCTTGATGCTATCCAGGACATCAAAATTTTCTCCAACTACTTCCAACCTAAATGTAGCTTCTTTTTTCTTCCGGGTATGGACGAGAATGTTGAAAACTTCAAAATCCTCAATTAGGTCCCATACCCAGTTTTTGTAGCTCTTGAGTAGGTAATTCTTTACGGCATGTTATCCATGAATCAAAGCCTCATATTCATTTGTGTTGTTTGAACAGGAAAACTGAAATATGAAAGATGAATAATATTTGATGTTATGTGGTGAAACCAACATCACACCTACTCTCAGCACCTTGTTTGCTTCTTGAACCATCGAAAAATAATTTCCAAACTTCATTGTCATCCTTAGTTTCTAGCTTGCTGATGTTGGGAATGAGTGCATTTTCTTTGTGTATACAATATACACTCAATTCAGATTTCTCCATTTCCTTGTATGGGTAAAATGAATGCCTTTTGTTTTCCCATTCATCTAGAGTCAAATATAGAATGCCCTCAACCTTAGTACCAGCTTCTAGATCATTTAAACACTCTTCTTGATCAAAAGTGAGTAATTTTCATTGTTTGGGCTAGACACACGGTGATTAATGTGAAAGTTTGCAATTGTCTCGAGATCGATGGTTGCCTTGGCTCCATACCTTGTCTTGAAAAGCATTTGTGACCAATATGCTGATAGATACCTACCAATTTGGGCGGTGAAGTCTCTTTAGAAACACAAGTGTAAAGAGTGGTGGGAGGTCAATTACAAACACATCCTACAAGAATGTGACATTTGGACATGAATGCAATGTAAGGCTTAACCCTTTGATAACCCCAATCATTCTTGTTGTTGTTCCATCTAGTTGCACACTACTCCTTTCAGCATTGGCTCATACTTTAGACCTAATTGATCTGCTATTTGGTTTGGAATTACTAATTCCTTGTTGTGTAGGAGTGGGCTGAGAAAAAAATGGATTAGATGGTTGTCCCTACTCAATGTTCTTCTTCTTTGATCGCATATTGACAACTACACCCTGAAAAAGAGGTTGATTAACTCCACAAAAGTCTTATGTGTGCCCGATTAACCAACGTGGTTTACATTGTCGGTACCTCTTGCTTTGAGTTTCGTGCTACTAATTTCCTTCTTGATTTGTTTCTGGGACACACAAATGGTTTGCACCATCAAGGCTGGTTTAGTGCACCATTGAAACACGTTGATTGATTATGAGGTAGATTGCGGGGGGACCAATAGTTGTACTCATGTGGCATGTTGTTCTATGTTGGAACCAAGGATCTCGATGTTGAAGTTGTGTTTGGATCATATGGTCGAGAATGGCTTGCGACTTGAGGTTGTACTTGATTTGGATTTGGATTTTTGACTGAGTTGGTGGCCTATTTTGTTGATATGGGGGCCTAGCTTAATAATGAGTTTGAAGGTGATACGATCTAGAACTATGAGCTTGTTGTATCTTGATAGTCACTAGCTCATTTCCTAGGTTCTATAGTTGCTTTATAACCTCCTACAATTCTTTTGAAGTGTTTAAATAATAAGAAGCCTCACTATTGCTTCGATTTCTAGGGGCTGGAATGGGATTCAATTACGGCATTTGAGTAGTTGAAGGAGCTCCCATATTTAGATAGAGAGGAATATGTGGACTTGGTGCAAGATTACCAACTTGAATCAAGCAGTTTTTAACTCGATAGCAATGTTATAGGTCATGCGGGTAAGGTTATACCTCACATTGATTGGATCGTCATGGTTATATATGAATTTATAGCTTTCAAGAAATAGAGGAATGCATCTTGACCAATGGTCTCATAGAGAGTGGAATTCTATCCCATGTCCTCTAGAATCTAAAGTTGAAATCAGTCAATTGTTCATTAAATAGCCCTCTTGATTGTTGTCAATTGTTCCAATAAAGACAAATTATCCCCCTTTTCCCCAAATTGATTATGGAGGGTGTGAACAAATGGTCCCAATTCTAGATAGACACCACTGTTAGGCTTCTAAACCATTGCAAAGCTTTACCCTTAAAAGATGAAGCTAACAACTTGACCACAATATCCATTTCATTGATTTCATGAATTGCATAGACATTTGTAATGTCCTTGATGTGGTCAATCGGAGTTGTCTAGTTTTCTCCAGTGAAATATGGGATGTTCTTTAGTGCTGCAATTGGAATTGGATTTTGAGCATTTAGGGAAGGTGGAAAAATTCCCGTGAAGTTGACATAGGTATTAGGTTGCGCCATCACGATTGGTCGAGAGAAATCTTGTTGATTGAAGGAAAGGTATACCAGGTGGAGATGGTGATCTTCGCTATCTTCTTCCTCTCCTTCCTCTTCCTGGTGATAATTCTAGGTACATAAAGAATCACTCTTCTCAAGTATCAAAATTGGTTTGAATTATTCTCATGTACTTGGGAAACCCTATGTTGCTACACCACTAACTTTTATCCCTTTGGAGTCACTAGATGTGTTGGGGAAATAAGCCTCTAAAGGCTAGATTTTGATAAGTTACACACCAAACTTGACGGAATAAAAGTTAAAACATTGAAGGACCTGTGTATTTGATATTTTGAGGTTGAAAATTGATATGGAATGACAGTCCTGAAAACCTGAAAATGCAAGACTTCCAAATGACCAAAAACCCAAAATGCCAAAAATTGGAGTAGTCCAAAATTTCGAAATCCCAAAACCTGAAATCCTAAAACTCGAAATTCAATAAAATTCCAAAATTTCAGAAAACTAAAAATACCCTTCTGAATATTATCCCCGATATATCAACTGGTGAAATTTGGACCTATTTTGAGCAAATTAAGCCCTTGAAAATTGATTTCGGAGTTCAGCCTGGGAGGTGAAAAGTTTGAAATTGGAGAACTTGCAATTTCTAAATCCAAATTTCTTGAAAATTCCTTCAAATCTTTTGAATGACCTCTTGGTCCCATCGGGCATGCCAAAACTGTTGATGCGTAATCACAAAACCCCAATGTCTGCAACTCAATGGGTTGAAACTCTCAGTGTGATTGCATAACATGGAGCTTTTCCCAAAGTGTGGGACTTTGCAATCGGGAAAGCTCTCCGGATGAAGGTCGGTTCCTATTCCTCTATTCAGATGCACACATTCAAATTGTAGAGGATCTATCTAAAATCTAATCTAACTTTCCAAGGAGACATGGTTAAGAAGATGCAATAAAATAAACCTAAATTAATAGAGGTGATGCACCAAAGGAATGTTGAGCATACTACTCGCCATTAAACACAAACCATGAAAATGGAATACAACTACCATGCACATATAACCAATATTACAATGAGAGATTAGGAAGATACAATGAACATAAGAGAGGGTTGAAATCATCCACAAACTTATTTTATTGCTCCAAGAATTTGATCTGATCCATTCAATGGCAAGAGGCAAAATTGCATTTTACATTTTAGATGGGAGGTTTGAACTCCACAAATTCACTTGCAGACAAGAGAAGAAGGGAGGGTGCAAAGCCAAAAATGTCCAACCTTTTGAAAAAATCCCCTCCTTACAATATATAGGAAGAATTAGAGAAGGAGATAGAAGAAATCTGAATTCTTGTTCAACCACCTCAAAAGAGAAATGAATTCGCTTGCAACAATGATGGGTTCTACTGCAAAACCCATGCCTCCATGCACTATTCCTTGTTGGGAAAGAAAGGAAACCCATACCTCATAATTTTGGTAGGTGAGAAACACTGTGACACCTATAAAAAATGGTGAATCTGTATTTCTTCATTTTGAAGTTCGAAATGCATGCGACCTCTCGAAATCTTGAAATTCAAACTTTCGGAAATTTTGTTTTGAAGTAGAGCTACTTTAGTCACCTTGCTCAAAATGGCACGAGAGTTCGGAAGTGTGAAACTGAAAGTATGAAAGTCCAAAATTTTGGAATTTTAGAATTCAGAATTTTAGACATTGAGTTGATCTTTTATGTTTTGGGGCTTGAGAGTTCTATAATCTCGAAACACGAAATCCTAAAACTTGAAATACCGAAACCGAAATCTCAAAATCCCGAAACCCAAAATCATGAAATCCTGAAATCTCGAAATCCCAAAACCTAAAATCACGAAATCTGAAACCACGAAATCCACGAAACCGAAATCAAACCTAAAATCCTAAAATCCCAAAACTTGAAACATGAAATTTAAAAAAACTAAAAATACCCTTTTGAAGATTATCCCCCGATCTATCAACTAGTGAAATTTGAACTTGTTTTGATCAATTTAATCCCTTGAAAATTGATTTCGGAGTTTATCCTAGGAGGTGAAAAGTCCGAAATTGGAGAACTTCCAATTTCATTCGCCCAACTCCAAAATGCAATCCTCCATGGTGAAACAACCCCGTCGGCTCCCGTGCATGCAAGGTCATGTTTCTCTATATTGCTTGAGAGGTAAAATTGGATAATGATTCAATTTTATGCATTTCACAAAAAATTATTCACATGGGATCGCCCGCACCTTCAAATTTATCTTGGTTTCCCCACATGGGACCACTGCCTTAGTGTTCTCCAACCTTCTTGAAAAAGGGAGAACATTATTATCATGTATAAGGAATAACAATTCATTTATTCATCCAATTGTTTTGTACATATATTTCCATATTGACATTAAAACTATTTCGATGCAAGTGATAAATACTAAATTATCATGCAAATCACAACACTTTTAATTACATTTTTAAATTAATATGGAATATAAAATTTTATTTTATTTTATTTTTATTAGGTTAATATATAGTTAACTTCGTTAAAGATGGAAATGTATATTATCATCGTTAAACAAAGAAAAATAAAATTTAAACTATTATTCTCTTAGTACCTTGCAAAAATAATATTAACATGTTATATTGGGTGACTTGATTTACCAACAATTAAGCTTTGAATTTTCATATCAAAGATAAAAAGGCAAAAAAACCACACTATTTGGGTTCTCGAACCTAATTTCAAAAGTGAGAACATTATTGGCAGGTAGAAGTGATAGAAATATATTTGTAGTCACCTATATTGTTTGAATTCCCATATTGAACTTAAAATAAGGTACTAAATGGCCTTATTCCTATTTTCTATACAGAAGATTATATTTCTAGTGTAGGATTTATGTATTTTAATATTTTGAATTGTGTCAAAACATTTTTATTTACATTCCACTTCTTAGTGAGTTGGCATGTATTTCATTTCAGTTTTCTTGATGAAAATCATGGAGCATTGTTATTTTTATTAAAGTATAATATTTAAATAAATGTTTCTAGGTTGAAATCCCATAAAGAAATAACGTTGGAAGCCTTTTCACCCATAAAGAAATTGTGATATGTTAATTACTCATAATCCATTATCCCACTCTCACATGTTATAAGTGACATAGACACCTACTATTTGGTTTTCCCAATGGTTGTTTATTCTATTGTTATTGTCGAAGAAAATGATAGAATATATAATATTGAATACAAATAATGGAATGATTAGAAGCATTTATATGTTTTGGAAAAAACTTCTAGATTGGAACTTTTTATTTAAGAGGATTTGTAGATTGTAACTATTTTATTTTCCACCTAGGTCAATCTTAACATCGGGTTATCAATTGTTTTTCTTGGATTGAAATGGAAAGTAGATTGTATATATTATTAAGATAGTTTTCTTATGTACAATGACTTGGGTCATCATCACCACATTTACACACTATTTTCCCTCAATTCAAATTTTTTATTTATAAGCATGTGGTTATGTCAAAATGTGGCAGGTACAGTTCCCAGTAGATAAGAACCATAAACACATGTTTGTAAATGATATTAAATCTCCTCCCCAAATGCATGCATTGAGGCCAATAACAGCTAATCCAAACTCAAGTTACATAAGTAGGTAAAACCATAAACACATGTTTGTAAAGGATATTAAATCTCCTCCCGAATGCATGCATTGAGGCCAATAACAACTAATCTAAACTCAAGTTACATTATCTCCCATGAAAATGTTGGCACGTATGAGAAGGGAAAACAAAAGACAAAACTACTTTTTTCATGCCATGTGTCCTCTTAAAAATCCAAGTGCATCAACCATGACAATAACGAAAAAGTGCAAAGTGCAGCTTTGGCACATGTTTTTAAGGTCAAAGAAAACAAATTTGCAAGAGGAAAGTGCCAAGTGGAAAGTGCTTTTTGCAAGTAGTTTGGGATCTATGTATAAAACCTAAACACATTTAGCACATATATTAGCAACCAACCAAAATATTAAGGATGCCAAAAGCATGCCACGTATGTCTTTTTTAATTAAAAAACACCACATAGCCTCCTTAAGAACTTCTTCACCACTCAAGCACAATTTGCATGATTGCTTGGAATGTTTTTAATTCCAAAAAAATGTATATGGCTAATAATTTTAGAACCATGTTTTAGTCAAAAAGTACATATTGAAGAGGGGTTGATAAATTCTTTAAGTTATAAAGAAAATATTTCAATTATATATGGAACAAAGCATAGTTTAGTCATATTTGACATTGATTTCATGAACTATAAGTACATGAAACTCTACACAAGTACAATTTTGGAACCAAAATAGTGACTAAAGTGGCCATTAGGAGGAGATAACCATACAAAAACCTAATAATGTTTAGGTAGACTATAAAAGAAAATTTTGAACTTGATAAGGTGTCAAAATGTCATGGGAGCAAATTTTTTTTTGCAATTTCACTCAATGAACAAAAATATGTTTTCCATTAAAAATGTCATCTCAATAAAGTTTATAAGACCAAATGAAGACTCATGAATCAAAATTTGAATACCTTAGTATCATTGAGATGAAATTTCACTATTCTTCATGATGAATCATTTATGGGGACAATTTTATAACATAGAACAAGACGAGGCAATAAAATGTTAACCAAGCTAAACTAGACTAGTGAAGACAAATTTATCAACATGGATTGTTTATACTTGAAAATTTTTCGGAGTAATTTTAATGTATTTAACCACAAGCTAGAATGTTTTAGGAAGTCAGATTTTTTTATGACAATAGTTGGCTCTTTCTAGGGACATGGGTTGTGAAGGAAAACAAGGCATAACATAGACTTTAAAATCAAGCTCTTTTTGGGGACATGACTAGTTCCTTATCTATTGGGCAACAAACTCAGGCTCAACACAATTTTTTAATGAGCCACTTTCTCAAGTTGCAATTTTTGAGAAAATACATAGACACACTCGGGAAAATGGAAATGAAAAAAATCTAGAATGGGGAAAAGAAAACTTTGTACAAGGGAAATAAAGAGTATATACAAGTTTATACAAATCCAAACAAAGGATGAGATAGATAGGTACCCTTACGGTGAAATGGATTTAATGTATGAATCTCTCATGCTCTAAATATGTTCGATTGATCATACAAAGACTCCGTGATAACTCCACATGGTCTTAGAAGAAGAAGAAAGAAAAAAATCCATTCTCAAAGCGATACCGCATAGTGAATTCACCCGAGATGCAATGAATTCTCTAACACTTGTTAAAAAATTTTACTCCTCTTGCAATGAGAAAGTGCTTAAATTAACTTCTCTCCTTTGATCGTATTATAATAGGCACCGAACCATATGGACATCTATCACCATCTCTCGACATACATAAATTGATTAGTCTTGAAAATTCCTCTCATGAGAAGACATGGTCATTATTTCATTCTCATCGCACACTTGACAGAGTTGAACCGGACATTGCTTATTTCCTCTCGGAGATGAGTTAGGAGAAAATGTCCATCAAGAATAGATTTATCACCAATGAATCCTATCCCTGCATTAATGAATAAAACACATCTTTCACAATGAGGATCCTCGTTCTCATTCTCATGGTTACCCAACTCCACAATTTCCATTTTAGTGGGAAGAGATATGGAGTGATGTCCTTCTTACTGGCATAGTGAATTGACCACTTTGCATGAAATTTGATTAGATGTATTACTAATATTTTATTTTCCACCTTCTGCAAAAATCAATTTAGGAGATTTGTTTACCTCTTTAGTACATCTTAGAATGGAAAGAAATTAACTGCCACTAGAAATGAGAATGAATACACCTCTTCATGGGTTGAAACAACAACGAAGTAGACTTCAAATTCTAATCTGGGAATGGATGGAGTGTTTTTTATAAAGCAAAAATGTTATCAGTGCATGAATTGTCATCATCGTCTTTCACTTATTCCACCTTTACAATTTTCATCTTACGTATGATGACTATGGGAAACCATTCTTCCATCTATATATACAAGACAAATCCTTTCACTTTCAACTTCTTCTAGACCATGTTTTTAGACACATTGCCCTCGAGTCATATAACTTATCAACATTAAAAATAATTGAGAAGAGTCAATCAAGTTTCCATTTATTTCCTCATTTTCAAAAAAATTCCAATCTACATAGAAATTTCCCCAACCTCATTTTCATATAATTCTACCATATTATACATCTCACCATTTCTTGATGGTCATCATGGCTTCTAGCACAGATTTCAATGCAAAGATAAAATGTTGACAACCAACACATCACATCCCATAATCATAAGTAGGGGTTGAATTTGACGGCTGTTTAGATGCTTTTCAAGATTTTAGCCATTAAATACTTGCAAATTTCTAAAATAACCATCACATATGACTTGCACATTTAAAATATAGTTTTAATTTTTTATATAAATTGTATGCAAACTATATAAATATAAATCAACATATATTCGAAAAATTAAATAAATATATATTAATCATTCAACGAAATTTTCATATTCAAAATGCCAAAGTATTAAATCTGCAAGGTACTGGTTTAACACTTTTTCTATTAAATCATTTTAAACAATTATAACAGCTGTTTAAAATAAAACATTAACAACATTTTAATTAAGCTTAGAGATTGATATATGACAAAATATAAAAAACAAAATAATTAAACAAAATACAGGCTGCTGTAATGTATATTATATATTAACCAAAGAAAATAACGCTTATGGATTTGCTGAATTGAAACAGGCTAATTCACAAGCAGGAGAATGCATGTAAAAATGTTGTAATACAATAATAAAATATTCAAACAATAAAATCCTGTGCACATCAAAAAATAGAATCATGTAATGGTGAATGAGACCATTATGATGCCTTCCGAACAATAATCATTTTAGGAGAAAACAAACAGTAGAGGTGGCTGAAAAAATTTATTGCCATCAGTTTTGCATGTCAATAATGTTCTATCTTTGAAGGTTAGGTTGGAAAATGAAAATTCAAAGTCCAATACATAACGGGAATGTTAGGTTGGAAAATTGAAGTTCTAGTTTGTCTGCTGGAGTAGCACGACTGATTGTCTATATATGGTAACCATCTTCAGCTATGTATTAACACAGTTCTATCTACCTCATCCATTCTATTCCTGTTGTCGAAGATTTAGAAATAAAATTCTGAAACTTGTTATTCCTTTCGTACAAGAGTGTATTTTTATAAGATGGCTGTATTTCCTTTGCCCCATGTAGAAGGTGATGATTCAGGTGATAACAAGTTAGCTTCCCAAACAAAATCATCATCATTGCCACTATCGTCAGATATGCAAAGAGGAAGGCAACCTCAGCTGTGTGATGTTTGGAGAGATGTCCAAGGTGGCAACGACTGGAAAGATTTGCTTGATCCCGTCGATTCCTTTCTCAAAGCTGAAGCACAATACTACGGTTACCACAATAAAGCTGCCCTATTTGAAAAGATGGGAATTCCATCATGTGGCTACCAAGTCACTAAATATATATATGCTAATACTGATATGTTAAACCAAATTTTTGGTGAGAAGCCCAAAGACAGAGGTGTTTGGTTAGGTTTTGTTGCAGTTTGCACTGATCCAAATGAGATAAAGAGGCTTGGAAGACGAGATATAGTGATTGCATGGAGAGGAACCCAGACAACTCAAGAATGGATACAAAATCTCAGAGATTTTCTTGTACCCACAAGATTATCCTATAAATGTGGAAGAACCGGCAAAGACCATATTATAAGCGAATGGGTACGAATTGAGAGAGGATTCCTGAGCTGCTATACGTCAACCATCCGTCAACATGAAGATTCTGAAGGAAATACTGTAAACATCAGCACCAGAGATTTAATACTTGCAGAAGTGGGGCGATTGCTCAAAGTTTACGAAAATGAGATTGACAATTTAAGCATAACATTTACCCGACACAGCTTGGGTGCTGCTCTTGCAACGTTGAGTGCTTATGATGTCAAACAAATGCTTAACTCTGACCATTTTGACGATCATATTCCGGTCACTGTCTTTGCTTTTGCCTTGAGCACCAAGGGTAGGAAATCTTGCCTTTGCTAAACTGGCGGAGAAGATTGGAGTCAAAGTTTTGAGGTTTGTCAACAAAAGTGATGTGGTTCCCAAAGTGCCTGGACTCTTTATGAACGAGAACATGGGATTTCTCAGCAAATTTCTGCATTGGCTTCCCTGGACATACTTCCATGTTGGGATGGAGGTTGCTTTAGAAAATAACTCTTCTCAATACCTTGCTCACACCCACAAATCTTGCCTACTTTCATAATTTAGAGGTTTATCTGCATTTGATAGACGGCTATGTTGGAGATAACAAGCCATTCAATTCTTGTGGAAGAGATCATGCTCTTGTGAACAAGAGCTGCGATCTATTGAAGGAGAAATATGAAATTCCGCCAAATTGGTGGCAGAAACAGAACAAAGGTCTCATTCAAGATCCACATGGCAAATGGATGCAACCCACAAAATCAGTAGATGAAGAGGACTAGGAAGATAACAGCCCTCTTTGATTCTCTGTTATTATTTTCGTATACTGGACTACTAAGGCTCATGATATGCATATTGCATGGTTCTTGTAACTTATTAGACGACCTGAATACCCAAGATTGGTAGGAAGGAACATATTGACTCAAGAAAACTGCAATTTGTCCACAATTGTGAGAAACGTTTTGCAAAAAAATTCTTTGAAAACTATATTTTAAAAAAACACTATAATTGTTCACAATCATCCCTCAATTTGTTCACAGTAAAATTATTTATATATATAAAAAATTAAAAAAATGAAGATGACACTAAAAAGATAACATTCCATGTCTTGGAATAAATCAAATAATCCAAAGGATTACAACGCTTTATTTTAATGCTTCAAATATTATTTTATATTTTAGGTTTCGCGTTTATGCGTTTTATATCTTAATTAGAAGTACGAAATTTTGAAAATAATTTTGCCTACGGGGAAGGAAGAGCTCACAGTGTGATTAGGATCAGCCGGTTGTCCTCCACGTTTTTTTGAGTGCCACAACCTCTACTCATAGTTACATCACGTGATATACAAATTCTTCTTCTTTCTCGCAATCTTTCATAATGTGCGTATGAAGCTTGGTTTGAAGATGGAGAATTTTTGTCTAGTTATTTGCTTCGTAGATGGTGCATAGAGCATCCCAAGCCTCCTTTGATATTATCACATCCGAATGTGAGGTTGAAATTTGTCGGGAATCCGAGAGTGATCAACATCGGTGATTCTCGATCATCCTTATCAAATTTTGTTCTTTCGTAAACTCCGGTTACATGTGTCACTTTGTGGCAATGATGATTTCCCATAATTCTTTGAATTTGAGAATCATGCACATATTCATTTTCCAGGTGGCATAGTTTTGTCCTATGAGAAAATGATCATCGGAAAACAACTTGAGAGAAGACATGAGGCCAGAAATAAAATTTTACTATTGTATCCAAAAGTACAAATCCTTACATATGAAGAAGTGAATGAAGGTGAGCTCGGTATGCTCATGAAGTGAGAAGTAGATGCTTTTGGGGGCATTCTATATCGTATTCATCATCTGCATTGTATCCTTCCTTGAGCTTGGTATGAATATTCTTCGCCTACCACTGCATGTCGAACATGAGCAGTCAACCATCCTTGATGCACTATGTCCTCAAATTGTAAGTTGCTGATGTTTTAGATATTTTTCGGTGAAATTCAAAAATATTGTTGTTGAACGAAGGAAGATGCATATTGAACTTGCTAATGCTCAAAATTCTAGGAATATGATGAGATAAATGATTAAAAAGACATAAAATGCTGCGAGACACAAGATATACCAAAACAACTTGAAAATGAATCCTTGGATGAGGTAAATAATGATGAAATATGTTCAAAGGAGATATCTATTGAAAGTGATATTCTAGATGTTAGACGACTTTTGAAAGAGATCAAATTTTTTTCCTTTCATTTGTCTTCACATTGAAGCTTTTCTAACTTATAGAGACAAGGAGATGACTGAGGCGAAGGAGGGCATGTAAAGGTTTGTGAGAATGGTAGAAGGGATTTGAGAACCCTAGATCAATCTTCAAGCATTAGAATTTGTTATGGCTAAAAAAATTAAGTTTGAGTAGCTTGATATTATCCGAGTGAGAATGAGAATGAAAACCTAATAAAAATTGTTCATGAGGATCCTCCACACTTTGAAGTATCTATTCCCTATAGATACTTCAATGCCACTAGTGAGTACATTCATGTGAACGTTTTTGTGCCAAGTTCAAGTTGACATCACCGAAAATAATGAAGTTAACAAGGAATATGGGTTGTCTTTTATGGCTTCATATCTACCGCAAGAATCACTTTTTAAAGAAGTGGACTACAAGCAAAGTTAGTAGCAATTGATGCCCCCTGCTTGGCAGATTCGCTAGGTGTAACAAAAATTTTAAGAGCTTCTGCATCAAATTTATCTTTGAAGGAATCGAAAGTGCTTCCGGCATATTAAAATTCAAGTTAGTCTTCTTCATCTGTTCAACAATAGTGAAGGGGATACCTCCCACTTTTCTAATGTTTCATTAAATGTTAGTATCTTTCTTCAGTAAATGGGAATTTAGTGCTTGTAACAATGAAGAACTTTCCTTCCTCACGATCGAGTGGTCTGATCCCTAGCAATAGTTTCCCTGTATCTTTGTTTGTAACCATTTGTGAACGAGGCGAGGTTGAGGCGGATACTTGATCGACATTTGAAGGATGAACCTCTATTGCTCTCTTTTTGACCAAGTATTAGCAGCCACCGCGTAGATTCAATATTAAACCCATAAAATATTCCTCTTTCTAATTCAATAAGGCGAGTCTCTCCGATGCCTCGTGACCGATCAACAACCTCTTAAAGATGCGTCCTCTATTTTTCTGCGGTGAAGATATGCTCTAGATAATAAGGGCTTGAATAAGCATTCCATTGGGGCATATATTTTTATTGTGTGGCTAAGAGCAAGGGTAACACCATTCATAATCTTGGACCAAGTTGTTTTGCATAGGACAAGGGATCTAGAGGAACTAACAATAAGTGTAGCCTTAACATTCAAGGGTTTAACATTGACAACTTGGTTTTGAGCTTGGTTGTTATTTTGAAAGGGCTTCCTATTGGAATAATCTTTTGTTGGTTCTGGGGTTGATAAGGATGAGCATCGGGGTTCATTTTAAGACACCTCTATAAAATTGTAGGTGGAAAATAATTGGAAAATATCCCGGAACTAGTTTGATGAAAGATGAATTTGATAGTATTCCAAAATGAAATTTTCACCCGGTTTTCGAGCCGAGAGAAATATGAGTTCCAAGCATGGTTGCACCATTGGCGTGTGAAAATATAACATAATTAACCATCACGACATGCATCAAGACAACGTCAATAGATCCCATTGACGCGTGTCAATGGACTCTGTTAGCAGCGTCAATGGCCTCTATTGACACGCGTCAATGGGATGTGTTGATACGCATTAATGGGATGCGTTGATGCGTGTCAGCGACAGAGTGTATTGCGCGATGTCAACACATCCCATTTTTGCACATCAACGAGAGGCCATTGATGTGCGTCAATGGGAAGCTGTTCACGACGTCAATTGGGCTGTTGATACACATCAGCGAAGCCATTGATGCGGCGTAAATGGGATCTGTTGATGCGTGTCAACAATTTCCATTGACACGCGTCAGCGGTTTCCATTGACACACGTGAAGCGATTTCCATTGACACGCGTCAACGAGGCTTTTGCCACGCGTGTCAGCAGATCCCATTGATGCGCATCAACAAAGGCCATTGACACATGATTTGGCCTATAAATACCCTCCCACCGGTCATTTTTTCTTTTACACTTTTCGGCTCTTGATTTTTGTAGGTATCCCCATTGTCAAAGATGCAAGCACAACTATAATGTCGACTTCACATGCTTCCCAAATACAAGCTCGGTAAAAAAATTCAAGAAGAGAATCCAGTCCAATCCATGGTGAAGATCATTTATAGGAATCCCTTGTGCGCTCACATCAATACCATTTTAAAGATGTCTTCCGAATATAAATATTTGATGGATGCGTGTGAGTTTATAGGGCTTATTACAACGAAGGCAACACTCCTCAAAGAAGACAAGAAATTTCTCGAATCAATGTTCGGTTTCCATGTTGATTGTAAGTATAATTCCTTTTAATTCATCATTTTTATTCTATTTTTATTCGATACAATTTGGTGTTATAAATTAATATTAATTCTCGGTGTTTGGCATTTGTAGCTCATGTCAATAAATCCAGCGTGGTGTGGATACGTAATCAATTACACACCACTTTCTTGCTGCAGTTATTTAATTTTTTCAATCCAGAATAGTTTTGCAAGGTCACCAAACAGATATACCAAATTGGGCCATTTCATACATAGTTGTCGGTATCATAAAATAAAAATTCTATTGGTGCACCTATCATGAAAAAAAAGAACCGACATAACAAATTAAAAATTTCAAAAAAACTGTCATTTCTTCCACAAATTATCTCCTCGGATTTTATTACGAGGCACTTTTAAATTTAAAAGATAAAAAAATTCCTACTTGCATTTGTGAGGAGTTGATGAAGTTGTCAATTCCATTTGAAGAAGAAGCAGGTATAAACTATTTAGTTTGTATTTCAATTTTGACATTACCTTTGAGCAGATTATTGACAATTTATGTTTTGCGAGAGAAGATTTATTGAAGGCCTTCCCCGAAAAAGGCGTTATCAAGAGGAAGAGGCCAACAACATGCGAGGCTTGGGAGACTTCCAATCTGAAATGGAAGTTCACTCCTCTCCAAACCCTCAATAGTTTGAACTCGTTAAATGCCAGAGAAGTAATACCTTCTCATATATTATTTACAAATTCCAAATTTGCATATTTATTTTTCAATTTAAATTTTAACAAATGAATTGACATAACATTTAATGTTGATGACATTCCAGGGACTTTGGAACATACACATGATTCGGAAACTCAACCTTCTTCCCCAACTCACTCCATATAGTCGCATGAATTCGTATCTTCTAAACAACCACCAAATACAACTCCTACACGACAACCCTTAGCACTGCAAAAAACTACCCCTTGACAACAAGGTAAAACTTTTTGATAGTACGTTTAATTTCGTAGTTTTTTCGTTTTTGGATTGTTTTCCTATTTTCATTTTTTCTTGTACTTTTCAGCACATTACAATCCTTCTGATCAAACAGCAGCACCGACACCCACTCAACCAATCATTTTTAAAATTCCAACTAGAGGAACAATGAAAAATAACATTGGTAAACGCATGCCAATTGCTTTGGCCCCTAGCGGGACACTAAACATTGCCTCCTCCTTTCAAATTCCAATGCTCTCACTTGGTGGCTTGCCTAGTGCAAAAGGCTTATCGATTTTGAAAAATATAAATTTAGATGAAGATTATTTGGGCATTGATAGCAATGACCCAACTAGTTTTTTCAATACCCGTGAGATGATTCAAGGCCAGCAGGTATACTTCAATTTAAATATGCTTTACAATATTGAATTACATTTCAATTTAAATTTATTTATCTGAATCTTGATTAATTTTATCACAAACAGGATCAAGCCACCCAAAGGCAGAAACAAGTAGCAATTGATCTTGTCGAAAGCCCCCATACTTCTCCAACAAGATCATCTTCATCAGATACAGATAGTGAATAGTTGCTACCTTTTCCTTTGGAAAACTTAATTGGTTATGATTGTCAATCCCATGGCAGTGAGTTTATTCTACCTCATATCAATCAACTTATAGAATGGGAGAGAAGGGATAAATTTCTTATCAATGAGATTATTAGTCGTTATGAAAATTATTGGGAAAGGGATAGTTTATACGCTGCAGTCCAGAATCAATCTGCGAAGATAAATTCCTTACTTACCCAAGTAAGAAGTGGGATTGTCACGTATAACAACAACTATAAAGATGACATTTTGGATAAGTCATTAATAAAATTGGAAAATATTAGTGCCGAGGCCCAGGCATATTTTAACAAATGGTCTAAGGACAAGGATCTGGTAGCAATTACAAATTCCGAGAGAGATAGAGCGGTTGTAAGTACTATCACTTTCAAACAATCATTCTTGTTAATTTGAAATTTTCATTTTTACTAATATTTTTAATTGACATTACTCTATTTGTGTAGTTGAAATATGAAAATTTGAAGAGTCAAGCAAAGGTATTCCGAGTTCACTTGGAAACAACGAATAACAGATTTATCCATGATAAAGAATTTGAAGGAAAATATTGTTTTGGTTAACAAACAAAACAATACGCTAAAGCGGATAATTAAAAGCACGACTTTGACCACGACATATTATTCAAAGCTAAGGCAGCGGCTGATCCAAATTTGTTGTCGCATGGAGATGCGACAAATCAAGAAAGAAAGAATTTTAAAAAATTTGGACAATCTTTTGTGGAAGATCTTATAAGTTCGGGGTTATTTCATTTGTTGGGGAAAGGGTACCAACACGGTGGAAGAAATCGTTGTGGAAAGGAGCATAGGAGTAGAAATGGATAAAGAAAAGAGGGTTGAAAACTTGAAACTTTTATTATTGTGAAAACTTTAAATATTGAGTGTGGAAACTTTTAATATTGAGTATGGTATTTGAATTTAATTATACGGTATTGATAGCTTTTTAAAATTTGAAATACTATATAATCTTTAATTTTTATTGCATATGGATTTGATATGGATTTTATGGTTTTTGGTTTACTCTTAATGGTGATTGCATTAGATGGGGATGAATCATGATGATGTATGTTTCTGGTTTACTTCAATTATCATGAATTGTATGTGGACGTAGATGATGAATGATGATAATGGATATTTTTTTACAAACATGGAATGATGATAGATGATGATGAAAGATGATGAAAGATGATAATGATATGATATATATGGACGATGATCAATTTAATGTGGACGTAGATTTAGCTTCAAGCATGATAATTCTTCTTCGTAGACATTTAAACTTGTTTTAAGATAATTCTTCTTCTCTATACTAGTAATGATATGATCAAAATGTCATTAGAATGGCTATATATGATAAATAAATGGAATGTGTTATAATGGATATAGATGAAATTAGAATCGATATACTTGTAATGATATGATTATGAACTATTTTAAAAACATGGATTTGTTTTAATAAATTTAAATTAGATAAATAACTGTTTTAATAATAATTGTAGTGTTAGGACTCAGGATTATGATAATGATATGGTGATGATATGATATATATGGATGATGATGAATTTTATGTGGACGTATATTATAAATTGTATATTGTATCATGGATTATGAATTGTATAGTATAGAAATATCTTCCTCTGTAAAATTCAATTGTCATTTTATCCCACAGTTAAAAAAATATCAAAGCATAATTGCAAATATAAAAAATAAATTAAACATAATTGTAAGAAATCAAGAAAGAATCATCACTGGTAAGAAATTAAACATAATTGAAAGTATGATAGGGTTTAACTTTCCTCTTGTGTATTAGATTGCTGTGAAATAATCAATGGTAATGTGCTAGATCTTTGTTTTAAAAAAACTCAACACGAGAAATGGATTAGTAGATAGAGGGGTGAGTTTCTGAAATTATCGATCCGAGAAGAACCAGACTTCCTCAATTTGGATTTCAACCCACGTTTTAAAAAAATAAAATAAAATTATTTGAATAAATGTAAATATATAGACCTGTAACATCTTTAATGATAACAAGAGCTGAAAAAATGTAAAGTAACAAACAATAAGATTAAGGTGAAGAAGATACCTATTTAAAATTGAAATCATCACTGGTAATGTGCTAGATCTTTGTTTTAAAAAAATCAACACAAGAAATGGATTAGTAGATAGATGGGTGAGTTGGTGACATTGTCGGTCCAGAAATAACAACTTCCTCGGATGGATGTCAACCCATGTTTTCAAAAATTAAAAAGATTGCATTTAAATAAATATAAATATATAGACTGTAACATCTTTAATGATAACAAGAGATGAAAAAAATGAATAGTAAAAAACAATAAGATTAAGGTGAAGAAGATAGCTCTTTTAAGTTGAAATCATCACTACCCTTTGGTAATGTGCTAGATCTTTGTTTTAAGAAAACCCAACATGAGAAATGAATTAGTAGATAGATGCATGAATTTCCTGACATTTACAGTCTTGAGAATTACCACTTCCTTGGATGGATGTCAACCCACATTTTCATAAAAAATAAAAAGATTGTATTTTAATAAATGTAAATATATATGGACATGTAACATCTTTAATGATAACAAGAGCTGAAAAATGTGAAGTAACGAACAATAATATTAAGGTGAAGAACATACCTATTTAAAATTGAAATTATCACTAGTAATGTGTTAGATCTTTGTTTTAAAAAAACTCAACACAAGAAATGGATTAGTAGATAGATGGGTGAGTTGCCTTACATTGTCGGTCCCAAGAAATGTGACTTCCTCGGATGGATGGCAACCCACATTTTCAAACAATAATATTAAGGTGAAGAAGATACCTCTTTAGAGTTGAAATCATCATTGCCCTTTGGTAATGTGCTAGATCTTTGTTTTAAGAACACCCAACACGAGAAATGGATTAGTAGATAGATGGGTGAATTGCGACATTATCGGTCCAGAAGTACCGACCTCCTCGGATGGATGTCAACCTATGTTTTAAAAATAAATAAAAAGATTGTAGTTAAATAAATTTAAATATATATACCGTAACATTTTTAATGATAACAAGAGTTGAAAAAATGTAAAGTGACAAACAATAAGATTAAGATAAAGAAGATACCTATTTAAAGTTGAAACAATCAATTATCAATAACTTCATCAAACTCGATGTTGTCTTCTGTAGAATGTGATGATGAGCCAATTACACTCTCAAGGTTGGGAATATTTGTACTTGTAGCTGTATTATTCACACCTCTTCTTTCGCAAAGGGAATTCCAATGTGCAATTGCTCTATCGAATGGAAAGGTTTCGATGGAGTATCGAGAAACATAACACCTCATGCAACTTTCCAGATTTTTATTCAACCTGTTTCTCAGTTTTGATTTTATAAATAATAATGCACTGAAAACCCTTTCATCCACCACAGACCCCAAAATCATTGTTTGGCATAACTCATATAGTCTGAAATATTCACTGATATCTTCTTGTAAGATAGAACTTTGATATATTCCTCACCACAACCTTGTAATAGCACCACTTTCGGAAGGTTCATCTAAAATTTTATATTGGTTCCTCATTGTTGTTGCAAAATTTGTTGATTAAAACTTTAATAAATCAACATTCAGTATACCTTTGATTTCCATACCCTTGAGCTCTAAAGTCTTTGTAAATTGTTCCATTATTGTACCCATGGATTTATGTAAATGCTTTACGACAAAGTTTGCACGGCCACCTTGATATTCCAAAAATTAGGATTCATCACACCCATGGCTTCCGAATTTAATCTTTACTGAAAGCGTTCCCTAATTTACGATGACAAGGTTTCTAATTTTTTTAAAGCTTTATTCTTGTTTCAACTATAATGAGACTCAAAGAGATTACGTGTCACGGGAACATCTTCTCATTCCAATCCTGTAATATCTTGACATTTTTGCAAAATGTGCGGTGGTATTTCCCTCGATTAATAGTGATGCGAGAGGTGATAGTGGATATTAAATCTCAAAATGTGCCAGATTTTAAGATCTAATAAATCTTTCCAATTCTCAAAAATAGGTGCATCAAAACTATCTTGGGAACAATACAATATATCAAAAATTTGACATAACATTTTTCTCATCCGTATAAAATCTACAATATAGATTAATCTGCCTACCTGTGCATGCTTCATCAGTGTATTGATATCCTTTAACATTGGAAGAATACCAACCAATGTAAGCAATGTCTCCAAATCAGTTAAATGGAACAACAAGTCCCTCACCCTACCAACTTCATGACGGTATTTGTGCATGAAACCAACCAACGAAGAATACTCCTCACGAACTCTACATGCAGGTTCATACAAAGAGATCCATCTATTCTTGACATCATTCAGAAGTTTTTTTCCATCTGTAATTCCAATTAAAAATTTTTGGAAATCGAGAAATCACTTTGGGCTGCTTGACATATAGGCATGAAGTTCTCTTATAAGGTCTTCTAATTTAGCAACATTTTCGTTGTTTCTTACCATTTTATACGCTAAATTCATTTTGTGAGCCATACAGCGAATTGGTAGCATATATGGGGCCACTGTTGTTTTTAATCTAACACACATCCCTGTTCAGTGACCCTGCATGACAGATGCACCATCTGCTCCAACGTATACCAACTTCGTAGAAATTTCATAATCAGTCTTTCCAGCAATATCTTTCAAATGAGAAACAACTATTTTATGTAGGTTTTCGGCATTACAGTTTTAAACCATTTTCATAACACCCAATAGATGAGGTGTCCTTATATGATTTTATAAAGTATAGACATGGATACATACCCCTGTAGTGTTGTCGACTGCAGTCACTTCATCAATTGAAAGAGCGATAAACTTTGCTTTTTTTACATTCTCTTTCAAATCTTCCTTCTCTATCATCGAAAGGCATTTTTCCATTTCCCATCCACTACTTTTAGACCAATGAGACTGAGGTACATTCAGCATTCCATTAAATTGATACAAAACTTTGAAATCGAGGAAATCCGAAATTAGTCTTCCTTTTTTTAGTATGTGAAATAGAGTAGAGAATTGTATGAATTTTGCATGTAGATTTATTTCTTTCATCTTACCAATATGCGATGTGATTGTTCCTCCCTTTTCAAGAGATGTCTATGTTTTTACGCCATGCCTCATATTCATTGCGTATCTAACATGCATGCATTCTTTTCGATTTTCCATCTATGTGTTTTGATTTTACGGCCATCTACCCCGTTATAGTCAAATATTGTTTTCCACAATGTTTTTCTATAGTGTCGACTTGATTCCATTTTTTTGCTTTCCCAATTTCACGTACATATTGTACATGTACATTGAGATGGGATCTCTTTAGAATTAGATGATTATACTGGGTTCAATAAGCGGAAATTTAGCTACCCAATCAAACTTGTATGTCCCGCCGATGGTTCACATCTTCTTGTTTGTTTTCAATGCTTTACTTTTTGAGTAGAATTTTGAGCAATATCACAATCCTGGTTTTCTCTTTCTTGGACCGAAGTTTGAATTTGATTTTTGTTTTCCATTTTGCCGATTATTTATATGTGTGATATCTTGATGCACTTACAGTTGTACCCAACGGGAAAAATATCTTCAAGATCGGCATATTATCATAGGTTTCATTTGTTTGAATTTGATACATGTGCATAATGTATGTCCACCTCAATAATACCTTCCACACAGTCAGTATTCTAATTCTTTGTGGTGGCATCTATATGGTTGGTATTTTCAATATCGTATCCATGAGTTTCCAAAATACTTGAAGAGTGATTTCTGAGATTTCTTACTTACTTTCAAGTTCTTTGCATTCTTTGAGCTAACACCTTCCATTATTCTAAAGAGAGTCCTGCGTCCAATGTCCGAGGATTACGCCGCGCGTCCCATCGAGGTCTTTGTCGCACATCAACTCTACACTTGTCGTCACGTCAACTACCTATGCCATCGCGCATCCTCTGTTTGAAGTTAGTGTCGCGTATCCCTATCGAGGTCTCTATCACACGTAAACTCTACACTTGCGCACGTCATTGCCTATGCACTATGTGCACGTCCACTGCATGCCTCGAAATTCTTTGTTGTGCGTGAACTCGCCCTTGTCGCGTGTCCCCTTTACGAGGTCTTTGTATGTAGCGTCAACTCTGCGCACTGTCGCACGTCAACTACCTAAGCGATCACGCATCCAATTTTTGAGATTCTTGTCACACGTAAACTCGCCTTGTCGCGCGTCCCACATGCGAGGTGTACGTCGCGCGTCGACTCTTCACTTGTCGCACGCGTCAACTACCTATACACCGTTGCGTGTCCCTTTGTCTAAAGTTCTTGTCGCATGTCAACTCTTCCCTTGTCACACGTGAACTGCAACGCCCTGCCGCGCACATCAACTCTGTTTGTCACGTGTCAAACCTATTTCTCAAGTATTGGTAATTTGGTAAGCTACTTAACGTATACTACCTGGGGATTCACCTAGGTTTTCACGGAGATTTTTTAAATAAAGGTGAAGCCTACCCCCCCCCCCCAAAAAAATATACTATATATTTTAGGCGAGCAGAGCACCGACCGCTCAGAAAAAATCACGTTTTCAAATTTTCCTAAAATGAAATTTTCGCCATATTACGAATATTCACCACTAAAATTATCACTGATGAGCATATTGGGACTGTTTCCTCTTATGAGCTACCAATTCATTTCCAAAAGTTTGAAGCAATTATTTGACCTCACAAAGATTATTTGATGCATGAGATGTAAATGGAGTTGCTGGTGGGCACATAAGGAAGAGGAGTTATAGTTGGTTAATTAGTGGGAAACTTGGGATACGTAGACATTGGTGGTCTTGGGGCTATTTTCCCGGCTGGATCAAGCAATTTTCATCTCTTATGGAAATATCATAAGAATCGGGTAATGTTACTCCACCCATCATTGAATCATGGCCGCAACATCACTATTCAAAGCCCTTAAGTAGTACACAAATTCATTAGTTGGGAAGGATTTATCGAAATCTTTGGGATCCTTTCCAAGTTTTCGGAATAAAAATTAAAATCTCCCATGAAATCTTGAGGAGATCTCTTTATGGTGGTTAAGTGTTCCATATTAACAAGTAATAAATATTATCCTCGAATTGTTTCCAAAGCTTCTCTCCTAACTCATCATAGGCGTTGTACAAAGTGGAAACCTCAACCCATGAAACCATTGAAGTGATTTTCCCTTAAAGGAAATAACAAGAATCCAGTGCACAACATTTTCCTCGGTGACATTATTAAGCGCACGGATGCTAGCCATATCTTGAATTTATTCTATGTGAGACATACTTGTTTCCCATGTGTAGAAAGGTAAAAGCTTGAGCACAACTATGAGTATAACATCACAATGAGCTAGTGCAAGAGGACTGCCATTATTAAAAGTAGGAAAGCTTGATCTCATCTGCTGCCATAGTGGAAAGTGGTTGATTTTCTCTTGGTGGAGGGAAACTTCCCAACAGAAGTGTAGAATGACCTCTACAAGATGACGACAAAGCTTCGACTTTTCTTCTCCTTGGAGGAGAAAAAGACAATACAATATATTGTTGACTTCCTTTCTTTGAAGAAGCTATTATGCGAATTCTTCACATAAGTTAACACACCAAATCTTAAAATCCAGAGATGTGTAGTCACGGTACCTAATTTATGCAAATGTTAAGAGGGGTACCAACTCTTAGTGGTCCCAATGGGTGTGCCAAAAATTGTTGTCACTCAAATTTTGCACTCGTTGAATATTTAAGTGAACTAGTGTAACATGGGAACACCCACAAGGTGTGGGACCTTGAGACCTTGGGATGAACCTCCAATGAAGGCCAACTTCCTTCTAAACTTTGTGAATTTTATTTAAGATCAAGATGGAGGCTACAATACTTAAAATAAAACTAATCTAATTGATCTCGAGAAAAAGGGGTAATAGAGTTATTGAAATGCATAAAATCGGTGATGCACCAAAGGTTTATGGAACAAAAGGATTTACTTCATATACATAGAGTAATCTTTTGTGGAAAAATATAACACATGGACATCTCGATAATATTTTTCAATAACTATGCCAAATGAGTAAAAAACTTGAGTAATAGAGGGGATTCAATAATTTCAGGAACTGAAAAAGTAAAATTGCACACCACAAGTTCTGATTAATTGAAAAGATAATTGATATAACTGCATGATATAATCCACACATACAAGGAATTACAGCGTTCATAAGTATTAACCAAATTATAAACGTGCACAATACATTAAATATTCAAAAGCAAAATATTTTCTAAATATAACAGAGGCTTAAAGCTTGTTCAAAAATTTGATTATGAGGATTGTCAAATATTAGGCGAATTAAATGACGCTGAGAGATTAACATTTAAAATAATGAGATAGCTCGGAGCTCGGTGGATCTCTGAAGGGGCCTGTTATCCAAAATTCACCCCTCAAGGTAAATTTGATAACATGCATCAAGTTCTTTAGTCCCGAGCAAGTAGAATCAATTCAAGGCCCAAAATCATTTTTAGGGGTCCCTTTGGTTTCCCTCTAACTTCTCCATCCAAGGAAAAAACCCAACAAGTTAGAGAAAATTGGTAAAAATCAAAAAAATGGGCTCATTCTAGTGTTTCACGTAAAAATCAGACATTTTTGTCCCAGGCGGTCTGCGGGACAGTTGGGACACAGGTATGCATGGGACGTGCAAAGACAAAATGGCCGTAAGCAGTGAAAATCAGAAAAAGTGGAAGCTTTCATCCCGCGCGGTCCGTGGAGCATCGAAACACAAGTACGTGCAAGACACGCAAAGGTATGAAAGTCGCAAAAGGAACCATACATTGTGGAGAATGCAGATGTCAATAGCCCTCATGGCCCGAGTCAACGAGAATACGCGTAAGGAAAAGGAATCTGAATCGGGTGATATGGAAGAATATCTCTGCGGGACAGCCAGGACACTTGGACTCGATTTTGCCAAAATAGCTGTAGTGAGGAGAAAAGTTAATGTTTGACCTCTCAAACTTCAAACGGACATAACTTTTGACTTGAGCTCGATTTTCATAAAACTAGACTTTGGAATGAGCACGACGTCCTCTACATCAAAAATATATATTTTTAAATTTATATGAGGGTAGATATATGAAAATAAAATAAACATATTCAGCTCCAGTCGATTAATGCTCATTCCCGTCAAATGAAATCACATGAAATTTGTATTGTTTGAATCATGGATTTTAGCTTGAAGCACAACAATCAAGAAATTCTACATTTTATGAAGGATAGAAAATGCATACGGGTTCGAACAATATTTTATTTGGTGGTGGGAGTGTAATTAAGAGGCATGGTCATCATTCTTTCTTTGTTGTAAGCCATGGGATAGTATGGGAGCCTTTTGCAAGGAAAAACATCATTTCACTCCATTTAATACCTCTTACTAGTGGTTGAAGGAAAGATTTTGGGATTTCCATTTTCCCTCTCTTTCTTTCTTCTTATTTTTCTATAAATTGGAGTCTTGGACTCATTATAAAAGGAGGTAGTTTTGTTGTAGCAAAGCTCTGTCAAATTTTCTTTGTGAAGCCAATGTCTTTGCAGGCCCTTGTAGTGGACTCCTTCCATGGTGATCCAGGCCCTTATTTTGTAAGATATTGAATGTGCATATTAATGAAGCAATAAAATACAAGTTTATGGATGCATCTTCCTCGCTTTGTGTTTGTTTGCACTCTTCTTGCTCTTTCAACCTTCATTATTTGTTAGCACGGGAGAAATGTAAAATAATGTCTCGAATGATTTTATTCAATGTGAGGAGTGTATAAATATAGGAGAGAATTTGGTTATGAGGTAACCGCTTTATATAACTGAAAGGTCGGTTACATTCAGCCACACTAAACAATGTATTAATTATTCCAACATTCCCACCGTTAATACATTGGTTTTACAAATCTATCCCTGATTCATCATCTTGTTACATCACGACATGTCCTATCTGCTTCTTGCAACAAGGACTTCATCTATATTTTCTTGAATCTCTACGACATATGTTCTCTCGTTTGTAAAAAAATAGATGAAGAAGTGAGCTCGAAAGCTCATGTGGTGCGCCACGAGATGTTCCTGAGGGCATTTAATCTCGTGTTTGTCATCTGGATCAACATAACTCTTCTCTGTCTATATGTCGAACAAGACTTAGTCCATTATGTCCATGAATTGCAAGTTTTGGAGCGGCTAAAAGTAGATACCGATTCTCTTGTGGGCTTGACTTCGGATCTCTCAAATGCGGCACGCCTCTATGGTTGCTTACAATGTTGCTAACATCTTTCGACAGGACTTTCATGCTCTCAGTGTTGCATGGGATCATAGGTTGGTTGTTCGCGTCCATCTTTGATAGTAAATTTGATGAATGAATGAAGGGGATTAATCTTGTTTTGTTCCGATTTGATTAAAAAAAATTCCACATATCTCTTGATCTTTTGTACGATGCGCTTGCTAATGTATTGCTTGGTCTGTGAACAACAATTGAGAAGATGTTGGGGGAAGGAGTCTGCTAATGCACACCTGGGCTTTAGGTGGTCGATGCCACTCATGTCAAACTCCACATGGTGCTTATAATTTGGTCAGTGGTCATTGCCACATGCTCTCTTCTCCCTCTTTGGTGACTCCACATAGTGCTTAACCTCACGGCTCACCTCCTCCAATGTAGGTAGATCACGAGACATATCAAGTCGTTGAAGCCAAAATAGGAAACAACCAAAAATGGCCATGCTCGAGAATTTTTCACACAGGCCAATCTTTGTAGGTCACTTTTATATAATGATGCCACGTCGGCTCGTCCAAAGGAGAATCAATCAGATCTTCCAGTAGCTGGTTTCCACGCGAGTCTAGATTCTTAAAGAAACACCCAAGCAAATGGAATGGTCAAGGAGATACTAAGAAGGCTCACGTTTGGCTGAAACGGAGGACACATTCACTTAATCTTCCCACGCAGGAATTTAAAAAATGGTTTCAAAACTGAATGCTTCCTCACGGCTCACAACGGGAAATTTTTTTCTACCAAACTCCACGCAGGAATATTTTCTTTGGTTGTTGGGTGCACGTAGACAAAAATAAGAGGAAAACGCCAATTCCAAATCACTTCCACACATCTTGAGATCTGTAAAATGGTTACTATTAAATAGTATATCTTCCAAATATAGCAATGGTCTCCGAATTCCAAAACGTATAACTAACTTCTCAACTCATTTCTCCTTTTCCTTCACGTGGTTGAGACATGGAAATAAGATACACAAATAAATAAATAAAATAGACTTTCTTGATGGGACATCATTAAAACTTTCTGGTGCTTTAGACTCGGGAGAAGGAAGACAAAAGTAGATTGTGGCTTGGTGTCTCGTCTGTAGCCAAACCGGTAACAAAAATCAAGAACTACACTATATCACCTTAGATGCAATCACGCTTCTCCTGCTGCTGACCACCTTCCCCATTTCTACGATACTAATGTTTGTTATAGGAGGAGGATAAACTTTGGGAAATCCAGCCAATAAAACAAATGAACTCCTTCACATTATGAGCAGCATGAGATACAAACATAAAACAATAACATAATATTCCACATTGATTCTCATTCATCAAAGAGAGAGGGGATAAATACAATAGAGGTGGAATAAGACAGGTTATGAAATATAACCGCTTGAGCAACTGGATAATGTAAGACTAATTATTATGCTAACAAAACATGGGATACCTAAAAAAATGGTGAACTATATTTCTTCATTTTCAGAGTCGAAATACATGTAACCTCGAAATCACAAATTTAGACTTTTCGAAATTTTGATTTAGGAAGCAAGCTAATGTTCACCCTCAAAATGGCCTGAGAGTTCCGAAAGTCTGAAACCTGAAATTTTGAAAGTCCAAAATTTCATACCTTCAAAATTTAGAATTTCGGACATTGAGTCTTGATTTTTATGTTTTGGGGCTTAAGAGTTCGAAATTCCAAAACCCAAAATACCAAAATCCCAAAACTTGAAATTCCAAAATCTTGAAAAGTGAAATCCTGAAATCCCGAAACCCGAAATCCCAAAATTCGAAATCCACGAAATTTGCAAAATCCTAAAATCCTTAAATTTGAAATCTTGAAATCCGGAAATCACGAAACTCAAAATCTAGAAATCACGAAATCTCGAAACCTAAAATCCTGAAATCCTGAAATCTCAAAATCTTGAAATCCCAAAACTCGAAATCTTTAAATCTGAAATCCCAAAATCTCAAGACCCGAAATTCCAAAATCCTGAAACAAGAAATCCTAAAATCTCGAACCACAAAATTTCAAAAAACTAAAAATACCCTTTTGAATATTAGCCCCCAATCTATCAACTAGTGAAATTTGGACTTGTTTTGAGTAAGTTAAGCCCCTAAAAATTGATTTCAAAGTTCATCTTGGGAGGTGAAAAGTCTGAAATTGGAGAACTTGCAATTTCATTTGCCCAACTCCAAAATGCAATCCTCCATGACTGAAACAACCCCATCAGCTCCTCTGCGTGAAAGGTCATGTTTGTTTATTTTCCTAAGAGGAAAAATTGGATAACAATTTGGTGACTCGTGGGATCACTTTCCTTCTAGGTGAAAGATCAGTTGCCTCAAAGTATCCATTAGGCACATAGTCATGAATGATATCCACGATACTAATATTTTTCTCTAAAATTCTCCTTGATTGCTTACACTTGGTGATCCTAAACTTGTTCCACTACTTGCCTTTGTCAATTCTCATAGTAAAATCTTGAAGGTGAGATGTCTGAGAGTAGAAAATTGTATTGACCTCGAGCTTTCACATGTCCTTGAAATGGACTGCTACAACATTCACCTTTGGAGACACATTGAACTACACAATGATTCAACCTAGGAGCAATAAAACCTATGCCGAAGAACTTAGGGAGCTGAAACCTAAAATCTAACAAGACAAATGTGCATACGTACTTAGAGGAATTAAAATCCAAGGCTAATATTTACAAGGGTGAAACCTTACTTTTCAATAACAATGTTTAAGATAGATTTCGTTAACCGGAATTGGAATTCCCTCTCCATCCAATGTAGACAATTGGAAGGCATTGCTACTTTTACATCCTATGACCATGTAGGGGCCACTCCAAATGGCATAAAACTTGGAATGCCTTCCCGATATTGCAAGATCTGCGTCCCACTTGAACTAGGTCCCCTTCTTGAAAGGTCCTTGCTCTTTCTTTCTTATCAAACCATCTTTTAACTAAGGCTTGATCCTTCTCCATTGTTTGAAGTGGATGTTCTCTGATCTCTTCCAATTCCACCGAGTTCTACATATCTATCCTCCATTGGTTCAAACTCATACGGTTCCACCTTCGCTTCATGAGCTCCAATGCGGGTAGCTCTCGATATAGGCAACACTACCTCTTTCCCATAGACCAACTTGTAGGGAGAATTACCTATAGATCTCTTTGGTGTGATCCTGTAAGCCCAAAAGGATGATTTTAGCTTGGTATGCCGTGTCCTCTGGTTTTCTTCTAGAGTCCTTCGATGAATCTTAGTAGATTCTTGTTTGTGGACTCTGCCTAGCCATTACCCTGCGGGTAATAGTTTGAAGAGGTGCTCAAGTAGATTCCATTCTAAACAAACCATTCTGTGATCTTAGAACCTAGGAACGCTAATGCGTTGTCTTATATGATATTGGTCGGTACTCCAAACCTAGTCACTATCCCTTCATAAAAGCCTAATATGCTAGGCTCGTTGGCTTCTTTGAGAGCTACCACCTCGGTCCATTTGGTGAAATAGTCTATTGTTCGGAGAATCCACTTATGACCTTGGCTATGACCCTAATGAAGTTTGATTCCCATTGCATGAATTCCCTCTCCATTCAATGTAGAAAATTTGAAGGTATTGCTACTTTTACATCCTGTGACCATGTAGGGGCCACTCCAAATGGCATAAAACTTGGAATGCCTTCCTGATTTTGCCGGATCTGCATCCCACTTCAGAACTAGGTCCCCTTCCTGAAAGGTCCTTGCTCTTTCTTTCTTATCAAACCATCTTTTAACTAAGGCTTTATCCTTCTCCATTATTTGAACTGGATGTTCTATGATCTCTTCCAATTCCACCGAGTTCTACATATCTATCCTCCATTGGTTCAAACTCGAGGCAGTTTCACTTGCTTCATGAGCTCCAATGCGGGTATCTCTAATGATATAGGCAACACTACCTCTTTCCCATAGACCAACTTGTAGGGAGAATTACCTATAGACCTCTTTGGTGTGATCCTGTCAGCCCAAAAGGATGATTTTAGCTTGGTATTCCATGTCCTCTGGTTTTCTTCTAGAGTCCTTGATGAATCTTAGTAGATTCTTATTTGTGGACTATGCCCGCCCATTACCGTGCAGGTAATAGTTTGAAGAGGTTCTCAAGAAGATTCCATTTTCACTGAGACCATTACGTGATCTTAGAACCTAGGAACGCTAATGCATTATCGATATGATAGTGGCGTACTCGAACCTAGTCACTATCCCTTTATAAAAGCCTAATATGCTAGGCTCGTTGGCTTCTTTGAGAGCTACCGCCTCGGTCCATTTGGTGAAATAGTCATTCTTTGGGAGAATCCACTTATGACCTTGGCTATGACCCTAATTAAGTTCGATCCCCATTACATGAATGGTTGGTCAAGCTGAAATTGGGTGCAATGGGAGTCTGCTAGTCTTTCCTTTCATGTGAAGAATGCACATTTCTTACATTTTTTGATCCATGTGTATTAGTCATTGAACACCGTGGGCCAATAACAACCCACCTTCATTATCTTGAGAGTTGTTACCGCGGGGCAAAATGACCTCTAGCTGCTCCATCGTGAAACTCCTCCAAAACTTTCTAAATTTGATCTATCCCAATGCATCTTAGTAGAACACCATTGATGTCTTTCTTAAACAAAACACCATCAACCAACACATATGGGATGACTTGTAATCTGAAGTACCTCCTCTTTGCTTTGCTCATTTCTAGAGGGCATAGGCATGTTTGTAGGAAGTATATAATATTTTGAGTCCAACAAGGGATAGGCACATTATCATTCACTTGCCTTTGACCATCTTGTAATACCAATACGGCTTCATTTCCATTGCTTGGATCAACTTATTGACTTGAGGCTAGTTGTTCACATAATCCCTTTCCACGAACCAACTTAGTGACCTTAATTTCAATGTCATATTCCATCACATGAGTGATCCATCCTACACATTTCTCATTTAGATCCTTATTCAAAAGGAAGTCTTTGTCTCCTACATGAGAGATGAACAACTGAATTTTGTTGTTTGAGACAAGGTGCTTGAACTTCTTCAAACTCTTGATCACTGTAAGGACATGCTTTTCAATGAAGGATTACCTATTTTCATCTTCCTCCAAACCTTGGTGAAGAAGGAAACTAGTTTTTAGAACCCTCTTTGTTACGTAATACTAGGATTGTAGAAACCGTGTCACTTGCCACCAAAGGCATAGAACATGAAGTTCTTCGAGAAGTCCGGATTGACGAGAGTTGTAGCTTGCCATATAGCCTCTTTTATTGCTTCAAAACTCACTTTTCCTTCATTTTTCATCTTGAATACCATGCTCTTCTCCAACATCAGCGTTATTGGCTTCACAAGAGTGGAAAAATTTGGCACAAACCTATGAATAAAATTGATCCTTCCTGGAAAGCTATGAAGAGCCTTCTTATGACTTGGAAAGGGAAATGCTTGAATTGCTTAGACTCTTTCTGGGTCAATCATCAATCCTTCCCTTGACACAATATGGCCTAGGAGCTTGCCTTCATGAGCTAGGAATATACATTTTTTGGGATTCAATGATACCTCAAATCTCCTACATCTTTGAAATACCTATCTCGGATGAATGAGGTGATCTGCTACATTTTTGGAGAACTCGGTGATATCGTCAAGATATATCAATACTATCTTGTTGATCAATTCCTTGAATGCCACGTTCATCACCCTTTGGAAAGTGACTCGACATTAGATAATCAAAATGATATCTTCCTTTAGGCATAAGTGGCCCCCTTAGTGGTGAAAGCCATTTTGAATTGATCATCTTATTTCACCATTATCGATTATACCTTGAGTAACCATCGAGGAGGAAAATATTTGAGCCCCAAAGTGCTTGATTAGAAATATAATTCTTTCCTCTATTATCTTGTTTAGCTCTTTCTTCATTAGAGGCTCAATGTGAGGGTTGACTGGTCTTTACTTTTTCCTAATAGGCTTAGCATCTGGGTCCAGTTCAATTGTATGTTGTGCCAACTTAAGATTGAATACTTGCAGGTCCTCATAACTCCAGCAGAAGATGTCTAGAAACTCTTAGAAAGGTTGTGTGAACTCATATCTCTCTTACTCAGTGGCCACCTTTCCAATTTGGAGTGTCTTTCCCTCTTTGACTAAGATTGCATCTGAATCCTCTCCCTTGACCTATATGTTAGCCTTCTATTTTCGAAAATTGGTCATTAGGATTGAAGTTAAAATCTAATGTTACTAAACCTTTGGGAAGCTTGTTGATCTGTAGGTACACTACTAGATCCCCATCTTTTTGCTCTAATCTGTCTTGATTCCTAGCTGAAATTTCAACCTCTTCTTGCAAGAAATTAATGATATGTTGATCATTTTCAAACACCTTCTAGATCGTGCTATTGTCTTGAAATTCTGGCCTTACAATCACATGGATATGTGGTTGTGTTTTGTCTCTCTTGATGCTATCCGGGACATCAAAAGTTTCTCCAACTATTTCCAACCTATCGTAGCTTCATTTTTCTTCCGGGTATGGAAACAATGCTGAAAACTTCAAAATCCTCAATTAGGTCCCATACTTAGTTTTTGTAGCTCTTGAGTAGGTCATTCTTTGCAGCATGTTGTCCTTGACTTGATTGATGATTATCTCGATATCACCGAATACTTGCAAATTTGTTATGCCTCTTTTCCTAGCCCAATGAAGTCCATGAATCAAAGCCTCATATTTAGTTGTGTTGTTTGAATAGGAAAAATGAAATATGAAAGATGAATAATATTTGATGTTATGTGGTGAAACCAACATTACACCTCCTCCAACACCTTGTTTGCTTCTTGAACCATCAAAAAATAATTTCCAAACTTCATTGTCATCCTTATTTTCTAGCTTGCTTTGATGTTGGGAATGAGTGCATTTTCTTTGTGTATACAATATACACTCAATTCGGATTTCTCCATTTCCTTGTATGGGTCAAATGAATGCCTTTTTTTTTCCCATTCATCTAGAGTCAAATCTAGAATACCCTCAACCTTAGTACCAGACTTCTAGATCATTTAAACCCTCTTCTTGATCAAAGGTGAGTAATTTTCATTGTTTGGGCTCGGCAGACGGGGTTCAATGTGAAAGTTTGCAATTCTCTTAGATATGATGGTTGCCTTGGCTCCATACCTTGTCTTGAAAATCATGTGTGACCAATATGCTAATAGATACTTGCCAATTTGGGCGGTGAAGTCTCTTTACAAACACGGTGTAAAGAGTGGTGGGAGGTCAATTACAAAAACATCCTGCAAGAATATGACATTTGGACATGAATGCAATGTAAGGCTTAACCCTTTGATAACCCCAACCATTTCTATTGTTGTTCCATCCATTGCACTACTCCATTCACCACCGGCTCATACTTTAGACCTAATTGATCTGCTATTTTCTTTGGAATTACTAATTCCTTGTTTTGTAGGAGTGGGTTGAGAAAAAAATGGATTAGATGGTTGTCCCTCCTCAATGTTCCTCTTCTTTGATCACATATTGATAGCTACACCCTGAAAAAGAGGTTGATTAACTCCATAGAAGTCTTATGTGTGCCAATTAACCAACATGGTTTCCATTGGAGGTACCTCTTTCTGAGTTTCATGCTACTGATTTCCTTCTTATTTTGGTTCCTGGGACACACAAATGGTTTGCACCATCAAGGCCTAGTTTAGAGTAGCATTGAAACATGTTGATTGATTATGATGTAGATTGCAAGGGGACCACTAGTTGTACTCTGTGGCATGTTGTTTTGTGTTGGAATCAAGGATCTCGATGTTGAAGTTGTGTTTGGATCATATGGTCGAATGGCCTGATAGCTTGAGGTTGTCCTTGATTTGGATTTTGATTTGCAGCCTGAGTTGGTGGTGTATTTTGTTGATATGGGGGCCTAGCTTGATAATGAGTTTGAGGCTGATGCGATCTAGAACTATAAGCTTGTTGTATCTTGATAGTCACTAGCTCATTTCCTAGGTTCTGTAGTTACTTCATAACCCCCTGTAATTCTTTTGAAGTGTTTAAAGAATTAGAAGCCTCGCTATTGCTTTGATTTCTAGGGACTGGAATGGGATTCAATTCGGCATTTGACTAGTTGAAGGAGCTCCCATATTTAGATAGAGAGGAATTGGTGGCCTTGGTGCAAGATTAATAGCTTGAATCAAGAAGTTTTCAGCTCTAATAGGAATGTTATAGGTCTGCGGGTAAGGTTATACCTCACATTGATTGGATCGTCATGGTTATATATGAATTTATAGCCTTCAAGAAATAGAGGAATGAATCTTCAGCCGCTAGTCTCATAGCGAGCGGAATTATATCCCATGTCCTCTCGGAACTGAAGTTGAAATCAATAAACTATTGATTAAATAGCCCTCTTGATTGTTCTCAATTTTTCCAATAAAGACAGATTATCCCCCTTTTCCCTAAATATATTATGGAGGGATGTGAACAAATGGTCCCAATTCTTGATAGACCCTATTGTTAGGCTTCTAAACCATTGCAAAGCTTTACCCTTAAAATATGAAGCTAACAACTTGACCGCAATATCAATTTCATTGATTTCATGAATTGGAACAGACATTTGCAATGTCCTAGATGTGGTCAATCGGAGTTGTCTAGTTCTCTCAAGTGAAATATGAGATGTTTTTTAGTGCTACAATTGGAACTAGATTTTGAGCATTTAGGGAAAGTGGAATACTTCCCATGAAGTTGACATATGGATTAGGTTATGCCATCTGATTAGTCGAGAGAAATCCTGTTGATTGAAGGAAAGGTCTACCAAGTGGAGGCATAGACAAAGTCCTGTTAGGTGGAGATGGTGATCTTTGTGGTCTTCTTCCTCTCCTTCCTCTTCCTGGTGATAATTGTAGGTACACAAAGAATCATTCTTCTCGAGGATCAGAACTAGTTTGAATTATTCTCATGTACTTGGGAAACCTATGTTGCTACACCAATGAATTTTATCCCATTGGAATCGCTAGATGTTTTGGGGAAATGAGCCTCTAAAGGCTAGATTTTGATAAGTTACACACCAAAATTGATGGAATAAAAGTTAAAACATTGAAGGACCTATGTATTTGATATTTTTGAGGTTGAAAGTTGATATGGAATGACAGTCCCAAACACCCGAAAATGCAAGACTTCCAAATGTCCAAAATCCCAAAAATTGGAAAAGTCCAAAATTTCAAAATCCAAACCGAAATCCTGAAACTCGAAATTTAATAAAATTCCAAAATTTCAAAAAAGTAACAATACCCTTTTGAATATTATCCTTCGATATTTCAATTGGTGAAATTTGGACCTGTTTTGCGCAAATTAAGCCCTTGAAAATTGATTTCGGAGTTCAACCTGGGAGGTGAAAAGTCTGAAATTGGAGAACTTGCAATTTCTAAATCTAAATTTCTTTAAAATTCCTTCAAATCTTATTGAATGACCTTTTGGTCCCACCGAGCATGCCAAAATTGTTGATGCGTAATCACAACACCCCGAATGTCTACAACTCATTGGGCTGAAACTTTTAGTGTGGCTGCATAACATGGAGCTTTTCCCAAAGTGTGGGAATTTACAATTGGGAAAGCTCTCCGGATGAAGGTCGGTTCCTATTCCTCTTTTCAAATGCATACATTCAAATTATACAGATTCGATCTAAAATCTTATCTAATTTTCCAAGGAGACAGGGGTTAAGAAGATGCAATAAAATAAAACTAAATTAACTCAAGTGATGCACCAAAGGAATGTTGAGCAATTTTTGCTCTGCCATTAAACACAAACTAGTAAAATGGAATACAACTACCATGCACAGATAACCAAGATTGCAATGAGAGATCAGGAAGATACAATGAACATAAGAGAGGGTTGAAATCATCCACAAACTTATTTTTTTGCTCCAAGAATTTGATACAGTCCATTACAATGGCCAAGAGGCAAGATTGTTTTTTACAATTTAGATGGGAGGTTTAAACTCCACAAATTCACTTGCAGAAAAGAGAAGAAGGGAGGGTGCAAAGCCAAAAATGTCCAACCTTTTGAAAAAATCCCCTCTTTACAATATATAGGAAGAATTAGAGAAGGAGATAGAAGAAATCTGAATTCTTGTTCAACCACCCCAAAAGACCAATGAATTCACTTGCATCGATGATGGGTTCTACCGCAAATCCCATGCCTCCATGCACTATTCCTTGCTGGGCAAGAAATGAAACTCATACCTTATAATTTTGGTAGGTGAGAAACCTCTGACACCTCAAAAAAATGGTGAACTTTATTTCTTCATTTTCGGAGTCCAAAATGTATGTAACCTCTGAAATCCTGAAATTTAGACTTTTGGAAATTTTGGTCCGCTCAAAATGGCACGAGAGTTAGGAAGTCGAAACACACTGAAAGTTTGAAAGTCCAAAATTTTGGACTTTCAGAATTCATAATTTCAGACATTGAGTCTCACTTTTTATGTTTTAGGGCTTGAGAGTTCTGAAATCTTGAAACCTGAAATCCCAAAACTTGAAATCTCGAAACCCAAAATCTAAAAATCCTGAAACCTGAAATCACGAAAGTGAAATCTCAAATCCCGAAATCCTCAAATCTTTAAACACGAAATCCCAAAACCCGAAATCCTAAAATACCAAAACTTGAAACATGAAATTTAAAAAAACTAAAAATACCCTTTTGAAGATTATCCCCTAATTTATCAACTGGTAAAATTTGGACTTGTTTTGATCAATTTAAGCCCTTGAAAATTGATTTTGGAGTTTATCCTGGGAGGTGAAAAGTTTGAAATTGGATAACTTCCAATTTCATTCGCCCAACTCCAAAATGCAATCCTCCATGATTGAAACAACCCGACTTCCTTGTGCATGCAAGGTCATGTTTTTCTATTTTTCTTGAGAGGCAAAATTGGATAACAGATTTAGAAATAAAATTTTTAAACTTGTTATTCCTTTCATACGAGAGTGTATTTTTATAAGATGGTTGTATTTCCTTTGCCCCATGTAGAAGGTGATGATTCAGATGATAACAAGTTAGCTTCCCAAACAAAATCATCATCATTGCCACTATCGTCAGATATGCAAAGAGGAAGGCAACCTCAGCTGTGTGATGTTTGGAGAGGTGCCAACGACTGGAAAGATTTGCTTGATCCCATCGATTCCTTTCTCAAAGCTCACCTTCATTCACATATGAAGAAGTGAATGAAGGTGAGCTCGGTATGATCATGAAGTGAGAAGTAGATGCTTTTGGGGGCATTCTATATCGTATTCATCATCTGCATTATATCCTTCCTTGGGCTTGGTATGAATATTCTCCGCCTACCACCGCACGTTGAACATGAACATGTCAACCATCCTTGACGCACTATGTCCTCAAATTGTAAGTTCTGATGTTTTAGATATTTTTCGGTGAAATTCAAAAATATTGTGTTTGAACGAAGCAAGATGCATATTGAACTTGCTAATGCTCAAAATTCTAGGAATATGATGAGATAAATGATGAAAAAGACATAAAATGCTGCGTGAGACACAAGATATACCAAAACAACTTGAAAATGAATCCTTGGATGAGGTAAATAATGATGAAATATGTTCAAAGGAGATATCAAATTGAGTGATATTCTAGATGTTACGGGACTTTTGAAAGAGATCGAATTTTTTTCCTTTCATTTGTCTTCACATTGATGCTTTTCTAACTTATAGAGACAAGGAGATGACTGAGGCCCGAAGGAGTGCATGTAAAGGTTTGTGAGAATGGTAGAACGGATTTGAGAACCCTAGATCAATCTTCAAGCATGAGACTTTTTTATGGCTAAGAAAATGAAGTTTGAGTAGCTTGATATTATCAGTGAGAATGAGAATAAAAACCTAATAGAAATTTTTCATGAGGATCCTCCACACTTTGAAGTATGTATTCCATATAGATACCTCAATGTCACTAGTGAGTACATTCATTGTGAACGTTTTGGTGCCAAGTTCAAGTTGACATCACTTTGAAAATAACGAAGTTAACAAGGAATATGGGTTGTTTTTCATAGCTTCATATCTACCACAAGAATGAATTTTTGAAGAAGTGGACTGCAAGAAAAGTTAGTAGCAATTGATGCCCCCTGCTTGGCCGATTCGCTGGGTGTAACAAAATTTTTAAGAGCTTCCTGCATCAAATTTCTCTTTGAAGGAATCGAAAGTGCTTCCCACATATTGAAATTCAAGTTAGTCTTCTTCATCTGTTCAACAATAGTGAAGGGGATACCTCCCACTCTGCCAATGTTTCATTAAATGTTAGTATCTTTCTTCAGTAAATGGGAATTTGGTACTATAACCACTGAAGAACTTTCCTTCCTCACAGTCTAAGTGGTCTGATCCCCTAGCAATATTTTCCTTGTATCTTTGTTTGTAACCATTTGTGAACAAGGTTGAGAGGCGATACTTGATCAAAATTTGAAGGATGAGATTCTATTGCTCTCTTTTTGACCAAGTATTAGCAGCCACCGAGCGTAGATTCAATATTAAACCCACAAAATATTCCTCTTTCTAATTCAATAAGGCAGTCTCTCTCGATGCCTCTGTGACCGATCAACAACCTCTGCAAGGATGCGTCCTCTATTTTTTTACGCAGTGAAGATATGCTCTGGACAATAAGGGCTTGAATAAGCACTCCATTGGGGCATAGATTTTTATTGTGTGGTGAAGAGCAAGGGTAACACCATGCATAGGGACAAGGGCTCTAGAGGAACTAACAATAAGGGGATCCTTAACATTCAAGGGTTTAACATTGACAACTTGGTTTTGAGCTTGGTTGATATTTTGAAAGGGCTTCTGTTGGAATAATCTTTTGTTGGTTCTAGGGTTGACAAGGATGAGCATCGTGGTTCATTTTAAGACACCTCTATAAAATTATAGGTGGTAAATACTTGGCGTATATCCCAAGAACTAGTTTTAGCGAAAGGTGAATTTGATAGTATTCCAAAACCATATTTTCCCCTGGTTTTTCATGCCAGAGAAATCAGATTTCCAGACATAGTTACACCATTAACGCATGACAATATGATGTCAATAACCATCTCTGACACATGTGAAGACAACATCAACAGATCCCATTGATGCGCATCAATGGAATCTGTTGACACGTGTCAATGGCCTCTATTGACGTGCGTCAGCGGGGTCTGTTGACACATGTCAATGGGATTTGTTGACGCATGTCAATAGATTCTATTGATGCGCGTCAACACATCCCATTGACGTGAGTCAATGGGAACTATTGACACATGTCAACAGAGGCCATTGTCGCCGTCAATGGGATGCATTGGACGTGTGGCAATAGTTTCCATGAAGCGTGTTAACAGAGGCTATTGATGCATGGAAGCAGAGGCTATTGACACGTGTCAACAGATCCCATTGATGTGCATCAATAGAGGCCATTGATGCATGATTTGGCCTATAAATACCCTCCCACCGGTCATTTTCTCGTTTATACTTTCTGGCTCTCGATTTTTTACAGGCATCCCTCATTGTCAAAGACACAAGCACAACTATAATGTCAACTTCACATGCTTCCCAACCGCAAGCTCGGGAAAAAATAAAGAAGAGAATCCAGTCCAATCCATGGTCAAGATCATCTACAGGAATCCCTTGTGCCCTCACATCAATACTATTTTAAAGATGTCTTCCGAATATAAAGATTTGATGGATGCGTGTGAGTTTACAGGGCTCGTTGATATGCCCCATTTGAAAACAGATTCGGATATTTTGAATTACCTTCTCTCGTACTACAATTCAGAGGATGACCTTTTTTTTATTTGACTCTGAACGAAGGCCGAATGTTCCAATTCAGTATCAAAGAAAATGACATCCATCGGTTTACGGGCCTTCCGTTCAGAAATTTCCCAATTGTTATAACGAAGGAAACACTCCTCGAAAGACAAGAAATTTCTCGCATCAATGTTCGGTTTCCATGTTGATTGTAAGTACAATTCCTTTTACTTCATCATTTTTATTCTATTTTTTATTTTGATACAATTTGGTGTTATAAATTTATATTAATTCTCATTGTTTGGCATTTGCAGCTCATGTTAATAAGTCCAGGTGTGGTCTGGATACGCAATCAATTGCACACCACTTTCTTGTTGTAGTTATTTCATTTTTTCAATCCAGAATAGTTTTGCAGTGTAGCCAAATAGATATACCAAATTGGGCCATTGCATACATAGTTGCTAGTATCTCAAAATAAAAATTTGATTGGTGCCCCTATCTATAAAAAAAATAAGAACTGACATAACAAATTCAAAACTTTCAGAAAAACTTGTCATTTATTCCACAAACTATCTCCTCGGCTTTTATTATGAGGCACTTTTAAATTTAAAAGATAAAAAAATTCCTACTTGCACTGACGAGGAGTTGATGAAGTTGTCAATTCCATTTGAAGAACAACAGGTATAAACTATTTAGTTTGTATTTAAATTTTCGACATTGCATTGCACAGTTATTGACAATTTATGTTTTGCAGAGAATATTTATTGAAGCCCTTCCCGAAAAAAGGTGTTATCAAGAGGAAGAGGCCAACAACATGCTGAGGCTTCGGGAGACTCCCAATCTGAAATGGAAGCTCACTCCTCTCCGAACCCTCAACAGTTTGAACTCGTTAAACGCCAGAGAAGTAATACCTTCTCATATATTATTTACAAATTCTAAATTTGTATATTTATTTTTCAATTTAAATTTTAACAAATGAATTGACATAACATTTAATGTTGATGACATTCTAAGGACTTTGGACCATACACGTGTTTCAAAAACTCAACCTTCTTCCCCAACTCACTCCATACAGTCGCACGCATTCGTATCTTCTAAAAACCACTTTGAATGTAACTCCTACACGGCCACCCTTACAACTGCGAAAAACTACCCCTTGACAACAAGGTACAACTTTTCTATAGTACGTTTAATTTCGTAGTTTTTTCCTTTTTGGATTGTTTTCCTATTTTTAATGTTTTTTCTTGTACTTTTCAGCACATTGTAGTCCTTCGATCAAATAGCAGCACCGACACCCACTCAACCAATCATTTTTAAAATGCCAACCAGAGGAACAATGAAAAAGAACATTGGTAAACGCATGCCAATTGCTCCGGCCCTTAGTGGGACACTAAACAATTCCTCCTCCTCTTGAATTCCAATGCTCTCACTTGGTGGCTTGCCCAGTGCAATGGACATATCGGTTTTGAACAATATAAATTTAGATGAAGATTATTTGGGCATTGATAACAATGACCCAAATGGTTTCAATGACCCAAATGGTTTTTTCAATACCCGTGAGATGATTCAAGGCCAGCAGGTATACTTCAATTTAAATATGCTTTACAATATTGAATTACATTTCAATTTAAATTTATTTATTTGAATCTTGATTAATTTTATCACAAACAGCAAGATCAGGCCACCCAAAGGCGTAAAACAAGTAGCAGTTGATCTTGTCAAAAGCCCCTATACTTCTCCAACAAGATCATCTTCATCGATTCGAGATAGTGAACGAGCATTACCTTTTCCTTCGGAAAACTTAATTGGTTATGATTGTCAATCCCATGTCGGTGAGTTTATTCTACCTCATATCAAATAGTTTATAGAATGGGAGAGAAGGGTTAAAGTTCTTATCAATGAGATTATTAGTCGTTATGAAATTATTGGGAAAGGGATAGTTTATACGCTGCTGATCGAATCAACTGCGAAGATGGATTCCTTACTTACCCAAGTAAGAAGTGGGACTGTCACATATAACAACAACTATAAAGATGAAATTTTGGATAATTCATTAAACAAATTGGAAAATATTAGTGCAAGGCTCGGACATATTTTAACAAATTGTCTAAGGACAAGGATTTGGTAGCAATTGCAAATACCGAGAGAGATAGAGTGGTTGTAAGTACTATCACTTTCAAACAATCATTCTTGTTAATTTGAAATTTTTATTTTTAGTACTATGTTGAATTGCATTACTCTTTTTGTGAAGTTGAAATATGAAAATTTGAAGAGTCAAGCAAAGGTATTCCAAGTTCACTTTGAAATAGCGAAGAACAGTTTATCCGCATCAAAGAATTTGAAGGAAAATATTGTTTTGGTTAACAAACAAAACAATACGCTAAAGCGGATAATTAAAGATCACAGCTTCGACCCTGACATATTATTCAAAGCTAAGGCAACAGCTGATCCAAATTTCTTTGTCACATGGAGATGCGAAAAATCAAGAAGAAAGAATTTTAAAAATCGACGGGAAGGTCTTTGTGGAAGATCTTATGAGTTCTAGGGTTATTTCTGCTGTTGGGGAAATGGGTACAACCACAGTGGAAGAAACCAATGGGGAAAGGAGCATAGGAGTAGAAATTGATAAAGAAAAGAGGGTTCAAAACTTGAAACTTTTATTATTGTGGGAACTTTAAATATTGAGTGTGGAAACTTTTAATATTGAGTATGGTATTTGAATTTAATTATATGGTATTCATAGCCTTTTAAAATTTGAAATACTATATAATCTTTAATTTTGAATGCATATGGATTTGATATTGATTTTATGCTTTTGGTTTACTCTTAACGGTGATTGCATTAGATGGGGATGAATCATGATGATGTATGTTTCTTGTTTACTTGGATTATCATGAATTGTATGTGGACGTAGATGATGAATGATGATAATGGATAATTGTTTTACAAACATGGAATGATGATAGATGATGATGATAGATGATGAATGACGATAATGATATGATATATATGAACGATGATCAATTTAATGTGGACGTAGATTTAGCTTCAACACGATAATTCTTCTTTTGTAGACATTTAAACTTGTTTTAAGATAATTATTCTTCTCTATACTTGTAATGATATTTTCATAATGTCATTAGAATGGAGATAGATGATAAATAAATTGAATGTGTTATAATGGATATAGATGAAATTAGAATGGATATATTTCTAATTATATGATTATGAATTGTTTTAATAAATTGAAATTAGATAAATAATTGTTTTAATAATAATTGTAGTGTCGGGACTCGGGATTATGATAATGATGTGGTGATGATATGATATATATGGATGATGATGAATTTTATGTGGACGTATATTATTAATTGTATAATGTACTGTGTGGATTATGAATTGTATAGTATAGAAATATCTTCCTCTATAAAATTCAATTGGCATTTTATCCACGCTTAAAAAATATATCAAAGCATAATTGCAAATATAAAAAATAAATTAAACATAATTGTAAGAAATCAAGAAAGAATCATCACTGGTAAGAAATTAAACATAATTACAAATATGATAGGGTTTAACTTACCTCTTGTGTATTAGATTGCTATGAAATCATCAATGGTAATGTGCTAGATCTTTGTTTTAAACAAACTCAACACGAGAAATGGATTAGTAGATAGAGGGGTGAGTTGCCTGACATTGTCAGTCCCGAGAAGTACCAGCTTCCTTGGATGGATGTCAACCCATGTTTTCCAAAAAAATAAAATATTGTATTTGAATAAATGTAAATATATAGACCTGTAACATCTTTAATGATAACAAGAGCTGAAAAAATGTAAAGTAATAAACAATAAGATTAAGGTGAAGAAGATACCTATTTAAAATTGAAATCATCACTGGTAATGTGCTAGATCTTTATTTTAAAAAAACTCAACACAAGAAATGGATTAGTAGATAGATGGGTGAGTTTCCTGACATTGTCAGTCCGGAGAAGTAATAACTCCCTCGGATGGATGTCAACCCACGTTTTCAAAAAATAAAAAGATTGTATTTAAATAAATGTAAATATATAGACGTGTAACCTCTTTAATGATAACAAGAGCTGAAAAAATGAATAGTAACAAACAATAAGATTAAGGTGAAGAAGATACCTCTTTTAAGTTGAAATCATCACTACCACCGGTAATGTGCTAGATCTTTGTTTTAAGAAAACCCAACATGAGAAATGGATTAGTATATAGATGGGTGAATTACACGACATTGTCGATCCGAGAATTACTAGCTTGCTTGGATGGATGTCAACCCACGTTTTAAAAATAAATAAAAAGATTGTATTTGAATAAATGTAAATATATAGACTGTAACATCTTTGATGATAACAAGAGCTGAAAAAATCTGAAGTAACAAACAATAAGATTAAGGTGAAGAAGATACCTATTTAAAATTGAAATCGTCACTTTGGTAATGTGTTAGATATTTGTTTTAAAAAACTCAACACAAGAAATGGACTAGTAGATAGATGGGTGAGTTGCCTTACATTGTCGATTCCGAGAAGTAAAAACTTCCTGGATGGATGTCAACCTACGTTTTCAAACAATAAGATTAAGGTGAAGAAGATACCTCTTTAAATTTGAAATCATCCGCCACTAGTAATGTGCTAGATCCGTGTATTAAGAAAACCCAACACGAGAAATGGATTAGTAGATAGATGGGTTAATTGCCTAACATTGTCGATCCGAGAATTACCAACTTCCTCGGATGGATGTCAACCCATGTTTTAAAAAAATAAAATGACCTGTAGTTAAATAAATTTAAATATATAGACTTGTAACATCTTTAATGATAACAAGAGCTGAAAAAAATGTAAAGTGACAAACAATAAGATTAAGATAAAGAAGATACCTATTTAAAGTTGAAATAATCCATTATTAATAGCTTCATCAAACTTGATGTTGTCTTCGTAGAATGTGATGATGGGCCAATTACACTCTCAAGGTTGGGAATATTTGTACTTATAGCTGTATTATTCACACCTCTTCTTTCACAAAGGGAATTCCAATGCGCAATTTCTCTAGCGAATGGAAAGGTTTCGATAGAGTATCGAGAAACATAACACCTCATGCAACTTTCCAGATTTTTATCCAACCTGTTTCTTAGTTTTGATTTTATAAATGATAATGCATCGAAAACCCTTTCATCCTCCATGGACCCAAAAATCATTGTTTGGCATAAGTCATATAATCTAAAATATTTATTGATATCTTCTTGTAAGTTAGAACTTTTATAGATTCCTCACCACAACCTTGTAATAGGACCACTTTCGGAAGGTTCGTCTAAAATTTTATATTGGTTCCTCATTGTTGTTGAAAAATTTGTTCATTGAAACTTTAATAAATCAGCATTCAGTATACCTTTGATTTTCATACCCTTGAGCTCTAAAGTCTTTGTAAATTGTTCCATTATTGTAGCCATGGAATTATGGAAATGCTTTCGACAAAGTCCGCACGGCCACCTTCAAAGTATTCCAAAAATTAGGATTCATCACATCCATGACTTCCAGAAATTTATCTTTACAGAAACGTTCCCTAATTTCTGATGACAAGGTTTTTGAAAAAAATTTAAGCTTTATTCTTGTTTCAACTATAATGAGACTCAAATAGATTACGTGTCATGGGAACATCTTCTTGTTCCAATCCTATAATATCTTGACGTTTTTGCAAAATGTGCAATGGTATTTCCCTCCCATTAACAAAGTGATGGAGAGGTGATCATGGATATTAAATCTCAAAAAGGTGCTAGGATTTTTAAGATCTAATAAAGATTTCCAATTCTCAAAAACAAGTGCATCAAATCTTGGGAATAGTACAATATATCAAGACTTTGACATACCACTTTTCTCATCCGTATAAAATCTACAATATAGATTAATCTACCCCTGTGCATGCTTCATCAGTGTATTGATCTCCTGTAACATTGGAAGAATACCAACCAATGTAAGCAATGTCTCCAAATCAGTTAAATGGAACAACAAGTCCCTTGCCCTATCAACTTCATGACGGTATTTGTGCATGAAACCAACCAACGAAGGATACTCCTCACGAACTCTGCATGTAGGTTCATACAAAGAGATCCATCTAGTCTCAACATCCTTCAGAAGTTTTTTGCCATCTGTAATTCCAATTGCAAATTTCTGGAACTCGAGAAATCACTTTGGGCTGCTTGACATATAGGCATGAAGTTCTCTTATAAGGTCTTCTAATTTAGCAACATTTTCATGGTTGCTTACCATTTTATACGCTAAATTCATTCTGTGAGCCATACAGTGAATTGGTAGCATATATGGGGCCACTATTGTTTTTAATCTAACACACAGCCCTGTTAGGTGACCCTACATGATAGATGCATCATCTGCTCCAACATATACCAACTTCGTAAAAATTTCATAATCGGTCATTCTAGATATATCTTTCAAATGAGAAACAACTATTTTATGTAGGTTTTGGCATTGTAGTTTTCAACCATTTTCATAACACCCCCATGATTCTTGGTGTCCTTATATGAGTTTCTAAAGTATAGACGTGGATACATACCCATGCAGTGTTGTCAACTGTTGTCACTTCATCAATTGAAAGAGAGATAAACTTTACTTTTTTTACATTCTCTTTCAAATCTTCCTTCTCTATCATCGAAAGGCATTTTGCCATTTCCCATCCACTACTTTCAGACCAATGAGACTGTGGTACATTCAACATTCCATTAAATTGATACAAAACTTTGAAATCAAGGAAATCCGAAATCGGTCTTCCTTTTTTTAGTATGTGAAATAGAGTAGAGAATTGTATGAATTTTGCATGTAGATTTGTTTCTTTCATCTTACCAATATGTGATGTGATCATTCCTCCCTTTTCCAAGAGATGTCTGTGTTTTTTCTACTCTGCCTCATATTCATTTCGCATATCTAACATGCATGCATTCTTTTCAGATTTTCCACCTGTGTGTTTTGATTTTCGGCCATCTCCCCTTATTTACAATCAAATATTGTTTTCCAAAATGTTTTTCTATAGTGTCCAAACTTCAGTTGCATTTTTGTTGCTTTCCCAATTTCCACACATACATATTGTACATGTACATTCGAGATGGGATCTCTTTAGAATTAGATGATTATACGAGTTCAATAAATGAAAATTTAGCTACCCAATCAAACTTGTATGTCCCGCCAATGGTCCACATATTCTTGTTCGTTTTCAATGCTTTACTTTTTTAGTAGAATTTTGAGCAATATCACAATCACTTGGTTTCCTCTTTCTTGGACCAAAGTGTTTGAATTTTGATTTCTTTGTTCCATTTTGCTGATTATTTATGTGTGATATCTTGATGCACTTCGGGTGCACCCAACGGGGAAAAATATCTTCAATATCCGGCATATTATCGTAGGTTTCATTTGTTTAACTTTGATACTATGCAAAATGCATGTCCACCTCAATAATACCTTCCACACAACAAGATTCGATTCGTGTGGTGGCATCTATATGGTTGGTATTTTTAATATCGTATCGCAGAGTTTCCAAAATACTTGAAGATTGATTTCGAGATTTCTTACTTACTTTGGGTTCTTCGCATTCTTTGATCTAACACCTTCCATTATTCTCAAGAGATTCATGTGTCCTTTATGCGAGGTGTGTGCATTGCGCATCCTGTTTGAGGTCTCTGCGTGCATCAACTCGTGCTTGTCGCGCATCAACTACCTATTAATGTCGTGCGCCCACTGCATCTCAAGTTTACTATCATGTGTCCCTGCTCGAGGTCTCTGCTAAGGCGTCGATTATACACTTTTCGTGCATCAACTACCTATGCACTGTCGCGTGTCCATTGTCTGAGATTACCGCACGCGCGTCAACTTTGCCTTGTCGCGCATCCCTTGTCTCGAGGTCTCGTCACACGCCAACTCTTCACTTGTCGCAAGTCAATCGCCTATGCTGCATTGTTGACGTCCACTATCTAAAGCTATTGCCGACGTTAACTCTTCCCTTGTCACATGTCAACTACAATGCCCTATCGCACGCCAATTGTCTTTGTCGCACATCAAACCTATTTCATAGTATTGGTAATTTGGTAAGCTACCCGATGTATACTACCCGGTGATTCACCTAGGTTTTTATAGGAGATGTTTTCAAATGAAGGCGAAGCCGATCCCCCAAAAAAATATACTATATATTTTAAAGTAACAGGACACCGACCCTCTCCGAAAAAATCACCTTTTCAAATTTTCCTAAAATGAAATTTTCGCCATATTATGAATATTCGCCACTAAAATTATCCCCGATGAGCATATTGGGATCTGTTTCCTCTTATGAGCTACCAATTCATTTCCAAAAGTTTGAAGCAATGATTTGACCTCACGAAGATAATTTGATGATGCAGATGTAAAAGGAGTTACTGATGGGCACATAAGGAAGAGGAGTTATAGTTGGTTGATTAGTGGGAAACTCAGGATACATAGACATTGGTGGTCTTAGGGCTATTTTCCCACTGGATCAAGCAATTTTCATCTCTTATGGAAATATCATAAGCATCGGGTAATGTTACTCCACCCATCGACTAAATCATGGCTGCAACATCACCTGTTCAAAGCCCTTAAGTAGTACAAAAATTCATTAGTTGGGGAAGGATTTATCGATCATCGGGATCCTGTTCCAAGTTTTTGGAATAAAAGTTAAAATCTCCAATGAAATCTTGAGGAGATCTCTTTATGGTGGTTAAGTGTTCCATATTGACGAGTAATAACTCTTATCCTCAAACTATTTCCAAAGCTTCTCTCCTAACTCATCATAGATGTGTACAAGTGGAAACCTCCAACCCATGAAACCATTGAAGTGATTTTCCCTTATAGGAAATAAAAATAATCTTGACTGCAACATTTTCCTCAGTGACATTATTAACTACACAGATCCTAGCCACATCTTGAATGTATTATATGGGAGAGATACTTGTTTCCCATGCGTAGAAAGGTAAAATCTTGAGCACAATTACGAGTGTAACATCACAATGAGTCATAGCAATCAACCAGTTTTGCACAGAGAAAATACACCGAATAATGATATTATAGATTCAAATGATTCGGGATATATTATTCACAGGTAGAGGTTACATATATAGAGTTTGATCTCCTTGATTCTAGGAGTCAACACTCATCCCACATATCTCTCCTAATCCCCACAATATCTCACTCAAACTCTCAATCCCATTATTTTCTCACAACAAACATTATCTAGTTACAACTATTTACATGAGTTAACAACTCATAAATAGTTGTATTACATTACACTATATTATTTATTTCCACACTCATAATAATGTTCACAATATCTAATATTATTCCTAACATTCACTCCCCTATTGTTAACATTATTATTTCCACACATACACTCCCCTAATGTGAACAATGTAGAAAAGAATAGTTACACTTTCTCTGCAGCTTGCACACCCCTGTTTACTCATGATCTTGGTACACATATGGACCTCAGTCCAAGGTAAGAACCCTTGTTCATGAACCTATGTTCATCAATACGAACCCCTGTTCGACAATAACGGACCTCTGTCCTAGGTACGAGCCCCTGCTCATGAACCTCTGTTCATCCTCTTCAAGTATCATAATGCTGACTTTGTACTTGTGTTTTCTTCTTTCTATTACAACATTACATCAAGGAGGTTTATAAAAGGAAATCACAATTGAACAAGAATTTCTTTCTGTTCTTATTATAAAACACACAACTGAAATAAATTGGTCACCAAATCAGTACCGCGGCCTCGTCGATGGTGCCTGACGAGAGGTCGCTGATCAACCTCCTTCCTCCGTTGCCTCCAGCCTCCATCAATGTCGCTGCTAACTCAGCAAAAAGTATAGTCAAGGATGATACGCGTTCCATGTCGCGATACAGGGCGGGGTCGAGGGGCGGAGCCCCCGAAGCCGGGAACGGTTTTCATTTACGTTTTCTCTTAAAAATTTGAGTGTCGGATTACACCGAAAATGCACTCATTTGTCCCTTTTTTTTTTAGTAACAACTTTTCAACTCAATATTCTGACTGTTTGACAACAAAATTACTGATACAAAATAATAACACTTAAAGACTAAAACAATACTTTTAACGACATTACAATTAATAGAAGACTTTTGACACTTATCCTAAACAAAGCACAATGACCCTACCAAGATGAAAATGACATTGTCTTTATACCATAACATGAACACTATAGACCTCACGTAAGAACTTATTTAGATGCATTATAAACAAAGTAACACTTAAAACTATATAACCGACCTGCAACATATATGATTGTATTTTAATCACACACCCGAGTCAATCTAACATTTTCATTACACCTGGCAATGAGAGATCTACGTGCACCTATTTTTGGTGGAAGATTGATTTATTGTGAGTCGACGTGATGGCAAGAGGGAATTAGCAAATATACAGCCCGCAGGAGGAGACGTGGAAAAATACGTGTAGGGAGGCCGAATGAAGGAAATATGGTACGTTTCCTACTCTTTACCATTGCCCTTTTTGAGTTTCTAAATCAGACGACTACTTGGAGATGTATGCAGACATGTGAAATTCAGTGCCATCATCATTAATCTGTTGCTATTTAATCTGTTGCGCACATATATTCTCCTCAAATCGCAGAGATAAGATATGGCATTTTGTATTCACTTTCATTCCTCAAAGCTGGCCTGAGTGTTGATTTGTAGTTCAAGTTGAAGGTGATCATGCTGTGCAAAGCCAACAAAGTAGATCTCTGAGCTTGTAAGATAGAAGCGGCTCCACTTATGAAGATCACATACTAGATTTGAATGCAGTAGATCAACATGCAGACCATTAACAATGCATGCAAACACAAACTTGTCAATCAGGAGCACGAATGGCAGATCTGTGCGTGGCAATGGCTTGAGCAGTCCCCCTTTTGATCTTGACAGCTAAGTATAAATACACGGCTGTGAAAATAAGAATGGTGATAATAACTAAATAGCCAAAACGTGTAGTCTCCAAACCAAATCAAATGAAACAGAAATGGCAATAATATAACAGTATCACCCAGATCTCAATATACAATGATTCTAAACAATATTCCCTTTTCAAATCATTTATGCGTTTCCTTATTGGGAATTATGACTGTAGTGAACATGAAATGAGAAAGATATAGGAAATACGTAGAGCTTTGGAACAACCGGATCCATGAAAATTTTCCTCCTTCCTTTATCGTGGCGGATCTTCCATCTCTCCCATCAGACCATCAACCTGCTCTGATACCAAATCATAGCAATCAACCAGTTTTGCACAGAGAAAATACACCGAATAATGATATTATAGATTCAAATGATTCGGGATATATTATTCACAGGTAGAGGTTACATATATAGAGTTTGATCTCCTTGATTCTAGGAGTCAACACTCATCCCACATATCTCTCCTAATACCCACAATATCTCACTCAAACTCTCAATCCCATTATTTTCTCACAACAAACATTATCTAGTTACAACTATTTACATTATTTAACAACTCATAAATAGTTGTATTACATTACACTATATTATTTATTTCCACACTCATAATAATGTTCACAATATCTAATATTATTCCTAACAATGAGCTAGTGCAAGAGGAATGCCACTATTAAAAGTAGGGAAGGCTTGATCTCATACCGCTACCATAGTGAAAAGTGGTTGATTTTCTCTTGGTGGAGGGAACCTTCCAAAAGGAAGTGTAGAATGACCTCTACAAGATGACGAGGAAGCTTCAAATTTTCTTCTCCTAGGAGGAGACAAAGACAATAAAATATATTGTTGACTTCCTTTCTTTAAAGAAGCTATTGTCTGAATTCTTCACATAAGTTAACACACCAAATCTTTAAATCCAGAGATGTGTAGTCACCAGGTACCCTAATTTATGCAAATGTTAAGAGGAGTACCAACTCTTAGTGGTCCCAATGGGTGTGCCAAAAATTGTTGTTACTCAAATTTTGCACTCGTTGAATCTTTAAGTGAACTAGTGTAACATGGGAACATCCCCAAGGTGTGGGACCTTGAGACCTTGGGATGAACCTCCAAAGAAGGCCAACTTCCTTCTAAACTTGGTGAATTTTATTTAAGATCAAGATGGAGGGTTACAATACTTAAAATAAAAATAATCTAATTGATCTCGGAAAAAGTGGTAAGAGAGTTATTGAAATGTATAAAAGCGGTGATGCACCAAAGATTTATGGAACAAAAGGATTTACTTCATATACATAGAGTAATATCTGTGGAAAAAAATATCACATGGACATCTCCTAATAATATTTTTCAATAAGCTGTGCCAAATGAGTAAAAACTTGAGTAAGAGGGATTCAATAATTTCCACAATTGAAACAATAAAATTACACACCACAAGTTACAGATTAATTGAAAAATATAATTGATATAAAGGAAATATAATCCACACATACAAGGAATTAAATCATTCACAAGTATTAACCGAATTATCAAAGTGCACAATACATCAAATATTCAAAAGCAAAATATTGTTCTAAATATAACAAAGGCTTAAAGCTTGTTCAAAGAATCCTCAAAATTATATAGCCCTTCACAATGAGATCTAAAAGTTTTTTACAACATAATGCATCCTCCCATATATAGACTAAGAGTATTGAGAAATTATATATCTACCCCTTAACTACTTCCTACTAAAAATAGAATGAATTTATATTTATGGAACAACCTCCCATGGAAATAGCAAAAATAATTGCACATGTTTGACCAATTCAACCATGCAACTTCTAGCATTTCCAAAGTGTGGAGACCATTCAACAATGGTTGTCATGCCTAGCTAGGACTAGAAACACTTCCTTCCTTTTCTGGTTCCTCTTTCTTCTCTTCTTCCTCAGCTAACTTGTGCCTAAAATCAAGAAACCACTTGATAATCCCCTGGACTTCTTCATCCTCAGGTCCACATGTGTAGCAGCTCATAATTTCTACTGACTTAGTTTCCCTTGCTACTTTAGCTAGAAATATTTTAGTCTTGTTTATCACCTTCTTGAGCTGACTCAGGAAGTTTTGGTAAGATACCAACATGTAAATAGAGTCAAGACTAAAAGACTTCGTTACATCATCATCCTGATTTACCAAACTCTTAAAATGAGCAATAATCTGATCAATTGGAATAACATCAACATTTTTGTCTAGGAATTTACAATTTATATAGTCGAATTGCTCCAAAATGTCATTCAAACCATCCATTACTTCAACTCTTTTATCTTCCAATTTCAACATGAGCTCCTCCAATATCGGAAATCTAAATTCCATTGCTTCCTTAAATTCAAAAGGTTTTGAAACATCATCTATAATGCCATGCTTTAGAAGCAGATCAGAGCTGAAACTTTGAATTTCCTTCCAAGTTTCAAGAGCAAGTTCTAAATTATCACTCTTCTCGGCCAAGAGTTCATTCATCTTCAAGATGACAAATTTTGCAACATATAATTCACTATACAAATCCATAACAACTTTAATCAATGGATTTTCCTCTTGAATTATGTTTTCCATCTAATCCCCTACTATTCTTCCCTTATGTCCAATATTTTACACAACGAGAGAAATATGTATAATCAAAGCTCTGAGAGAATAATGAGAGCGGTAATGTAGATGGGCTGTGTTATCTTAGTTAAAAGGGAAGTTAGCTGTTCAACTTTTCCCTTAAGCTCATCCTTGGTTTCTTTATCATTATCGTATTTCTCTAGAAAATTACCTAGGGCCACCTGAACATATTACTTTGCACCTTCATGGGTGAATTTTTCAAGAGGAAAATTGGAAACCTAATAATCTGCTATTATAATTATCTCCTTAGTTTTCCCCCATTTGGAGTGGTTATCTCAACAAATCATTCATGTGTTTTATCAACTGATAGGTTAGAAACAACCCTCAATTGCTTAGCTTCTCTTCGGGGTGTTAGATCTAGAATACTTAAATCGACAACATCAACAATAGGGACTTTATTATTCCATTTTGATGTTTTCTATCTATGCAACCACACATGATTATATGAAGAAGACGAGAAGACAACATATGCATTATTACAGTAGTACTTGGTGTAGTTGATATCACTAGGGCACTAGTCGTAGTCACTGAAAGTGGAAATGATGTGGTGACAATGTAGGGTGGAGTGGAAAGGATGGCCTTAGGTGTGGGTGAAGTAGAAGTGGAAATGGGAAGAGATTGTTTGGGAAGAGGGGTTACCTAAGGAGATCCTAACCTAAAAATCTCTCCAGTTGAAAGAGTTGGAATGGAAGAGAAAACACGGGCCATAGAGGGAGATGTGGTGAGAGCTGTAGGAAAAGTGGGAATAGAGTAAATAGATGACCTTTGTTAAAGGAAGAGTGATAGGTGGAGGGGAAAGAGGAACTAAGGATGGTGAAGATGGAAAATATGAGGAGAGTGGTGACTGTGACACTTGAGGGATTACAAGGGAAACACTTAGGCTAATGACCTTAGTTGGTTGCACTTTTGGAGATGTAGCTCCCTTTTTAGAAAATCCAGAAAAGGATCATGAACATATAATAATGAAAGAAATCTTACAAGGCCTTGAGATAGGTTTGGGAGTCGACCTTCCGTTTTTATGGAGTGATGTGACCCACCATTGATTGTGCTTGTATAAGCCATATGGAAAGTGGTTCTGATGCTTTGGGCATAATTCCTAAAGTTATATATAAACCATCGTGTTGTAAATTTTTTTCTCCCAGGAAAAATTGGATAATAGGATAATACCCTGAGACCAAAAATTCTTCCATTAAATTTTTTGGGGTTATCAAGATAATTTCAAGCTTTAAGAGGTGTTTATCATCATCTTGGACTGTTATAATCTTTCCCTGGTCCTGGAAACTCAATTTTTTCTCATAATAGGGAAACTCAAGTAGTAAAACATGGTTAAAAGTGACATATAAATGTTCAGGTGTCTTATCACACTTCCATGATCCACTTTTTCATAGAAGGGTTTAAAAGTTTAAGAAGGGTCAATGCAAGACTTAAAAATTTGTCAACAGCAAGCTCATTTTGGTTGTTAAATCTACATTCGGGAATCATATCAAGAGCAGTGGTCATCATATCGTTGAACTCAACTTGGGAGCTCAGCGGTGTTTAAGAGCTTCAGGATAATTTCAAGTTCTGTGGAGTGGTTCAGTAACTCAAAGAGGTGCTCATTCAAACCCAACGTGGTGTCACAAATTTGATTATGAGGGATTGTCAAATATTAGGCGAAGTAAATGATGCAGAGAGCTTAACATTGAAAATAATGAGATAGCTCAGAGCTTGGTGGATCTACGAAGGGGCTGTTATTTAAAATTCACCCCTCGAGGGATCTCGAAGGGCTGTTATCTAAAATTCACCCCTCGATGTAAATTTGATAACATGCATCAAGTTCTTCGAGTCCCAAGCAAGTAGAATTGATTCAAGGCCCAAAATCATGTTTTGGGGGTCCCTTTGGTTTCTCTCTAACTTCCCCATCCAAGGAAAAAACCCAAGAAGTTAGAGAAAATTGGAAAAAATCCAAAAATGGGCTCATTTTGGTGTTTTGTGGAAAAATCAGACATTTTGGTCCCTGGCGGTCAGTGGGGATACAGTTGGGATGCAGGTATGCGCGGGATGTGTAAAGCCAAAATGGCCGCAGGTAGTGAAAATCAGAAAAAGTAGAAGTTTTTATCCTGCGCGGTCCGTGGAGCATCTGAAACATAGGTACGCGGGAGACACACAAAGGTGAAAAAGCCATAATAGGAACCATACGTTGCAGAGAATGCGGAGGTCAACGGCCCTCATGGCCCAGTCAACAACAGATGCATAAGGACAAGGAATCCTGAATCGGGTGATATAGAAGAATATGTGTGGGATAGCAGGACACATGAACTTGATTTTGCCGAAATAGCGGAGTGTGAAGAGAAAAAGTCAATGTTTGACCATCTGAACTTCAAATGGCCATAACTTTTAACTCTGAGCTCCGATTTTCATAAAACTAGACTTTTGGAGCGAGCACGACGTCCCTGCATCAAAAAGATAGATTTATTAATTTTTATGAGGGTAGATATATTAAAATAAAACAAACATATTCAGCTCCAGTTAATTAATGCTCATTCCCGTCAAATGACGAGAAGATGCTGGTAGACCCAAAAGCAGTTGCTCGCACTCGAGAAGGTCATAAATTTTTCATTTCTCAATGAAATCACATGAAATTGATACCATTTGAATCATGGCTTTGAGCCTCGATGCACAACAATCAAGAAAACTCTAGATTTTATGAAGGATAGAAAATGCATCGGGTTCGAACAATGTTTTATTTGGTGGTTAGGAGTGCAATTAAGAGGCATGGTCATCATTATTTCACTGCTGCAAGTCATGGGATAGTATGGGGATCATTTTGCAAGGAACAAAACATCATTTCACTCCATTTAATACCTATTACTAGTGGTTGAAGGAAAGATTTCAGGATTTCCATTTTCCCTCTCTCTCTTTCTTCTCATTTTTCTATAAATTGGAGTGTTGGAATCATTGTAAAAGGAGGTAGTTTTTGTTATAGCAAAGCTTTGTCAAAATTTATTTGTGAAGCCAATGTGCTGTAGGCCCTTGTAGTGGACTCCTTCCATGGTGATCCAAGCCCTTATTTTGTAAGATATTAAACTGTGCATATTAATGAAGCAATAAAATACAAGTTTATGGATGCATCTTCCCCTCGATGTGTTTGTTTGCACTCTTCTTACCCTTTCAACCTTCATTATTTGTTAGCATAGGAGAAATATAAAATAATGTCTAAATGATTTTATTCAATGTGAAGAGTGTATAAATATAGGAGAGAATGTGGTTAAGAGGTAACCGCATGTGAATCGAAAGGTCGGTTACATTTAGCCACACTAAACAATGTATTAATTATGCCAATATTCCCCCGTTAATACATTGTTTTTACAAATCTACCCCAGATTCATCATCTTGTTATGTCACGACATGTTCTATCTACTTCTTACAACAAGGACTTTGTCTGGATTTTCTTGAATCTCTGCGATAGATGCGCTCTCGGTTGTAACAAAATAGATGAAGAAGTGAGCTCGAAAGCTCGTGTGGCGTGCCACAGATGTACGAGGGAATTTAATCTCACATTTGTCATCTAGATCAACACAAATTTTCTCCGTCTATATGTCAAAAAAGACTCAGTCTGTTATGTCCTTGAATTGCATGTTTTGGAGACTGGCTAAGAGTAGATACCGATGCTCTTGTGGGCTTGACTTCGGCTCTCTCAAATGCGACACATCTCTATGGTTTCTTGAAATGTTGCTAACATCTTTGGGCATGACTTTCATGCTCTCGGTTCTTGCTGCATGGGATCATACTGTTGGTTGTTCGCATCCATCTTTGATAGAAAGTTTGATGAATGAATGAAGGGGATTAATCTCATTTTTGTTTTATTTGATTAAAACAAATTCCACATGTCTCTTGATCTTTTGTAGAATGCGCTTGCTAATGTATTGCTTGGTTTGTTGACAATAGTTAAGAGTATGTTGGGGGAAGGAGTCTACCAACACACACCTGGGCTTTTGGTGGTCGATGCCACTCATGTCAGACTCCACACAGTGCTTATAAGTTGGTCAGTGGTCATTGCCACATGCTCTCTTCTCCCTCTTTGGTGACTCCACACGTTGCTTAACCTCATGGCTCACATCCTCCGGTGCGGGTAGATCACGGAGACATATAGTGTCGTTGAGGACAAAATAGGGAAAAAACCACAAATGGCCACGCTGAGAATGTTTTCACACAGGCCAATGTTGTAAGTCACTTTTATATAATGCTGCCATGTCCAACTCGTCCAAAGGAGAATCAATCAGATCTTCTAGCGCTAGTTTCCACGCAAGTCTGCATTCTTCAAGAAATTCCCAAGAAAATGGAATGGTCAAGGAGATACTAGGAAGGCTCACGTTTTGCTTGAAACGTAGGACGCATGTGCTTAACCTCCCCACGAAGGAAGTTAAAAAATGGTTTCAAAACTGAATGCTTCCTCACGGCTCACTAACAGGGAAATGTTCTTCCACAAAAATCCATGTAGGAAGATTTTCACTAGTTGCTAGGTCTGCCAGAGACAAAAACGAGAGAAAACGCCAATTCCAAATCACTTCCACACGTCCCGAGATCGTAAAATGGTCACTATTAAACAGTCTATCTTCAAAAAAATAGCAATTCTCTCCAAATTCCAAAACGTATAACTAACTTCTCCAACTCGTTTCTCCTTTTCCTTCATGCGGTTGGGAGATGGAAATAGGATACACAAAAAAATAAATAAAATAGACTTTACTGATGGGACATCGTTAAAAATTTCCTGGTGCAACAGACTCAAGAGAAGGAAGACAAAAGTAGATTGCGGCTTGGTGTCTCAGTCTATAACCAAATCAGTAACAACCCCATCAGCTCCTCTGTGTGGAAGGTCATGTTTGTTTATTTTTCCTGAGAGGTAAAATTGGATAACAATTTGGTGACTTGTGGGATCACTTTCCTGCTAGGTGAAAGATCAGTTGCCTTGAAGTATCCATTAGGCACGAGTTATGAATGACATCCCGATACTAATATTTTTGTTGAAAATTCTCCTCATTGCTTACACTTGTTGATCCTAAACTTGCTCCGCTTCTTGCACTCTCAATTCTCATAGTAAAATCTTGAAGGTGAGATTTACGAGAGTAGAAAATTGTATTGACTGGAGCTTTCACATGTCCACGAAATGGATTGCTACAACATTCACCTTTGGAGACATATTGAACTACACAATGATTCAACCTAGGAGCAATAAAACCTGTACCGAAGCACTTAGGGAAACTAAAACCTAAACTCTAACAAGACAAATGTGCATACGTACTTAGAGGAATTAAAATCCTAGGCTAATATTTACAAGGGTGAAACCTTACTTTTCAAAGTAATAATGTTTAAGATAGATTTCGTTAACTGAGAATTGGAATTCCCTCTCCATCCAATGTCGAAAATTGGAAGGCATTGCTACTTTTACATCCTGTGACCATGTAGGGGCCACTCCAAATGGCATAAAACTTGGAATGCCTTCCTGATTTTGCAAGATCTGTGTCCCACTTCTGAACTAGGTCCCCTTCACGAAAGGTCCTTGCTCTTTCTTTCTTATCAAACCATCTTTTAACTAAGGCTTGATCCTTCTCCATTTTTTGAATTGGATGTTCTCTAATCTCTTCCAATTCCACCAGTTCTACATATCTATCCTCCATTGGTTCAAACTCGAGACAGTTCCACTCGCCCATGAGCTCCAATGCGGGTAGCTCTAATGATATAGGCAACACTTCCTCTTTCCCATAGACCAACTTGTAGGGAGAATTACCTATAGATCTCTTTGGTGTGATCCTGTCAGCGCAAAAGAATGATTTTAGCTTGGTATGTCATGTCCTATGGTTTTCTTCTAGAGTCCTTCTGATGAATCTTAGTAGATTCTTGTTTGTGGACTCTGCTGCCCATTACCCTGCGGGTAATAGTTTGAATAGTTGCTCAAGTAGATTCCATTCTAAAGCGAGACCATTACGTGATCTTAGAACCTAGGATCGCTAATGCGTTGTCTCGATATGATAGTGGTTGGTACTCCGAACCTAGTCACTATCCCTTCATAAAAGCCTAATATGCTAGGCTCGTTGGCTTCTTTGAGAGCTACCGCCTCAGTCCATTTGGTGAAATAGTCACATTTGCTCGGAGAATCCACTTATGACCTTGGCTATGACCCTAATGAAGTTTGATTCCCATTGCATGAATTTTTGGTCAACTGAAATTAGGTGCAATGGGAGTGCTTCTAGTCTTTCCTTCCTGTGAAGAATGCACATTTATTACATTTTTGATCCATGTGTAGTAGTCATTGAACCGTGCGCTAATAACAACCCACCTTCATTATCTTGAGAGTTGTTACCCATGGGGAAAAATGACCTCCGGATGCTCCATTGTGAAAATCATCCAAAACTTTCTCAATGTAACTTTGTCCCAATGCATCTCGGTAGAACACCATTGATGTATTTATTGAACAAAACCCCATCAACCAACACATATGGGATGACTTGTAATCTGAAGTACCTCCTCTTTTCTTTGCTCATATCTGGAGGGCATAGGCATGTTTGTAGGAAGTGTATAATATTTTGAGTCCAACAAGGGATAGGCAAATTATCATTCATTTGCCTTTGACCATCTTGTAATACCAATACGGGTTCATTTCCAGTTCTTGCATCAACTTTTTGACTCGAGGCTAGCTATTCACATAATCCCTTTCCACGAACCAACTTAGTGCCCTTAATTTCAATGTCATATTCCATCACACGAGTGATTCATCCTGCACATTTCTCATTTAGATCCTTGTTCAAAAGGGAGTCTTTGTCTCCCGCATGAGAGACCAATAATTGAATTTTGTTGTTTGAGACAAGGTGCTTGAACTTCTTCAAACTCTTGATCACTGCAAGGACATGCTTTCCAATGAAGGAGTACCTATTTTCATATTCCTCCAAACCTTGATGAAGAAGGAAACTAGTTTTTCATAACACTCTTTGTTCTATTATACTAGGATTGTAGAAAGCGTGTCACCGCCACCAAAGGCATAGAGCATGAAGTCATTCGAGAAGTCCGGATTGACGATAGTTTTAGCTTGAGATATAACCTCTTTTATTGCTTCAAAACTCACTTTTCCTTCGTTTTTCATCCTAAATTCCATGCTCTTCTCCAACATCAGCGTTATTGGCTTCACAAGAGTGGAAAATTTTTGCACAAACCTATGAATAAAATTGATCCTTCCTAGAAAGCTATGAAGAGCCTTCTTATGACTTGCAAAGGGAAATGCTCGAATTACTTTGACTCTTTTACGGGTCAATCATCAATCCTTCCCTTGACAAAATATGGCCTAGGATCTTGCCTTTATGAGCTAGGAATATATATTTTTGGGATTCAATGATACCCCAAATCTCCTACATCTTTGAAATACCTATCTCAGATGAAAGAGGTGATATGCTACATTTTTGGAGAACACGGTGATATCGTCAATATAAATCAGTACTATCTTGTTGATCAACCCCTTGAATGCCATGTTCATCACCCTTTGGAAAGTGGCTCTGACATTAGATAATCGAAATGACATCTTCTTATAGGCATAAGTGCCCCACTTAGTGGTGAAAGCCATTTTGAACTGATCATCTTCTTTCACCATTATCTGATTATACCCTGAGTAGCCATCGAGGAGGAAAATATTTCGATCTGGATAACACTTGTAATATTTTTTCCTTTGAAGGGAGTGGCTAATGATCTTTGATAGATGCCTTGTTCAAATCTAAGAAGTCCACACACAACCTGATTTCTCCATTCTTCCTTTCGACTGGGACCAAGTTGGTAACCCACTCGAGTGCTTGATTGGATCTATAATTCTTGCCTCTATTAGCTTGTTTATCTCTTTCTTCATTAGAGGCTCAATGTGAGGGTTGACTGGTCTTTCCTTTTTCCTGATAGGCTTAGCATATGGGTCCAGTTCAATTGTATGTTGTGCCAACTTCAGATTGAATAGTTGCAGGTCCTCATAACTCAAGAAGAAGATTTCTAGAAACTCTTAGAAATGTTGTGTGAACTCATATCTATCTTTCTCAGTGGCCACCTTTCCAATTTGGAGTGTATTTCCATCTTTGATCGAGATTGGGTTTGAATCCTCTCCCTTGACCTATATGTTAGCCTTCTCTTTTCAAAAACTAGTCATTAAGATTGAAGATAAACTCTAATGTTACTAAACCTTTGGGAAGCTTGTTGGTCCATAGCTGCACTACTTGATCCCCGTACTACTACTCTAATCTATCTTGATTCCTAGTTGAGAATTCAACCTCTTCTTGCAAGAAATTAATGATATGTTGATCATTCTCAAACACCTTCCAGCTTGTGTTATTGTCTGGAATTGCTGGCCTTACAATCACATGGATATGTGGTTGTGTTTTGTCTCTCTTGATGCTATCCACCACATCAAAAGTTTCTCCAACTACTTCCAACCTATCTCGTAGCTTCATTTTTCTTCCTAGGTATGGAAACAATGTTGAAAGCTTCAAAATCCTCAATTAGGTCCCATACCCTATTTTTGTAGCTCTTGAGTAGGTCATTCTTTGCGGCATGGTGTCCTTAACTTTATTGATGATTAGCTCGCTATCACCAAATAACTACAAATTTGTTATGCCTCTTTTCCTAGCCCAATGAATTCCATGAATCAAAGCCTCATATTCAAATTGTGTTGTTTGAACAGAAAACTGAAATATGAAAGATGTATAATATTTGATGTTATGTGGTGAAACCAACATCAAACCTCCTCCAAAGCACCTTGTTTACTTTTTGAACCTTCAACAAATAATTTCCGAACTTCATTGTCATCCTAATTTTCTAGCTTGCTGATGTTGGCAATGAGTGTATTTTCTTTGTGTATATAATATACACTCAATTCAGATTTCTCCATTTCCTTGTATGGGTCAAATGAATGCCTTTTGTTTTCCCATTCATCTAGAGTCAAATCTAGAATACCCTCAACCTTAGTACCTATTTCTAGATCATTTAAACACTCTTCTTGATCAAAGGCTAAGTAATTTGCATTGTTTGTGCTCAACACATGGGGCTCAATGTGAAAGTTTACAATTGTCTCATATCTCGATGGTTGCCTTGGCTCCATACCTTGTCTTGAAAAGCATGTGTGACCAATATGCTTTGATAGATACCTGCCAATTTTGGCGGTGAAGTCTCTTTACAAACACAGTGTAAAGAGTGGTGGGAGGTCAATTACAAACACATCCTGCAAGAATGTTACATTTGGACATGAATGTAATGTAAGGCTTAACCCTTTGATAACCCCAACCATTCCTATTGTTGTTCCATCCACGGTTGCACTACCCCTTCACCACCACCGGCTCATACTTTAGACCTAAATGATCTGCTATTTGCTTTGGAATTACTAATTCCTTGTTGTGTAGGAGTGGGCTGATAAAAAAATGGATTAGATGGTTGTCCCTCCTCAATGTTCCTCTTCTTTGATCACATATTGATAGCTACACCCTGAAAAAGAGGTTGATTAACTCCACAGAAGTCTTATGTGTGCCAATTAACCAATGTGGTTTCCGTTGGAGGTACCTCTTATTGAGTTTCGTGCTACTAATTTCCTTCTTGATTTGGTTCCTGGGACACACAAATGGTTTGCACCATCAAGGCCTGATTTAGTACACTATTGAAACATGTTGATTGATTATGAGGTAGATTGCAGGCGGACCACCAGTTGTACTCCTGTGGCATGTTGTTTTTTGTTGGAACCAAGGATCTCGATGTTGAAGCTGTGTTTGGATCATATGGTCGGGATGGCTTGACAACTTGAGGTTGTACTTCATTTGGATTTTGATTTGCACCGTGAGTTGGTGGCCTATTTTGTTGATATGGGGGCCTAGCTTGATAATGAGTTTGAGGCTAATACGATCTAGAACTATGAGCTTGTTGTATCTTGATAGTCACTAGCTCATTTCCTAGGTTTTGTAGTTGTTTCATAATCCCCTGTAATTCTTTTCAAGTGTTTAAAGAATTAGAAGCCTCACTATTGCTTTGATTTCTAGGGGCTGGAATGGGATTCAATTCTAGCATTTGACTAGTTGAAGGAGCTCCCATATTTAGATAGAGAGGAATTTGTGGCCTTGGTGCAAGCTTATTAGCTTGAATCAAGTAGTTTTCAGCTCTGATAGTAATGTTATAGGCTTCGGGTAAGGTTATACCTCACATTGATTGGATTGTCATGGTTATATATGAATTTATAGCTTTCAAGAAATAGAGGAATGCATCTTCAGCTGCTAGTCTCATAGTGATCGGAATTCTATCCCATGTCCTCTGGAACTTGAAGTTGAAATCAGTCAACTGTTCATTAAATATCCCTCTTGATTGTTGTCAATTGTTCCAATAAAGACAAATTATCCCCCTTTTCCCCAAATTGATTATGGAGGGCTGTGAACAAATGGTCCCAATTCTAGATAGACCCTATTGTTAGGCTTCTAAACCATTACAAAGCTTTACCCTTAAAAGATGAATCTTATAACTTGACCGCAATATCCATTTCATTGATTTCATGAATTGCATAGACATTTGCAATGTCTTGGATGTGGTCAATCGAAGTTGTCGAGTTCTCTCCAGTGAAATATGGGATGTTCTTTATTGCTACAATTAGAATTGGGTTTTGAGTGTTTAGGAAAGTGGAATACTTCCCGTGAAGTTGACATAGGGATTAGGTTATGCCATCTGATTGGTCAAAGAAATCCTATTGATTGAAGGAAAGGTCTACGGTGTAGGCATGACGTGCGTCAATGGCTTCTATTGATGCGCATTAATGGGATCTGTTGATTCGCGTCAATGGGATCTATTAACACACGTGAATAGAGTCTATTGACGCATGTCAACACATCCCATTGATGCACGTCAATAGATCCCATTTATGCGTGTCAACAGAGGCTATTGATGCGCGTCAATGGGAACTTTTGACCCATAACAATGGGAAGCTGTTGACACACATCATCAGAGGCCATTGACGAGCGTCAATGGGATGCATCTGGTGATGTGCGTGAAAATTTCCATTGACACGCGTCGATAGAGGCTATTGGCGACGTCAGCAGGACTATTGACGCGTGCGTCAGCGGATCCCATTGACATGCATCAACAGAGGCCATTGATGCATGTTTTGGCCTATAAATACCCTCCCGCTAGTCATTTTCTTGTTTACACTTTTCGGCTCTTAATTTTTTTACAGGTATCCCTCATTGTCAAAGACGCAAGAACAACTATAATGTCAACTTCACATGCTTCCCAACCGGAAGCTCAAGAAAAAAATCAAGAAGAGAATCCGGTCCAATCCACAGTCAAGATCATCTGCGCAGGAATCTCTTGTGCCCTCACATCAATACTATTTTAAAGATGTCTTCCGAATATAAAGATTTGATGGATTCGTGTGAGTTTCTGTGGCTCATTGATATGCCCCATTTCAAAACAGATTTGGATATTTTGAATTACCTTCTCTCATCCTACAATTCAGAGGATGACCTTTTTTATGTGACTCTAAATGACGGTTGAATGTTCCAATTAACTATCGAAGGAAATGACATCCATCGGTTTATAGGCCTTCTGTTAAAAAATATACCAATTGCTACAATGAAGGCAACACTCCTTGAAGAAGACAAGAAATTCTCGAATCAACGTTTAGTTTCCATGTTGATTGTAAGTATAATTCATTTTAATTCATCATTTTTATTCTATTTTTTATTTTGATACAATTTGGTGTTATAAATTTATATTAATTCTCACTGTTTGGCATTTGTAGCTCATGTCAATAAATCTAGGCGTGGTGTGGATACGCAATCAATTACACACCACTTTCTTGCTACATTTATTTCATTTTTTCAATCCAGAATAGTTTTGCAGGGTCGCTAAATAGATATACCAAATTGGGCCATTGCATACATAGTTGCCAGTATCTCAAAAAAAAAAATTGATTGGTGCACCTATCTATAAAAAAAAATAAGAACTGACATAACAAATTCAAAACTTCGAGGAAAAACCTGTCATTTATTCCACAAACTATCTCCTCAGCTTTTATTACAAGGAAATTTTAAATTTAAAAGATAAAAAATTCCTACTTGCATTGACGATGAGTTGATGAAGTTGTCAATTCCATTTGAAGAACAATAGGTATAAACTATTTAGTTTGTATTTCAATTTTTGACATTGCATTGAACAGTTATTGACAATTTATGTTTTGCAGAGAAGATTTATTTAAGCCCTTCCCCGAAAAAAGGCATTATAAAGAGGAAGAGGCCAACAACACGCTGAGGCTTCAAGAGACTCCCAATCTGAAATGGAAGCTCACTCCTCTTCGAACCCTCAACAGTTTGAACTCGTTAAACGCCAGAGAAGTAATACCTTCTCATATATTATTTACAAATTCCAAATTTGTATATTTATTTTTCAATTTAAATTTTAACAAATGAATTGACATAACATTTAATGTTGATCACATTCCAGGGACTTTGGACCATACACGTGTTTTAGAAACTCAACCTTCTTCCCCAACTCACTCCATACAGTCGCATGCATTCATATCTTCGAACAACTACCGAATGCAAATCCTACATGGCCACGCTTAGCACCATAAAAAACTACCCCTCAACAACAGGTTACAAATTTTCGATAATACGTTTAATTTCGTAGTTTTTTCCTTTTTGGATTGTTTTCCTATTTTCATTTCTTTTCTTGTACTTTTCACCACATTACGGTCCTTCCGATCAAATAGCAACACCGACACCCACTCAACCAATCATTTTTAAAATTCCAACAAGAGGAACAATGAAAAAAACATAGGTAAATGCATGCCATTGCTCAGCCTCCTAAGGGGACACTAAACATTGCCTCCTCCTTTCGAATTCAAATGCTCTCACTTGGTGGATTACCCAATGCAATGGGCATATTAGTTTTGAACAATATAAATTTAGATGAAGATTATTTGGGCATTGATAGCAATGACCCAACTGGTTTTTTCAATACCCATGAGATGATTCAAGGCCAGCAGGTATACTTCAATTTAAATATGCTTTACAATATTGAATTACATTTCAATTTAAATTTATTTATTTGAATCTTGATTAATTTTATCACAAACAAGATCAGGCCACCCAAAGGCAGAAACAAGTAGCAATTGATCTTACCGAAAGCCCCCATACTTCTCCAGCAAGATCATCTTCATCAGATTCAGATAGTGAACAGTTGCTACCTCTTCCTTTGGAAAAATTAATTGGTTATGATTATCAATCCCATGTCAGTGAGTTTATTCTACCTCATATCAATCAGCTTATAGAATGGGAGAGAAGGGATAAAGTTCTTATCAATGAGATTATTAGTCGTTATGAAAATTATTGGCAAAGGGATAGTTTATACGCTGCAGTCCAGAATCAACCTGCGAAGATGGATTCCTTACTTACCCAAGTAAGAAGTGGGACTGTCACGTATAACAAAAACTATAAAGATGAAATTCGGATAAGTCATTAAACAAATTAGAAAATATTAGTGCTGAGGCCCAGGCATATTTTAACAAATGGTCTAAGGACAGGATCTGGTAGCAATTGCAAATGCCGAGAGAGATAGAGCGGTTGTAAGTACTATCACTTTCAAACAATCATTCTTGTTAATTTGAAATTTTCATTTTTTAGTAATATTTTGAATTGACATTACTCTTTTTGTGTAGTTGAAATATGAAAATTTGAAGATTCAAGCAAAGGTATTCCAAGTTCACTTGGAAATAGCGAAGAAAGATTTATCCGCATCAAAGAATTTGATGGAAAATATTTTTTGGTTAACAAACAAAACAATACGCTAAAGCGGATAATTAAAGAGCACAAACTTCGACCCACGACATATTATTCAAAGCTAAGGCAACAGCTGATCCAAATTTGCTTTTCCATGGAGATGCGAAAAATCAAGAAGAAAGAATTTTAAAAATCTGACGGCAGTCTTTGTGGAGGATCTTATAAGTTCTAGGGTTATTTCATTTGTTGGGGAAAGGGGTACAAACACAGTGGAAGAAACCAATGGGGAAAGGAGCATAGGAGTAGAAATTGATAAAGAAAAATAGGGTTGAAAACTTGAAACTTTTATTATTGTGGGAACTTTAAATATTGAGTGTGGAAACTTTTAATATTGAGTATGGTATTTGAATTTAATTATATGGTATTCATAACCTTTTAAAATTTGAAATACTATATAATCTTTAATTTTGAATGCATATGGATTTGATATTGATTTTATGCTTTTGGTTTACTCTTAACGGTGATTGCATTAGATGGGGATGAATCATGATGATGTATGTTTCTTGTTTACTTGGATTATCATGAATTGTATGTAGACGTAGATGATGAATGATGATAATGGATAATTGTTTTACAAACATGGAATGATGATAGATGATGATGAAAGATGATGAATGACGATAATGATATGATATATATGGACGATGATCAATTTAATGTGGACGTAGATTTAGCTTCAAGCACGATAATTCTTCTTCTCTAGACATTTAAACTTGTTTTAAGATAATTCTTCTTCTCTATACTTGTAATGATATGATCATAATGTCATTAGAATGGATATAGATGATAAATAAATGGAATGTGTTATAATGGATATAGATGACATTAATGATTAGAATAGATATAGATGAAATTAGAACGGATATACTTGTAATGATATGATTATGAATTGTTTTAAAAACATGGAATTGTTTTAATAAATTTAAATTAGATAAATAATTGTTTTAATAATAATTGTAGTGTCAGGACTTAGGATTATGATAATGATATGGTGATGATATGATATATATGGATGATGATGAATTTTATGTGGACGTATATTATAAATTGTATAATGTATCGTGGATTATGAATTGTATAGTATAGAAATATCTTCCTCTATAAAATTCAATTGTCATTTTATCCCACAGCTTAAAAAAATATATCAAAGCATAATTGCAAATATAAAAATAAATTAAACATAATTGTAAGAAATCAAGAAAGAATCATCACTGGTAAGAAATTAAATATAATTGCAAATATGATAGGGTTTAACTTACCTCTTGTGTATTAGATTGTTGTGAAATCATCAATGGTAATGTGCTAGATCTTTATTTTAAAAAAACTCAACACGAGAAATGGATTAGTACATAGAGGGTGAGTTGCACGACATTGTCGATCCCGAGAAGTACCACTTCCTCGGATGGATGTCAACCCATGTTTTCCTAAAAATAAAATATTGTATTTTAATAAATGTAAATATATAGACCCTGTAACATCTTTAATGATAACAAGAGCTGAAAAAATGTAAAGTAACAAACAATAAGATTAAGGTGAAGAAGATACCTATTTAAAATTGAAATCATCATTGGTAATGTGCTAGATCTTTGTTTTAAAAAAACTCAACACAAGAAATGGATTAGTAGATAGATGGGTGAGTTTCCTGACATTGTCAGTCCCGAGAAGTAACAGCTTCCTCGGATGGATGTCAACCCACGTTTTCAAAAAATAAAAAGATTGTATTTAAATAAATGTAAATATATAGACCTGTAACATCTTTAATGATAACAAGAGCTAAAAAAATGAATAGTAACAAACAATAAGATTAAGGTGAAGAAGATACCTCTTTAAAGTTGAAATCATCACTACCACTGGTAATGTGCTAGATCTTTGTTTTAAGAAAACCCAACACGAGAAATGTATTAGTAGATAGATGGGTGAATTTCCCACAATTTGGTGACTTGTGGGATCACTTTCCTACTAGGTGAAAGATCAATTGCCTTAAAGTATTCATTAGGCACATAGTCATGAATGATATCCTAATACTAATATTTTCTTGAAAATTCTCCTCGACTACTTACACTTATTGATCCTAAACTTGTTCCGCTGCTTGCACTCTCAATTCTCATAAGAAAATCTTGAAGGTGAGATTTCTGAGAGTAGAAAATTGTATTGACCTGGAGCTTTCACATGTCCCTGAAATGGACTTCTATAAGATTCACCTTTGGAGACACATTGAACTACAAAATGATTCAACCTAGGAGCAATAAAACCTATGCCAAAGCACTTAGGGAAATTGAAACCTAAACTCTAACAAGAAAAATTTGCATACGTACTTAGAGGAATTAAAATCCTAGGCTAATATTTACAAGGGTGAAACCTTACTTTTTAGTAACAATGTTTAAGATAGATTCAAGTTAACGAATTGGAATTCCCTCTCCATCCAACGTAGAGAATTGGAAGGCATTGCTACTTTTACATCCTGTGACCATGTAGGGGCCACTCCAAATGGCATAAAACTTGGAATGCCTTCCTGATTTTGCCGGATCTGCGTCCCACTTTAGAACTAGGTCCACTTCCTAAAAGGTCCTTGATCTTTCCTTCTTATCAAACCATATTTTAACTAAGGCTTGATCCTTCTCCATTGTTTGAACTGGATGTTCTCGATCTCTTCCAATTCCACCAGTTTTGCATATCTATCCTTCATTGGTTCAAACTCGAGACAGTTCCACCCGCTTCATGAGCTCTAATGCGGGTAGCTCGATGATATAGGCAACACTACCTCTTTCCCATAGATCAAATTGTAGGAGAATTACCTATAGACCTCTTTGGTGTGATCTGTTGGCGAAAAGGATGATTTTAGCTTGTTATGACATGTCCTCTGGTTTTCTTCTAGATTCCTTATGAATCTTAGTAGATTCTTGTTTGTGGACTCTACCACTCCATTACCCTGCGGGTAATAGTTTGAAGAGGTGATCAAGTAGATTTCATTCTTAATGCAGAGACCATTCGTGATCTTAGAACCTAGGAACGCTAATGCGTTGCCGATATGATAGTGGCGGTACTCGAACCTAGTCATTATCCCTTCATAAAAGCCTAATATGCTAGGCTCGTTGTCTTCTTTGAGAGCTACCACCTCGGTCCATTTGGTGAAATAGTCTATTCTTTGGGAGAATCCACTTATGACCTTGGCTATGACCCTAATGAAGTTCGATCCCCATTACATGAATGGTTGGTCAACTGAAATTGGGTATAATGGGAGTCTTTGCTAGTCTTTCCTTTCCGTGAAGAATGCACATTTCTTACATTTTTGATACTTGTGTAGTAGTCATTGAACACTTTGTGGGCCAATAACAAGCCGACTTCATTATCTTGAGAGTTGTTACCCGTGGGGCAAAATGACCTCCGGCTGCTCCATCATGAAACTCTTCCAAAAATTTCTCAATTTGACCTGTCCCAATGCATCTCAGTAGAACACCATTGATGTCTTTCTTGAACAAAACCCTATCAACTAGCACATATGGGATGACTTGTAAACGAAGTACCTCCTCTTTGCTTTGCTCATTTCTGGAGGGAATATGCATGTTTGTAGGAAGTGTATAATATTTTGAGTCCAATAAGGGATAGACACATTATCATTCACTTGCCTTTGACGATCTTGTAATACCAATACGGCTCCATTTCCATTGCTTGCATCAACTTGTTGACTCGAGGCTAGCTATTCACATAATCCCTTTCCACGAACCAACTTAGTGACCTTAATTTCAATGTCATATTCCATCACACGAGTGATTCATCCTACACATTTCTCATTTAGATCCTTGTTGAAAAGGGAGTCTTTGTCTCCCGCATGAGAGACCAATAATTGAATGTTGTTGTTTGAGACAAGGTGCTTGAACTTCTTCAAACTCTTGATCACTGCAAGGACATGCTTTTCAATGAAGGAGTACCTATTTTCATATTCCTCCAAACCTTGACTGAAGAAGGAAACCATTTTTTCGAGAACCCTTTTTTCATTTGCACTAGGATAGTAGAAACCGTGTTACTGCCACCAAAGGCATAAAGCATGAAGTCCTTCGAGAAGTCTGGATTGACGAGAGTTGTAGCTTGAGATATAGCCTCTTTTATTGCTTCAAAACTCACTTTTCCTTCATTTTTCATCCTGAATGCCATGCTCTTCTCCAACATCAGCGTTATTGGCTTCGCAAGAGTGGAAAAATTCGGCACAAACCTAAGAATAAAATTGATCCTTCCTAGAAAGCTATAAAAGAGCCTTCTTATGACTTGTGAATGGAAATTCTCGAATTACTTTGACTCTTTCTCGGGTCAATCATCAATCCTTCCCTTAACACAATATGTCCTAGGATCTTACCTTTATGATCTAGGAATATAATTTTTTGGGATTCAATGATACCCCAAATCTCCTAGATTTTGAAACACCTATCTCGGATGAAAGAGGTGATCTGCTATGTTTTTGGAGAACATATATTGACAACTATCTCCTCAATGTTCCTATCTCCTCAATGTTCCTATTCTTTGATTGCATATTGATAGCTACACCGAAAAAGAGGTTGATTAACTCCATAGAAGTCTTATGTGTGTCAATTAACCACAAAATGGTTCCTGAGACACACAAATGGTTTGCATCATCAAGGCCTAGTTTAGTGCACCATTGAAACACGTTTATTGATTACCAGGTAGATTACAAGGGGACCACTAGTTGTACTCCTGTGGCATGTTGTTTTGTGTTGGAACCAAGGATCTCGATGTTGAAGCTGTGTTTGGATCATTTGGTTAGAATGGCTTGACAACTTGAGGTTGTACTTCATTTGGATTTTGATTTGCAACCTGAGTTGGTGGCCTATTTTGTTGATATGGGGGCCTAGCTTGATAATGAGTTTGAGGCTGATACGATCTAGAACTATGAGCTTGTTGTATTTTGATAGTCACTACCTCATTTCCTAGGTTATATAGTTGCTTCATAACCCCCTGCAATTCTTTTGAAGTGTTTAAAGAATTAGAAGCCTCACTATTGCTTTGATTTCTAGGGGCTAGAATGGGATTTAATTTTGGCGTTTGACTAGTTGAAGGAGCTCCCATATTTAGATAGAGAGGAATTGGTTGCCTAGGTGTAAGCTTACTAGCTTGAATCAAGTAGTTTTCAGCTCTGATAGAAATGTTATAGGTTGTGGGTAAGTTTATACCTCACATTGATTGGATCATCATGGATATATATGAATTTATAGCTTTCAAGAAATAGAGGAATGCATCTTGTTTGCTGGTCTCATAGCGAGCGGAATTCTATCCCATGATCTCTGGAACTGAAGTTTAAATCAGTCAACCGCTCATTAAATAGCGCTCTTGATTGTTGTCAATTGTTTCAATAAAGACAAATTATTCCCCTTTTCCCCAAATTGATTATGGAGGGTTGTGAACAAATGGTCCCAATTTTGGATAGACCCTCTGTTAGGCTTGTAAACCATTGCAAAGCTTTACCCTTAAAATATGAAGCTAACAACTTGACCACAATATCCATTTCATTGATTTCATGAATTACACAGACATTTGCAATGTCCTGGATGTGGTCAATCGAAGTTGTCTAGTTCTCTCCAGTGAAATATGGGATGTTCTTTATTGCTGCAATTGGAACTAGATTTTGAGCATTTAGGGAAAGTGGAATACTTCCCATGAAGTTGACATAGGGATTAGGTTGCGCCATCCTGATTGGTCGGAGAAATCCTATTGATTGAAGGAAAGGTCTACCAGGTGGAGATGGTGATCTTCGTTGTCTTCTTCCTCTCCTTCCTATTCCTGGTGATAATTGTAGGTACACAAAGAATCACTCTTCTCGAGTATCAGAACTAGTTCAAATTATTCTCATGTACTTGGGAAACCTATGTTGCTACACCACTGAATTTTATCCCTTTGGAGTCGCTAGATGTGTTAGGAAATGAGCCTCTAAAGGCTAGATTTTGATAAGTTACACACCAAACTTGACGGAATAAAATTTAAAACATTGAAGGACTGTGTATTTGATATTTTGGAGGTTGAAAATTGATATGGAATGATAGTCTTGAAAACCTGAAAATGCAAGACTTCCAAATGTCCAAAAACCTGAAATCCCAAAAATTGGAGAAGTCCAAAATTTTGAAATCCCGAAACCTGAAATCCTGAAACTCGAAATTCAATAAAATTCCAAAATTTCAAATATAAAAATTTCAAAAAACTAAAAATACCCTTTTGAAGATTATCCCCCGATATATCAACTGGTGAAATTTGGCCCTGTTTTGAGAAAATTAAGCCCTTGAAAATTGATTTCAGAGTTCAGACTGGGAGGTGAAAAGTATGAAATTAGAGAACTTGGAATTTCTAAAACCAAATTTCTTTAAAGTTTCTTCAAAGATTTTTGAATGACCTCTTGGTCCCACAGTGCATGCCAAAACTGTTGATGCATAATCATAACACCCCTGAATGTATGCAACTCACTGGGTTGAAACTTTCAGTGTGACTACATAACATGGAGCTTTTCCCAAAGTGTGGGACTTTGCAATCGGGAAATCTCTCCGGATGAAGGCGAGTTTCTATTCCTCTTTTCAGATATACACATTCAAATTGTAGAGTATATGATCTAAAATCTAATCTAATTTTCCAAGGAGACATGGTTAAGAAGATGCAATAAAATAAAACTAAATTAAAAGAGGTGATGCACCAAAGGAATGTTGAACATTTTGCTCTCGCCATTAAACACAAACCATGAAAATGGAATACAACTACCATGCACATATAACCAATATTGCAATGAGAGATCAGGAAAATACAATGAACATAAGAGAGGGTTGAAATCATCCACAAACTTATTTTAATGCTCCAAGAATTTGATACAATCCATTACAATGGCTAAGAGGCAAGATTGCATTTTATAGTTTACATGGGAGGTTTGAACTCTACAAATTCACTTGCAGACAAGAGAAGAAGGGAGAGTGCAAAGCCAAAAATGTCCAACCTTTTGAAATAATCCCCTCTTTACAATATATTAGAAGAATTAGAGAAGGCGATAGAAGAAATCTGAATTCTTGTTCAACCACCCAGAAGACCAATGAATTCACTTGCAACAATGATGGGTTCTACTGCAAAACCCATGCCTCCATGCGTATTCCTCATTGGGCAAGAAAGGAAACCCATACCTCATAATTTTGGTAGGTGAGAAACCTGTGACACCTCAAAAAATTGGTGAACTATATTTCTTCATTTTCGGAGTCCGAAATGCATGCAACTCTCGAAATCCACGAAATTCAAACTTTTGGAAATTTTTGTTTCGGAAGTAGAGATACTATTCACCGCTCAAAATGGCCTGAGAGTTCCAGAAGTTTGAAACCTAAAAGTTTGAAAGTCCAAAATTTTGGACTTTCAGAACTCATAATTTCAGACATTCAGTCTTTCTTTTGATGTTTTGGGGCTTGAGAGTTCTGAAATCTCGAAACCTTAAATCTTGAAACCTGAAATCTTGAAATCCTGAAACCCGAAATCACGAAACCTGAAATATCGAAATCCCAAAACCTGAAATCCTGAAATCCCAAAACCTTAAATCCTAAAATCCCAAAACTTGAAACATGAAATTTGATAAAACTAAAAATATCCTTTTGAAGATTATCCCCAGATCTATCAACTGGTGAAATTTGGACTTGTTTTGATCAATTTAAGCACTTGAAAATTAATTTTGGAGTCTATCTTGGGAGGTGAAAAGTATGAAATTGGAGAACATCCAATTTCATTCGCCCAACTCAAAAATGCAATCGTCCATGACTGAAATAACCCTGTCGGCTCACGTGCGTGCAAGGTCATGTTTGTCTATTTTGCTTGAGAGGCAAAATTGGATAAAAAAATTCAATTTTATGTAGTTCAAAAAAAGTTATTCACATGGGACCACTTTGTACCTTCAAATTTATCTTGGTTGCCCCACATGGGACCATCGCCTTAGTGTTCTCCAACCTTTGAAAAAGGGAGAACATTATTAGCATGAATGAGGAATAACAATTCATTTATTCATCCAATTGTTTTGTACATATATTTCCATATTGACATTAAAATTATTATGATGCAAAATGATAAATACTAATTATCATGCAAATCAAAACATTTTTAATTACATTTTTAACTAATATGGAATATAAAATTTTATTTTATTTTATTTTTTATTTAGGTTAATATATAGTTAACTTCGTTAAAGATGAAAATGTATATTATCATTTTTAAACAAAGGAAAATAAAATTTAAACTACTATTCACTTAGTACCTTGCAAAAATAATATTAACATGTTATGTAATGCCCCGTGCATCGAGGAGAATGTCTTTGCATTGAGGACTTCCATTTCTGCAAACTTGGCCTCCTCCCAACCACCCAACCTGCCGACTGTTGACCACCGCGTTTGTTCTGTCCTTGCGTGAGGGAGACGGGAGTCGGTGGAGGTGTTTTTCTTCACCAGGATCTCCTTTTGATTCTGTCATTCAATGCATTGGGCGCAGTCTGGTTTGACATGACGGCTTGATGGAGCTTCAAGCCAGTGAAGCAGGCGTGTGTGAGGTGTTTTCTCCTGGTTTCCTCCTAAACGCTTTCCTTCTTCCTGCCCTGGCCGCATGAGGAGAATGGAGGGAGTTTTTCTTTGTTTGTTTGTGTAGTCGCGTGCCTGTTCCTTCTGCTGGCCGCGCGCAGCTACCAGTGAGTGAAGTAGGTACGTTTCCTCCTTTCATTGGGTGTTGCGGGATATGTTTTGGTCGGGATCCACAGACGCTGCCTACGCGCAAATAACTTAGCCAGGCGGCGCAGCATATTGCGCAGTATGGTTAAAGCCGTTTGAGTGCTTCCAAACAAGCGAGAATGTCTAGCTATGTTGTTATCTACATTGTATCCATGCATCCTCAAATTTTGGATCCTCCTTCAAGACATTTCTTTCAAAATCGACTTTGTGACAATGAGAGTGTTACTGGGAGAGACTGAAGAAATTTTTTGCAAAGATTCTCTTCTGAGACCTTGGTGGTTTTACGATGTAACTCATAAAAAGAGAATCTCTTAGAGGTGGATCTGTATCATATCAAAATATTCATGAAGCGAAATTTGCCTTGCAACTATATGAACTTCTTCAGCGAATCACTAAGTTGGCAGGCATAAAGGTTTCTGTTGGAATTACAACACCTTCAAGCTTTAGTTGAAACATTTACATCGAGAGTTTGATGCTGTCCTCAATCTGATGAAGGAAAAGGTTTATTTATCATTACGGTAGATGCCTTTCAGAGACAGGAGCGTGATGTAATCATTATGTCTTGTGTCCGAGCTTCAAATCATGGGGTTCCCAAGCTTCCTTCAGTATAATCAACACAATCCTTAAAGAAGATATTGCCAGTCCAATCCTTAAAGGATATTGCCGAATCATTTATGTATATTTTGGGCCTATTCTTTTCTACTTCTTCTACTAATAATATACAAGTGAATAGCAGGAGTACCCAACTGCTCAGAAGGGAATATTCTAATTCTAATCCCGAAACATCTTCAGAGACTGCTCCAGTTTTGGGGTCTGAGCTTGCCCAATTGCCCCTCATAGCTGATGAAATCAGGCAGAGCCTTCCTGTTGTGCCCTACAAAACACCTGCAAACATTACCCATGTGGTGGAATGCTGTTTTGTCTGTGTAAGATTGAAGAAGGGGATCAGATAAGGGAACTTTCGTGCTCTCTTTTCTTCCACAGAAATTGTCTTGACAAGTGGCTGGATCACCAACAAACAACCTGTCCTCTATGCAGATTCTCCCTCATACCAGAAGAGACTGCTTTTAGGCTGAGGAGAAGAGAGCAGGAACTCACAGAAGAGCTCATGTTCTGGTTCTCCTCCTTCCACGGTCATGGATTTCACGGTATGTGGTGGCTAAGGGCTAATTTGGAGCGGTGTTCGGAGGATTTTGGATCTACTTCTGAGAAACCCAGGGATGCATGGCAACAATCTTTGGGAAGAGGAGATAGGGTGTCGCCAGAAGATCAGCGAGGGAATGATAATCGGGTGTCAATGCGACCCGACCGAACTATGGGCAGAGATGCACATTTCGGACTATACAATTGATTTTACGAAGTCAAGAGCATGGCCGTTAACAGAGTTTGGACCTTCAGCAGGCTGAGGAAGAGAAGTTGCGCAGGTTGTGTTGCTGTTGCCCGAGCCCTGGTCGACGTGCTTGTTGGATTGGAAGAATTCTAATCAGGCATGTTAACTATACTCTTTGTAGTAGTTTTCTACCTTCTTTCAGTATCTTGAAATGAATTTTCTTTCCTCTTGAATGGCACCTAGACTAAATGTTTTCGTGGTTGTTTATATCGCTGCCTGATTGTGTTGGTTGTTCCTTTAAATCTCGTTCCTAGTTCGCTGGTTTTGCTTGGAATGTTCTTTTCCTCTCTTATAGCTTACTCTATTTCATATTTGTCTAAATGGGCTACTGCAATATTGAGTGATGCAGTCTAGTTCGTAGGGAAGGAAACATTATAGAGTTTTGTTTGCTTATATGATTCTCTTTTAAAAGAATTATGTGATGGTATTTTGTAATTGAAGGCTTACTATATGGAAGGTTAAGCCTTCATATCTCTATTTGCTTGAATGAATACGTATTTCTGTTTAGGGCTCTCCTGTTTTGCTAAAGGTACATTAATAGTGACGTTGGGTTCTAAAACTTGTTTAATCCTGTGGGCATTCCTTACTTTTTGTTTAATTAGAATATGACATTAGGGTTTTGTTTTAGAACTCGTACATGGTTGACTTTTGTACCAGTTCTAGAGGATGAATAACCGACATCTATTTTGGCCTCTACGTGTTGAGAAAATTACTATACCTACTACCTGGTTCAAACTCTTGTTTGATTAAAGTAAGGGGGAAACATTGTAAGTTTTATTGAATGAAATCTCTACAAATTTTATTAAGGGTCGCAAGCAAGTTATTAATAGCTGGACCGAAACAAAAGTTGTAGGTGAATCCATGGTATTGGACTCGTGAACTCGTTTCCTGTTAGATGACAGCTGATTACAGTGATAATATAATAGGTGGTTATTATGTTCATCTGTTTGATATTTGCTAGACATGTCCTTGATAAGCCCACATGGATCGGGTAAAATTTCCATCTTCTATACCATTGGCCAGGAGCTCATAGAACTTCTAGGCCTGACTGCACTGCATAACCTTCCTGATGGATATGTGTGTTGGTTCTTATTTTTGTGCTTGCACTCGTGGTAGGGTCTTTTGAGTCTGGGGCATCGTTGGTGTTTTACCCTCTGCGTATCGAATCCCTTTGTTTTCGAACTCGAATATCTTATTCTTCAAACTTGGTTACTAAAAGTCCCATTTTGTGGCTTTGTTAAGGAAATCAATTTTTATTTTTATTTTAAAATACTTATTGACATTGTCGGAAATATATAAAAATTATTAACGACTTTTGGGTTTAGCCTTCCCTTATATTATGTAGAGAAGTTGACGATTAGGATAAGGTTTGTTGGTAGAATAATGGCCCTTTTTGTGTCTCATTTGTACGCTTTTGGAAGAGTGGATTTGTTTGTTAACTAGTCCTACGTTTAAGAAATCCTATAAGAAGGTAGTGGTAAAACTCCTTGGTTAAAACTGAAACTATAGTTGTTTTTCTTTTAAGGGCGTCGAACCCTAATTATTGCTATGAAGCCTCCCCCGGGAGATTTGGATAACGTCATTTTGTTTCGCGCCTACGATCATAATTAGTATGTTTTGTCTTCTCTTGGACCCCTTTAGTTGGATGGAGTAAGTTTTGGATTCCAATCACGTAATCCATAGGATTACATGAAGGAGATATCAACACTCTTGACCTTCTTGTTCCTAACCCATAAGGTCTTGCCTTGATTTATGTGATTTTGTTCTTACTGGTATTTTGACTTTCTCCTTGCTGGATGGTTTAGATTTCTTTCTCATGCGAATAATTTTGGAGTTGTGGGTTGTGTTTTAATCCATTTTTGAATTAGAACTTTCCTTTCTTGATATTGTTAAATGTTAGCTTACTGTTGCAATGAGTAGCCTTAACATGCTCAGTTCTCACGAACTGATTCCAGCTAGTATTTGTGCAGATGGATTATGCGAGTAGATTAAAGGAAAGAGTTGTAAAGGTTTCATCAGTGCAATTTATGAAGTTCCTTGTAAAAATGTCCAATGTGAGGTAAATTTTGTAATAGTGCTTGCAAAGGAGTTTAGAAAACCTCTTGCCTTGGGTTGTTCTGAAATTTCGTGATGATGTTGTCTTGTCCTTCTGTAGGTTAACTGGTAAATTACCTTTGTGAGAAATAATATTCAATCTTGACCTTGTTATGAGTATTCTTTTGGTGATATCATTTACAGTCATGGAAATTTTGTAGCATGGCTTGGCTTATTTTGTTACCTTCTTGTTCTTGACCCAAGTGAAATCCAATCTCTTGACTCCTTTGGTTCATGTGCCATGTTGAATGGAAATGTTATAACCGTGGTTTGCGTTCTTGTTAAATAACGATAATTTCTTCTTTCAGGTCATAATGCTTATTGGTTTAGTAACCCTCCATGGTACTAGTATCAATGTTATTCTAGGCATATTTTAGTGGGTTGAAACCCCTTTTTCTAAAGATAATCAAAGATAAAAGAAGAGGAATACATAGATGAATAAATAAAGAAGATAATAATGAAGTTGTATTTGGTTGATAAAATTAAGAGTCTTTAATTGGAAAGAAAGTGTTTATCTAACGATGTAAAAAAAAAAAAAAAATACCTACCATTGCTAACCTTAAGCTATGGATTAAACATTGTCCTCTTGTTGGGAAACGTTAATTAATTTTAAAAGTAATATCCTTTGTTGGCTTTTGGGGATATCGGTAGATCTTATCTAGCACGAGGAGTTTGAATAAAAACACATTAAGTATAATGCTTCCATGTTGGGAACCCCGTGTATCCCCGACGAACTTAATCAAGATGATTTCTAAATGAAGCTTTTACCAAAATTCAATTGAACTCTTAAGACTCATTAAAAGACCGGTTAATAACTAAATAGATCATAATAAAATAAATTATCTTTCTCTCTAACCATTACCATGGTACCTTGTAGTCCTTGTCTAAGCTATGATAAATTTTTAATTCTTGATCAAAGATGATTAGGTTAACCTTAACGATACTCCTCTCCTTTTGATCTTACGCTTGCCTCCTTATGCAATGGGGGTATGAAACGAGTTTCAGTAGTGGGGGTTTAGATAGATAGCCTTGTGGAATTGCTTACCTCTTGGTTTTGTAAACAAATTAATCAAGGAATTTTCATATTATAGGTGATCCTAGGATAGTCCTCAAGTTATATAAAAGAAAAGAAACTTAATCCTATAAGAAGAATGGTATGAAACATATCATGAACCTTCTAGAACGTAAGCTAAGAATTGTAAGATGTCTCTAGTAAATCAGTAATCTTAAGAAGATTTTCACAGTGGGATGTCTTCAGCTATAACTATGTAATGTGGTTGGTCTTTTGCCATGTCCTTTCACAAAAGAAAAGTAAATTGTCCTTGATAGGTGTGAACGTTTCCATGCTGCCTTTATGGCCATCCTTGTATCAAGTTGTTCATAGTGTTAGTTGTATCCTTGGTGATGACATGTTGTGTCATGTTATGTGTCAAGCAAGTCAAAAAAAAATTATCCTGTATTTCACTGTGTTGTTCGTGTGTGGATTTTTGGGTCGTTACACTTGGTATCAGAGCATAGGTTCATGCTCTCGAACCTATGGGCCGGATTGGTGTTATATGATGATGTTACATGGTGGTGGTGGTGTTACATGATGATACTGCATGATGATGATGATGTTGCATGATGGTGGTAGATATTGGAAGAGTAATGTGCTTTAAACGTGATGTGATTATTGTCGTAATTGTGATATTGTGAACGCACATGATGTGTATGTCACCTTGTGCGTGTTTGTGATCATGTTGATATGTTGGGGATGGGAGTATTCTCTCTCCTTCTTGTGGATTCTATGAAGAGTTCACGTGTGAATTGTTGTTTGTGATGTGTGAAAAGAATTATAAAGTGGATGACATAGTGTTGGAGCATTGTGGCATATTGTGATATGTGGGTGTATCAATGTGTTGTATGACTAGATTGATGTTAAAAGAAATGAGTTGTATCATGATGTTTTTACCATGTTTTGAAGAAATGTGTGTACCACCTTGTTATGTAGCAATGGATGTTATGTTGAGATGTACTATGTTCATCGTATGTATGACTGTGCAAATATGTAATGCTTCATGTTGTGATTTTGGGTCATACGGTGAGTGTATGAACCCTATCGTATGGTGATTGCACTTTGGGTGCAGAATGTGGTAAAGTGATGTGTTACACTTAGTGAATGTATGATCGTGATCTACCCTGTATATGTACCATATGTGAGACGTTATGGTAGTTATGTGTGTACCACCATGGTGTTAGTGATGTAGTTACATGTTATGTTGTGAACCTTACGCTAACCGACCCTGAGGGAAATCGGTAGAAGTGTATGTTGAGAGTGAGGAATGGTGTACCATGGGTCAATAACTCGAGTCAAAACTCGGTTTAGTAGATAACATGTGATTCTTTCCTCTCTCCCTATGTGGTTGCATGTATGCAACCTAAGTGCAACTATGACTATGTTTAGCCTTGTCGAAGTGGTGGTGGGATGATTCAGATTGAGATGATGACAGTTGTATTATTGATATGTATTTTACGAGTGAGGCTCGATGTTCCGAAAAGCAAGAACTCTCATGAGTACCCCTTTGGTGGCTAGATAAGGCCACAAAGTTATCGTAATGTGACATTATTATAAGTTGATTTTATTCGTAAATTGAGCTTTTTACCTTATTTTGTAAGGACCAGCAGCTTTTCTTGATTGCCATGCTTTACAATTTTGGGCATTTCCTTGGTTTGTGGCACTAACATGGGGATTTTGATACTAACTATGGCTATTTGGCCATTTATTTTGCTTGATTTTGGGTCTTCTTTTAAATTTGGAATTTTTACCGCCTTGCCCAAGGCTTGTACTTTGCCACTTGGCACTTTGATTGGATTGTTGTGCTGGTTCTATTGTCGTGATGTGTGGAATAGGGTCATGGGATGCACCATGGAATGGTTGGACCTATGGACCCGCTTTGTTGTATAGGGGTACGCCCCAAGGAGTACAGATAACTAGTGGGTTGTTGAACCACGCGTTATTATGTCACTTGGGTTAGGAGTGTTCGAACTCTATGTGTCTTGGACCATAGGGTCAACCGGCCGAGGGAGGCCTTGAGGGAGGCATAAGAGTTTGAGGGAGGCATAAGAGACTTGAGGGAGGCATAAGAGACTTGAGGGAGGCATAAGAGACTTGAGGAGGAGGCATAAGAGAGGGAGGCATAAGAGACTTGAGGGAGGCATAAGAGTTTGAGGGAGGCTTTTGATATTTGTGTGTATGGTTGATGTTTGGGATATATGTTGAGTTATTGTGATGTTTTGGTAGTGGTATTTTGATGTATGTGTTACTCATGTCAGATGGATATGTGTTGTGATGTTGTGGATATGTCATTGATTCCCTTGTGGACACTATGTACCTGTAGCATGGTTTGGTGTTATGTGAATTTTTTTTTCATCGAAGCAATTGAGGAAATGTCTGGTGGATTGTAGTACTCTTTTCTTTGAGTTTTTGGTATGTCAGTCATTGATGTGTGTCGAGTACTATGTTATGTGGACTGTGCCTATTCCATTCCGTATTTGAGTAACCTTTGTGGTGTAATACAATCTTGAAGTATTTACTTGCGTGCTTGTGAATCTGTAGTGTCTTGTGAACCTGATAGGGTGTTGTGTTAGCAGTTCATGTTGGGCACCCACCATAAGGAATAAACCAAAACTCTTCAATGATGAAATTTTAAAAGAAATTAAACTAAGAATAATGTTAATGGAAAGAGACTAATGAAAATAATAAATAAGAAAGAACTGCCAATCTTCACAGAACCTTAAAAGTTAAAATTTCTACCAAATGTTCCTAAGGCTACCTTGTGACCGTGCTTTAAATCGACTAAAATTTTAAACCATAGGGTGTGTTGCTTCTTTATCTATTCCTTGTTGCGTACCATTTCTTTTCCGTTGTGTTATGTCGCATCGAGGATGATGCTTTCTTAAGGGGAGGAGAATGTAATGCCCCGTGCATCGAGGAGAATGTAATGCATCGAGGACTTCCGTTTCTGCCACCTTGGCCTCCTCCCAACCACCCAACCTGCCGATTGTTGACCACCGCGTTTGTTCTGTCCTTGCGTGAGGGAGACGGGAGTCGGTGGAGGCATTTTTCTTCACCAGGATCTCCTTTTGATTCTGTCATTCAATGCATTGGGCGCGGTCTGGTTTGACATGACGGCTTGATGGAGCTTCAAGCCAGTGAAGCAGGCGTGTGTGAGGCATTTTCTCCTGTTTCCTCCTGAACGCTTTCCTTCTTCCTGCCCTGGCCGCGTGAGGAGAATGGAGGGAGTTTTTCTTTGTTTGTTTGTGTAGTCACGTGCCTGTTCCTTCTGCTGGCCGCGCGCAGCTACCAGCAAGTGAAGTAGGCGCGTTTCCTCCTTTCATTGGGTGCCGGGATGTGTTTTGGTCGGGGATCCACAGCACGGCCTGCGAAAGTAACTTAGCTAAGGCGGCAGGCATATTGCAGTATGGTTGAAGCCGTTTGAGCGCTTCCAAACAAGCAGAATGTCCAGCTATGTTGTTATCTGTGCAGTATCCATGCATCCTCAAATTTGGGATCCTCCTTCAAGACATTTCTGTCAAAATCGACTTTGTGACAGTGAGAGTGTTACCAGGAGACCTGACGAAATTCTTTTGCAAAGATTCTCTTCTGAGACCTTGCTGGTTTTACGATGTAACTCATGGAAGAGAATCTCTTAGAGGCGGATCTGTATCATATCAAAATATTCATGAAGCACAATTTGCCTTGCAACTATATGAACTTCTTCAGCGAATCACTAAGTTGGCAGGCATAAAGGTTTCTGTTGGAATTACCACACCTTCAAGCTTCAGCTGAAACGTTTGCACCGAGAGTTTGATGTTGTCCTCAATCTGATGAAGGAAAAGGTTTATTTATCATTACGGTAGATGCCTTTCAGAGACAGGAGCATGATGTAATCATTATGTCTTGTGTCCGATCGTGTGTCATCAGAATTATGGTATTCGCCAACACAAACCCCCAGTTTGTTCCTTGAAGATCCTTCCAGTCCAATCCTTAAAGGATATTGCCGAATCATTTATGTATATTTTGGGCCTATTCTTTTCTACTTCTTCTGCTAATAATATACAAGTGAATAGCAGGAGTACCCAACTGCTCAGAAGGGAATATTCTAATTCTAATCCCGAAACATCTTCAGAGACTGCTCCAGTTTTGGGGTCCGAGCTTGCCCAATTGCCCCTCATAGCTGATGAAATCAGGCAGAGCCTTCCTGTTGTGCCCTACAAAACACCTGCAAACATTACCCATGTGGTGGAATGCGTTGTTTGTCTGTGTAAGATTGAAGAAGGGGATCAGATAAGGGAACTTCCGTGCTCTCATTTCTTCCATAGAAATTGTTTTGACAAGTGGCTGGATCTCCAACAAACAACCTGTCCTCTATGCGGATTCTCCCTCATACCAGAAGAGACTGCTATTAGGCTGAGGAGAAGAGAGCAGGAACTCACAGAAGAGCTCATGTTCTGGTTCTCCTCCTTCCACGGTCATGGATTTCACAGTATGTGGTGGCTAAGGGCTAATTTGGAGCGGTGTTCGGAGGATTTTGGATCTACTTCTGAGAAACCCAGGGATGCATGGCAACAATCTTTGGGAAGAGGAGATAGGGTGTCGCCAGAAGATCAGCGAGGGAATGATAATCGGGTGTCAATGCGACCCGACCAAACTATGGGCAGAGATGCACATTTCGGACTATACAATTGATTTTACGAAGTCAAGAGCATGGCCATTAATAGAGTTTGGACCTTCAGCAGGTTGAGGAAGGGAAGTTGCGCAGTTGTGTTGTGTTGTCGTTGCCCGAGCCTTAGTCGACGTGCTTGTTGGATTGGAAGAATTCTAATCAGGCATGTTAACTATACTCTTTGTAGTAGTTTTCTACCTTCTTTCAGTATCTTGAAATGAATTTTCTTTCCTCTTGAATGGCGCCTAGACTAAATGTTTTCGTGGTTGTTTATATCGCTGCCTGATTGTGTTGGTTGTTCCTTTAAATCTCGTTCCTAGTTCGCTGGTTTTGCTTGGAATGTTCTTTTCTCTCTTATAGCTTACTCTATTTCATATTTGTCTAAATGGGCTACTGCAATATTGAGTGATGCAGTCTAGTTCGTAGGGAAGGAAACATTATAGAGTTTTGTTTGCTTATATGACTCTCTTTTAAAAGAATTATGTGATGGTATTTTGTAATTGAAGGCTTACTATATGGAAGGTTAAGCCTTCATATCTCTATTTGCTTGAATGAATACGTATTTCCTGTTTAGGGCTCTCTTGTTTTGCTAAAGGTACATTAATAGTGACGTTGGGTTCTAAAACTTGTTTAAGCCTGTGGGCATTCCTTACTTTTTGTTTAATTAGAATATGACATTAGGGTTTTGCTTTAGAACTGTACATGGTTGACTTTTGTACCTAGTTCTAGAGGATGAATAACCCGACATCTATTTTGGCCTCTACGTGTTGAGAAAATTACTATACCTACTACCTGGTTCAAACTCTTGTTTGATTAAAGTAAGGGGAAACATTGTAAGTTTTATTGAATGAAATCTCTACAAATTTTATTAAGGGTCGTAAGCAAGTTTATTAATAAATTTGGACCGAAACAAAAGTTGTAGGTGAATCCATGGTATTGGACTCGTGAACTCGTTTCCTGTTAGATGACAGCTGATTACAGTGATAATATAATAGGTGGTTATTATGTTCATCTGTTTGATATTTGCTAGACATGTCCTTGATAAGCCCACATGGATCGGGTAAAATTTCCATCTTCTATACCATTGGCCAGGAGCTCATAGAACTTCTAGGCCTGACTGCACTGCGTAACCTTCCTGATGGATATGTGTGTTGGTTCTTATTTTTGTGCTTGCACTCATGGTAGGGTCTTTTGAGTCTGGGGCATCGTTGGTGTTTTACCCTCTGCGTATCGAATCCCTTTGTTTTCGAACTCGAATATCTTATACTTCAAACTTGGTTACTAAAAGTCCATTTTGTGGCTTTGTTAAGGAAATCAATTTTTATTTTAATACTTATTGACATTGTCGAAATATATAAAAATTATTAACGACTTTTGGGTTTAGCCTTCCCTTATATTATGTAGAGAAGTTGACGATTAGGATAAGGTTTGTTGGTAGAATAATGGCCCTTTTGTGTCTCATTTGTACGCTTTTGGAAGAGTGGATTTGTTTGTTAACTAGTACTACGTTTAAGAAATCCTATAAGAAGGTAGTGGTAAAACTCCTTGGTTAAAACTGAAACTATAGTTGTTTTTCTTTTAAGGGTGTCGAACCCTAATTATTGCTATGAAGCCTCCCCCTGGGAGATTTGGATAACGTCGTTTTGTTTCGCGCCTACGATCATAATTAGTATGTTTTGTCTTCTCTTGGACCCCTTTAGTTGGATGGAGTAAGTTTTGGATTCCAATCACGTAATCCATAGGATTACATGAAGGAGATATCAACACTCTTGACCTTCTTGTTCCTAACCCATAAGGTCTTGCCTTGATTTATGTGATTTTGTTCTTACTGGTATTTTGACTTTCTCCTTGCTGGATGGTTTAGATTTCTTTCTCATGCGAATAATTTTGGAGTTGTGGGTTGTGTTTTAATCCATTTTTGAATTAGAACTTTCCTTTCTTGATATTGTTAAATGTTAGCTTACTGTTGCAATGAGTAGCCTTAACATGCTCAGTTCTCGTGAACTGATTCCAGCTAGTATTTGTGCAGATGGATTATGCGAGTAGATTAAAGGAAAGAGTTGTAAAGGTTTCATTAGTGCAATTTATGAAGTTCCTTGTAAAAATGTCCAATGTGAGGTAAATTTTGTAATAGTGCTTGCAAAGGAGTTTAGAAGACCTCTTGCCTTGGGTTGTTTTGTTCTGAAATTTTGTGATGATGTTGTCTTGTCCTTCGTAGGTTAATTGGTAAATTACCTTTGTGAGAAATAATATTCAATCTTGACCTTGTTATGAGTATTCTTTTGGTGATATCATTTCTGATCATGGAAATTTTGTAGCATGGCTTGGCTTATTTTGTTACCTTCTTGTTCTTGACCCAAGTGAAATCCAATCTCTTGACTCCTTTGGTTCATGTGCCATGTTGAATGGAAATTTTATAACCGTGGTTTGCGTTCTTGTTAAATAACGATAATTTCTTCTTTCAGGTCATAATGCTTATTAGTTTAGTAACCCTCCATGGTACTAGTATCAATGTTATTCTAGGCATATTTTAGTGGGTTGAAACCCCTTTTTCTAAAGATAATCAAAGATAAAAGAAGAGGAATACATAGATGAATAAATAAAGAAGATAATAATGAAGTTGTATTTGGTTGATAAAATTAAGAGTCTTTAATTGGAAAGAAAGTGTTTATCTAACGATGTAAAAAAAAAAATACCTACCATTGCTAACCTTAAGCTATGGATTAAACATTGTCCTCTTGTTGGGAAATGTTAATTAATTTTAAAAGTAATATCACTGTTGGCTTTTGGGGATATCGGTAGATCTTATCTAGTACAGGAGTTTGAATAAAAACACATTAAGTATAATGCTTCCATGTTGGGAACCCCTGTGTATCCCCCGACGAACTTAATCAAGATGATTTCTAAATGAAGCTTTTACCAAAATTCAATTGAACTCTTAAGACTCATTAAAAGACCGGTTAATAACTAAATAGATCATAATAAAATAAATTATCTTCTCTCTCTAACCATTACCATGGTACCTTGTAGTCCTTGTCTAAGCTATGATAAATTTTTAATTCTTGATCAAAGATGATTAGGGTTCTGAACCTTAACGATACTCCTCTCCTTTTGATCTTACGCTTGCCTCCTTATGCAATGTGGGTATGAAACGAGTTTCAGTAGTGGGGGTTTAGATAGATAGCCTTGTGGAATTGCTTACCTCCTGGTTTTGTAAACAAATTAATCAAGGAATTTTCATATTATAGGTGATCCTAGGATAGTCCTCAAGTTATATAAAAGAAAATAAACTTAATCCTATAAGAAGAATGGTATGAAACATATCATGAACCTTCTACAACGTAAGCTAAGAATTGTAAGATGTCTCTAGTAAATCAGTAATCTTAAGAAGATTTTCACAGTGGGATGTCTTCAGCTATAACTATGTAATGTGGTTGGTCTTTTGCCATGTCCTTTCACAAAAGAAAAGTAAATTATCCTTGATAGGTGTGAACGTTTCCGTGATGCCTTTATGGCCATCCTTGTATCAAGTTGTTCACAGTGTTAGTTGTATCCTTGGTGACGACATGTTGCGTCATGTTATGTGTCAGCAAGTCAAAAAAAAAAATTTATCCTGTATTTTACTTGTGTTGTTCGTGTGTGGATTTTTGGGTTGATTTACCAACAATTAAGCTTTGAATTTTCATATCAAAGATAAAAAGGAAAAAAAAACCACACTATTTGGGTTCTTGAACCTAATTTGAAAAGCAAGAACATTATTGGCAGTAAAAGTGATAGAAATATATTTGTAGTCACCTATATTGTTTGAATTCCCATATTGAACTTAAAATAAGGTACTAAATGGCCTTATTCCTATTTTCTATATAGAAGATTATATTTCTATTGTAGGATTTATGTATTTGAATATTTTGAATTGTATCACAACATTTTTATTTACATTTCACTTCTTAGTGAGTTGGCATGTATTTCATTTCAGTTTTCTTGATGAAAATCATGGAGCATTGTTATTTTTATTAAAGTATAATATTTAAATAAATGTTTCTAGGTTGACATCCCATAAAGAAATAATGTTGGAAGCATTTTCACCCATAAAGAAATTGTGATATGTTAATTACTCATAATCCATTATCCCACTCTCACGTGTTATAAGTGACATAGACACCTACTATTTGGTTTTCCCAATGGTTGTTTTTTCTATTGTTATTGTCGAAGAAAATGATAGAATTTATAATATTGAATACAAATAATGGAATGATTAGAAACATTTATATGTTCTCGGAAAATCTTCTACATTGGAACTTTTTATGTAAGAGGATTTGTAGATTGTAACTATTTTATTTTCCACCTAGGTCAATCTTAACATCAAAGTTATCAATTGTTTTTTGGATTGAAATGGAAAGTAGATTGTATATATTATTAAGATAGTTTTCTTATGTACAATAACTTGGGTCATCATCACCACATTTACACACTATTTTCCTTCAATTCACAAATTTTATTTATAAGTATGTGGTTATGTCAAAATGTGGCAGGTACAGCTCCCAAGTAGATAAGAACCATAAACACATGTTTTTAAATGATATTAAATCTCCTCCCCAAATGCATGCATTGAGGCCAATAACAGCTAATCCAAACTCAAGTTACATAAGTAGGTAAGAACCATAAACACATGTTTGTAAAGGATATTAAATCTCCTCCTTGAATGCATGCATTGAGGCCAATAACAGCTAATCCAAACTCAAGTTACATTATCTCCCATGAAAATGTTGGCACGTATGAGAAGGGAAAACAAAAGACAAAACTACTTTTTTCATGCCATGTGTCCTCTTAAAACTCCAAGTGCATCAACCATGACAATAACAACAAAGTACAAAGTGTAGCTTTGGCACATGTTTTTAAGGTCAAAGAAAACAAATTTGCAAGAGGAAAGTGCCAAGTGGAATGTGATTTTTGCAAGTAGATTGGGATCTATGTATAAAACCTAGACACATTTAGCACATATATTAGCAACCAACCAAAATATTAAGGATGCCAAAAACATGCAACGTATGTCTTTTTAATTAAAAACACCACATAGCCTCCTTAAGAACTTCTTCACCACTCAAGCACAATTTGCATGATTGCTTGGAATGTTTTTAATGCCAAAAAAATGCATATGGGTAATAATTTCATAACGATATTTTAGTCAAAAAGTACATATTGAAGAGGGGTTGATAAATTCTTTAAGTTATAAAGAAAATATTTCAATTATGTATGGAACAAAGCATAGTTTAGTCATATTTGACATTGATTTCATGAACCATAAACTACATGACACTCTACACAAGTGCAATTTCGGAGCCAAAATATTCTTGACTAAAGCGGTCATTAGGAGGAGATAACCATACAAAAAACAAAATAATGTTTAGGTGGACTATAAAAGAAAATTTTGAACTTGATAAGGTGTCAAATGTCATGGGAGCAAAATTATTTTTACAATTTCACTCAATGAACAAAAATATGTTTTCCATTAAAAATGTCATCTCAATAAAGTTTATAAGACCAAATGAAGACTCATGAATCAAAATTTGAATACCGTAGTCTCATTGAGATGAAATTTCACTATTCTGCACGATGAATCTGTTTATGGGGACAATTTTATAACATAGAACAAGACGAGGCAATAAAATGTTAACCAGGCTAAACTAGACTAGTGAAGACAAATTTATCAACATGGATTGTTTATACTTGAGATTTTTTTCAGGTAATTTTAATGTATTTAACCACAAGCTAGAATGTTTTAGGAAGTTAGATTTTTTTATGACAATAGTTGGCTATTTCTAGGGACATGGCTTGTGAAGGACAAACAAGGCATAACATAGACTTTAAAATCAAGCTCTTTCTAGGGACATGACTATTGCCTTATCTATTGGGCAACAAACTCAGGCTCAACACAATTTTTTAATGAGCCACTTTCTCAAGTTGCAATTTTTGAGAAAATACATAGACACACTCAGGAAAATGGAAAGGAAAAAAATCTAGAATGGGGAAAAGAAAACTTTGTACAAGGGAAAGAAAGAGTATATACAAGTTTATACAAATCCAACAATAGGATGAGATAGATAGGTACCCTTACGGTGAAATGGATTTAATGTATGAATCTCTCATGCTCTAAATATGTTCAATCGATCATACCAAGACTTCGTGATAACTCCACATGGCCTTAGAAGAAGAAGAAAGAAAAATACATTCTCAAACCGATACCGCATAGTGAATTCACCCAGATGCAATGAATTCTCTAACACTTGTTAAAAAATTTTACTCCTCTTGCAATGAGAAAGTGCTTAATTTAAATTCTCGTCCTTCATTCTCGTATTATAATAGGGACCAAGCCATATGGACATCTATCACCATCTCTCCGACATACATAAATTGATTAGTCTTGAAAATTCCTCTCATGAGAAGACATGGTCATTATTTCATTCTCATCGCACACTTGACAGTTGAACCAGACATTGCTTATTTCCTCTGGAGATGAGTTAGGGAGAAAATGTCCATCAAGAATAGATTTATCACCAATGAATCCTATCCCTGCATTAATGAATAAAACACATCTTTCACAATGAGGATCCTCGTTCTCATTCTCATGGTTACCCAACTCCACAATTTCCATTTTAGTGGGAAGAGATATGGAGTGATGTCCTTCTTACTGGCATAGTGAATTGACCACTTTGCATGAAATTTGATTAGATGTATTACTAATATTTTATTTTCCACCTTCGCAAAAATCAATTTAGGAGATTTGTTTACCTCTTTAGTACATCTTAGAATGGAAAGAAATTAATCGCCACTAGAAATGAGAATGAATACACCTCTTCATGGGTTGAAACAACAACGAATTAGACTTCAAATTCTAATCTGGGAATGGATGGAGTGTTTTTTATAAAGCAAAAATTGTTATCAGTGCATGAATTGTCATCATCATCTTTCACTTATTCCACCTTTACAATTTGCATCTTACCTATGATGACTATGGGAAACCATTCTTCCATCTATATATACAAGACCAATCCTTTCACTTTCAACTTCTTATAGACCATGTTTTTAGACACATTGCCCTCAAGGTCATATAATTTATCAACATTAAAAAATAATTGAGAAGAGTCACAAGTTTCCATTTATTTCCTCATTTTCAAAAAAAATCCAATCTACAATAGAAATTTCCCCAACCTCAATTTCATATAATTCTACCATATTATACATCTCACCATTTCTTGATGGTCATCATGGCTTCTAGCATGGATTTCAATGCAAAGATAAAATGTTGACAACCAACACATCACATCCCATAATCATAAGTAGGGGTTGAATTTGATGGTTGTTTAGATGCTTTTCAAGATTTTTGCCATTAAATACTTGCAAATTTCTAAAATAACAATCACATATGACTTGCACATTTAAAATATAGTTTTAATTTTTATATAAATTGTATGCAAACTATATAAATATAAATAAACATATATTCAAAAATTAAATAAATATATATTAATCTTTCATATATCGGTGTATACATTACACTATATTCTAGAAAAATTACTATCATATAAGAATTGTTTAACAAACATAGGTATTTCATCAACTTTAACCCCGATCATATGTGTAAACAATATTTAATCATTCAATGAAATTTTCATATTCAAAATGCCAAAGTATTAAATCTGCAAGGTAATCTTGGTTTAACACTTTTTCTATTAAATCATTTTAAACAATTATAACAATTTGTTTAAAATAAAAAATTAACAACATTTTAATTAAGCTTAAAGAGATTGATATATGAAAAATATAAAAACAAAATAATTAAACAAAATACAGTCATGTTGTAATGTATATTATATATTAACCAAAGAAAATAACGCTTATGGATTTTTGAATTGAAACAAAGCTAATTCACAAGCGAGGAGAATGCAAGTAAAAATGTTGTAATACAATAATAAAATATTCAAATAATAAAATCTTGTGCACATCAAAAATAGAATCATGTAATGGTGAATGAGACCATTATGATGCCTTCCGAACAATAATCATTTTAGGAGAAAACAAACAATAGAGGTGGCTGAAAAAGTTTATTGCCATCGTTTTGCATGTCAATAATGTTCTATCTTTGAAGGTTAGGTTGGAAAATGAAAATTCGGGGTCATTTGAGACATTAATAGAGACAAAATTTGACTAAATTGTCTCAAATAGAGACAATAAAAAAGTTGTATATCGTCTCTATTATTGTCTCAAAGCGGGTGTCTCTAATATTGTCTCTAATTATTGTCTCTCAAGAGACAATAATGATTGATACATATTTTGTCTCTTGAGAGACAATATAATTTTTGTCTCTCTAGAGACAATATCATTATTGTCTCCTTAGAGACAATACCGAATACTAACATTTTGTCTCTCTGGAGACAATACTAATTTCAATTTTTATTGTCTCTCTAGAGACGATACGAATTTAAAGAATGAAAAATATGAATTTTAAAACTACACAATAACCAAATATCATATAGTGCAATCAACGAAGTTACATATCATCTATGATGTCGGAGTGGTCTGGTAATTAATATTATAAATTAACAACAATTTGATTTAAATATTGTGCCCAATAAATGGGTCCACAAATATTTTATTAATATCAAATAAGATAAGATACAAAAGGGTGTCTGAATTCCGTTAACCCTTGAAATACAATGATAAAATACAAAAGGGTGTCTGAATTCCGTTAACCCTTGATATACAATATTAACACCTTCTCTCCACCACCAACTTCAAGTGATCCATATGATTCCCTAGTGCTACTTTGAGGTTATTTTTCTTAACTTCAATTTTGAGCAACTTCCTTTTTGAGCAATTGCCTCTCCATCGGCAGCAGTCATCTTCATGTTCTTCACTTTGATTGTCTCAACTTTGATGCAATTCTCTACTATCGTTAGTAGTGAAGGTGCATTGGATTCTAAGAAATTATGATCACATATTTTACTCCAATTCTGCCAAAAGTATTCACAAATTACATTTAAATTAGGACAATAATTAGTTTTCACTAAATCGACCTGATCTTTACATTTTGTTCTAAAAAATTAGTTATCACTAACTCATTACTATCAATCCATTTTCATAACTTATATCAAGGACTAACCTTATACATTATAATCCCTAGAATTCCACACATGCCTAGTGAAAATGTTCCGATATAACCATGTATAGAAAAACAAAAAAGAAGCCATTATTCATCTATTTTTTCTTTAGTGGATATTCTACACTACATGCATGAAAATTGAGTAAAAACGTACAAGCATTATATACAAACAATGCCCAGTGAAACCATTGAGGCACAACACTCACCAATAGACCAATTAAAGCTACCTTTCTTCAAAGCATATTGATGAGAATGCCCCTGTATAACAAAAAATGAGTCAAGATAATCCACAATAAACATGAATAATTGTGATCTTGCTGAAATCAATCTATTCTAACATAAATATTCTAACAGAAAATGAGTCAAGATAATCCACAATAACATGAATAATTGTGATCTCAATCCCCAGTTCTTGAGGAAATCTCTCTCCACTCCCTCTGTAGAAGAGGAAAATTTAATATCTAGATCCCCGAAGAATGAATTTCCGGACAACTTTAGCCTCCTCAATGTTGTGTGGTTACCCAATGTTGCAGGGATGCTATGTGGTTACCAAGCTTTTTCAAATTTCCAAGTTCAGCTAGTGTTAAATAAGTGTAGTAGATTAAGAATCAGCAGTGTCAAAAAGATGGTTGTTGGAAATAGTGATAGCAGTTGAACCCACAGTCACATCTATAAGACCATCCCCACATCTGTAAAGAACATTATGATCAATGTGTAAATGTCAATGTGTGTTTTCGCAGGGCACATTATATTCCACATCTAAATATGTTGGTTATAACAACGTAGATGATTATGAGTGGTTGAAATCAAGATTTAGTTCAACAAAATCGGCACATGAAACAGATCTTTAAATGTTAACAACTCAAACTACCAGAAATTTTGAGCTATATGGTGGTTAATCCTAATCATGAACTCAGGTGGTTCATACTAGCTTTTCACATATCAGTGCAACAGATAAAAGATGAAATCAGTTCTTTTCTATAAGGAATATACTTTATCATCAAATACAGACATAAATATAAACAAGTTACATCATAAATATCAAACAACAAAGCTTGTAGTTTTGCTCAAAGTAAAAGTATATTAAGGACCATGAAGCCCATATGAAAGATTTGCAACTATGAAAGTTGATGTTCTTTTGCATAAAGCCCAAGGACCATTTTAAAAGTAAAAAATCACAAGGTAAATCCTATTATTCATCTGCAATATCAAAAAATAGCTGGAGGAGAGAAAAACCCACAACTCTGCAACCTGTAAGATGTTTCGAGGTATAAATCAAGAACAACTACAAACCTGGCTGTGCACCAAGCTCAATCACATGTAGCTTTGAAGTAATCTACCCTCGATAATTGTTTTTGAAGCAAAGGAAATAAGAATCGAAGGATTTTCATTGCCTGCAACCTACATAAACACAAAATCAATGCTAGAAAATACTTCACAGAGTGCTTCATATATTAAACACAACATGGCAATTGAAATCTGACATGAAAGAGGTAATTACCATGATTCAGGCATGGTCATCATAGATAAATTTAAACAATTGTTTATAAGTGGGAGAGAATTTTACCTTAAATGATGCAAAAGCAGCAACATGAGCTTATAGAGCCTGACTGCACTGCTGATCTACAGAAAACAACTGCATGTTCCCTTTAACAAGATGTATTCACAGATTTATAAGTCTTCCATTTTTATTAAGATAAAACAATTTGATTCATATCAAATTGTCTTGAATCAGAAAATCAGATCAAATTGTTACACCATTACTAAACTAAGGAAAGTAATGATTAAAGAACTTTCATCGAAGCCTGAAATTGGATTCTCAAATGCTGTTACCAAGGAGTCCAACCAAATGTTGCAGAATGTCTTCAAAGTGTTAAATCATTGAGCAGGATCCAAAATATTCCCTCAAATTAACGAAGCTGCGGGTAAGTAGTTGTTCCTGTAATCCTTTCGATAAGACATTATAGAACAGATTCCCAACAAAATCATTCCATCCTCCAAATTTTCAATGAAGTGATTACACAAGGATGTTTCAAAAGCCTCCATAAAAAATATAAGATGTTAAATGTGGAAGACATGGGATACATTAAATCCATTGGCAAAACACCCATTCATTCGTATAAGCCTAATCTTATTGTAATGCATACTTGTAAGTAATCTGCAATGCAATGTACCGTTTGAGACCAACACGTGTATATTACTTAGGCTATGATCAAAATCGGATACAAATCATAAGTGCCTCTCTTCCATTCTAGATGAGCCTATGTTCAAGAAAAAGAGGCAATCAATGAAGCTGAACTGCTACATCCATCCTAGCACCTTTCATTGATATTTTCTTTTGTCTGAGTTTTCAATTTGGTACTCTTAAACAGAATGACAACTCTGTTTTTGTTCACATTGGCACTATCAATCACAACAGCGGTCTAGACCATCAAGTGAAAACTATCAGTTTAGGGTCATCATTTTACCAGGCCACCAGCTATTTCCTCAAACGAGCCATTATCTGCAAGTATTATCTCCATGAACATACTATAGGTTTGCAGTGTATATATCATTCTCCACAAGTATTATCTCCATGAACATACTACAGGTTTCCAGTGTATATATCAAAACTTTTAAAATTTGAAAGAAGTACATACTCCTCAACATATTACTGGTAGTATGTATAATCACCAAAATATATAGCCAAATTGGGGTTTCGAGACAATCATTAATTAAAATAGAAAATGATGTTCACTTTGCCAAATGATGTGTGTGCAGGATTTTAGTTCATTTCCATCCCCGTTGTCTTCATCTAAAATAATTAGCTTTGGAACAACATTTATGCTTTAATTATCCCATCTATTTGCCTTGGTATCAGAAGAATTTTATTAGCTTGTTCAATCAAAAATAATATCAGGCAACTTTCACAAAAATTAGAATCCATTTTGTTTTCAAAGAAGATTCCTAACAAATAGTAAATTTATCTAGAGATTAAAGAGCACATCACCTAGTTTGCATGTGGTGGTTTCAAAGACTGGTTTGTAATGGACAATAAAGCTACTTTAATAGCCCATTTCTATGTTGGCAATGATAATAAACTTCTGAACAGTCTGTTTAGGGCTGTTATACTATTAGTGGGTGATCAGAAAGGTTATAGATAGAATGGGGCTAGGAGATAGCTGATAGAAAAACTAGGAGTTGAGTATTAGATAGCTGATAGAAAACAAGGACTTGAGTATTAAGAGGTTCCTACAATATGTTCGGGTTGGGATCATTTCTGAATTTTTTTCCTTTTGAAGTTAACAACACCATTTTTGTGCCAAGTTCATAATATAATATTTATCTCAATTTTCCCTTTACATTCATGTAGCTTATAACATGGATAGGAAGGGAAAATTTGAGGCTATTGGAATTGATCTTGGAATAACTTACAGCTGTGTGGGAGTATGGCTGCATGACAGAGTTGAAATTATTATTAATGACCAACAAAACAGGACCACTCACTCCATGATTTCTTTCACTACCACTGAGAGACTTGTTGGAGACCCTTCCAAGTTCCAGATTTCAGCTAATCCTAGTAACACCGTGTTTGATGCCAAGAGACTCATTGGAAGGAGACACAATGACCCCTCCTATGCAGGCTAACAAAAAACTATGGCCTTTCACCATAGTCCTTCGGAAGAATGACAAACCTATGGTTGAGGTGGCTTATAAAGGTGAGAGGAAGCTATTTGCAGCTGAGGAAATCTCATCGATGGCGTTGGTGAAAATGAAGATGGTGGCTGAACAATTCTTGAAGTGTGATGTGAAGAATGTTGTGATTACTGTGCCCTCCTATTTTAATGAGTCACAGAAGAGGACAACTAAAGATGTTGGAAAGATTGTAGGCCTTAATGTCATGCAGATCATGAATGAACTCACGGCTGCAACAATAACCTATAGCTTTAATGATTGAAGGAAGAGACAAGAAACACTCTAGTTTTCGACCTTGGAGGAGGTACCTTTGATGTATCAATTGCTATAGTTGAAAGAGGTGAGCTTGAGGTAAAAGCTGTTGCAAGGAACATGCATTTGGGAGGTGAGGATTTTGACATTAGGATGCTCAGTTATTGTGTTCAGCAGTTTAACAAAAATGTAACATGGATGTGAGTACAAGTTCCAAAGCCCTTCGGAGGCTACGTTCAAAATGCGAGAGGGAAAAAAGAAGCTTGTCTTCAGTGGCGGAGACTATAATTGACATAGACTGCCTCTATGAAGGACAAGATTTTCACACAAAAAAGATTAGGAGATCCAAGTTCAATGAGCTCAATGGTGACCTATTCAAAAAATGCATGCAAATAGTCGAACAATGTATGGAAGACTCCAAGATGGGCAAGCACTAAATCAACAATGTTGTATTAGTAGGAGCTTCTTCCCGTAGACCAAAGGTCCAGGAATTGCTGAGTCAATTCTTTGGGAGAATAGGGCTCTGCAAAAGTGTAAATCCAGACAAAGCAGTTGCTTATGGTGCAGCTACGAGGGTAGTTGTGTTGAACAAGTAAGAATTCTAGTTGGTCCTGGTGCACGTGACTCCTTTGAGTCTGGAATTGAAGTTAGCCATGGTTTTATGAAGGTAGTTGTTCCCTGAAACACTCCCATTCCTACTCTAAAGGAGACAAATGTCCACAATGTATGATAACTAGATAAGTGTAGCATTTAAGGTATATGAAGGCGAGACCATTGGTTGCACACAACAATTTGTTGGCTGAATTTGTCTTGAATGAAATTCTACCGGCCCGATGCGGAGTGCCACGTATGAGTGTTTGTTTTCAAGTGACCATGGAGGGAATCCTAACAATGTCGACCCAGGACAGGGGTACTGGTATAAACAATCATATTACTATTACTAATGAACGTGAAAAACTGAGCAAGGATGAGATAGAAAAAATGGTTGCTAATGTAGACATATATCAAAAGGAGGATGAAGAAGCAGCAAAGAAGCTTCTTGCCAAAAACACTATGAACAAAATATTTTTGTATATGGCCATCTGAAAGTGAATGGAGCCCTTTTCCTGTAGAAATGAAGCCATAAATGTTGCACAAGAAGCCGCATTCTTGTTGGAGCGGTATGCCTTGTTTCCACATCCTCACTTCTAACCCTAACCGGTGGTCTAAAGTGCATATTTTGCACCGCCAAGAAAACTAGCATTAGCTACATGCACATACAGATGTGCTAGACACTAAGGCATTTGGAAAAATCAAAACCCACAAAAAAACCATAATGAGAATATATTCTTGCAACACACAATGATTGAACCCACTACTCACCAAGAGGAAGCATCCATAGGTAAGCCATACATCTTCTGCTACTCCCATCACCAATAAAGCGCACAGCCAAGAAAACAGACCTGGAGGGCATATACTTTTCTTATCCTTAAGAACGCACACAACAAAATAGAAAAATAAGGGAATATTAGCCAATTAAGATATTATTTTACAGTAGTAATGTCACAGGTGCAGTATGATCTCCTTTTGAGAAGGACACATCCTCCTTCCAGATCATATAACGTATGCAGATATGGCAACATTTTGTGAAAAAAGAAAATTCATAAAATATGGCACAATAGAGATTTCTTGTGCTAGTCGAAATGATGATGACACTTTCCCCTAATCTAAAGATGAAAATCCATGATGGCCACTTATCCCCACTCTCTCAAAATCATGAGATAAAGGCAGTCAACAAAGACCAAGATGATTACCAAATTCTTTTATTAATTTTTGGCCTCTTTCTAGAGTTTTGAAGGTATCACTCCTACTTGTTTATTTCATTATTCTTCAAATTTGTTTTCACTCTTACCTTCCATTTTCTTATCCTATCCATCGTCCTATGTTTCAGTACATTTCTTGCAATCCCTTGGAATCTGTCTTGGTAATGCACTGGAGGAAATGAATACCTAGAGATGTTGTGGAAACTCGTTCTTCATAAGATTAGTCATTAGTGGTTGGGGCATCCACACTGGGTGTCAGCATTTTTTCTTTGGGATCTAATGCAGATTAGATTGTGCAACTATGACAGCAGAGATACTTGACCAAGCCACAAGGTCATTTGTTAGATAAATTTTGATTAACTTGAAAGTAATGAGGCTAAACTGTCAAATATCTAATAGTTACTTTAAGTATTGTTACTCCTGATCTACATATTCATATTGCGAACAAAATGTTCTTCTTTCTATTGCCAAGACATTGATATAATATTTGCATCTTGCTTACATTTCCTTTAAGCTCATAGAGATTATTGTGAGACGCTTCCTCTTCCATTCTACTGACAGATGTGATGAATGACCTCTGCTCATTCATCACCTCCTTCATTTCTTCTTCAATGCATTTAAGGCCTTCAATAGTGAGATAAAACTGGTCAAAATATGAACTGTCAATGCTTTAACTATGCCATTTCTGTAGGTACATGATAGTATCATGGTTTTCTTAAATCTCTTTCAATCTGCCATGTAAATATGGTAGAATGTCCTTCAATCGGATCTCATAATTATGAGGAAGAGTATACAGTATACTGGCGATTAGATATTTTAGGCCCATCACTATGTGCACATTTATTTGTTCTTTCCTATTAGTTTAATTTATCTGTCTATAGTGTAAATGCCAGATCAGATAAGGAAGAAGGGTCCGAATCAGAGTTTTAATATCCTTATTTTCTAAGCCCAGTTGTATATATTTTGTTCCTTGGGAATGTGTAAGTTAAGTCTATTTTGTGCTGCTATTTAGGAGTTAGTCTTATGAGTCTGATACAAGTACCCAATCCCAGGCCAGATTTTTATCATTTGTCATATCTACCCAAAGTGGAAGGATTAATCCCATTACTACCCTGATGATCATTTCACCAACAAGGCTTCATGAAATCTAAGAGAACTCCTTCCTCCCCTGCATGCATAGGTAAGAAGGGAGCTTTTGTATAATTGTGAACTTGTGAATTGCAGACCACTCAACTGTGTTGGTTCCAAATTCATCAAAATATCATGCGTTCACTCCACATGATATGGTCACAGCTACCAAAAAATTTAGCTATAAGATTGGTCAAGGAGGCTTTGGATCTGTATTTTGGGGGAAACTGCCTGGAGGAAAACAAATTGCAGTAAAAGTGCTTACCTTGTTCTCAGAACAAGGAGCTACACAGTTTTTAAATGAGGTAATGCCGGTGTATTTTCCTATAAAAACATTTGTTCAATCTTAAATGAGGTAGAGCACTGTTTGGCTGCACTAAGAAAATTAAATTTGTTGATCTGTTACTCGGTTACTCTAATGCACACAGAGACCTCATGCTTGTCTATGAGTACATGTCCGCTGAAGGCTCTCTAAATGACCATCTTTATGGTGAAATAATTATATTCAAATTTTTTCCAACCAGTTCTGTGCATTTAAATATAAGGATTTTTGACCAAATAACCACAGTTGTTTTGGTTTTTCCACTCTTTTACCAGGGCACAATGATCTCAAATATGCCCAACTAGAGTGGAGAACCAGGCTTAAAATAGCTCTTGATGCAGCACAAGGTGACCTAAATCTTGCTTAGATAGTAAGAAATTTATTGAGACAGATAAATATCTCTGATCCCATTATATATATATATATATATATTGTTTGGGACTAGAATACCTGCATGTAGGCTGCACACCAAAAATAGTTCATATGGATGTAAAGACGGTCAATATTCTTCTAGACTCCAATTTGAATGGAAAACTCACTGATTTTGGGCTTTCAAAAGTGACAATGGATGAGGAGACTTCTCAAGTGCTTACAGCCGTGAGAGAGGAACTGTGGGATATATGGATCCCAAGTAATTTTCTACAATCCCTTGTTAATGCAATTATTCACATAACTTAAAACCCTCGTTAATTTTTTTGTTATGCTTCAATGAGATACTTTAGCAGCCACATGTTGATAGAAAAGAGTGATGTGTATAGTTTTGGGGTGGTCTTGTTAGAGATCATATGCGGGAGGCTGACCAATCAATATAACAGTCAAGGCAAGGATCTTGTCAACGAAAGGATCCTTGCCTTGAAAAAGGCTGCTCTCCCTCCTTTGGTTTGAGAAAGGAATAAAAATATTACATGAATTGTACATATTTGGGAAGTGGATGGAATGGACAGACCTTAAAGCTTTCTATAAGTTTCCTCAATCTCAGTTCAAAATGTATACAATGCTTAGTTCACAGCTCCCTCTATTGGACTAATTATGGAACATGAGAATGATAGCTATGATAGTATGAGGTGGCTCAAAGGGCACCCTCTCCCACAATTTTTTAAGATTTAAGACATTTATTTAAAAGCACAAGCAGGTGTTTTTCAGATTTAAGACACTAATCTAGATTTAAATAGAATGAATTTAAAAATTGCATAGGAATCAAAAATTCAGTGAGCAGCACATTTGACATTTTGGTACATATCCAAAGTTCAATGAGCAAGAAGTTATGATATGCAAAAAAATATAAATCCCATCCTCATAAATGAATGTGAAATACAATATTCCTAAGCATAATGCTGAGAACCCTTATATGTATATCAATTGGATTAAAAGGATACAATCGTTGTTCTTGGATAAAACTTTAAAGGAGGCACATGTAAATGGTAACATGGTCGTGGCAAGAAATTGGAGGATTTACCATCACTTGGAATGGGTTTTTGGCAATTAATTAAAAAATATTTTAAACTCCAAAAGTTGATACTTTCAACCGATTGATGTGACTATGCCAAACAAAAAATTTAGTGAATATCCATTGCATTGAGATACTTTAGCTACATTTTTATTTATGCTTCCAAACAATTATTATTGGAAACCTATACATGACAAATTTTCATATGTAAACCAATATGCTAATCAATATTTCATGCATTTTTTATTTACATACCTATTGTAACACATTTGCTTTGTCCTCCTCATATTCCCATATGCATTTCATCTCCTACAATTGTATCTACACAGATACCCAAACCAAGAATATGTTTCCAAATTTAAATTAGCTAAGGAAGTTCTATATATTTTCATCAAACTGAGTCTTATATAAGGAATAAATAATATCATAGCAATCTTGAAAATGTCCATAAATGAAAAAATAGGTTGATGGGATGACTAAAGTACAGCCAGCTTAGGATAGAAAAGAGGAGCACTCAGTGCACGTGAGCTTGGAATTTATTGGTGGTCATCAGACCAGCGTTTTACTACTTAAGTTTAGAAAAAAAATACTGCTTAAAATTGTTTCTTTTTACATCTCATAAATTTATCTTTTAAAATGTCTTAGGCAGATTTCTGGTCTTGAATTTTATTGATTTCAATCCATATTTGTCTAGGTTCATAACAGTTGTATCAAAGTAGTGATTCTGCCAGCCTGTTAAGTTATAACAACATATCTAGAATGGGGTCTGAGGAAGAATGAGATAGAAGTTAGAAGTGAGTTGAAACAGGCAATGGAAGAAATTTTCCAACCTTTGGTTGAAAACATAAACAATATGAGTAGGAGTGTTAGAAAAATGACCTGGACCATCCATTGAACAAATACTGGCTAGTAAACAACCTTAAACTGCTAAAACTTTAAAAGGTTTGAGAGTCAAACTTTAAAAGGTTCGAGAGTTAGATGTCTCACTTTATTGTACTTCTTATTCTACCTATGCTTTCCTCTATCAAAGAATGGAGGAATGCATTAATATACAAGTGTAGAGGAGGAAGGAATGGTTGAACTACTACATGAATGACAATCATTCACTTCGTAACTGTTCTCCATCATTTTATACTTTTCTAGAGACATTTTTGCGAAGCTGCGCGAGAAAAGTACTGCCACTATCAAAGTTGTGCAAAGCATCAAAGAAGGTAAGTTGGGTATTCACGGTATGACCACGTATGCTTAGGATTGCCATGAAGTCAATGGTGAAGATGACACGTGGCATAAGATACAACCTTAATACCAAAATAACTTGAAGTCTGAGATGTTCTAGGAATAGTCACCCCTCCTTGAAGAGCAATGGTCCGCATTGAGTGCACTCGTGAAAGAAGATGTGGAAAGTTGGCAACTTGCACTTTGGTTAACACTTTTCCTTGGGAAGGAACTTGACTTGTTTTGACAATCTCAAAGAAAGGAATTTCTCGTTGTCTTGTCTATTTAACCCTAGCATCAATGATTTGATCCGACTCGGCTAGAATGCTGCAATTGGGATTGATTTTTGTCTGCAAGAATGTCTCTGCAACATCCTTAGTGTCCTATATAGGTGGAAAATATGATGCAAGAGTTCTGCAATGAAGATTGTATGTAAACCAAGGTAGGAAGGAAGATTGAGCACGAAAAGAGATGCCTCCTACTTGCTTGATAATGGTATAGGTCTCATACTGAGGTGGATGAAGCCTGTGGTAAGGTCCTATCAGTCTTTCCTTCTTTAAATGAATCTATAATCGATCACCAACATGAAAGGTGGGTGACATTCAATGTTGATCATGGCGTTGCTTGTTCTTAGCATTAGCTCTGTGCAAACTGGTCTACACTTGTTGTTGAATGTGTTGAGTTTGCTTAATGAATTTACCAGCTTTGTGAGCTTACTTTTAAGCCAAAGGATTTGTTGTAGGTGGCAGCATAGGAAAAGCTTCAGTCAACTCACTTGCCTGGAAAAATTAGACTTGACCTACTGTGAAAGTTTTCAAGAGCTGTGTAATGACTTTCATTCCTTGGTAAGATTAAGAAGATTGAACATGTCTGGATGCAAAGGTTTGTCAAGGCTGCCTCCGAGTTTTGGTAATCTTGGCTGTTTGGAAGATTTAAATTTATCAGAATGTGATAAATTAGAGGAATTGAGCAGTGACTTTGGTCGCTTAGGAGCATTGAAATACTTGAATTTGTCCAGATGCAAAAGCCTGTCAAAACTTTCTGATTCTTTTGGCCAGCTTGGTTGCTTGGAAGAGTTACATCTCTCATTCTACTCAAAATTGGTGGAGCTTTCTAGTGAGTGTAACTAGTTTCATTATAATGCATGCTTTGTAGTCTCGACTCCCTTTGTAAGTCTTTTTTTATTGTTCTAGTCCTATTATAATTTGTAGTGAATTTTGGAGCAGGAAAGTGGCACAACTATGTGTATTTAGTTTTACCTAAGGTCATGGGCACCCCACTAAGTCCAAATTCTGAGAGGCAGACACTACCCGTAATATATTGGCAATGTATTTGAAGACCTCATGCGACATAATACATTTTAGAGCATGATAAAATTTGTAGTGCTAATGAAAAGAGTTAAAAGCTCCTTGAAGATGACAATGCAATTGTCATCGATATTTATAACACCCGGTAAGGAAAACATGAATTTGTCCAAGCCTGCAATTAGTAGACTTGAATAATTGTTGGGAAAACTTGAGAACGAACCAACTGACAGTATGAAGAAGCAAGTGGTTCATCAAGGGACCTACAACCTCGTTGCAGAGGAGTATAAAGGTGATTCCACCTTTGTCTTACAAAAATGTGCATACAAGTTTATAACAGAGTGATGGATATTGAGAGTGAAAATTAGATATAATATGGAGGAAAAGGCATATTGACATTTTAATGCAAATACTTATTTCTTCTGGTCAATGACCAAACATGTATTTGAATATTTAGCTATTTTTCCAACCAGTAAATGCAAAATGAATCAGGATCTAATTCGTATTGGTACGATCACAGTGCATCTGGGGCACCTTCTGCTAAATGGGTTAAGAAACAAGTTATGGTGTCATTACACAACTCGGCGACGTATAACAGAAGTGTAACTTAATTTTGAAAGAGCCAAAGAGAAAGCCTCCAAAATTGTAAAAGAAAGGATCAAGTTTAATCAGATTTTCATGTTGCAGTATTCACTCAATGTTAATGGAGTGTGGTTGTTTTGTTGATTCGTATTTATCTATGTCTATTGAATGTGTCAATGTATTTTTGTTCCTATGTCTCTTTAAATTATTTAACATATTGTATTATTGTTTTTTTTAAAGTACGATGAAAAATAACTATTGAAATAGAAGATCAGAAATGGGTCTGTGTCTTACCTTGTATAAGTATCTTTATTTCAGTGTTTCTTTTGCATTTTCATGTGAAGACCTGCAAGATGCAAAAAAAAAAATATTTTCATAAGTACATGTGCACTAATTTACCGTACAGAAACAACAAAGGAGGTGTGTAATATGTTTACATGAAACACAAAACTGATTTTTTTTTTTTGTCGCAAAGTTATAGAAAATTTCCTCTATGTTATTTTTGTTCAGTGTTGGTTTTAGAGCACCTATGTTTTTTGTCACAACACTTCAAGTCTGCATCCCCAAAAAAGAACATGATCAGCAATTAAATTTGATAAATCTGGTCTTTGCATTGAAAAAATCATTGTTTATATTCTTTGTATTATCATAAACAACTTCATGATTGTGGATGACAGTAAAGCAGGATGCATCAAGAAGATCACCAGACCATATTTTATGTTAATATTTGAATGAATGTAATCATTGAATATGTATTTCCAATTTTGCTATCACATCAAAAAAGGAGTAAGAAGAGTTGAATAAAACAATAAACAGTAAATGTTTTGTTATGACATACAGTCTCACCTATTGTTCTGTGTCTTCATGATCAAGGTGTGATAAGTAAATCAATGTCTCCCTCATTATCTGCATAAGAAATCAAAAGATATTTCAATTTATTTCTCAGTGGGAAAACTAATCTTTAACACAGGCCAAAACCAAAACAACCCAAGAAAATCCATCTTGACAGATTGACTAAAGTTTGAATATGTAATTTCTCATTAAATCTAGTTTCAAACAAATAACAACAACAGACATTATCTAGTTCCTTAGTTATTCATTAAATCATACCTTGTACTGCACAAGAACATCATTATCTTTTATGGTCTCTCTAACTATGTTTCCATTCTCATCTTCCACAATCAAGACTTCTTCAGGCTTAGCCATACAACAAATCATGAGCATCCTCAACTTGGACATAGGTTGAGCATATAGTTGTCTGCGTTGTATAAGCTGAGAACCAAGCCCATCAACCATGCCAGAAAGTAACGGAAACTGTATAAGCATGCAACCAATAACCACTTAATTATTCCTATGGCCAATCATTCTTTTGGGAAAGAAGTCAGAACAAAAACTATATATGCAAATACAAAAGTCCCATAGCACTAACAAAGCAGATATGAGGATTGTGAGGCAATATTCCAATAATCTAGACAAACCTGTAATGAAAGAAGAATGTGCTGGATAAAAAATGGTATTTTTTTTGTGACATACTACAAGTAGAAAACAACAATCGAAAAACCCAAAACCCACCTTGAAAAATTTGGTATCATCCACATAAGAAATGCCGATAAGATACTTAAGATCCATGAGAAGTGCAGCCTGGTTTTCATGAGTACTTTCAAGTATGCCAATGTGTGACTGCAGTAAGACATTCAATGTCAGAGGCATGCATAGAAGGATTCCAACACTTAATTATATACACCTTGTTTCAACTTCATACCAAGACCAAAGTCATGATCATGAAGCATTTGTGAAAACTGTGTCTTTTATCCTCCTTACCTGTACACTGTCATACTTCTCTTCACAGTCAGATTTATGTTACTCATCTTTTTAGGCTTAACTCCAATGTAAACGAAATTTGGGGTCTTCTTCTTCTTGATAAGACATAAATGACATGGCTTCATTTACTATATATGGCAAAAGCCAAAGCAAACAAAACCAGGGCAGAGGGCACATACCTACTTTGCTTTTCTTGCTTTTGCAAAAATGGGGATGACGATGGCATTTTCATTGACGGACACTGAATCCACTTCCCCACCCATCGAATCCCCATCATACAATAAATTGTGGCATCGAATGGGTGGACTACCTCCTCTGTAGTGTCGTAAGACCCCAGTCGAATTTTCTGGATCTGCATTTGGGCATTCTCACTTCGGACACCTATTTTCCCCATTTTTGCAGACTGATTCCCTTATATTGGGGAGGAACCTCTGCTTGGTTATTACTTGGCGAGTGTGGGCGTTTTCTTGATGGGGTGAAGTTTCCATACCTGGATGAAGCAAGCAATTGTTGTAGTATTTTTAAGGTGGAGCCTGGGCCTGGAAATGAGATGGTTGCTCTGCTGAGCGAGAGAGTAATGAATCGAAGATATCCGGAAATGGAATGGAAACCTCGTTGGAACTAACTACTAACTAGACCCAAAAGGAGATCCGCTGCCTGTGCTTCCTAGGCTCAAAACAGGTTGAAAAGCATTGTCGTTGCCACTGACGTCCACAACATTCTTTCCTCCATGGTCGTCTTTGTATCCTATTCCACCCCTGAGATGTTTGGGGATCGGTCGCCCCTGGTTCAGGTTCTCATTTGTATCTATGGAGTGAACAGGGGAGTCGCCAATGTGGGTTTGCCACCGCTGCCGCTTACGTCGTTTACCCTATTCACTGTCAACAATGTGGGTTTTTCCGCCAGCACTGTTGCCATTGGAATGAAATCTTGCCTTCGAACCCTGAAAAAACCTGGTCTCCTCGTATCTTTCCACCTCCGTCCCCTGCAACCATGACATTTTTTCCTCCATCGAGTTGTTTAGGCTTAGGGTTAACGTCGGACATGTGAAAAGGGGGATAATGTGAAGATATTATTAAGAATAGAAAATGTGAAAAGGTCGGAAGGTAATTTCGTCTCTAATTTATGTCTCAAAATGACCCCTTTGGTAGTAGTGAACTAACACGAATAGTTAATAAAATAGATTATACCTATGATAATCTGAAACTCGTCATTTCTCAAATTGCAGCCAAAGATTGGTCTCCAATCGATACAAAGCACATGGCTGTGATAGTAGATATTCTAAGGAGAAATCTCATGCGTGCCATTTGTATGGGACACTTTCTATCAAAAATGCAAATGAAGCATAGACGCTTGTTAATTTCAATTTTCAACACATAGGATTCAACACATAGGAAGAGGTTTCAGATTTTCTTATTGTTGTTGGGGATTTGTCATCCAACATTTAAGATACCGGCTTGTGTCTAACATCTTCCAAGAATGGTTTCAGGGATGTGTTGTCTCAACTCAGGTCAAGATTGGAAGGGAAACAATGGAGAATCGTCCTCCCTAAATGGGTTTTTGAATGCAGCCCTTTCTAGAGAACAAATTGAAACTGTAACCACAATAACATTATACCCACAAGAAGAGCATCATTTTTCATGTTTAGGTGAGCCTCTCCGATATGCGGCTTGTGAAAATAAAAATATGAAAAGGATTTTTAATACTCACACCCTATCTGTATGCAAAGTGACGTGTTGAAGCAGAGCAGGAAGAGAGATCCAAAGCCTTTGTTTCCTCCTCGACGTCCAACAACAGATTGTTTCTCAAATAGAAAGAACCAGTTGATCCAGTCGTCGCCCTGAAGCAAAACCCCACAAGAAGAAATAACAAATTATTTTCATCATGTCGCCGCTTGCAATATAGAAGCCTCTCAGAACAACCAAATTTTGATGCCTAATGTTGTTGATGATCTCCACCTCATTTATGAATTCAGAATCCCCCTAAAAAGTGTAATTTCTGATTCTCTTCACAGCGATCTAGCGGCCGTCAGGGAGGGTACCCTTATACACAGTCCCGAAACTGTCATGCCCAATGGCAGCTGAAATTCCCATTCTATGCCTTGATTTCTTGTATGTCAAACCACACTACACCGGTGCTGGGCTTCACGACGCAATTCAAGAGGCTTCTGTTCCTCTTCATGAAATACTTGTGCTTTGTGTTGCCCTGCATCTTCGCCCACAAATAGTAATAGAGCCCAAAACTACAGAGCAGGATGAACCCAATGACAACACCTGTAAAACTGTAGAGGAGATCCCGTCAGCAACTCCAGGATGCCCCCGCACATATTCCAAAATGGAAATCTCATTGCGGAGAAAATCCCTATCCAGGGAATCACGCAAGTCAGATTTCTGTATGGTTTTGAGCAAAAAAATTTGTTGCAGCATTTCACCGTTAAATGGAGGAATTCCACCCAGCATTATGTACAGAATGATCCCTGCACTCCACACATCCACTTTCTCTTCATACTCTCTTCCTTGCAGAACCTCTGGAGCAATGTAATAGGGGGTCCCCACTATTCCTCTCATCCTTTCGCCTGCAACATGGGTACTCGTAGCAGGGAGTCAGCAAATACATCTCCCAATGAAGAGAACAAGTAATCCACTAGAGCATTCACACTACTGTGATTACGGCTGCGAATTAGCTCACAGATTCTGTAGTTGCTGTGATTGCTCGCTATTGCATCCCAATCCCTTGAATCCTTCAGTGATCTTCCAACAGCTGTTGTGTTTTCCTGGGCTTCTGCTGTTTAAGTTTCTCCTGGCTTCTCTGTAAATGGCAGATACAGCGTCTGTGATATCCTGACCGAGCTGGGCTCGATGTTTCTGAAGAAGAAAGTACTTGCCTGCGTAGATTTAGCAGCCTTTGAAATTCATTGTAGGCAGCCACACTTACTCTATCGGCTTCAATGTCTATAACTTTAAGCAAATCCATTGAAGTGGGATGTTGAGGATCAGAATTCTCAATAAATGTCATCAGGTCCCAAGCTTGTGTGAAAGCTCTTATAGCTTCTTCCATGCGACCCACATTCCTGTAAAAAGGCAAAAGTGTGATAATGATATTGAGCAATGAGATTGCTGTCATCCTGGCGTGATTTTCTTCAAGGGCAAGGAAATATTTTTTCACAAGCTCCATCGACTCAAGTTTTTCGATGAACCTTTTACCATCATCGGGTTCTGAATGAAACTGATCTCTGACAAGTGAGATGAGATCCTTGCAGTTGCGCCCATTTTCCCTGCTTTCTGTGAAGTAAATATTTGCTTGCTTCATGGATTTTTTATTGTCTACCCACAGGCTTGCCGGATTTTCTCCAGTACATTTTCATTTCCCCCAACTATTATCTAAAAAGAGAAGAGAAGACGGCTTACAAAGTTTAAAGTAAAAAGAAAGTGTGGAATGCATCCCCTGAGCATCTGCCAGTTTTAGGTCAGGTGTTCCAAACCTGCGGCTTAGGGTTTCTCTCATTCGAAGGTCAAATTTACTGGAATCAAATCCTTGGCCAATGGTAGAGAGATTACAATGGTGATGTGCGGGTTCCCCTGTTTGACCACAAAAATAGAGAAAATAAATGTAGATCACCTGAAGAAAAGGAGGAAGCCAAAGTCGGTGAGTTTGATGTGATTGGGAAAGGATGAGTCATCCGCGAAGAGAATGTTGTCTAGTTTGAGTTCTTGGTGAGCGACGCCCTTCCAGTGGCAGAAATGTATGGGATTTTTAACACGGCCGCCGCCTCATCTTCTCAGAACCTTTTCTTCTCGACGATTATGTCAAACAGAGCAATCCTCATCCTCGTAAAATCCATGGAGTTCAACGATTCGAGGATGCCTGCGCACATATTCAAAAATGGCGATCTCACTGCGGAGGCAATCGCTGTCCATGGAATCGTGCAAGTTAGCTTTCTGTATGGTTTTACACACAACATTTGGGGAAGCGGGGAGTTTGGATAGGAGGGAGATAGCAATTGAAAAGATGAATAAATTATTAAAAATTAAAACAAGGGATTTCATAGACAAAAGTATACTTTTGTCTCAAATTATTGTCTCAAAATACCCCTTCTTGTAGTACTCATCCATTCTATTCCTGTTGTCGAAGATTTAGAAATAAAATTCTGAAACTTGTTATTCCTGTATTTTTATAAGATGGCTGTATTTCCTTTGCCCCATGTAGAAGGTGATGATTCAGGTGATAACAAGTTAGCTTCCCAAACAAAATCATCATCATTGCCACTATCGTCAGATATGCAAAGAGGAAGACAACCTCAGCTGTGTGATGTTTGGAGAGATGTCCAAGGTGGCAACGACTGGAAAGATTTGCTTGATCCCATCGATTCCTTTCTCAAAGCTGAAGCACTCCGATATGGAGATTTAGCCCAGCTTTGCTATGACGCCTTTGACGGTGATACTCATTCCAAATACTACGGCACCTGTTACCACAATAAAGCTGCCCTATTTGAAAAGATGGGAATTCCATCATGTGGCTACCAAGTCACTAAATATATATATGCTAATACTGATATGTTAAACCAAATTTTTGGTGAGAAGCCTAAAGACAGAGGTGTTTGGTTAGGTTTTGTTGCAGTTTGCACTGATCCAAATGAGATAAAGAGGCTTGGAAGACGAGATATAGTGATTGCATGGAGAGGAACCCAGACAACTCAAGAATGGATACAAAATCTCAGAGATTTTCTTGTACCCACAAGATTATCCTATAAATGTGGAAGAACCGGCAAAGACCATATTATAAGTGAAGGGGTACGAATTGAGAGAGGATTCCTGAGCTGCTATACGTCAACCATCCGTCAACATGAAGATTCTGAAGGAAATACTGTAAACATCAGCACCAGAGATTTAATACTTGCAGAAGTGGGGCGTTTGCTCAAAGTTTACGAAAATGAGATTGACAATTTAAGCATAACATTTACCGGACACAGCTTGGGTGCTGCTCTTGCAACGTTGAGTGCTTATGATGTCAAACAAATGCTTAACTCTGACCATTTTGACGATCATATTCCGGTCACTGTCTTTGCTTTTGCCTCACCAAGGGTAGGAAATCTTGCCTTTGCTAAACTGGCGGAGAAGATTGGAGTCAAAGTTTTGAGGTTTGTCAACAAAAGTGATGTGGTTCCCAAAGTGCCTGGACTCTTTATGAACGAGAACATGGGATTTCTCAGCAAATTTCTGCATTGGCTTCCCTGGACATACTTCCATGTTGGGATGGAGGTTGCTTTAGAAAATAACTCTTCTCAATACCTTGCTCACACCCATAATCTTGCCTACTTTCATAATTTAGAGGTTTATCTGCATTTGCTAGACGGCTATGTTGGAGATAACAAGCCATTCAATTCTTGTGGAAGAGATCATGCTCTTGTGAACAAGAGCTGCGATCTATTGAAGGAGAAATATGAAATTCCGCCAAATTGGTGGCAGAAACAGAACAAAGGTCTCATTCAAGATCCACATGGCAAATGGATGCAACCCACAAAATCAGTAGATGAAGAGGACTAGGAAGATAACAGCCCTCTTTGATTCTCTGTTATTATTTTCGTATACTGGACTACTATTGCATGATTCTTGTAACTTATTAGACGTCCTGAATACCCAAGATTGGTAGGAAGGAACATATTGACTCAAGAAAACTGCAATTTGTCCACAATTGTGAGAAACGTTTTGCAAAAAAATTCTTTGAAAACTATATTTTAAAAAAACACTATAATTGTTCACAATCATCCTCAATTTGTTCACAGTAAAATTATTTATATATATAAAAACTTAAAAAAATGAAGATGACACTAAAAAGATAACATTCCATGTCTTGGAATAAATCAAATAATCCAAAGGATTACAACGCTTTATTTTAATGCTACAAATATTATTGTATATTTTAGGTTTCGCGTTTAAGCGTTTTATATCTTAATTAGAAGTACGAAATTTTGAAAATAATTTTGCCTATAGGGAAGGAAGAGCTCTCAGTGTGATTAGGATCAGCCGGTTGTCCTCCACCTTAACACTGAGTGCCACAACCTCTACTCATAGTTCTATCACGTGATATACGAATTCTTCTTCTTTCTCGCAATCTTTCATAATGTGCGTATGAAGCTTGGTTTGAAGATGGAAAATTTTCGTCTAGTTATTTGCTTCGTAGATGGTGCATAGAGCATCCCAAGCCTCCTTTGATATTATCACATCCTGAATGTGAGGTTGAAATTTGTCGGGAATGCTGAGAGTGATCAACATCAATGATTCTTGATCATCCTTATCAAATTTTGTTCTTTCGTCAGCTCCGGTTAGATGTGTCACTGTGGCAATGATGATTTCCCATAATTCTTCGAATTTGAGAATCGTGCACATATTCATTTTCCAAGTGGCATAGTTTGGTCCTATGAGAAACTGATCATCGGAAAACAACTTGAGAGAAGACATGAGGCCAGAAATAAAATTTTACTATTGTATCCAAAAGTACAAATCCTTACATATGAAGAAGTGAATGAAGGTGAGCTCGGTATGCTCGTGAAGTGAGAAGTAGATGCTTGTGGGGGCATTCTATATCGTATTCATCATCTCGCATTGTATCCTTCCTTGAACTTGGTATGAATATTCTCCGCCTACCACCGCACGCGTCGAACATGAACAATCAACCATCCTTGATGCACTATGTCCTCAAATTGTAAGTTTCTTTGATGTTTTAGATATTTTTAGGTGAAATTGAAAAATATTGTTGTTGAAGGAAGGAAGATGCATATTGAACTTGCTAATGCTCAAAATTCTAGGAATATGATGAGATAAATGATGAAAAAGACATAAAATGCTGCGGACACAAGATATACCAAAACAACTTGAAAATGAATCCTTGGATGAGGTAAATAATGATGAAATATGTTCAAAGGAGATATCTATTGAAAGTGATATTCGGATGTTACACGACTTTCGAAAGAGATAGGAAATTTTTCCTTTCATTTGTCTTCACATTGATGATTTTCTTACTTATAGAGACAAGGAGATGAATGAACTGAAGGAGTGCATGTAAAGGTTTGTGAGAATGGTAGAAGGGATTTTAGAACCCTAGATCAATCTTCAAGCATTAGACTTTGTTATGGCTAAGAAAATGAAGTTTGAGTAGCTTGATATTATCCAAAGTGAGAATGAGAATAAAAACCTAATAGAAATTGTTCATGAGGATCCTCCACACTTTGAAGTATCTATTCCCTATAGATACCTCAATGCCACTAGTGAGTACATTCATTGTGAACGTTTTGGTGACAAGTTCAAGTTGACATCACTGAAAATAATGAAGTTAACAAGGAATATGGGTTGTCTTTCATGGCTTCATATCTACCGCAGAATCACTTTTGAAGAAGTGGACTGCGCAAGTAAAGTTAGTAGCAATTGATGCCCCCTTCTTGGCTGATTCGCTAGGTGTAACAAAAATTTTAAGAGCTTCCTGAATCAAATTTATCTTTGAAGGAATCAAAAGTGCTTCCCACATATTGAAATTCAAGTTAGTCTTCTTCATTTGTTCAACAATAGTGAAGGGGATACCTCCCACTCGCCAATGTTTCATTAAATGTTAGTATCTTTCTTGATAAATGGGAATTTGATCTTGTAACAATGAAGAACTTTCCTTCCTCACATGTTTGAGTGGTGTGATCCCCTAGCAATATTTTCCCTTTATCTTTGTTTGTAACCATTTGTGAATGAGGTTGAGTGGTAGATACTTGATCGACATTTGAAGGATGAGCCTCTATTGCTCTCTTTTTGACCAAGTATTAGCAGCCACTGACGTAGATTCAATATTAAACCCATAAAATATTCCTCTTTCTAATTCAATAAGGTAGTCTCTCTCGATGCCTGTGATTGATCAACAACCTCTTGCAAAGATGATCGTCCTCTATTTTTTCTGCAGTGAATATATGCTCTAGACCATAAGGGCTTGACTAAGCACTCCATTGGGGCATAGATTTTTATTGTGTGGCTGAGAGCAAGGGTAACACCATTCATAATCTTGGACCAAGTTGTTTTGCACAGGGACAAGGGCTCTAGAGGAACTAACAATAAGGGGAGCCTTAACATTCAAGGGTTTAACATTGACAACTTGATTTTGAGCTTGGTTGTTATTTTGAAAGGGCTTCATGTTGGAATAATACTTGTTGGTTTTGGGGTTTATAAGGATGAGTATCGGGGTTCATTTCAAGACACCTATATAAAATTGTAGGTGGAAAATACCTAACTAATATCCTGGAACCAGTTTGATGACAGTAATTGTGATATTCCAAAATTGAATTTTCACCTAGTTTTTGAGCCGAGAGAAATCGAGTTCCGGTATGGTTGCACCATTGACGCGTAACAATACTACGTTAATAACCATCCCTGATGCGCATCAAGATAGCGTCATGTTGATGTGCGTCAATGGCCTCTATTAACGCGCGTCAATGGGATCTGTTGATGCCCGTCAACATATTCTATTGACACGCGTCAACAAATCCCATTGACACGTGTCAATAGATCCCATTTATGCGTGTTAATAAAGGCTATTTATGTGTGTCAATGGGAACTATTGACACGCGTCAACAGAGGCCATTGACGCATGTCAATGGGATCTGTTGACGTGCCTCAATAGTTTCCATTGACGCGCAGCAACAGAGGCTATTGATGCACGTTAATAGAGGCTATTGATGCATGTCAACAGATCCCATTGACACGCATCAGAGGCCATCGACGCATGTTTTGACATATAAATACACTCACTTGATCATTTTCTCGTTTACACTTTCCGGCTCTTGATTTTTTGCAGGTATCCCTCATTGTCAAAGACGCAAGCACAACTATAATGTCGACTTCACATGCTTCCCAACCGCAAGCTCAAGGAAAAAAATCAAGAAGAGAATCTAGTCCAATCCATGGTCAAGATCATCTACAGGAATCCCTTGTGCCCTCACATCAATACTATTTTAAAGATGTCTTCCAAATATAAAGATATGATGGATGCGTGTGAGTTTACAGGCTCGTTGATATGCCCCATTTCGAAATAGATCTGGATATTTTGAATTACCTTCTCTCATCCTACAATTCAGAGGATGACCTTTTTTATGTGACTCTAAATGACGGTCGAATGTTCCAATTCAGTATCGAAGCAAATGACATCCATCGGTTTACGGGCCTTCCGTTCAGAAATTTACCAATTGTTACAATGAAGGCAACACTCCTTGAAGAAGACAAGAAATTTCTTGAGTCAATATTCAGTTTCCATGTTGATTGTAAGTATAATTCCTTTTAATTCATCATTTTTATTTTTATTTTTATTCTGATACAATTTGGTGTTATAAATTTATATTAATTCTCACTGTTTGGCATTTGCAGCTCATGTCAATAAATCCAGGCGTGGTGTGGATACGCAATCAATTGCACACCACTTTCTTGTTGTAGTTATTTCATTTTTTCAATCCAGAATAGTTTTGTAGGGTTGCCAAACAGATATACCAAATTGGGCCATTGCATACATAGTTTTCAGTATCTCAAAACAAAAATTTGATTCGTGCACCTATCTATAAAATAAAATAAGAACTGACATAACAAATTCAAAACTTTCAGAAAAACCTGTCATTTATTCCACAAACTATCTCCTTGGCTTTTATTACGAGGCACTTTTAAATTTAAAAGATAAAAAAATTCCTACTTGCTGACCGACAGGAGTTGATGAAGTTGTCAATTCCATTTGAAGAACAACAGTATAAACTATTTATTTTGTATTTCAATTTTGACATTCAGACCGAACAATTATTGACAATTTATGTTTTTGCAGAGAAGATTTATTGAAGCCCTTCCCTAAAAAAGGCATTATCAAGAGGAAGAGGCCAACAACACGCTGAGGCTTCAAAAGACTCCCAATCTGAAATGGAAGCTCACTCCTCTCCGAACCCTCAACAGTTTGAACTCGTTAAACGCCAAAGAAGTAATACCTTCTCATATATTATTTACAAATTCCAAATTTGTATATTTATTTTTCAATTTAAATTTTAACAAATGAATTGGCATAACATTTAATGTTGATCACATTCCAGGGACTTTGCATCATACACGTGTTTTGGAAACTCAACCTTCTTCTCCAACTCACTCCATACAGTCGCATGCATTCGTATCTTACGAACAACCACCGAATGCAACTCCTACACGGCCACCCTTAGCACCACAAAAAAACTACCCCTCGACAATGGAGTTCTGACAACTTTCGATAAGACGTTTAATTTCATAGTTTTTTTCCTTTTTGGATTGTTTCCCTATTTTTCATTTTTTTCTTGTACTTTTCAGCACATTGCAGTCCTTCTGATCAAATAGCAGCACTGACACCCACTCAACCAATCATTTTTAAAATGCCAACCGGAGGAACAATGAAAAGAACATAGGTAAATGCATGCCAATTGCTCGTCGCTAGCGGGACACTAAACATTTCCTCCTCCTTTCGAATTCAAATGCTCTCACTTGGTGGCTTGCAAAGGTCAATGGGCATATCAGTTTTGAACAATATAAATTTAGATGAAGATTATTTGGGCATTGATAGCAATGAGCCAACCTGGTTTTTTTCAATACCCGTGAGATGATTCAAGGCTAGTGGGTATACTTCAATATAAATATGCTTTACAATATTGAATTACATTTCAATTTAAATTTATTTATCGAATCTTGATTAATTTTATCACAAATTGGATCGGGGCACCCAAAGGTAGAAACAAGTAGCAGTTGATCTTTCCGAAAGCCCCCATACTTCTCAAAGCAAAATCATCTTCATCGATTCGGATAGTGAAGCGATTCTTTACCTTTTCCTTTGGAAAACTTAATTGGTTATGATTGTCAATCCCATATCAGTGAGTTTATTCTACCTCATATCAATCAACTTATAGAATGGGAGAGAAGGGCTAAAGTTCTTATCAATGATATTATTATTCATTTTGAAAATTATTGGCAAGGGGATAGTTTATACGCTGTAGTCTAGAATCAACCTACGAAGATGGATTCCTTACTTACCCAAGTAAGAAGTGGGACTGTCACGTATAAAAACAACTATAAAGACAAAATTTTGGATAAGTCATTAAACAAATTAGAAAATATTAGTGCCGAGGCCCAGGCATATTTTAACAAATGGTCTAAGGACAAGGATCTGGTAGCAATTGCAAATGCCGAGAGAGATAGAGCAGTTGTAAGTACTATCACTTTCAAACAATCATTCTTGTTAATTTGAAATTTTCATTTTTTGGTAATATTTTGAATTGACATTACTCTTTTTGTGCAGTTGAAATATGAAAATTTGAAGATTCAAGCAAAGGTATTCCAAGTTCACTTGGAAACAATGAAGAACAGTTTATCCGTAGCAAAGAATTTGAAGGAAAATATTGTTTTGGTTAACAAACAAAACAATACGCTAAAGCAGATAATTAAAGAGCACGGCTTTGACCCTGGCATATTATTCAAAGCTAAGGCAGCAGCTGATCCAAATTTGCTGTCACATGGAGATGCGACAAATCAAGAAGAAAGAATTTTAAAAAATCTAGACAGTGCTGCGGAAGATCTTATAAGTTCTAGGGTTATTTCTGCTGTTGGGGAAAGGGTACAACCACAAGTGGAATAAACCGTTGGGGAAAAGAGCACAGGAGTAGAAATGGATAAAGAAAAAGAGGGTTGAAAACTTGAAACTTTTATTATTGTGGAAACTTTAAGTATTGAGTGTGAAAACTTTTAATATTGAGTATGGTATTTGAATTTAATTATATGGTATTGATAGCCTTTTAAAATTTGAAATACTATATAATCTTTAATTTTGATTGCATATGGATTTGATATGGAGTTTATGATTTTTGGTTTACTCTTAATGGTGATTGCATTAGATGGGGATGAATCATGATGATGTATGTTTCTTGTTTACTTGGATTATCATGAATTGTATGTGGACGTAGATGATGAATGATGATAATGGATAATTGTTTTACAAACATGGAATGATGATAGATGATGATGAAAGATGATGAATGACGATAATGATATGATATATATGGACGATGATCAATTTAATGTGGATGTAGATTTAGCTTCAAGCACGATAATTCTTCTTCTGTAGACTTTTAAACTTGTTTTAAGATAATTCTTCTTCTCTATACTTGTAATGATATGATCATAATGTCATTAGAATGTATATAGATGATAAATAAATGGAATGTGTTATAATGGATATAGATGACATTAATGATTAGAATGGATATAGATAAAATTAGAACGGATATACTTGTAATGATATGATTGTGAATTGTTTTAAAAACATGGAATTGTTTTAATAAATTTAAATTAGATAAATAATTGTTTTAATAATAATTATAGTGTCGGGACTCGGGATTATGATAATGATATGATATGTATGGATGATGATGAATTTTATGTGGACGTATATTATAAATTGTATAATGTATCGTGGATTATGAATTGTATAGTATAGAAATATCTTCCTCTGTAAAATTCAATTGTCATTTTATCCCATAGTTAAAAAAATATATCAAAGCATAATTGCAAATATAAAAATAAATTAAACATAATTGTAAGAAATCAAGAAAGAATCATCACTGGTAAGAAATTAAACATAATTGCAAATATGATAGGGTTTAACTTACCTCTTGTGTATTAGATTGTTGTGAAATCATCAATGGTAATGTGCTAGATCTTTGTTTTAAAAAAACTCAACTCGAGAAATGGATATCTATATAGAGGGGTGAGTTGCCTGACATTGTCAGTCTCGAGAAGTACCACTTCCTCGGATGGATGTCAACCCACGTTTTCCAAAAAAATAAAATATTGTATTTGAATAAATGTAAATATATAGACCTGTAACATCTTTAATGATAACAAGAGCTGAAAAAATGTAAAGTAACAAACAATAAGATTAAGGTGAAGAAGATACCTATTTAAAATTGAAATCATCACTGGTAATGTGCTAGATCTTTGTTTTAAAAAAACTCAACACAAGAAATGGATTAGTAGATAGATGGGTGAGTTGCCTAACATTGTCAGTCCCGAGAAGTAACAACTTCCTCGGATGGATGTCAACCCATGTTTTCAAAAAATAAAAAGATTGTATTTAAATAAATGTAAATATATAGACCTGTAACATCTTTAATGATAACAAGAGCTGAAAAAATTGAATAGTAACAAACAATAAGATTAAGGTGAAGAAGATACCTCTTTAAAGTTGAAATCATCACTACCACTGGTAATGTGCTAGATCTTTGTTTTAAGAAAAGCCAACACGAGAAATGGATTAGTAGATAGATGGGTGAATTGCCTGACATTGTCAGTCCTGAGAATTACCAGCTTCCTCGGATGGATGTCAACCCTTGTTTTCAAAAGAAATAAAAAGATTGTATTTGAATAAATGTAAATATATAGACCTGTAACATCTTTAATGATAACAAGAGCTGAAAAAATGTAAAGTAACAAACAATAAGATTAAGGTGAAGAAGATACCTATTTAAAATTGAAATCATCACCGGTAATGTGTTAGATCTTTGTTTTAAAAAAACTCAACACAAGAAATGGACTAGTAGATAGATGGGTGAGTTGCCTTACATTGTCAGTCCGAGAAGTAACAGCTTCCTCGGATGGATGTCAACCCACGTTTTCAAACAATAAGATTAAGGTGAAGAAGATACCTCTTTAAAGTTGAAATCATCACTGCCACTAGTAATGTGCTAGATCTGTGTTTTAAGAAAACCCAACACGAGAAATGGATTAGTAGATAGATGGGTGAATTGCCTAACATTGTCAGTCCTGAGAAGTACCAGCTTCCTCGGATGGATGTCAACCCACGTTTTCAAAAAAATAAAAAGATTGTAGTTAAATAAATTTAAATATATAGACCTGTAACATCTTTAATGATAACAAGAGCTGAAAAAATGTAAAGTGACAAACAATAAGATTAAGATAAAGAAGATACCTATTTAAAGTTGAAACAATCCATTATCAATAGCTTCATCAAACTCGATGTTGTCTTCTGTAGAATGTGATGATGAGCCAATTACACTCTCAAGGTTGGGAATATTTGTACTTGTAGCTGTATTATTCACACCTCTTCTTTCGCAAAGGGAATTCCAATGCGCAATTTCTCTGTCGAATGGAAAGGTTTCGATGGAGTATCGAGAAACATAACACCTCATGTAACTTTCCAGATTTTTATCCAACCTATTTCAGATTTTGATTTTATAAATGATAATGCACTAAAAACCCTTTCATCCTCCACAGACCCCAAAATCATTGTTTGGCATAACTCATATAATCTAAAATATTCACTAATATCTTCTTGTAAGATAGAACTTTGATAGATTCCTCGCCACAGCCTTGTAATAGCACCACTTTCAGAAGGTTCGTCTAAAATTTTATATTGGTTCCTCATTGTTGTTGCAAAATTTGTTGATTGAAACTTTAATAAATCAGCATTCAGTATACCTTTGATTTCCATACCCTTGAGCTCTGAAGTCTTTGTAAATTGTTCCATTATTGTACCCATGGATTTATGGAAATGCTTTCTGAAAAAGTCTGCACAGCCACCTTCAGTATTCCAAAAATTAGGATTCATCACACCCATGGCTTCCAGAATTTTATCTTTACAAAAACATTCCCTAATTTCTAATGACAAGGTTTCTAAAAAAATTTTAAGCTTTATTCTTGTTTCAACTATAATAGACTCAAAGAGATGCATGTCATGGGAACATCTTCTTGTTCCGATCCTGTAATATCTTGACGTTTTTGCAAAATGTGAAGTGGTATTTCCTCCCATTAATAGTGATGTAGAGGTGATTGTGGATATTAAATCTCAAAAAGGTGCCAGGATTTTTAAGATCTAATAAAGCTTTCCAATTCTCAAAAATAGGTGCATCAAAACTATCTTGGGAATAGTACAATATATCAAGACTTTGACATACCATTTTTCTCATCCATATAAAATCCACAATATAGATTAATCTACCTCTGTGCATGCTTCATCTAGTGTATTGATCTCCTTTAACATTAGAAGAATACCAACCAATGTAAGCAATGTCTCCAAATCAGTTAAACGGAACAACAAGTCCCTCGCCCTATCAACTTCATGACGGTAATTGTGCATGAAACCAACCAACGAAGGATACTCCTCACGAACTCGTATGCGATTCATACAAAGAGATCCATCTAGTCTCGACATCCTTAGAAGTTTTTTTGCCATCTGTAATTCCAATTGCAAATTTTGGAACTTGAGAAATCACTTTGGGCTGCTTGACATATAGGCATGAAGTTCTCTTATAAGGTCTTCTAATTTAGCAACATTTTCATGGTTGCTTACCATTTTATACGCTAAATTCATTATGTGAGCCATACAGTGAATTAGTAGCATATATGGGGCCACTGTTGTTTGTAATCTAACACACATACCCTATTCGGTGACCCTGAATGATAGATGCACCATCTCTCCAATGCATACCAACTTCATAGAAATTTCATAATTAGTCATTCCAGCAATATCTTTCAAATGAGAAACAACTATTTTATGTAGGTTTTTGGCATTGCAATTTTCAACAATTTTCATAACACCCAACAGATGAGGTGTCCTTATACGATTTTCTAAAGTATAGACATGGATACATACCCATGCAGTGTTGTCGACTGTTGTCACTTCATCAATTGAAAGAGAGATAAACTTTTTTTTTTTACATTCTCTTTCAAATCTTCCTTCTCTATCATCGAAAGGCATTTTACCATTTCCCATCTCACTACTTTCAGACAAATGAGACTGAGGTACATTCAGCATTCAATTAAATTGATACAAAACTTTGAAATCGAGGAACTCCGAAATCGGTCTTCCTTTTTTTAGTATGTGAAATAGAGTAGAGAATTGTATGAATTTTGCATGTAGATTTGTTTCTTTCATCTTACCAATATGCGATGTGATCGTTCCTCCCTTTTCCAAGAGATGTCTGTGTTTTTTCTACTCTGCCTCATATTTCGCTGCATATCTAACATGCATGCATTCTTTTTCAGTTTTCCACCTGTGTGTTTTGATTTTCTGGCCATCCACCCCGTTACAATCAAATATTGTTTTCCACAATGTTTTTCTATAGTGTCCAGCTTCAGTTGCATTTTTGTTGCTTTCCCAATTTCCACATACATATTGTACATGTACATTTAGATGGGATCTCTTCAGAATTAGATGATTGTACAGGTTCAATAAATGGAAATTTAGCTACCCAATCAAACTTGTATGTCCTACCAATGGTCCACATATTCTTGTTCGTTTTCAATGCTTTACTTTTTTGAGTAGAATTTTGAGAAATATCACAATCACCTGGTTTCCTTTTTCTTGGACCGGAGTTTGAATTTGATTTCTGTGTTCCATTTTGCTGAGTATTTATATGTGTGATATCTTGATGCACTTCTGGTTGCACCCCAACAGGAACAATATCTTCAAGATCTGGCATATTATTATAGGTTTCATTTGTTTGACTTTGATACTATGCAGAATGCATGTCCACCTCAATAATACCTTCCACACAGTCAGTATTCTGATTCTTTGTGGTGGCATCTATATGGTTGGTATTTTCAATATTTGTATCCACAGAGTTTCCAAAATACTTGAAGAGTGATTTTTGAGATTTCTTACTTACTTTCAGGTTCTTCACATTCTTTGAGCTAGCACCTTCCATTATTCTGAAGAGAGTCTGTGCATCCACCGTCCGAGGTCTCTATCATGCGTCCCCTATCTAAGGTCTCATCGCGCATCAAATCTAAACTTGTCACATGCGTCAATTTGCTATGCACTATCACGCGTCCATTATGCTAAAGTTACTATCGCACGTCCCTTGTTTGAGGTCTCTGTCACATGTCAACTCTACACTTGTCATGTGTCAACTGCCTATGCACTGTCACGTGTCCATTGTCTGAAGTTACTATCATGTGTCAACTCTACCCTTGTCACGCATCCTATCGAGGTCTTTGTTGTGTGTTAACTCTGTGCACTTGTCACACTTCATTTGCGCCTATATGCGTCGCACGTCCACTATCTGGGATTCTTATCACACATCAACTTACCCTTGTCGCGCATCAACTATAATGCGCTTTCACACGTCAACTCTCTTTGTCATGCGTCAAACCTATTTCACAATATTGGTAATTTGGTAAGCTAATTGACGTATACTACGTGGCGATTCACCTAGGTTTTTATAGGAGATGTTTTCAAATGAAGGTGAAGCCGACCCCCAAAAAAATATACTATATATTTTAGGTGAATAGACACGACCCTCTCGAAAAAATCACCTTTTCAAATTTTCCGAAATGAATTTTTCACCATATTACGAATATTCGCCACTAAAATTATCCCTCATGAACATATTGGGATTGTTTCCTCTTATGAGCTACCAATTCATTTCCAAAAGTTTGAAGCAATGATTTGACCTCACAAAGATAATTTGATGGCGTAGATGTAGATGGAGTTTCCTGACTGGGCACATAAGGAAGAGGAGTTATAGTTGGTTGATTAGTGGGAAACTCGGGATACATAGACATTGGTGGTCTTGGGGCTATTTTCCCATCCTGGATCAAGCAATTTTCATCTCTTATGGAAATATCATAAGCATCGGGTAATGTTACTCCACCCATCAACTAAATCATGGCCGCAACATCATTGTTCAAAGCCCTTAAGTAGTACAAAATTCATTAGTTGGGGAAGGATTTATCGATACTAGGATCCTGTTCCAAGTTTTTCGGATTAAAAAATAAAATCTCCCAAGAAATATTGAGGAGATCTCTTTATGGTGGTTAAGTGTTCCATATTGACAAGTAATAACTCTTATCCTCGAATTGTTTGCAAAGCTTCTCTCCTAACTCATCATAGCTATGTACAGGGGAAACCTCCAACCCATGAAACCATTGAAGTGATTTTCCCTTAAAGGAAATAACAAGAATCAGACTGCAACATTTTCCTCAGTGACATTATGAACTGCACAGATGCTAGCCACATCTTGAATGTATTCTATGGGAGTGATACTTGTTTCCCATGTGTAGAAAGGTAAAAGATTGAGCACAACTAGGAGTATAACATCACAATGAGCTAGTGCAAAAGGACTACCGCTATTAAAAGTAGGGAAAGCTTGAGCTCATACTGCTGCCATAGTGGCAAGTGGTTGATTTTATCTTGGTGGAGGGAACCTTCCAAAAGGAGGTGTAGAATGACCTCTACAAGATGACAACGAAGCTTCACCTTTTCTTCTCCTCGGAGGAGACAAAGACAATTCAATATATTGTTGACCTCCTTTCTTTGAAGAAGCTATTGTTTGAATTCTTCACATAAGTTAACACACCAAATCTTAAAATCCAGAGATGTGGAGTCACCAGGTACCCTAATTTATGCAAATGTTAAGAGGAGTACTAACTCTTAGTGGTGCTAATGGGTGTGCCAAAATTGTTGTCACTCGAATTTTGTACTCATTGAATATTTAAGTGAACTAGTGTAACATGGGAACACCCCCAAGGTGTGGGACCTTGAGACCTTGGGATGAACCTCCAGAGAAGGCCAACTTCCTTATAAACTTGGTGAATTTTATTTAAGATCAAGATGCAGGGCTACAATACTTAAAATAAAACTAATCTAATTGATCTCGGAAAAGGGGTAAGAGAGTTATTGAAATGTATAAAAGCGTTGATGCACCAAAAGTTTATGGAACAAAAGGATTTAATTCATATACATAGAGTATCTTGTGGAAACATATATCACATGGACATCACCTGATAATATTTTTCAATAACTATGCCAAATGAGTACAAAACTTGAGTAACAGAGGGGATTCAATAATTTCCACAACTAAAACAGTAAAAATTGCACACCACAAGTTATAGATTAATTGAAAATATAATTGATATAACGGCAATATAATCCACACATACAAGGAATTAAATCATTCACAAGTATTAACCGAATTATAAAAGTGCACAATACATTAAATATTCAAAAGCAAAATATTTTTCTAAATATAACAGAGGCTTAAAGCTTGTTCAAAGAAACCTCAAAATTATATAGCCCTTCATGATGAGATCTAAAAGTTTTTTTACAACATAATGCATCCTCCCATATATAGACTAAGAGTATCGTTAAATTATATATCTACCCTTTAACTACTTCCTACTAAAAATAGAATGCATTTATATTTATGGAACAACCTCCCATGGAAATAGCAAAAATAATTACACATGTTTGACTAATTCAACCTGCAACTTCTAGCAATTTCGAATCTTCGAGACCGTTCAAAAAATGGATGTCATGCCTAGGTAGGACTAGTAGCACTTCCTTCCTTTTGGTTCCTATTTCTTCTCTTCTTCTTAAGCTAACTTGTGCTTGAAATCAAGAAACCGCTTGATAATCCCCTAGAACTCATCATCCTTAGGTCACATGTGTAGCATCTCATAATTTTGGCTGACTTAGTTTCCCTTGCTACTTTATCTGGAAATATTTTAGTATTTTTTATCACCTTCTTTAGTTGACTCAGGAAGTTTTAGTAAGATACTAATATGTAAATAGAGTCAATACTAAAAGTCTTTGTAACATCATCATTCTGATTTACCAAACTCTTAAAATGAACAATAATCTGATCAATTGGAATAACATCAACATTTTTGTCTAGGAATTTACAATTTATATTGTCGAATTCCTCCATAATGTCATTCAAACCATCCATTACTTCAACTCTTTTATCTTCCAATTTCAACACGAGCTCCTGCAATATAAGAAATCTGAATTCCATTGCTTCCTTAAATTCAAAAGGTTTTGAAACATCATCTATAATGCCCTCCTTTAGAAGTAGATCAGAGCTGAAACTTTGAATTTCCTTCCAAGTTTCAAGAGCAAGTTCTAAATTATCACTCTTCTTAGCCAGGAGTTCATTCATCTTCAAGATGACATATTTTGCAACATACAATTCACTATAAAATCCACAACAACTTTAATCAATGGATTTGCCTCTTGAATTAGGTTTTCCATCTAACCCCTACTATTCTTCCCTTATGTCCAATATTTTACACCGTAGAGAAATATGTATAATCAAAGCTCAGAGGAATAATGAGAGCGGTAATCTAGATGGGTTGTGTGATCTTAGTTAAAAGGGAAGTTAGTTGTTCAAATTTTCTCTTAAGCTCATCCTTGGTTTCTTTATCTTTATCGTATTTCTCTAGAAAATTACCTAAGGCCACCTGAACATCTTACTTTGCACCTTCATGGGTGAATTTTTTGAGAGAAAACTTGGAAACAAGATAATATGCTGTTATAATTGTCTCCTTAGTTTTCCCCGTAGTTGGAGTGGTTATCTCAACAAATCATTCCCTGTTTTATCAACTGATAGGTTAGAAACAACCCTCAATTGCTTAGCTTGTCTTCGGGGTGTTAGATCTAGAATACTTAAATCGACAACATCAACAATAGGGAATTTATTATTCCATTTTGATGTTTTCCTATGCAACCACACATGATTATAAGAAGAAGACTCAGAAGACAACATATGCATTATTACAGTAGTACTTGGTGTAGTTGATATCACTAGGGCACTAGTCGTAGTCACTTAAAGTGGCAATGATGTGGTGACAATGTAGGGTGGAGTGGAAAGGATGACCTTAGGTGTGGGTGAAGTAGAATTGGATACGGGAAGAGATTGTTTGGGAAGAGGGGTTATGAAAGGAGATCCTAACCTAAAAATATCTCCAGTTGAAAGAGTTGGAATGGAAGAGAAAACACGGGCCATAGAGGGAGATGTGGTGAGAGATGTAGGAGAAGTGGGAATAGAGTAAATAGAAGACACGGTCAAGGGAAGAGTGATAGGTGGAGGGGAAAGAGGGTCGAGGATGGTGAAGATTGAAAAGATGAGGAGAGTGGTGCCTGTGACACTTGAGGGATTACAGAGGAAACACTTAGGTTAATGTCCTTAGTTGATTACACTTTTGGAGATGTAGCTCCCTTTGTAGAAACTCCAGAAGAGGATCATGAACCTCCAACAATGAAAGAAATCTTACGAGGCCTTGAGATAGGTTTGGGAGTCGACCTCTTCCCTTTTGATGGAGTGACATGACCCACCATTGATTGTGCTTGTATAAGCCGTATGGCAAGTTGTTTTGATGCTTTGGGCATAATTCCTAAAGTTATCAACCATCGTGTTGTAAATTTTTTCTCCTCAGGAAAAATTGGATAATAGGATAATACCCTGAGACCGAAAATTCTTCCATTAAAAATTATGGGGTTATTAAGATAATTTCAAGCTTTAAGAGGTGTTTATGATCATCTTGGACTGTTCTTATCTTTCCTAGTCCTGGAAACTCAAGTTTTTCTCAGAACAAGGAAATTGCCTGTGGAGGACCCACACTCACCCAACTCGAGAAAAACATGGTTAAAAGTGACATATAAATGTTCAGGTGTCTTATCACACTTCCATGATCCACTTTTTCATAGAAGGGTTCAAAAGTTTAAGAAGGGTCAATGCAAGAATTAAAAATTTGTCAACACCAAGCTCATTTTGGTTGTTAAATCTACATTCGGGAATCATATCAGGAGCAGTGGTCATCATATCATTGAACTCAACTTGGGAGCTCAACGGTGTTTAAGAGCTTAAGGCCATGGAGTGGTTTGTAACTCGAAGAGGTGCTCATTCAAACCCAACGTAGTGTCACAAATTTGATTATGAGGGATCAAATTTCATAAATGATGCAGAGAGCTTAACATTGAAAATAATGAGATAGCTACGGAGCTCGGTGGATCTCTAAAGGGGCTGTTATCCAAAATTCACCCCTATTCATCATCATCAAAAAGATAGATTTATTAATTTTTATGAGGGTAGATATATTAAAATAAAATAAACATATTCAGCTCCAGTCAATTAATGCTCATTCCCATCAAATGACATCATGGAAGATGCCCTAAGGGAAGACCCAAAATAGTTGCTCACAAAATCATAGTGAAAGAAAAAGTCAAGGCCATAAATTTTGCATTTCTCAACAAAATCACATGAAATTAGTACCATTTGAATCATGGCTTTTAGCCATTTGAAGCACAAAAAAATCAAGAAATTCTAGATTTTATGAAGGATAGAAAATGCATCTGGGTTTAGAACAATGTTTTATTTGGTGGTTGGGAGTGCAATTAAGAGGCATGGTCATCATTCTTTCATTGCTGCAAGTCATGGGACAGTATGGGGAGCCTTTTGCAAGGAAAAAAACATCATTTCACTCCATTTAATACCTCTTACTAGTGGTTAAAGGAAAGATTTTGGGATTTTCATTTTCCCTCTCTCTTTCTTCTTATTTTTCTATAAATTGGAGTGTTGGACTCATTGTAAAAGGAGGTAGTTTTTGTTGTAGCAAAGCTCTTTCAAAATTTCTTTGTGACGCCAATGTGCTGCAGCCCTTATAGTGGACTCCTTCCATGGTGATCCAGGCCCTTATTTTGTAAGATATTGAAACTGTGCATATTAATGAAGCAATAAAATACAAGTTTATGGATGCATCTTCCCCTGTTGTGTTTGTTTGCACTCTTCTTTCCCTTTCAACCTTCATTACATCATAAGACAAGAGAAATGTAAAATAATGTCTAAATGATTTTATTCAATGTGAGGAGTGTATAAATACAGGAGAGAATGTGGTTAAGAGGTAACCACACATGGCTGAAAGGTCGGTTACATTTAGCCACACTAAACAATGTATTAATTATGCCAACATTCCCCCCGCTAATACATTGTTTTTACAAATCTACCCTAGATTCATCATCTTGTTACATCGTGACATGTCCTATCTCGCTTCTTTGCAACAAGGACTTTGTCTCTGGATTTTCTTGAATCTCTCGCATAAATGTGCTCTCATTTGTAAAAAAAAGATGAAGAAGTGAGCTCAAAAGCTCATGTGGCGCCACAGATGTGCCTGAGGGCATTTAATCTCGTGTTTTCATCTGGATCAACACAACTCTTCTCCCGTCTATATGTCGAACAAGACTCAATCCATTATGTCCGTGAATTACAAGTTTTGGAGACTAGATAAGAGTAGATACCGATGCTCTTGTGGGCTTGACTTCGGCTCTCTCAAATGTGGCACATCTCTATGGTTGCTTGCAATGTTGCTAACATCTTTCGGCACGACTTTCATGCTCTCAGACTATTGCATGGGATCATAGGCTAGTTTTTGCATCCATCTTTGATAGCAAATTTGATGAATGAATGAAGGGGCTTAATCTCGTTTTGTTCTGATTTGATTAAAACAAATTCCACATGTCTCTTGATATTTTGTATGATGTGCTTGCTAATGTATTGCTTGGTCTGTGAACAACAGTTGAGAAGATGTTGGGGGAAGGAGTCTACCAATGCACACGTGGGCTTTTGGTGGTCGATGCCACTCATGTCAGACTCCACATAGTGCTTATAAGTTGGTCAGTGGTCATTGCCACATGCTCTCTTCTCCCTCTTTGGTGACTCCAAACAGTGATTAACCTCACGGCTCACCTCCTCCAGCGTAGGTAGATCACAGACATATCAAGTCGTTGAAGCCAAAATAGGGAAACAACCAAAAATGGCCACGTTGAGAATGTTTTCACATAGGCCAATGCTGCAGGTCACTTTTATATAATGCTGCCACGTCCAACTCATCCAAAGGAGAATCAATCAGATCTTCCAGCACTGGTTTCCACGCAGGTTTGGATTCTTCAAGAAATGCCCAAGCAAATGGAATGGTCAAGGAGATACTAAGAAGGCTCACGTTTGGCTGAAACGCAGGACACATGCGCTTAATCTTCCCATGCAGAAGTTAAAAATGGTTTCAAAATTGAATGCTTCCTCACGGCTCACCAACAAGGAAATGTTCTTCCACCAAACTCCATACAGGAATATTTTCACTGGTTGCTGGGTCTGCAGACAAAAACGAGAGCAAAACGCCAATTCCAAATCACTTCCACACGTCCTGAGATCTGTAAAATGGTCACTATTAAATAGTCTATCTTCCAAATAAACAATGGTCTCCAAATTCCAAAAGGTATAACTAACTTCTCCAACGTTTCTCCTTTTCCTTCACGTGGTTGAGACATGGAAATAGGATACACAAATAAATAAATAAAACAGACTTTATTGATGGGACATCGTTAAAACTTTCTTAGTGCTGAGACTATGGAGAAGGAAGAAAAAGTAGATTGCGGCTTGGTGTCTCGATGTAACCAAACCGCTAGTAAAAAAATCAAGCACTACACTAGATCACCTAGATGCGAGTCATGCTTCTCCTGCTATAGCCACCTCCCCATTGCTCACGATACCAATGTTTTCTCTAGGAGGAGGATAAACTTTGGAAAAACCAGCCAATAAAACAAATGAACTCCTTCACATTATGAACGGAAGATACAAACATAAAACAATAACATAATATTCCACACTGATTCTCATTCATCAAAGAGAGAGGGGATAAATACAATAGAGGTGGAATAAGACAGTTATGAAATATAACCGCTTCAGCAACTAAATAATGTAATACTAATTATTATGCTAACAAAACTTGGGATACCTCAAAAAAATGGTGAGCTATATTTCTTCATTTTCGGAGTCTGAAATGCATGCAACCTCTGAAATCCCGAAATTTAGACTTTAAAATTTTGGTTTAGGAAGTCAAGCTACTGTTCACCGCTCAAAATGGCTTGAGAGTTCGAAAGTCTAAAACCTAAAATTCTGAAAGTCCAAAATTTAGACTTTCAAAATTCAGAATTTTAGACATTGAGTCTTGCTTTTTATGTTTTGGGGCTTAAGAGTTCCAAAATCCCAAAACCCGAAATACCAAAATCCCGAAACCCAAAATCTAAAATCCCAAAATCCCAAAACCCAAAATCCCAAAATCTTGAAACCTGAAATCCTGAAATCCTAAAACCTAAAATCCCAAAACATGAAATCCTGAAATGCGAAATCTTGAAATCCTGAAATTTGAAATCCTGAAATCCTAAAATCCTGAAACTTGAAATCTAGAAATCCAAAAACCTAAAATATCGAAATCCTGAAATCTTGAAATCCCGAAACCTAAAATATTGAAATCTGAAATCCCAAAATCTCGAGACCCGAAATCCCAAAATCCTGAAACAAGAAATCTCAAAATTCCAAAACACAAAATTTCAAAAAACTAAAAATACCCTTTTGAAGATTAGCCCCGATCTATCAAGTGGTGATATTTGGACTTGTTTTGAGTAAGTTAAGCCCCTAAAAATTGATTTCAAAGTTCATCTTGGGAGGTGAAAAGTCTGAAATTGGCGAACTTGCAATTTCATTCGCCTAACTCCAAAATGAATCCTCCATCGAAACAAACCCCGTCGGCTCCTCTGCATGCAAGGTCATGTTTGTTTATTTTTCCTGAGAGGTAAAATTGGATAACAATTTGGTGACTTGTGGGATCACTTTCCTGCTAGGTGAAAGATAAGTTTCCTTGAAGTATCCATTAGGCACAGAGTCATGAATGATAGCCTGATACTGATATTTTTCTTGAAAATTCTCCCCGAATGCTTACACTTGCTGATCCTGAACCTGTTCCACTACTTGCACTCTCAATTCTCATAAGAAAATCTTGAAGGTGAGATTTTGAGAGTAGAAAATTGTATTGACGTGGAGCTTTCACATGTCCCTGAAATGGACTACTACAACATTCACCTTTGGAGGCACATTGAACTGCACAATGATTCAACCTAAGAGCAATAAAACCTATGCCGAAGCACTTAGGAAACTGAAACCTAAACTCTAACAAGAAAAATGTGCATACGTACTTAGAGGAATTAAAATCCTAGGCTAATATTTACAAGGGTGAAACCTTCCTTTTCAATAATAATGTTTAAGATAGATTCCGTTAACCGGAATTGGAATTTCCTCTCCATCCAATGTAGACAATTGGAAGGCATTGCTACTTTTACATCCTGTGACCATGTAGGGGCCACTCCAAATGGCATAAAACTTGGAATGCCTTCCTGATTTTGATAGATCTGTGTCCCACTTCAAAACTAGGTCCCCTTCCTGAAAGGTCCTTGCTCTTTTTCTTATCAAACCATCTTTTAACTAAGGCTTGATCCTTCTCCATTGTTTGAACTGCATGTTCTCTGATCTCTTCCAATTCCACCGAGTTCGCATATCTATCCTCCATTGGTTCAAACTCAGACAAATCCAATTGCTTCATGAGCTCCAATGCGGGTAGCTCTAATGATATAGGCAACACTACCTCTTTCCCATAGACCAACTTGTAGGGAGAATTACCTATTGACCTCTTTGGTGTGATCTGTCAGCCCAAAAGGATGATTTTAGCTTGGTATGCCATGTCTCTGGTTTTCTTCTAGAGTCCTTTTGATGAATCTTAGTAGATTCTTGTTTGTGGACTCGCCGCCATTACCACTGTGGGTAATAGTTTGAAGAGGTGCTCAAGTAGATTCCATTCTTAAAAACCATTATGTGATCTTAGAACCTAGGGAATGCTAATGTGTTGTATGCGATATGATAGTGGTAGGTACTCCGAACCTAGTCACTATCCCTTCATAAAAGCCTAATATGCTAGGCTCGTTGGCTTCTTTGAGAGCTACCGCCTCAGTCCATTTGGTGAAATAGTCTGTTGCTGGGAGAATCCACTTATGACCTTGGCTATGACCCTAATGAAGTTTGATCCCCATTGCATGAATGGTTGGTCAACTTAAATTGGGTGCAATGGGAGTGCTGCTAGTCTTTCCTTTCCTGTGAAGAATGCACATTTCTTACATTTTTTATCCATGTGTAGTAGTCATTGAACACCATGGGCCAATAACAACCCACCTTCATTATCTTGAGAGTTGTTACCCACAGGGAAAAATGACCTCCGGCTGCTCCATCGTGAAACTCCTCCAAAACTTTCTCAATTTGACCTGTCCCAATGCATCTCAGTAGAACACCATTGATGTCTTTCTTGAACAAAACCCCATCAACCAACACATATGGGATGACTTGTAATCTGAAGTACCTCCTCTTTGCTTTGCTCATTTTTGGAGGGCATAGGCATGTTTGTAGGAAGTGTATAATATTTTGAGTCCAACAAGGGATAGGCACATTATCATTCACTTGCCTTTGACCATCTTGTAATACCAATACGACTTCATTTCCATTGCTTGCATCAACTTGTTGACTTGAGGCTAGCTATTCACATAATCCCTTTCCACGAACCAACTTAGTGACCTTAATTTCAATGTCATATTCCATGACACGAGTGATCCATCCTGCATATTTCTCATTTATATCCTTGTTCAAAAGGAATCTTTTTGTCTCCATAGAGAATACTGAATTTTATTGTTTGAGACAAGGTGCTTGAACTTCTTCAAACTCTTGATCACCGCAAGGACATGCTTTTCAATGAAGGAGTACCTATTTTCATATTCCTCCAAACCTTGACTGAAGAAGGAAACCAGTTTTTCAGAACCCTCTTTGTTCTTTTGCACTAGGATTGTAGAAACCGTGTCACCGCCACCAAAGGCATAGAGCATGAAGTCCTTCGAGAAGTCTGGATTGACGAGAGTTGGAGCTTGAGATATAGCCTCTTTTATTGCTTCAAAACTCACTTTTCCTTCATTTTTCATCTAAATGCCATGCTCTTCTTCAACATCAGCGTTATTGGCTTCACAAGAGCGGAAAAATTTGGCACAAACCTATGAACAAAATTGATCCTTCCTAGAAAGCTCTGAAGAGCCTTCTTATGACTTGGAAAGGGAAATGCTCAAATTGCTTTGACTCTTTCTGGGTCAATCATCAATCCTTCCCTTGACACAATATGGCCTAGGATCTTGCCTTCATGAGCTAGGAATATACATTTTTGGGATTCAATGATACCCCAAATCTCCTACATCTTTGAAATACCTATCTCAGATGAAAGAGGTGATCTGCTACATTTTGGAGAGAACACATATTGTCAAGATATCTCCTCAATGTTCCTATCTCCTCAATTTTCCTCTTCTTTGAATCGCATATTGAACATTACCCTTTGAAAAAGTGGCTGTTAGATAATCACAAAAGTCTTATATAGGCATTAACCAACGTGGTTAGTGGTGGAAGCCATTTTTTTGAGTTTCATCTTCTTTCGACCATTCTTGATTTGGTAACCATCGAGGACAGGAAAATATTTGCACTGGATAACACTTGTAAGTTTAGTGCACCATTGAAACAGTTGGGATTGATCTATGAGGTAGATGCGGGGGACCACCGGTTGTACTCTTGTGGCATGTTGTTTTGTTTTGGAACCAAGGATCCGATTTGAAGCTACGTTTGGATCATATGGTTGGAATTTCTTGACAACTTGAGGTTGTAATTGATTTGTAATTTTGATTTTCAACTTGTTTAAGTTGGTGGCTCTATTTTGTTGATATGGGGGCCTATTGATAATGAGTTTGAGGCTTTGATACGATCTCTAGAACTATGAGCTTGTTATATCTTGATAGTCACTAGCTCATTTCCTATTTTGTAGTTGCTTCATAACCCCCTACTGTAGGTTTTTTGAAGATGTTTAAAGAATTAGAAGCCTCATGTTGTGTGCTTTCTGTCTTGCTCGGGGCTAGAATGGGATTCCACGGCATTTCTAATGAAGGAGCTCATATTTAGATAGAGAGGAATTGGTGACCTTGATGCAATCCTACTAGCTTGAACCAAGTATTTTAGCCGATAGCAATGTTAAAGGTGCGGGTAAGGTTATACCTCACATTGAGATCATCATGGAAATATATGAATTTATAGCTTTAAAGAAATTTGGGAATCTTGTTGGTCCATAGCGCACTACTTGATTATATCCCATGTCCTCTGGAACAAGGAAGTTGAAATAAGTCAATGTTCATTAAATATCCCTCTTGATTGTTGTCAATTGTTGGATAAAGACAAATTATCCCCTTTTCCCCAAATTGATATGGAGGGCTGTGAACAAATGGTCCCACTGGATAGATGAGTTTGTTAGGCTTCTAAACCATTGAAAGCTTTACCCTTAAAAGATGAAGCTAAAAACTTTACCGCAATATCCATTTCATTGATTTCATGAACCCCATAGACATTCTTTTGCAATGTTTAAAGGATGAAGTCAATCGGAGTTGTGAGTTCTCTAGGGGCTGAAATATGGGATGTTCTTTGTTTGCTGCAATTGAACTAGATTTTGAGCATTTAGGGAAAGTGGAATACTTCCTTTGAATTTGACATAGGGATTAGGTTGCGCCATCCCGATTGGTCGAGAAATCCTGTTGATTGAAGGAAAGGTCTACCGGTGGAGATGGTGATTTTCACCTGTCTTCTTCCTCTCCTTCCTCTTCCGGTGATAATTGTAGGTATATAAGGAATCACTCTTCTTAAGTATCGAACTAGTTTGAATTATTCTCATGTACTTGGGAAACCTATGTTCTACACCACCGAATTTCATCCCTTGAGTCACTCATTAGATGTGTTGGGAAATGAGCCAATAAAGGCTAGATTTTGATAAGTTACACACAAAACTTGATGGAATAAAAGTTAAAACATTGAAGGACTGTGTATTTGATATTTTGAAGGTTGAAAATTGATATGGAATGACAGTCGAAAAACTTAAAATGCAAGACTTCCAAATGTCAAAATACCCGAAATTAAAATTGGAGAAGTCCAAAATTTTGAAATCCAAAAACCGAAATTGAAACTCGAAATTCAATAAAATTCCAAAATTTCAAATATAAAAATTTCATAAAACTAAAAATACCCTTTTAATATTATCCCCGATATATCAACCGGTGAAATTTGGACATGTTTTGAATAAATTAAGCCCTTGAAAATTGATTTTGAGTTCATCCTAGGGAGGTGAAAAGTCTAAAATTAGAGAACTTGCAATTTCTAAATAGGAATTTCTTGAAAATTCCTTTAAAGCTTGTTGAATGACCTCTTGGTCCAATTTTGGAGGTAGGCATGCCAAAATTGTTGATGCGTAATCACAACACCCCTTAATGTCACGTCCCAAACTCACTGGGTTGAAACTTCCAAATTTCGCATAAATGGAGCTTTTCCCAAAGTGTGGGAAGTCCAAAATTTGAAATCTCTCAGATGAAGGTCGGTTCATATTCCTCTTTTGATGCACACATTCAAAAAGTTCGATCTAAAATCTAATCTAATTTCAAAAGGAGACATTTAAGAAGACTATAAAATAAACCTAAATTAAATAGGTGATGCCCAAAGGAATATATCCATTAAACAAAACCATTAAAATGGAATTAAGCCCATGCACATTGATAACCAGTTTAGCAATGAGAGATCAGAAAATCAATGAACATAAGAGAGGGTTGAAATCATCCACAAACTTATTTTAATGCTCCAAGAATTTGATAATGTAATCCATTCAATGGCCTAGAGGCAAGATTGCATTTTACGGTTTACATGGGAGGTTTGAACTCCACAAATTCACTTGTAGACAAGAGAAGAAGGGAGAGTGCAAAACAAACATGTCCAACTTTTTTGTTTTAAATCCCCTTTAAATATATAGGAAGAATTAGAGAAAAGATAGAAGAAATCTGAATTCTTGTTCAAATCCCAAAAGACCAATGAATTCACGAAACAATGATGGGTTCCCAACCGCTGAAACCCATGCCTCCAAACTATTCTCTTTGGGCAAGAAAGGAAACCCATACCCATAAAGGTGAGAAACATGAAATTTAAAAAAATAAAAATACGTATTTCTTCATTTTCCAGAGTCCGAAATCATGAACCTCCGAAAGTGAAATTTGGACTTTTTGAAATTTTTGTTTTTGAAAATTGATTTTGGAGTTTATCCTGGGAGGTGAAAGTCTAAAATTGGAGAACTTGAAAGTTTCAAAGTCAACTCCAAAATGGAATCCTCCATGATCGAAACAATTTTAGACATTGAGTTCAAAATCTCAAATTATTCACATGGGACCCCGAAACCGCTAAAATCCCAAAACTTTCATGAAATTTATCTCAAAATACCCCGAAGATTACATCAAATGGTGATCAATTTAAGACCTTGAAAATTGATTTCGGAGTTTATCCCGCCTTAGTGTTTCCAATTTCAACCCAACTTGCAAAAAACAGGAGAACATTATTAGCATGCATAAGGAATAACAATTCATTTATTCATCCAATTGTTTTGTACATATATTTCCATATTGACATTAAAACTATTATGATGCAAACTGATAAATACTAAATTATCATGCAAATCACAACATTTTTAATTACATTTTTTAATTAATATGGAATATAAAATTTTATTTTATTTTATTTTTTATTTAGGTTAATATATAGTTAACTTCGTTAAACATGGAAATGTATATTATCATTGTTAAACAAAGGAAAATAAAATTTAAACTACTATTCTCTTAGTACCTTGCAAAAATAATATTAACATGTTATATTGGGTGACTTGATTTACCAACAATTAAGCTTTGAATTTTCATATCAAAGATAAAAAGGCAAAAAAACCACACTATTTGGGTTCTCGAACCTAATTTCAAAAGTGAGAACATTATTGGCAAGTAGAAGTGATAGAAATATATTTGTAGTCATCTATATTGTTTGAATTCCCATATTGAACTTAAAATAAGGTACTAAATGGCCTTATTCTATTTTTTCTATACATAAGATTATATTTCTATTGTAGGATTTATGTATTTGAATATTTTGAATTGTATCACAACATTTTTATTTACATTCCACTTCTTAGTGAGTTGGCATGTATTTCATTTCAGTTTTACTGATGAAAATCATGGAGCATTGTTATTTTTATTAAAGTATAATATTTAAATAAATGTTTCTAGGTTGACATCCCATAAAGAAATAATGTTGGAAGCCTTTTCACCCATAAAGAAATTGTGATATGTTAATTACTCATAATCCATTATCCCACTCTCACGTGTTATAAGTGACATAGACACCTACTATTTGGTTTTCCCAATGGTTGTTTTTTCTATTGTTATTGTCGAAGAAAATGATAGAATTTATAATATTGAATACAAATAATGGAATGATTAGAAACATTTATATGTTTTCGGAAAAATCTTCTAGATTGGAACTTTTTATGTAAGAGGATTTGTAGATTGTAACTATTTTATTTTCCACCTAGGTCAATCTTAACATCAGGTTATCAATTGTTTTACTGGATTGAAATGGAAAGTAGATTGTATATATTTTTAAGATAGTTTTCTTATGTACAATGACTTGGGTCATCATCACCACATTTACACACTATTTTCCCTCAATTCACAAATTTTATTTATAAGTATGTGGTTATGTCAAAATGTGGCAGGGTACAGTTCCCAAGTAGATAAGAACCATAAACACATGTTTGTAAATGATATTAAATCTCCTCCCCAAATGCATGCATTGAGGCCAATAACAGCTAATCCAAACTCAAGTTACATAAGTAGGTAAGAACCATAAACACATGTTTGTAAAGGATATTAAATCTCCTCCCTAAATGCATGCATTGAGGCCAATAACAGCTAATCCAAACTCAAGTTACATTATCTCCCATGAAAATGTTGGCACGTATGAGAAGGGAAAACAAAAGACAAAACTACTTTTTTTCATGCCATGTGTCCTCTTAAAACTCCAAGTGCATCAACCATGACAATAACAACAAAGTACAAAGTGCAGCTTTGGCACATGTTTTTAAGGTCAAAGAAAACAAATTTGCAAGAGGAAAGTGCCAAGTGGAAAGTGCTTTTTGCAAGTAGTTTGGGATCTATGTATAAAACCTAGACACATTTAGCACATATATTAGCAAACAACCAAAATATTAAGGATGCCAAAAACATGCCACGTATGTCTTTTTTAATTAAAAAACACCACATAGCCTCCTTAAGAACTTCTTCACCACTCAAGCACAATTTGCATGATTGCTTGGAATGTTTTTAATGCCAAAAAAATGCATATGGGTAATAATTTCAGAACCATGTTTTAGTCAAAAAGTACATATTGAAGAGGGGTTGATAAATTCTTTAAGTTATAAAGAAAATATTTCAATTATATATGGAACAAAGCATAGTTTAGTCATATTTGACATTGATTTCATGAACTAATAAGTACATGAAACTCTACACAAGTGCAATTTTGGAACCAAAATAGTGACTAAAGCGGCCATTAGGAGGAGATAACCATACAAAAAACCAAATAATGTTTAGGTAGACTATAAAAGAAAATTTTGAACTTGATAAGGTGTCAAAATGTCATGGGAGCAAAATTATTTTTACAATTTCACTCAATGAACAAAAATATGTTTTCCATTAAAAATGTCATCTCAATAAAGTTTATAAGACCAAATGAAGACTCATGAATCAAAATTTGAATACCGTAGTCTCATTGAGATGAAATTTCACTATTCTGCATGATGAATCTATTTATGGGGACAATTTTATAACATAGAACAAGACGAGGCAATAAAATGTTAACCAGGCTAAACTAGACTAGTGAAGACAAATTTATCAACATGGATTGTTTATACTTGAAATTTTTTTCAGGTAATTTTAATGTATTTAACCACAAGCTAGAATGTTTTAGGAAGTCGAGATTTTTTTATGACAATAGTTGGCTCTTTCTAGGGACATGGCTTGTGAAGGACAAACAAGGCATAACATAGACTTTAAAATCAAGCTCTTTCTGGGGACATGACTAGTGCCTTATCTATTGGGCAACAAACTCGGGCTCAACACAAATTTTTAATGAGCCACTTTCTCAAGTTGCAATTTTTGAGAAAATACATAGACACACTCAGGAAAATGGAAAGGAAAAAAATCTAGAATGGGGAAAAGAAAACTTTGTACAAGGGAAAGAAAGAGTATATACAAGTTTATACAAATCCAACAATAGGATGAGATAGATAGGTACCCTTACAGTGAAATGGATTTAATGTATGAATCTCTCATGCTCTAAATATGTTCAGTTGATCATACCAAGACTCCGTGATAACTCCACATGGCCTTAGAAGAAGAAGAAAGAAAAAAATCCATTCTCAAACTGATACCGCATAGTGAATTCACCCAGATGCAATGAATTCTCTAACACTTGTTAAAATTTTTACTCCTCTTGTAATGAGAAAGTGCTTAAATTAACTTCTCTCCTTCAGTCTGTATTATAATAGGCACCGAACCATATGGACATCTATCACCATCTCTCTTACATACATAAATTGATTAGTCTTGAAAATTCCTCTCATGAGAAGACATGGTCATTATTTCATTCTCATCGCACACTTGACAATTGAACCAGACATTGCTTATTTCCTCTGGAGATGAGTTAGGGAGAAAATGTCCATCAAGAATAGATTTATCACCAATGAATCCTATCCCTGCATTAATGAATAAAACACATCTTTCACAATGAGGATCCTCGTTCTCATTCTCATGGTTACCCAACTCCACAATTTCCTTTTAGTGGGAAGAGATATGGAGTGATGTCCTTCTTCTTGGCATAGTGAATTGACCAATTTGCATGAAATTTGATTAGATGTATTACTAATATTTTATTTTCCACCTTCTGCAAAAATCAATTTAGGAGATTTGTTTACCTCTTTAGTACATCTTAGAATGGAAAGAAATTAACTGCCACTAGAAATGAGAATGAATACACCTCTTCATGGGTTGAAACAACAACGAAGTAGACTTCAAATTCTAATCTGGGAATGGATGGAGTGTTTTTTATAAAGCAAAAAATGTTATCAGTGCATGAATTGTCATCATCGTCTTTCACTTATTCCACCTTTACAATTTTCATCTTACCTATGATGACTATGGGAAACCATTCTTCCATCTATATATACAAGACCAATCCTTTCACTTTCAACTTCTTCTAGACCATGTTTTTTAGACACATTGCCCTCAGAGTCATATAACTTATCAACATTAAAAAATAATTGAGAAGAGTCAATCAAGTTTCCATTTATTTCCTCATTTTCAAAAAAATTCCAATCTACAGTAGAAATTTCCCCAACCTCATTTTCATATAATTCTACCATATTATACATCTCACCATTTCTTGATGGTCATCATGGCTTCTAGCATGGATTTCAATGCAAAGATAAAATGTTGACAACCAACACATCACATCCCATAATCATAAGTAGGGGTTGAATTTGATGGCTGTTTAGATGCTTTTCAAGATTTTAGCCATTAAATACTTGCAAATTTCTAAAATAACCATCACATATGACTTGCACATTTAAAATATAGTTTTAATTTTTTATATAAATTGTATGCAAACTATATAAATATAAATAAACATATATTCAAAAATTAAATAAATATATATTAATCTTTCATATATCAGTGTATACATTACACTATATTCTAGAAAAATTACTATCGTATAAGAATTGTTTAACAAACATAGGTGACTGTCAACTTTAACCCCGATCATATGTGTAAACAATATTTAATCATTCAACGAAATTTTCATATTCAAAATGCCAAAGTATTAAATCTGCAAGGTACTGGTTTAACACTTTTTCTATTAAATCATTTTAAACAATTATAACAGCTGTTTAAAATAAAAAATTAACAACATTTTAATTAAGCTTAAAGAGATTGATGTATGAAAAAATATAAAAAACAAAATAATTAAACAAAATACAGGCTGCTGTAATGTATATTATATATTAACCAAAGAAAATAACGCTTATGGATTTGTTGAATTGAAAGAGGCTAACTCACAAGCAGGAGAATGCAAGTAAAAATGTTGTAATACAATAATAAAATATTCAGACAATAAAATCCTGTGCACATAAAAAAATAGAATCATGTAATGGTGAATGAGACCATTATGAGGCGGCTGAAAAATTTATTGCCATCAGTTTTGCATGTCAATAATGTTCTACCTTTGAAGTTTAGGTTGGAAAAAGCCTCAATTGTCAACTTTCGAAGTCCAATACATAACGGGAATGTTAGGTTGGAAAATTGGAGTTCTAGTTTGTCTGCTGGAGTAGCACGACTGATTGTCTATATATGGTAACCATCTTCAGCTATGTATTAACACAGTTCTATCTGCCTCATCACTTCTATTCCTGTTGTCGAAGATTTAGAAATAAAATTCTGAAACTTGTTATTCCTTTCATACAAGAGTGTATTTTTACAAGATGGCTGTATTTCCTTTGCCCCATGTAGAAGGTGATGATTCAGCTGATAACAAGGCAGCTTCCCAAACAAAATCATCATCATTGCCACTATCGTCAGATATGCAAAGAGGAAGGCAACCTCAGCTGTGTGATGTTTGGAGATGTCCAAGGTGGCAACGACTGGAAAGATTTGCTTGATCCCATCGATTCCTTTCTCAAAGCTGAAGCACTCCGATATGGAGATTTAGCCCAGCTTTGCTATGACGCCTTTGACGGTGATACTCATTCCAAATACTACGGCACCTGTTACCACAATAAAGCTGCCCTATTTGAAAAGATGGGAATTCCATCATGTGGCTACCAAGTCACTAAATATATATATGCTAATACTGATATGTTAAACCAAATTTTTGGTGAGAAGCCCAAAGACAGAGGTGTTTGGTTAGGTTTTGTTGCAGTTTGCACTGATCCAAATGAGATAAAGAGGCTTGGAAGACGAGATATAGTGATTGCATGGAGAGGAACCCAGACAACTCAAGAATGGATACAAAATCTCAGAGATTTTCTTGTACCCACAAGATTATCCTATAAATGTGGAAGAACCGGCAAAGACCATATTATAAGCGAAGGGGTACGAATTGAGAGAGGATTCCTGAGCTGCTATACGTCAACCATCCGTCAACATGAAGATTCTGAAGGAAATACTGTAAACATCAGCACCAGAGATTTAATACTTGCAGAAGTGGGGCGATTGCTCAAAGTTTACGAAAATGAGATTGACAATTTAAGCATAACATTTACCGGACACAGCTTGGGTGCTGCTCTTGCAACGTTGAGTGCTTATGATGTCAAACAAATGCTTAACTCTGACCATTTTGACGATCATATTCCGGTCACTGTCTTTGCTTTTGCCTCACCAAGGGTAGGAAATCTTGCCTTTGCTAAACTGGCTGAGAAGATTGGAGTCAAAGTTTTGAGGTTTGTCAACAAAAGTGATGTGGTTCCCAAAGTGCCTGGACTCTTTATGAACGAGAACATGGGATTTCTCAGCAAATTTCTGCATTGGCTTCCCTGGACATACTTCCATGTTGGGATGGAGGTTGCTTTAGAAAATAACTCTTCTCAATACCTTGCTCACACCCATAATCTTGCCTACTTTCATAATTTAGAGGTTTATCTGCATTTGATAGACGGCTATGTTGGAGATAACAAGCCATTCAATTCTTGTGGAAGAGATCATGCTCTTGTGAACAAGAGCTGCGATCTATTGAAGGAGAAATATGAAATTCCGCCAAATTGGTGCAGAAGCAGAAACAGAACAAAGGTCTCATTCAAGATCCACATGGCAAATGGATGCAACCCACAAAATCAGTAGATGAAGAGGACTAGGAAGATAACAGCCCTCTTTGATTCTCTGTTATTATTTTCGTATACTGGACTACTAAGGCTCATGATATGCATATTGCATGATTCTTGTAACTTATTAGACGTCCTGAATACCCAAGATTGGTAGGAAGGAACATATTGACTCAAGAAAACTGTAATTTGTCCACAATTGTGAGAAACGTTTTGCAAAAAAAATTCTTTGAAAACTATATTTAAAAAAACACTATAATTGTTCACAATCATCCCTCAATTTGTTCACAATAAAATTATTTATATATATAAAAAATTAAAAAAATGAAGATGACACTAAAAAGATAACATTCCATGTCTTGGAATAAATCAAATAATCCAAAGGATTACAACACTTTATTTTAATGCTACAAATATTATTGTATATTTTAGGTTTCCGCATTTATGCGTTTTATATCTTAATTAGAAGTACGAAATTTTGAAAATAATTTTGCCTAGGGAAGGAAGAGCTCTCAGTGTGATTAGGATCAGCTGGTTGTCCTCCACCTTTTCACCGAGTGCCACAACCTCTACTCATAGTTCTGTCACGTGATATAAGAATTCTTCTTCTTTCTCGCAATCTTTCATAATGTGCGTATGAAGCTTGGTTTGAAGATGGAGAATTTTCGTCTAGTTATTTGCTTCGTAGATGGTGCATAGAGCATCCCAAGCCTCCTTTGATATTATCACATCCTGAATGTGAGGTTGAAATTTGTCGAGAATGTTGAGAGTGATCAACATCAGTGATTCTGGATCATCCTTATCAGATTTTGTTCTTTTGTCAGCTCCGGTTAGATGTGTCACTGTGGCAATGATGATTTCCCATAATTCTTTGAATTTGAGAATCGTGCACATATTCGTTTTCTAGGTGGCATAGTTTGGTCCTATGAGAAACTGATCATCGGAAAACATCTTGAGAGAAGACATGAGGCCAGAAATAAAATTTTACTATTGTATCCAAAAGTACAAATCCTTACATATGAAGAAGTGAATGAAGGTGAGCTCGGTATGCTCGTGAAGTGAGAAGTAGATGCTTGTGGGGGCATTCTATATCATATTCATCATCTGCATCGTATCCTTCCTTGAGCTTGGTATGAATATTCTCCGCCTACCAGTGCACGTCGAACATGAACAGGTCAACCATCCTTGACGCACTATGTCCTCAAATTGTAAGTTGCTAATGTTTTAGATATTTTTCGGTGAAATTTAAAAATATTGTTGTTGAAGGAAGGAAGATGCATATTGAACTTGCTAATGCTCAAAATTCTAGGAATATGATGAGATAAATGATGAAAAAGACATAAAATGCTGTAGACACAAGATATGCCAAAACAACTTGAAAATGAATCCTTGGATGAGGTAAATAATGATGAAATATGTTCAAAGGAGATATCTATTGAAAGTGATATTCTGGATATTACACGACTTCTGAAAGAGATCAAATTTTTTTCCTTTCATTTGTCTTCACATTGATGCTTTTCTAACTTATAGAGACAAGGAGATGAATGAACTGAAGGAGTGCGTGTAAAGGTTTGTGAGAATGGTAGAAGGGATTTCAGAACCCTAGATCAATATTCAAGCATTATACTTTTTTATGGCTATGAAAATGAAGTTTGAGTAGCTTGATATTATCCAGAGTGAGAATGAGAATAAAAACCTAATAGAAATTGTTCATGAGGATCCTCCACACTTTGAACTATGTATTCCCTATAGATACCTCAATGCCACTAGTGAGTACATTCATTGTGAACGTTTTGGTGCCAAGTTCAAGTTGACATCACTGAAAATAATGAAGTTAACAAGGAATATGGGTTGTCTTTCATGGCTTCATATCTACCGCATGAATGAATTTTTGAAGAAGTGGACTACAAGAAAAGTTAGTAGCAATCGATGCCCCCTGCTTGGCCGATTTGCTAGGTGTAACAAAACTTTTAAGAGCTTCCTGCATCAAATTTCTCTTTGAAGGAATCGAAAGTGCTTCCCACATATTGATTGCTATATCTATTAATATAGAGAGCACACCTTTATATAGGCTGCGAGAGGGAGGACAGAGAAAAATAGTTACATAACTGTTTACTAACAATTACTAACAACAATGTGTTAATAATGCGCTAACATTCCCCCCCTTAATACATTGCTCTTACAAATGTACCCCCTAAACAAATCAAACTTCACTTTGCCGAGAGTCTTGGTGAGAATATCTGCAATCGAAAATGGTAGAGGGCAAGATCTTTGGAGCTGAAGTTGGTGGTTCAAAACCTGTTCACGAATGTAGTGACATTCGACCTCAATATGCTTTGTCTTTCATGGAAAATAAGATTCTTCACAAGCTTCAACACACCTTGATTGTCGCAGTGAATGATGGGAGGTTTCTCTTTTGGGAATCCCTATATCTGCAAGAATGTGATGTAACCAAATTGCTCACACACACTCCTCATGCGGTGTGGTATTCACCTCGGATGGATGAGAGAGCAACAACATTTTGCTTCTTGCTAATCCATGAGATAGGTCTAGATCCGAGATGAAAAACATATCCTTGAAGTGGATTTCTTGTCATCAACGGATCTAGCATAGTCCGAGTCTGATATCCCTGCAAGAAGAACTGAGTGTTCTTCTGATACTCCAGACCAAAGTCAACTGTACCTTGGACATATCTCAACACATGATTTGCTGCTATCCAATGACATTTCTTTGGCTCCTGCATAAATCTGGTGAGATAGCTCACTGCAAAGAAAATATCTGGTCCTGGTATAAGTCAAGTAAATGAGACTCCCACAAGCTACCTGTAGTGAGTGCCATCTACCTATGGTGAATCCTGGAATCTAGATAATTGCAAACCTTTTTCCATAGGTGTGGACATTGGTTTACAATCTGACATTCCATACTTTTTTCAGGAGTGTCTTGGCATATTTCATCTGGGAGACGAAGATATGATTCTTCTTCTACCATATCTCTAAGCCAAGACAGTAGTGAAGTAGCCCCAAATCGGTCATGTCGAAGGATTTCTTTAGATCATTCTTTACATCATCTATAAGATTGTCAGAACTTCCTGTGATCACAAGATCATCTACGTACAAAACAGAATGACAATCTCTATTCCTACCTTCTTGATATACAAATTTGTATATGAGGGGCTATGAGTGAATCCATGCTGTAATAGGTGATCATCAATTTTTATATACCATGCCCTAGGTGCTTGTTTGAGTCCATAAAGAGACTTTATCAGATGACATACCTTGTGTGGTTGATGCTCGTCTACAAACCCTTCAGGTTGGGCCATGTACACTTCTTCTTTTAGATCACCGTTTAGAAAAGCACTCTTGACATCCATCTACTGAAGTTTCCATCCATTTTGTGCTGCCAGTGCAAACAACTCGATGGTTTTGATCTTCGCAGTGGGTGCAAAGGTCTCATCATAGTCAATTCCTTCTTGCTGAGCATAACCCTTTGCAACAAGTCATGCTTTGTGTTTGTCGATTGAACCATCTGCCTTATATTTTGTTTTGAAAATCCATTTGCAGCCAATGGATTTCTTACCTGGAGGCAGATCGACAAGTTCCCACGTCTGATTCTGAATTAGGGAATCATATTCAAGCATCCATAGCCTGTTTCCACTGTGGTTGGTCTAATGCCTCACGAACAGTGTCAGGTTCGGTGCTCTCAACAACTGAACTCATGAGTGTAAAATTTACCTCATGTCTAGCTTGACTTCGTGTTCTGACTCCCATAGAAGTACCAGGAAGTGTGTTCAGGTGTGCATCCCTAATAGTATTCTGGACCCATTTCAGACGTTGGTGCTGCTGATGTGAAGATGTGTTTTCCAGTGTGCCAAGATCAATGAAAAAGTCTCCACTCAGCTCTTCTTCTCTCTGAGAAGAATCATCTTGCCCATCATCTGGATGTGTGAGCAATCTATGTGACGAGGTCGGTATTGGATATCTATTGTGTGGCAGGAGTCAAAGGATGACTCATCACATACCACATCTCGACTCTCGTAGATCTTCTTCATCTCAGGATCCATGAGACGATATGCCTTTGAGGTAGTACTATACCCCAAGAAAAGACATGGTAGTGTCTTTGGATCGATCTTCTTCCTTCTCTTATTTGGAACATGCATATATGCAGTACAACCAAAAACTCTCAAATGATGAATAGAAGGTTTACGACCAGTCCATACCTCTTCTGGTGTCTTGTTCTGCAAGATCTTCGTGGGTGCCCGGTTGAGTAGATACACTGCTGTCTGGACTGCTTCTACCCAAAACTGATCCTCCAACTTGGCGGTCGAGAGCATACAATGAGCCATCTCCATGACAGTCCTGTTGTGGTGCTCAGAAATCCCATTTTGTTGGGGTGTGTAGGGTGCAGTCAGATGTTGCTTGAATACCATGTTGCTTCAGGTATGCTAAGAATTTCTTTGACACAAATTCCCCCCCTCGATCTGAGTGGAGGAGAAGAAGAGGCTTCCCAGACTGTCTGGTGGCTTGGTGCTAGAAGGTTTGGAAATTTGCAAATGCCTCACTCTTCTTCCGGAGGAAATATACCCACATTTTCCATGAGTAATCATCAATGATAAGCTGGAAGTACTCAAAACCTTGGAAGCTAGCTGGCAGGGTCCACACAGATCGGTGTGAATGACCTGTAGATGCTCTGTAGAGTGATAAGAGCTCTGTTTGAATGGACCTCTATGTTGTTTACCCGCAAGACATCCCAAGCAAACAAATAAGGAATGGGAGAGTGGAGGAAGCCCTCTTACCATTTCCTTGGCATTGAGCTGATGCAGAGCCCGAAAGAAAGATGACCATATCGAAAGTGCCATAGTGCAGTGGACTCCGTTGTTGAAGCAAGAGAGAGCAATGCTAGATGAAGTGACCGCATCTAGTGCAAATAGATGGCCCTTAAGAAATGCTTGAGCAATGACTGAATCTCCTTGGGAAATGATGCAGGACTTGACCCCTTTCTCAACAAAGAATTCAACCTGCATTGATGGTTAAGAAGTTGACTCATAGACAAAAGATTTGAGGTCAAACCTGGAACATATAGCACCTTCGTGAGTGTACATTTTCGTGTTCCAAGAGGAATGATGACATCACCAATCCCCCTACTGCAATATACTCTTGATTGTCTGCAATGGTGATCCGATCTCCAGTGGGCTGGTCACTCAGAGTATGGAACAACTTCTTATTGCCAGTCATGTGTTTTTTGGTGCCCGAATCAATCAACTAGACATCTTCTGATGGCTGCGAAGTCTGTGAGACTAGAACAATGTTAGAATGAGTCATGTCTGGAACCTCTTCATCGGAGGTGGCATCCTGCTGAGCAGCAATGTGGCCCTTCTACCTCTGATTACAAGCACGCCATCGGGATTTCTTGGAATATCCTTGGCCAAAAGTGCTCTCTTTGCCAGAGTTTCCATACTTGCGACCGTTGTAATAACAGTTCGTAGTTGTGTGCGTATCCGTGGAGCAAATGTGGCACCACCGATCCACCTTGTGGTTCTACTACTTCTGGGGTGGCCGTTGTGGTGGTCACTGCGAAGATGGCTGCTGAGGATGCTGCTTCTGATTCTAGGGGGCTGATTGCCCTTTTCGAGGCTTATGCTTTTGCCTCATGATGAGAGCCTTGTCTTCGAAGGCTTCTTGAACATTTTGCATGGCTTCTTCCTACTGGAGATAATTCACCAGGGTGGAAAAACTCACCTCCTGTTGAGTGATGGTCAACGTGGTGATCAGTGTCTGAAACCGGGAAGGAAGAGCTCGCAAGGTGAGTGGGACTAGCAACTTGTCGTCCACCGGTTCACCGAGAGCAGAGAGTTCTGCACGTAACTCGGCCACACGCCGCAAGAAGGCTTCTACTGATTCGCCATCATGCATACTCATCGTGTGAAGCTTTTTCTAAAGATGTAACTTTGTCGTCAGATTCTTGGCTTCATAGATGGTACACAATGTGGTCCATGCCTGAGAGGAAGTGGTTGCTTCCCGAATGTAAGGTTGCACCTCATCAGAAAGGCTCAGGGTGATAAGCATTAGTGCTTTTGCATCAGCCTTTTCATATTTAACCAACAGATCAGCGTCTGTGGGAGGGGCGTCTTTGCCAGAAACGATCCCCCAAAGATCTTCAAACTGAAGAATCGTCGCATCTTGGTTTTCCATGTGGTGAAATTTGGCCCTTTCAAGAGTTGGGCATCGGATAGCAATATTTTTGGAGCAGACATTTTCAAAAACTCAAAAATTGTATTTTATTTATTTATTTTCAAAATTGGCTACAATGCTTACTGAAGGAATCTATCCCAAAGATGGGCTCTATAGCTCTCGTAGTGAGATGCGGACGCTCCTGTGGGCATTCTACTTCGTGTTCATCATCTGCATCATAACCACGTTCAAGTTCTACATGAATCCGCCGTGCTTGACATCAAACGTCGAACCAAAAATACTCCAATAGTCCTCGCGCACAATCTCATCAAAGAGAATATTCCCAGTGTTGTGTAGCTTGTTGACCAAGGCAAAGAACAGTCCAGTGGTGTCTTTGTTGTCACTCAATGCCCAAATATTTGATGCATTGCTCGCGGTGCTTTGTGCATCCGAGATTTGAGACATATGCGCACACACAGTTTTGTAATTTTCTAGCTTTGCTTACACGTACAGGGGTTTGGATGGTCTTTCACGTGGTTCTACAGGTAGTATGGTAGTCACAACAAAGAAGCATGGCTCTCGCTCAACAATGAAAGTCTGAATCGATCGCTACAGATGTTGGTCGCTTCAGAGAGGATCCAACAATGTCTCCTTCCCTGGCCGTTGTCCATGCACAACAACCAAACTGCAAACTAATGCCTCCAAGGAAGAGGACAGATAGGGACAAAGAGTTAATACCCACGCTACTCTTCCTCCATGTTTTGCTTACACACATTTTCTCAGCAAAGCAGGTCAAAACATATGTTCCAGATTTGAATAAGCCAAGACAGTAGCAAATGAAATCTTCTATTCAATGCTTTTAACTTGGTTGTTGTCCACGAAAGTCGCTCCAGCCAAGAACAGAAACCTCCTCCAGTGTAGGCACACACTCAGCAGGCTCAACAAATTCTCCACGCGATGGGACCAGTCGCCAAATGAAACGCCACAAATTGTTTTCCAACCTTCCACACAGAAAGAGGATGGTTTCAGGCTCTCCAAGACTTTACAGTCTCCACATCAGGCCATTTCCTCCAAATCACGCTTCCTTGGTCGCTGTAATTTCAACGCAGAATTTCAACGCAGAGTAGTTTCTCCACCATGCACTGCACATCACACCAAATCCTCCACGCATAGCAAAAAAAACTCCACCGGCTCGATACCAATGATGGTGCTCCATCAATGTTTTATTGATTGCTATATCTATTAATACAGAGAGCACGCCATTATATAGGCTGCGAGAGGGAGGATAGGAGAAAAATAGTTACATAACTGTTTACTAACAACTACTAACAACAATGTGTTAATAATGCGCTAACATCTTCATCTGTTCAACAATAGTGAAGGGGATACCTACCTCCACTCTGCCAATGTTTCATTAAATGTTAGTATCTTTCTTTAGTAAATGGGAATTTGGTACTGTAACAATTGAAGAAATTTCTTTCCTCACAGTCTGAGTGGTCTGATCCCCTAGCAAGCTTTTCCCTGTATCTTTGTTTGTAACCATTTGAGAATGAGGTTGAGAGGTAGATACTTGATCGACATTTGAAGGATGAACCTCTATTGCTCTCTTTTTGACCAAGTATTAGCAGCCAATGACGTAGATTCAATATTAAACCCACAAAATATTCCTCTTTCTAATTCAATAAGGCAGTCTCTCCCGATGCCTGTGACCGATCAACAACCTCTTGCAAAGATGCGTCCTCTATTTTTTCTGCAGGTGAAGATATGCTCTTGACAATAAGGGTTTGAATAAGCACTCCATTGGGGCATAGATTTTTATTATGTGGCTAAGAGAAAGGGTAACACCATTCATAATCTTGGACCAAGCTGTTTTACAAAGGGACAAGGGCTCTAGAGGAACTAACAATAAGGGGAGCCTTAACATTCAAGGGTTTAACATTGACAACTTGGTTTTGAGCTTGGTTGTTATTTTGAAAGGGCTTCCTGTAGGAATAATACTATTGGTTCTCGGGTTGATAAGGATGAGCATATTGGGATTGTTTCCTCTTGTGAGCTACCAATTCATTTCCAAAAGTTTGAAGCAATGATTTGACCTCATAAAGATAATTTGATGGTGCAGATGTAGATGGAGTTGCCTAATTGGGCACATGAGGAAGAGGAGTTATAGTTGGTTGATTAGTGGGAAACTTGGGATACATAGACATTGGTGGTCTTGGGGCTATTTTCACAACCTGGATCAAGCAATTTTCAGCTCTTATGGCAATATCATAAGCATCGGGTAATATTACTCCACCCATCAACTGAATCATGGCTGCAACATCACTATTCAAATCCCTTAAGTAGTACAAAAATTCATTAGTTGGGGAAGGATTTATCGATACTGGGATCCTGTTCCAAGTTTTTTGGAATAAAAATTTAAAATCTCCCATGAAATCTTGAAGAGATCTTTTTATGGTGGTTAACTGTTCCATATTGACAAGTAATAACTCTTATCCTCGAATTGTTTGCAAAGCTTCTCTCCTAACTCATCATAGCTTGTGTACAGTGGAAACCTCCAACCCACGAAACCATTGAAGTGATTTTCCCTTAAAGGAAATAACAAGAATCTAGATTGGAACATTTTCCTCAGTGATATTATTAACTGCACAGATGCTAGCCACATCTTGAATGTATTCTACAGGAGTGATACTTGTTTCCCCTGTGTAGAAAGGTAAAAGCTTGAGTGCAACTACTATGAGTATAACAATCACAATGAGATAGTGCAAGAGGACTTCCGCTATTAAAAGTAGGGAAATCTTGATCTAGTACTGCTGCCATAGTGGAAAGTGGTTGATTTTCTCTTGGTGGAGGGAACCTTCCAAAAGGAAGTGTAGAATGACCTCTACAAGATGACGATGAAGCTTCAAATTTTCTTCTCCTCGGAGGAGACAAAGACAATACAATATGTTGTTGACTTCCTTTCTTTTAATAAGGTATTGTTTGAATTCTTCACATAAGTTAACACACCGAATCTTAAAATCCAGAGATGTGTAGTCACCGGTACCCTAATTTATGCAAATGTTAAGAGGAGTACCAACTCTTAGTGGTCCCACTGGGTGTGCCAAAAATTGTTGTCACTTGAATTTTGCACCCGTTGAATGTTTAAGTGAACCAATGTAACATGGGAACATCCCCAAGGTGTGGGACCTTGAGACCTTGGGATGAACCTCCAGAGAAGGCCAACTTCCTTCTAAACTTGGTGAATTTTATTTAAGATCAAGATGTAGGGCTACAATACTTAAAATAAAACTAATCTAATTGATCTTGGAATATAGGGTAAGAGAGTTATTGAAATGTATAAAAGTGGTGATGCACCAAAGGTTTATGGAACAAAAGGATTTACTTCATATACATAGAGTAATACTGTGGAAAATAATATCACATGGACATCTCATGATAATATTTTTAAATCACTATGCCAAATGAGTAGAAAACTTGAGTAACAGAGGGGATTCAATAATTTCCACAACTGAAATGGTAAAAATTACACACCACAAGTTACAGATTAATTGAAAAGATAATTGATATAATGGCAATATAATCCACACATACAAGGAATTAAATCATTCACAAGTATTAATCAAATTATAAAAGTGCACAATACATTAAATATTCAAAAGCAAAATATTGTTCTAAATATAACAGAGGCTTAAAGCTTGTTTAAAGAAACCTCAAAATTATATAGCCCTTCACGATGAGATCTAAAAGTTTTTTTAACAACATAATGCATCCTCCCATATATAGACTAAGAGGATCGAGAAATTATATATCTACCCTTTAACTACTTCCTACTAAAAATAGAATGCATTTATATTTATGGAACAACCTCCCATGGAAATAGCAAAAATAATTACACATGTTTGACCAATTAAACCCTGCAACTTCTAGCAGTTCTGAAGCTTGGAGACTGTTCAACAATGGTTGTCATGCCTAGGTAGGACTAGTAGCACTTCCTTCCTTTTGGTTCCTATTTCTTCTCTTCTTCTTAAGCTAACTTGTGCCTGAAATCAAGAAACCGCTTGATAATCCCCTGGAATTCTTCATCCTCAAGTCCACATGCGTAGCATCTCATAATTTATGCTGACTCAGTTTCCCTTGTTACTTTAGCTAGAAATATTTTAGTATTGTTTATCACCTTCTTTAGTTGACTCAGGAAGTTTTGGTAAGATACCAATATGTAAATAGAGTCAAGACTAAAAGGATTCGGTACATCATCATTCTGATTTACCAAACTCTTAAAATGAACAATAATATGATCAATTGGAATAACATCAACATTTTTGTCTAGGAATTTACAATTTATATTGTCGAATTCCTCCATAATGTCATTCAAACCATCCATTGCTTCAACTCGTTTATCTTCAAATTTCAACACGAGCTCCTGCAATATAAGAAATTTGAATTCCATTGCTTCCTTAAATTCAAAACGTTTTGAAACATATCTATAACGCCCTCCTTTAGAAGCAGATCAAAGCTGAAACTTTGAATTTCCTTCCAAGTTTCAAGAGAAAGTTCTAAATTATCAATCTTCTTAGCCAGGAGTTCATTCATCTTCAAGATGACATATTTTTCAACATACAATTCACTATACAAATCAACAACAACTTTAATCAATGGATTTGCCTCTTGAATTAGGTTTTCCATCTAACCCCCTACTATTCTTCCCTTATGTCCAATATTTTACACTACAGAGAAATATGTATCATCAAAGCTCAGAGGAATAATGAGAGTGATAATCTAGATGGGTTGTGTGATCTTAGTTAAAAGGGAAGTTAGCTGTTAAAATTTTCCCTTAAGCTCATCCTTGGTGTCTTTATCTTTATCGTATTTCTCTAGAAAATTACCTAAGGCCACCTGAACATCTTACTTTGCACCTTCATGGGTGAATTTTTGAAAGCAAACTTGGAAACCTGATACTCTGCTGTTATAATTGTCTCTTTAGTTTTCCCCACAGCTGGAGTGGTTATCTCAACAAATAATTCCCCTGTTTGATCAACTGATAGGTTAGAAACAACCCTCAATTGCTTAGCTTGTCTTCGGGGGGTTAGATCTAGAATACTTAAATTGACAACATCAACAATAGGGACTTTATTATTCCATTTTTGTGTTTTCCTATGCAACCACACATGATTATAAGAAGAAGACTCGAGAAGACAACATATGCATTGTTACAGTAGTACTTGGTGTAGTTGATATGACTAGGGAACTAGTTGTAGTCACTGAAAGTGGCAATGATGTGGTGAGAATGTAGGGTGGAGTGGAAAGGATTACCTTAGGTGTGGGTGAAGTAGAATTGGATACGGGAAGAAATTGTTTGGGAAGAGGGGTTACGGAAGGAGATCCTAACCTAAAAATATCTCCAGTTGAAAGAGTTGGAATGGAAGAGAAAACACGAACCATAGAGGGAGATGTAGTGAGAGATGTAGGAGAAGTGGGAATAGAGGAAATAGAATACACGATCAAGGGAAGAGTGAGAGGTGGAGGGGAAAGAGGAACCGAGGACGGTGAAGATGGAAAAGATGAGGAGAGTGGTGCCTGTGACACTTGAGGGATTACAAGGAAACACTTAGGTTAATGACCTTAGTTGGTTGCACTTTTGGAGATGTAGGTCCCTTTTTAGAAACTCTAGAAGAGGATCATGAACATCCAACAATGAAAGAAGTGTTGTCAATTTTTCCCTCGGGAAAAATTGGATAGTAGGATAATATCCTAAGACTGAAAATTCTTCCATTAAAAATTAAGGGTTATCAAGATAATTTCAAGCTTTAAGAGGTGTTTATGATCATCTAGGACTGTTCTTATCTTTCCCTGGTCCTGGAAACTCAAGTTTTTTCAGAACAAGGAAATTTCCTATGGAGGACCCACACTCACCTAACTCGAGTAAAACATGGTTAAAAGTGACATATAAATGTTTAGGTGATCACACTTCCATGATCCCGTTTTTCATAGAAGGGTTAAAAAGTTTAGGAAGGGTCAACGCAAGACTCAAAAATTTGTCAACACCAAGCTCATTTCAGTTGTTAAATCTACATTTGGGAATCATATCGGGAGCAAAGTGGACATCATATCATTGAAATTGACTTGGGAGCTCAACGGTGTTTAAGAGCTCGAGGATAATTTCATGTTACGTGGAGTGGTTCGGTAACTCGAAGAGGTGCTCATTCAAACCCAACGCGGTGTCACAAATTTGATTGTGAGGGATTTTCAAATATAAGGTGAAGTAAATGATGCATAGAGCTTAACATTGAAAATAATGAGATAGGTTGGAGCTCGGTGGATCTCTCGAAGGGGCCTATTATCCAAAATTCACCCTTGAGGTAAATTTGATAACATGCATCAAGTTCTTCAGTCCCGAGCAAGTAGAATTGATTCAAGGCCCAAAATCATGTTTTGGGGTCCCTTTGGTTTCTCTCTAACTTCCCCATCCAAGGAAAAAACCCAAGAAGTTAGAGAAAATTGGAAAAAATCCAAAAATGGGCTCATTTTGGTGTTTTGCGGAAAAATCAGACATTTTGTCCCGTAGGCGGTCCGCGGGACGGTTTGGGACATAGGTATGTGTGGGACATGCAAAGAAAATATGGTGTAGGTGGTTAAAATTATAAAAGTGGAATTTTCATCCCATGCGTTTCGGAGCATCCGAAACACGTGTACGTGTGAGACACGGAAAGGTGAAAAAACCGCAAAAGGAACCATATGTTGCGGAGAATACAGAGGTCAACTCTAAGGAAAAGCCCAAAAGTAGATCTTCAAATGAGCATCGTTCCTTTGCATGTCTTGGACTTCCTAAAAACCTTTTGAAATTTGTGTAAGTATGGGAAACCCAGTGCGAGTATCCACATGTCTCTTTCCTACCATCCCTTCACGTGTCCTCCCAACGTTGCTTCAAAGCCAAACCAAAAAGTTTATTCGCAAACAAGCGTCGTTCCTCCACGTGGACACTTTTTAAAGTTGAGGATTTTTATAGAATTTCTGAAGTATTAAGATGACCCACATCTAACCTAGAGGTGCCACGTTTCCCTATCAACTGAATGATGCAAATTTGACTTGGAGAAACATCCATTCGAGCTTTAAAAGGAGTTTTCTTCAAGGATAGAGAATTTAAGCTATTGCAAGGCTCAAGCACGATCCTTAGGGAAACATCAAATCATTTCTCTTTGAGTATTTAGGGTAAAAATGGTAGGGACAATAGATCTTGACTATGGAAAATGGAGGAAACGGGAAAACACAAGTTTTGAAGGAACAGAGCACAGAGTCTCAAAATATAGAGCTTTTCCCGGAGGAACAAAGGAACCATGAGACAAATACGGACCCACACATGATCTTTGATCCAGGAGTATATTAAAATGGAAACAAAGACTGGCCAAACACAAAACTGGGAAGGATAAAATGACAGAGGTCATGAATCAATAAATCTTCAAGGGCACAAATGAGGCGAGAAAATTCTGAGCACCAACACATGATACAATCTAGAGTCTCATGAAGAATGTAATGCAAAGAAAATAGAGCTTTAGATTCATGAAATAGTCACGAGTTGGAACATTGGTACTTCAGACCAAATAAAGAGTTATAGCCTACCAAAAAAGTGATCATAAAAACAAATAACAGTAAGAGTTGGGTTTCCATGTAAATAACAAGCTAACACAAGCTTAAATCATAGTGTGGCTCGATTTCCATACAAATTCATGTATATTACAAAACAAAGATCTCCAAATACAATCACATGCAAACCCTCGAGCTAGAACAACATGGCTACAAATTATGCAAATGATAGAACAAGGTATAGAGATTCATAGTTTCATATTGCAGCATGATGGCCATCAATGGAGAGAAGGAAAAAGTCTATCCTTATCACGTAAAGAAAAGCACAAGCTTTAACTTTCAAAAAATGGTCATGGACGAGTTCACACAATAGCTCAAAATCCAGTAAGATGGCCAATGAAAACCCAAAAAACTCTAAAGGTTGGAGACTCATATTTGGGTAGATCTTGAGTAACAATATTAATTGTAATAAGAGCTCGAAAAGACCAAACATATAGGAGAACCTCAAATAACGAACCATGAAACTGAATGAGTTTAGAGCATCCCTTTTACTGAAGAAATTAAAGCTTTAAACTCCCATCCACGAGCACAAATTTGAGTACAACATACCAAGCTAACATAGCTCGGTTAAGACCCAAAATGGTGGCTACAAGTGGTTATACATCAACAGACTCACATTTTGCAAAGACAGAGCTAGAGTATCCTCTATTGACTGTTAGAATCAAAAGAAAAAAGTACCCGGAAGCACAAGAGTCTTCTAAGGTAGGATGGAATAATAAAGACAAATATAATCAGGAATGGCCTCAAGTCGAGTACCCATAAAATATTTTCTTTAATTTTTGGGAAAATACCACTGAGAATCAAAATGAGAACTTACCAGTCATAGAAAAAGGAGGCTTGAAAACCCATCGACAATGGTTTGATAAAGCTCAACCTTCCATATGAGTTCATAGAGAACCACTTTTAGTACAAAATGTAGCACAAAAATTACATAGTGAGTTTCAAATGAATGCCCATACCCAACTTGAGCTGAAAATATAGAACTAGCTCAAATTAGAGCTCGAAAATGGTGAACATCTTCCAAATGCCTTGCATAAAACTTAGAAACAAAAAATGAATGAAAATACACACAAATATAGAACCTTAGTATATTTCAGAGTATAGGAAATCAAGCTTCGAAAGCACACAATGATGGTTGTCTTGAGAAAAATCGTTAGGCCTTTGCCCTCCAAAATAGAGATGCATGTGAAATGATAAAACCTTAGGTTACACATAAGCAATTTCACCAGCCAACTCATAGTAAACAAACTCAACCATGGTGAAAAGATTGATTGTTCATATCGATTAGTACCAAGATCGATGGTAGAGAGTTAACCCACAATTCACCTACCCCACTACCAGATCAATAGATCTCAATGGTGGAGGTGATTATTTGACTGAGGAAGATCAATGGCGTGACAGTTAACGATCATATTAATTGTAAGGTCAAAATCCTAATCGAGAGTATAGAAGAATCAAGAACCGATAATCAATCAAAACAGATCAATAGTCCTCATCAAAAGGAGGTCTTAGGTTACAAATAAGCATTTTCACCAGCCAACTCATAGTAAACAAACTCAACCATGGTGAAGAGATCGATTGTTCATATCAATTAGTACCAAGATCGATGGCGGAGAGTTAACCCACAATTCACCTACCCCACTGCCAGATCCAGAGATATCAATGGTGGAGGTGATCATTGTACAGGAAGATCAATGGCATGATAGTTAACGACCATATTAATTGCAACACTTTCTAGCCTTATCATAAAATGTAAATGTGCTTGATCAGTCCATTACTATGCAGCTTTAGTCTTGATTTTTACTATTCAAAATGTGTCATGCAATGATTGGATCTTGTATGAGCTCATAAATATTTAGCTTCTTAGAAATTTTTTTATGTCCTTGTAAATACAATAGTTAGTATTCTCTTTTCATCTGCTACATTTACCTGCACACTTAGACAAACTAGTTAGAAAATAAATAGGCTTTCAATCTCTCTTCCATACTTGTGGTGATTTTCCTTTTCTTGTTTTTTATGATTTTGAGAACATTATATGTGCTTCTGCAAGATAGCACTTTTCTTGATTCGGTATCTAGCTTTTTTTATCTACCTTATGCTTATTTGACCTTAAAAGATTCATTTTCCTGAACCTAATAGCACAAGCATAAATATTAAACCTAGAACTCAATTTTGATAAGCTTTTTCCTTTTTTTTCAAGTATAGTGATGCAACTAGATGATGAACAAGATGAAGATGAAGAAGCTGCAACTGGAGATGATGAAGACTAAGAGAAGACCCAAAATGAAATGATGGGTTTTCTCTATATTCTTTTTCTTGTATATTTTTGTACAAGAATATTTTATTTCAATAGTCATAAGTTACATCCCATGGATTGTGTGGAAAAATTGAATTTCTTCATGAATAAATGACATTTATTTATTTAATTGAGTTTTCTATCTCTTTCCGCATTCAACTTTGTGAGAATTATTGATTGTATAATGAACTAAACAACTCAATACATAGTTAATAACATTTAAACATAAAGAAATAACAAGATTTGATGTACCTATAACTTAATAATGTATTCTTATGCATGCAAGATGTAACTCGGCTTGTTATTTTGGAGTTGACTCCTCATGCTTGCAACTCTTCCCGCTTTTATCAAGGTTGTGATTTAGTTATTTGGGGATTTTGCATAACTTTTATGAAGATGATCATGGAATGACAACATATCGGAGGTGTTTCCTTCTGCAAAAGCACACATAGTTACATATTGCATTGCTTTTCAATCTACTACAACTCAAAACATTAAGAAACCTTCCCTCTTTCCCTTAGCTAGGTCCATCACATCAATTCCTTTCATTTGAAACGAAGTTTCAAGTTGCCCATTTTGGCATGAGTGCAAAATTGTCAACAATTCCATTAATATTGTTCTTGATACATTTCAAGTTTCCAATTCTTTTAAGGATTGCAATGGAGGGGTTTCCAGATTTTCAATTTCACAGCCATATATGTCCTTAAAACAATTTTTTAGTGAGTAATCTTCCCTAACTAATCTTCTTTAATTATTAATTATGAACCTTATAAAACCTCCCTTATGCATGGTTTAGGTAAGCATCTATAATTTTTCTTTCAAATCATTGTATAATACATCCTCTAATTATGCAAAAGGCATTTACTAGTGAGATGAGATTTGTTGGGTATGACATAAATTTCAAAAGGAGGGATGCGATTGAGATAGTCGATTATGTACGCCATACTTTCGGTAGACAACATGTCTCAAGACAAAGTGGCGGAATTTGTAAAGGTGATGAGATGTGGTCATTCATAGTGTGCATGTGTGTCTTTTGTTCCACTCGTTATCAAGGTCCGTCTTTTGATCTTGGTCCTCCATGTGAGAGGTGTAAGCCATGGGTTCAAATATAGACACCAATGGATTCTTCATCTCCTCTTAAACCGTGAACATAGTGTTATCCTATAAAATTGACGAGGGCAATTTTGCAGGTAACCATACCAAAATTTTGTTCTAGTTCCTCGTCAGGGTCCCTCAGCGTTTGGAATGGCGTAAAATCCCTTTCCGGAAAATCTAGTTTTCGAACTTAGTCATTTTGGTCCTTTTTAGTTGGGCGCACATTTTGTTCATGCAACACAAGATGAATTTGTGCCCCCTTGAATTCCTTTGGCACACCCTTTGGAATGTTGACACAAGCATTTTGGGCCTCCCATGATGCGCCTTTCTTACTGTGCGAGGTGCATGTGCCAGCCTATCAATAGTAAAAATGTTGTACCCTTAATTGGTGCGCCAAGGTGCTCAAAATCCCATGTTGATAGTCCTAAATTCGTGCTAAGGGCATAGATAATTTCTTCTTGATGAGAACCCTATCCGTGCCAAAGGGCGCAAATATTTTCATGTCGACATACTTTTCAATGCGCCCTTTAAAAAATGTTGGTGGCAAATTAATTACACCTTTGCCTATATATTGGCGTATCCCTGTCATTTCACAATTGAAAATGCATGAAAACTTTATTTCTCTACACCTATCAAAGACTCCCATCATCCTCGTGTCGCGCTCGTGGACCCCACTTCGTTTCTCTCATTCTATATATTCGGGTAAGTGGTCCTTGCTTCTCTTGTTTTTTTGTTTTGGTTTGGTTGTTTGTGGGATGTAATAAAATGAATCTGAAGAAACCATAAACCCCTCCAGTCTGTTTTGCAAATTTCCCTCCTCGGCCTAGTTTCACCCTCCTTGAGATCTCTTGCTAGCCTAGAGGGCATTGTTTGGAAAAAAAAACCCAAAATCTTCTTCGCTCTGCCCCCCCCTTTCACCATCCAAATCCATGTTGAAGGAGGCCTGAAATCGCAAACCCATTAGGAAGAAATAAAACCTAATAGTTATCAGTTCTGGGCACAGTTTTCTCTTGGTGCAATCGCCATCCTTGTTGAAGAAACACAGTCACGCCAAGAGGGCGCACTGTCCCCAATTGCAGTATGCATCCTTTTTGTGCCATGCAAAACTAAGTAAATCCTAACCTTAGTGCAGGCACAATCCTACTTACACCAACAAAATTTGTTATGCAATCCTTTCTTGCACCATGCCAAAGGCCCCTTTAATGCACATAAAGTTAGTGATACACACATTGATGTTGCACCCTTGGCACACCAAAATTCCATGCAACATGTCCCATATCTACGCCATTGGTGCATCCTGCCCTCATGCAACACCAAATTTATTTGCGCCCAGTTTAAAACCTTATATAATGGAGCAAAGCAAGTTTCCCTACAACAACATTGATGTTATGTGTAAATTTCCTGTGCCCTGCGCCCTTTTGGCGCTAATTTCTTCCTTACAATGCTCCATTTCAATGCGCCATACTTTTGACCCTGTAGCCTGCAATATTCCTGCACCCTGCGCCAAGAGCTTTTAAATTGCTAACTCCTCATTCTGTAAAGCTTCGATGGAAGATCTAACATTTGACATGGCACTTCTCGTGTTGGACTTCACTCCTTCTTGCAGATTAGCAGTTGAACTCAGATTTGCACATGTCTACATCAAGAAAAAGGCCAACCAAGTCAAAAGGTAAGGCCAAACTCACAGAGGAAGAGATGAAATAAAAATATCAAAGGGTTAGAATGCCCGAGTCCCAGGAAGAATGTGACTTAGACATCGAGAGCCGAACTTGGCCATATAGACATGGAAGATTTTTGGGCTAGAACCAGAAGGGTCACAGGAAGTCCTTGGATGGACAAACTAGTGGGCAGTGGTCTGCATTTTGCTGGGGGGATCCCCGTTAGTGCAGTGAATAATGAGTTTATGATGGTGGTGGCCCGCTGTTACAACAAAGACACAAGGTGTGTCGAAAATGAAAAGGGTGAGGTCATAATCAACCTCACTACCCGACACTTCGAGATCATGCTGGGTATTCCCCATCACCGACATTTTGTGGCTATAAGCCAAGAAGACTGCATCAAGGCATGGGAAGAAAATGAAGACAAATGCATGCAGTTGATGAACGAGGTGTACCTGAAAAATAAGAAGGTAATAACCAGGTGGCCACAGGTTATTCACCGCAGTGATTTCTCTGAGGAACTGAGTGATACCATCACCTTCCTAAGCAGGGTATTTGGGCTTTCTGATGCCCATTACTTCCACAAATGGATGCTCAGGTATCTGGAAACAATTAACAAGAACGTGCATTCGATCAAAGCATTTTGAATGGGCAGAGATCATCGCAGCACCATCTCTCGAGCAGAGATCATCAGCAACACCATCTCTGAGCAGCTCCAACAACTCACCACAATGGGGAGGTTCTACATGAACTCCTACGTAGTCTACGTTGTAGCCTCAGAGAGAGACTATCCAATGTTGAGCCGATGCGGGGTGTGGCCTCAAGTAAAAATATACGAATACTACCTAGAATTGAAGCTAGAGAACAACATCCCACAGTTCACCAAGATCAATGATGCCTTTTTCTATGGCATCATCTGCCTATTGAGGCCCAATATGACTCACGGTCGGACGACCAAGAGCATAGTTATTGTAACCGAGAAGTGGGGGCGTTATTCATGTAATTCCCCACCTTCACCTATCTCGAGCAGCCAACTTCTTGGGGAGCCCACCAAGTTGCCGAGATATATAGGTCCTAAGTTGATCTTGTTGGAGCTCTATAAGCAGCTCATAACATATCACGAGAAGTGCACGAAAAGGAATAAGGGTGGAACTTCTTTCCCCCTTACGGTGGGTAGGTACACCTGCACTTCTCACATTAAAGCTCGGGAAATGTTCACAGAATGAACCGCTTAACCTAAAGCACAATTTCCCGGCAAGGACAAACTTCGATCCACGAAATTGCCTCCCAAAGGCAAAACTCAACCCGATCCATGTCCCGCAGATCGAGGACATCTACATTGACCTGTATCACGAGGTCAAACTTGAGAAAGGATCACTCCCACCTGGCCTTAGCAGAAATTATTCAATATGGCGTGGCCATTGTTCCAAAAGGTTTCCAAAAAACCGATCAAGAAGTTGATCAGGTATATCTAGACACGGATGGGGACAACTGGCTGTTTTCCAAAATTGATAGGACAAAGGCACCTCAGACCATTGAGGTAAGGGTTAAGGACACATTGCGGTGAACAGAGCATTGGTGCAGAATGAACGGCCTTATCTACCTTGGAGTAGATTTCACCATGTCCCCTTTGGGCAACGCACCTGCTAGGTCGAAGCATCTACCAAAGGGAAGAGGCAAGGATAAAGAGGGAGAATCAAGCTCCGCTCAAGAAGAAGCTCGATATCCCTCCTTTCGCCGCACAGAACAGTTGTAACCACGATATCATCTCGAAGAAGAAGTGGTAAGCATTCCAATGGGCACATCTACTTCGGATGTTGCCACTATTGTGACCACCGAGGTCCCCGCCATCCCTTCTCCCTCTCTTCTTTCCCCTCATGTGACTCAACCAACCATTCCCTTGGTTGTTTCTTCTCCCCCATCTTCTGTGGTTCCCCCTTCCTGTTCCTCCGTCTTCTCTTCTCTCACAGAGCTGTCCCCAAAGACATTTCTTCTCTCATCTCTCAACTCCCTTCCACCCCCATGACTTCTTCCTTGTAGTGTATATTTCCCCATGAGCACTTTGTTAGCTTCTCTCTCGATGCCGCCACCAAGTGTCTCGACCCATTTCCCTTCATCCACTGCAGCTGCTCCTTCTTCCACCTCTGGTCCTCCTCCCTTAAGTCCAGCCTGGATCTCCCAGCACTTGAGTCAGCATAAGAGGAAAGTCCCCATTGCACCTATGGACTTCTCTGTCATCCCAACTAAAGGAGTTAAGAAGCAAAATCATATAACCCACTTCTCTCAGAGTGCATCGGGAGAAAGAGTAATGGAGATTACGTATCCCGATCCCACAAAGGATAAAAAGGATTTGTCCCCTACAAATTATACAGTGACATAGGTCACAATGGGAACGTCATCTGAGAGCCTTTAAGGAGAGGCCCTATCTGCAAAGTGGATGCCCTTTACAAGAAGCTTCAAGAAGCAAAGGAGGAGAAGAGGCTACTAAAAGAGCAGAATAAGCATCTTCTCCACACCCTACAGAAAATGGGTAGTGCACTTCCTACAACTGCCACTGAAACTCCTGAGGTCCTTAGTCAGGAAAAGATAAACGAATACGCCAAGATTGGTGAACAAGGCATGGTAGTATCCACCTGGAGAGACCAAATCCTCAAAGACAGCGAGGAAGTAATCATCAAGTTCACCGAGCTATATCAGAACATTGATCAAGCGAACAAGGAACTCCAGGCGATCGCAGGACCTATCTCCGAAGAGTTGGACCATGCTAGGTTGCAACATGAGACTTTCTAGAATATGTTCAACTGCTATTGATCGAAGATTTAGTTAAATTCGGCGTCTTCGGTCACCCTAGATCACCCAACAAAATCCTTGCTACTTTGGACTACCGGGTCGATCAGATGGAATTTGTCCTGGAGAAGATAGATAAGGTCAAGGAGCAAGCCCTGGATGTAATGCATCAAATGGAGAAAATTATCCTAAGATTGTCTCCGGGCTTGCTCACTCCGTCATTCACCTTGAGGAAGGAAAATGAAACCATCTGGATCTTCAAAGAGATCGTCTCGAAAGGGTTGGAGCTACAAGCTACTTTCAACGTTGAATCCATCAATAACCTTCTGGCCTGTCGCGATTTTGTAGGATACGATGGAGGTAGGTAATGAATACTCCAAGCTCCCATAAAAACTTAGAGATGAGCGGAGACTTGTGAGGTCATCGGCAATCATACCAAGGGTCCTGCCGGGGATCAACTTCAGCCGATGGTCAAGTAAATTCATGGAGTCGGGCTCGATACCACATTGCCTCTCACGAGCGAAGCAATATACTCCCTTCCAGCCACGAGACGATGACGAATAACCTTCCTCTTGGATTTCTTTTTGTAATATCTAAAATTATGTTGGCACAAATGATGACATCATTCATGTTGCACCATGGGATGTTGTCATCCACCAAAGTTTGCCCCAAAAGTCAACGAGTTGACTTTTAGATATTTTGTAAATTTTGTAATTAGTTGTTGGTTTCCTTTTGCGTTCTCTCTTCTCCTTCTTCTATATATACTTGAATACTTGTTGTATTCAGGGGTGGACACTTTTTAGATGAAAAATAGAAGTAAGTAGAAAAGGCTTTGTACTTTTGTAACAGAAGAAAACATAATACAAATATTAAGACTTTGTGCTAAATATGTGTGTCATGGGCGTTTGATCTTTCTTATGTCAGATCTATGCATTTATTCTGTTGGATCTATCTCTACTTTTTTGTCATTTTTTCATCATTATTGCTTTGTGAGACATAAGATCCCAAACCCCTGAAGGTGGAATATTGTGAGACATACATGATTCTGCTAGTAGAATAGCAATAAACCGGTTTAAGCTTTCTTAACTCAAAGAGGGCTATGCCACGCACACTGCTGTTGGCTCGTCTATCCATAGATCTGCATTACGGTGGCAGATTTTTAGACCAATAGTTTTTGTGACTCTACTAGGGAACAAAACAAATCTATGGTAGTGGTATGTTAGAAAATCAATTAAAAAAATCACTACCTGTTTGCAAATTTTAACTTTTTGCTTAAAATCCAAATTTTTTGCAAAAATGCTCCAAACTAAAAATTTTCTTCAGAGATCCATAGATCTAGACTAGTTAGAGATCTTTAGTTCACTGAGTTTTTACAGAAACCTGTATTTTTCCGTAGATCTGAGATTCTGACAGTTTACAAAAAAATTCAAACCCTTGCAAAAAGTCAACTCTAAGATCCGAAAATCAGCTTGCTAAGTTTTACCATCATTTTATCCTTGTTGATCTTTGTCATTAAACCACAATCGGTTTTCAAAAGAGGGATAAAATTAAATATTTAGAAAAGTACATACTGCTGATTTTTGTCAGGAAAATCAGCAAATCAGTAAGTACAACCAAAAAGAGTTTTTAAATCTGCTCTAAAAACGTTACGGATCGAAAGATACACTCTGGCGGGTGAAAAATTTACTCGTAGCGGGGAGAGCGCGTGGAGAAGTTGATCCTACTTTCGATCTACTTCAAAGGCACAACTTCCAGTGTTAGATCAATACGCTTCTCTTTCCGAGTTCAAATTGATCGGTCAACAGAAGTGTCTCACCTCCATGAAGGTATCATTCTTTACAAGGAGCATCCACATCCCTTTGCGGTGATTTGTTGCTCGGTGGGAACCTGTCCTCCCATCTCGCATCCTTTTTCCATCCTTTCAAATGGCAGTACCATGGGGAAATGTTATGGGCCCTCTTGCTTTGCCACATCCTGTTCACACGCTTCCATATGGAAGGCGAAAGAATTTCCCAAGAATCGATGGGAGCGAAACTAAAGTACTGATTCACATATATCCACATTCATCATGTCTTACAAAGATTCGGATGTGACCCATGAAGATGTGTCAATTCACCTCTTTCTAGAGACCTTGCAAGGACTTGCAGCATAATGGTTTCAACATTTGTCACCGGATCTATCACTAGTGGGCCACATTATGAGCGCATTTGAAGATGGGTATAAGCCTTCGAAGATGCATTTGCGTTCTTTGTCTAAGATCACTCACGAAGAAAGAAGTCAATGAGACCATGCATGATTTCATCACCCGTTTCAATTCACTAATCAACCGTGTTCTACCTGCCATGCTGCCAACACCAGAAAATCGAAGTGTTTCTTCGTAAACGCCATGAGCTCAAAAGTAAGTTTCTTACTCTTGCAAGAACAAGTCACTACTCTGGTTCTTGCCCAAGCTGCTGCCATCTGATTGAAGATAACTTGCTAATATCTGGTGAATTAAAACGAGAACCGTCCAAGCCTAAAGCTTTAACTCCTTCTCCCACCACTTCATCTGATCGACATTTCAAAAGATGGCGAATGACTTGCTCGCATTAAAGAAGCAGCTAGCTCAGAGCTTCCCCAAGCTCTTCATACCGAGATATCCCATGAAGAAATTTTACTTCAAATAACATCCCACAAAGGCCGCATTTTCCTACAACTGCTCCATGGTTAGCACTTGAGGCTCCTCTGGTCAATGCCTTAGTCAAGATCGAGGAGGAGCAAAATTATGAAGATCCTTCATCACTGGCGAGATAATCAAGATGTCGGCGAACCGCAGTGGCGACTCTACTATCAGGTATATGGAATTTAATGAGGAGGAATCTGATGAAGAAGAGGGTACCCAAGGATATGTGAGTGGATAGTCTTATGTTGTTTTCATCCACTCTCGAGGAAAAGAAGCAGAAGTTGCTGAGGATACAAAAAGAGAAGGCCATGTCAAACATGCCTCCAACCATTGCAAAAAGAGGTAATCCCCTTCCTGCTCAACCTGTTATTAGGTCTTTTTCGAAGAAATATTTTTCCCCTATCTCCCCTCCGAATCAGCCCTCTCATATTCCTATCAAGACCAGTAATCCTACCGTACCATCACAAAATGAGGGACTCATTCCTTCATCAACACAACCCTTGGCTGTGTTTGACATAATTGATCATGCTAAAAAGACCAAGATCCAAATGTCTGAAGCCGAGTATCTTCAGTCAAACCCCAAACAACTTGTAAGGTTGACCAAATACATTCAAAGCCAAGCTGTCATAACTTCTCAGGTCTCCCATAAAGGAATTCTTTCTACTCCCCCTGCATCTCGCATAAATGTTGCCTCGACTTCCACATCAGGAAAAATAGAACCTTTCTATCTCTCCCTCCTAATCAATGGTCACAAACTAAGCAACTACATAATTGATTCTAGGGCTTCCGATAATGTCATGCTGGAAAAAGTAGCCCATGCTCTGGGCCTCACCCTTACCAAGCCTTTTGGCAGATGTTACTCCTTGGAAACCAAACAGGTTCCATTGATTGGTCAGATCAAAGACACACAGTTCACATTTGCGGTGTTCCCAGAGAAAAGAGTAAAGATGACCATCCTCGTTGCCGATATTCCGGTAGCATATGGAATTCTACTAGGAAGGAGCTTTTGCAGTGAAGTTGGTGGAGAGATTCATATGGACTAGTCTAAGGCCAGAATCCCCGTCAAAGGTGTAATGCAAACATTAGAGCCGGAATCACAAAAGAAGTACTTGGTTACTAATTCCGATGACCCCAAAGCCCAAATTCTCTTCGAATCATTAGGGATGGGGAACTATTTCTTATCTACAGAGTCTGATAAAATGGACATTCTCATCCAAGAAGAGGATCTTAACAAGATATGGACGTTGCAGTTTGATGGCAGTTGTGCAACTAGCGGATGTGGTATCGACGCTTTGGGTGTGTTAATTTCCCTGGAGGAAGAGATTTTCCTCTCTCTTTCAAGTTGTAGTTTTTCAACATGAATAATACTATCTGAGTATGAATCTTTGCTACTTGGCATGCAAGCCGCAAAATAAAGGGGAATCAAGAACCTAAAAGTACAAGGTGATGCAAAGCTGGTCATAAATCAAGTAAAAAGGATATACCAAGTAAAAAATGAAATGCTTAGGCATTACCGCAACACTAGTATGGGATAGCATTGAAGAATTTGACGCTTTTTCAATAAAATCCATTCCAAGAGCTCAGAACGACATGGCCGACTCATTAGCCGTCTCAGCATCCCTCATGCTCCCTCACCCAGGGTTGAAAACAGACACATATACCATTGAGGTAGTTTTCCACCCAAGCGTGCCAGACAATTCTCAGCACTGGTAGGTATTCAATGATGACAATCAATTTATTTCCTTTTTGGAAAAGGCGAAAATTTTTAGTGAGCTTCATTTTGAAGGATCCACTTCTACATGTTGTGAATCTGTTACTGATCAAGATGATGAATCAAAAGGAAGTGATGGCATATGTCAGCTCAAAGGAAATAAAATTCCAAAAGGTTTGGTTTCTCTGGAACGTTTTTTCGACAGACATGATCGTTTTGTCAGAAAGAAAAGGCAAGATAATCCTAACTCCTCTCCCAAGGACTGAACAAATCAATCTAGGTACTATGGAACATCCGCAGTTTGTGAACATCGGAAAATGTTGCACACTTGAAGAAAAGCGAAGTTTGTCAAATTGTTGAAGAAATATATGGATGTATTGGCATGGTCTTATGCTGATCTTAAGTCTTTCAAGCTAAAGGATGTCCAACACGACATCCCATTGAAGGGAGATGTCAAACCATTTCGCTAGAAACAAAGGCACTATAATCCCAAGGTCTCAGGTACCATCCAGGTGGAAATACAGAAAATGTTGGATGCGAGAATCATTTTTCCTATCCATCACAGTACTTGGGTTGTAAATATCATGCCAGTATGAAAAAGAATGGCGAAATACGCATCTACGTAGATTTTCGCAACCTGAATCAGGCATCCTTGAAGGACAACTACCCGCTTCCCATAATGGATCAGTTCTACAGCAAGAATCGGATTGGAAATGTTGTCCATGCTTGATGGTTTTCCAGCATACAATCAAATTGAAGTATCACTGAAGACCAATTCAAAACAACATTCACTACCCCCCGGGGTACATTTGCCTATAGCAGGAATGCCTTTCGGCTTGACCAACTTGGTGCCACCTTCAGTGGGTGATGTACTTTGCGTTCAAAGGTATGATGGGTAAGGTCATCATAGTTTATTTAGATGACTTAATTGTGTTCTCTAAACAACAAAGTGATCATTGCGACCATTTGGAGCAAGTATTGAATAGATGCCGAGAACACGGGATCTCCCTAAATCCAAAAATCTTTTTGGGGTCATGAAGGAAAGTTCTTTGGGACATGTAGTCAGCAAGGGAGGGACAAAGATAGATTCTGAAAGGGTTAGGGCTATTCAGAGCCTTACTTTACCCATGAGCAAGAGTGGAGTTCACTCCTTCTTCGAAAAAGTGAATTTTCTCAGGCGCTTTGTTCTTGACTTTGCTGAAAAGACTTGCCTCATATCAAACATGATGAAAGGGTCGCAAAATTTCCGGTGGAGCGAAGAAGGAAAGATGTCATTTGAGGATATAAAAGCCTCCATCACTCACACACCAGTCCTAGTATGTCCTAATTTCTCCAAGGATTTTATCATGTATAGCTATGCATCTGAGCATACTGTATCGACCATCTTAATGCAAAAGAATTCTGAGGATGTTGAATCCCCAATCACATTCATGAGCTCTCCTCTCAAGCCTCATGAATTGAAGATGTCTCAGTTGGAAAAGCATGCCTTCACCATTGTCAAAGAAGTCAAGAACTTCAGGTATTATATTCTAAACTCTCATACGGTAGTTCTAGTTCCTGACACGGCAATCAAGTCAATCTTAACTCAACAGGAGTTAGGAAGTTTGCGAGGGAAATGGATCACAAAGGTCCAGGAGTATGATCTAGATATAAAACCAACCAAGCTAGTAAGAGGCAAGGGCCTATGTCAGCTCATGGCTGAAAACCAAGATTCAGAAGACCCTAGAGAAAAGGATGATTGCATTGATGGGACACAAGGCTAGCTGGAGAAAGTTGATTCTCTACCCATGGTTCTATTTGTCATGACTAGCGATGAATGGTATTCTGATATCACTTTCTTTCTCACTTATGGTGAGTGCCCAGCTCATCTAACTTCAAAGGAGAAGTGTACTATAAATCTCAGAGCAGCCAGATATGTCATTTGGGATGACGGTTTATACAAACGTAGAATTGATGGCATCTTCTTGCGATGTGTTGACAAGCCTCAGCAGTAAAATTGCTGGAGAGTTTTCATGATTCAGCCTGTGGTGGTCATTTCTCCTCTTCGTGATAGCACATAAGATCATTTGGGCTAGGTACTATTGGCCAATGCTATTTCAGGATACAGACCCCTGGGTAGCAAAATGTGAGCTCTGCCAACAATTTGTTGGCAAACCAAAATTGTCTGCTTTTTCCTCGTGGTCGTTATTTGAACCATTTAGGTAAGTGGGGAATTGACTTTATCAGGGCACTTCATCCCCAATCAAGTTCAGGACATAGTTATGTCCTAATAACAACATATTACTTCACCAAATGGGTGGAAGCCACACCTGTTAAGAATTCCACTTCTGAAGTTATTTACAACTTCATCAAGGAAAATATCATCGTGAGATTTGGCGTTCCACACAAAATCATTTTTGATAATGCTTCCAATCTTTCCTCATGGGAAGTTATTAGTTTTTTCTACGAATATAGGATAACCTTGGCCCACGCCTCAGATTATTATCCCCAGGGAAATGGTCAGGTAGAATCTAGTAATAAAAACTTAGTGACCATTATACAGAAGCTAGTTGATGAGAATCAGCGATTGTGGCACAAGTCATTATATGACGCTTTGTGGGCAAACTACATTACTCCTAAGAGGTCTCTCGGTATGTCACCTTTTCAAGTGTTATATGGAATTGACACCAAACTTCCCATTTCTGCAGAACTTCCTGCTCTATGCTTGACATGAGCGATTGAAGATGAGACTTTAAAAAATTATCTTAAAAAGAGGATCATGTATCTGGCAGAGCTCGAAGAAAAAAGAGTAAGAGTGGTCGATAGGATCACCGAACATCAGAATCAAGTCAAGAGACTGTTCGATAAAAAGGCCAAGCAAAGAGATTTTCAGGTGGGAGATCTTGTCCTTTTGTGGGACAAATGAAGAGAGCCAAAGGGCATGCACGGGAAATTTGATTCTCTATGGAGAGGACCTTTCAAGATCAAGCAGCTCAACGGAGAGAATAGCTTCTATCTCTCGTATCTAGATGGAACTGATCTCCCGCTTCCCTATAGCGGGCAACATCTCAAAATATTCAGGAAGTAGAGCTTCCTCTTTTATTTTTGTCACGTGTTTTCTTTTTGTCATGTGTTTGCTTTTTTCGTCACCCTTGTTTTTGACTCTATAACCCAATGGATAGGCACATGTTGATCTAGGGTTCTCTACCCTTAAGCTTCGCTTAAAGATAGTCCCCAGAAAGAGCCAGCTATTATCCTGTAAAATTGATGAGGGAAATTTTGCAGGTAACCATACCAAAATTTTGTTCTAGTTCCTTGTCGGGTCCTCGGCATTCGGAATGGCATAAAATCCCTTTCCAAAAATCCAGTTTTTCGAACTTAGTCATTTTGGTCCTTTTTTGGTTGGGCGCACATTTTGTTCATGCAACACAGGATGAATTTGCACCCCCTTGTATTCCTTTGGTGCACCCTTTGGAATGTTGACACAACCATTGTTGCACCTCCCCGTGATGCGCCTTTCTTGCTGCGCTAAGGTGCATGCACTAGACTATCAAAGTAAAAATGTTGTGCCCTTAATTGAGTACGCTAAGGTGCTCAAAATCCCGCGTTGTGAGTCCTAAATTTACGCTTAAGGCGCAGATAATTTCTTCTTGTGAGAACCCTATCCATGCCAAAGGGCACAAATATTTTCATGTCGACATACTTTTAGTGCACCCTTTAAAAAGGTTGGTGGCGCATTTATTACACCTTTGGCTATATATAGGCGCATCTGCCCTGTCATTTTCACAATTGAAAACACGTGAAAACTTTATTCCTCTGCACCTGTCAGCGCTCCCATCATCCTCGTGTCGCGTTCGTGGACCCCACTTCGTTTCTCTCATTCTATATATTCAGGTAAGTGGTCCTTTCTTTTCTTGTGTTTTTGTTTTGGTTTGGTTGTTTGTGGGATGTAATAAAATGAATCTGAAGAAACCATAAACCCCTCCAACCCGTTTTTCAATTTTCCCTCCTCAGCCCGGTTTCACCCTCCTTCCGAGATCTTGGCCTAAAGGGCTTTTTTTCGTAAACAAACCCAAAATCTTCTTCACTCTGCCCCCTTCACCGTCCAAATCCATGTTGAAGGAGGCCTAAAATTGCAAACCCATCGGGAAGAAAGAAAACCTAATAGTTATCAGTTTTGGGCGCAGTTTTCTCTTGGTGTAATCGTCATCCTTGTTGCAAGAAACACAGTTGTTCCAAGAGGGTGCACTATCCCCAATTACAGCACGCATCCTTTCTGTGCCATGTAAAACCAAGTAAATCCTAACCCGGCGCAGGCGCAATCCTGCTTACACCAACAAAATTTGTTATGCAATCCTTTCTGCACCGTGCCAAAGGCCCCTTTAACACTCGTAAAGTTAGTAATAACCACATTGATGCTGAGCCCTTGGCACACCAAAATTCCATGCAACATGTCCCATATCTGCGCCATTGGTGTATCCTGACCTCATGCAACACCAAGTTTATTTGCACCCAATTTAAAACCTTATATAATGGCGCAGGCGTAAGTTTCCCTGCAACAACATTAATGTTATGTGTAAATTTCCTGTGCCCTACACCCTTTTTGCACTAATTTTTTCCTTGTAACACTCCATTTCAGTTTTCCATACTTTTGACCATGCATCCTGCAATATTCTTGCGTCGTGCACCTAAGAGCTTTTAAATTGCTAACTCCTCATTCTGTAAAGCTTCGATGGAAGATCTAACAGCTGACATGGCTCTTCTGCGTTGGACTTCGCTCCTTCTTGTAGATCAGCAACTGAACTTAGATTTGCACATGTCTACATCAAGCAAAAAGGCCAACCAAGTCAAAGGGTAAGGCCAAACTCACAGAGGAAGAGATGAAATACAAATATCAAAGGGTCAGAATACCCGAGTCCCAAGAAGAATGTGACTTAGACATCAGAGATTCTGAACTTGGCCATATAGACATGGAAGATTTTTGGGCTAGAACCAGAAGGGTCACAGGAAGTCCTTGGATGGACAAACTAGTGGGCAGTGGTCTGCATTTCACCGGGGGAATCCTCGTTAGTGCAGTGAATAATGAGTTTATGATGGTGGAAAAAGGAAGCGATAACCGAGATCATACTAAGCCAAGAACACAGATGCTAATCAAACACCACGATCAATAAGATGAAAGCAATTCACCAAAATAACTTTACACAAAACCTTTGCAAACAAATGAGCAGCAATATCATATATTATTATGGAACTCCATGAAATACAATGAGAATGGGCCTTGCTTATATAGGCAAGGAATAACAATCTAAGAACCAGTCAAGGTCGTAGATCAAGCCATAAATCATGGAAAGAACTAGTCATCAAAGAACTAGTCAAGTCCATAGATCAAGGAAAGAACTATACCTAACAACTAGATAATATCTCCTAATATCTAAATAAATAAAAAGAAATATCCACACACATAAGTGGGTGAGGATAAATACAACAAAGGTAAATAATATACCTAAGTGAACATGAGCTAAGGTAAATACCTACTCTAACACCCCCTCAAGTGAAGCTAGGGGCCAAAATAGAAGTGGCATGTCCACAGTATGAGTCCCGGCAACTAGGCTTGATGAGGTACTCATGTACAATATATCCATGAAGAAATCTCAAACCAAAAGAAGGAAAGAATCCTACTATAAGGAAAGAGAAATAAGAAGAAGAAGGAAGATGTTCTCATGAACACCCCCAAGAACAAATTCTGAAACCCCAAGAATTCCACGCAACTCAAGGTAGCGAGGTGATGCAAAAGGCTTCGTAAAGATGTTTGCAACCTGCTGCTGAGTCGAAAGGTACTCCAAGTAAAGAACTCCATCCTGAATGTGCTGCTGAATGAAGTGGATGTGTATCTCGATATGCTTGGTCGCTGGTGCTCAACTGGGTTGTAAGAAATGTGAATTGCACTTTGGTTGTCACACCAAAGTACAGTCAGTGAATCCTGTGGGAATCCAAACTTTGTCAATAACTGGTGAAGCCAAAGAATCTATTAACTTGCTGTAACTGTTGCCCTGTACTCTGCCTCTGAAGATGAAAGTGCAATAGCCTATTACTTTTTGCATGCCCAAGCAATTGGAGAAGAACCAAGACAAAAAATATAGCCAGAAGTGGAGCACTTCCTGTCATCAATAGAACTTGCCCAATTTGAATCTGTATACCCAACTAATTGAGTAGAGCCCCTAGTGTAGTGTAGGCCAAAGTAGGAAGTGCCATGCAAATAGCACAAAATCCTTTTAGCAAGCACTGCCACCGACTACTATGAGGAGAATGTGCAAATCGAGATACAAGCCCTACTGTAAATGAAATATCAAGGCGAGTATGGGTCAAGTACATGATACTCCCAACCAATTGCCTATACAATGTAGGATCACAAAGTGGTGTGGTACATGTGGATGTAAGAGTAACTCCAGGACTAAAAGGAGATGGACTTGGCTTATAATCAGCCATATCAAAGCACCTAAGAAGATCATGGGTGTACTTTTTTGACTCAAATGAATCCTGAATCTGAGAAATCTGCAAACCAAGGAAATAATGATAGCCCAAGATCTGTCATGTCAAAGCGTGTAGAAAGAGCCCTCGAATAGTCTCGAATGTGGGAAGAAGAGCTGCGCAGTAAATGTGAGATCATCAACATACAAGACAAGTATCACAATATCCTCACCGACATCTTTGGAGATACACTGTATGATCAGAGTGGCAACGAACAAAACCAGTAGATAGAATAAAAGATTCCATCTTCTCATACCAAGCCCGAGGGGCTTGTTTGAGACCGTAGAGAGACGTTCGGAGCCCACAAACAAGAGAAGAATCTGAACAAATCCAAAGTGGCTTCTCCATATCTATTTCCTCTTTTAGATCTCCATGTAAGAAGGCACTCTTCATGTCCATCTGGTATATGGGCCACCCCTATGATGCAGCAATAGCAAGTACAAGGCGTATCAGAATCCATCTTGGCAACGGGTGCAAAAGTCTCAGAGTAATCAATACCTTTGACTTGTGAAAAACCCTTTGCAACAAGACGAGCCTTATACTTGTCAATGGACCCATTAGCTACGTATTTGGTTCGGTATACCCACTTACACCTAACCATCTTTCTTCCTTTAGGAAGATATTCCAAATCCCAAGTATGATTCTTCATCAAAGAAGAATATTCAGTTGTCATCGCATCATCCCACTCCTATATCCCATGAGCCTTTGAAAATACCGTGAATCCTCAAAACGCGCACGACATAAAAATCCGAACACATGTAGAATGTGCATGATGATGCCTAGTGGGTGGAAGATCCTCTATGAAAGGTGTTTCCTCAGAAACTATAGTACAAGCCCACTTAGGCATAGTGACAACATCAGTGGGAATAGGATCCTCAACGGCATCTATAACCTCCTCATCAATCTCCTCAAAGAAAAGATCCTCAAGATGAGATGAAGAAGAAGAAGGAATGGAAGAAGATGAAGAATCATTAGGAGTGAAACGCTCATCAAACTGAACATGTGTTCAAAAAATAACATCATGTGTATCAGGATCTAAAAGACAATAAGCTCTCATGTCCTCACAATACCCTATAAAGATCAAGGGTTTACTCTTCTTATCCAAAGCTTTCCTTTTCTTCTTTGGCACAAAGGCCCAAGAATGGCTCCCAAAGACTTGAAAAAATGAGACATTTGGCTTAGTGTTGGACCAAGCTTCCTCTGGAGTCAAATGCTCAAGTGCTCTGTGTGGTGTGTAATTTTGAATATAGTTAGCACAATTAACTGCTTCTACCCAATAGATAAGAGGTATATCTCTAGAATGCATCATACAGTTAGCCATTTCCTTCAAAGTTCTATTCTTCCTTTCTGCTAATACATTCTTTTGTGGAGTATGAGGAACAAAATTCTAGTGAATAATGCCTTGAATTTCCAAAAAATTATAAAACTCATTGCAAAGTACTCCCCCATTATCAATGCGAAGGTTGTTTATGCTACTAGAAGATTGTTTCTTGACCAAATCCTTGAAGACTTTAAAGTGTGAAAAAACATCACTTTTGTACTTGAGAAAATAAACCCAAGTACGGCTCGAGAAATTATCAATAAATGTAAGTGCATACTTAGCTCCATTGAAAGATGGGGTAGGAAAAACCATCATGTCACTATGCACAAGCTCAAGTGGTGTAGAAGATATCTTAGACAAATTCTTAGGAAAGGATCTTGGTGTTTTTTCCCTAATGCACAACCATGACAAACTCCCTCAAGACAAGAAACTCTAGGAAGACCATCTACCATACCATGAGTGCTCAACTCCTTCAAATATATGTAATTGAGATGTCTAAATCTTTCATGCCAAAGCTTACTTTCTGAATCTAAATAAGAAACTAATCCTGTCCCTATAGAATAAGTGTCATCAAACCTTCAAAGTGATATAGTCTTGAACATGATCAACAATACCCTGAGCAACAAGTGAAAAAGGCTCCAACAAAGTTCTTACTTTTGCCCCATGTAGTGTAAAAGTCACTATTTTCCTTGACCAGAATGACAAATTTGATATACAGAAAGAAAATTTGTAGTGATGTTAGGAACATATAGTGCATCTTAGATATTTCCACCATCAAGTTGTATATCACCTTTTCCCTCAACAGAAAGAAAGGAAGAATCTCCAACCTCAATTTTGGAAGTAGAACTCAAACCTAGAGAAACAAAAGACTCTTTGGAAGAAGTCATGTGATGCGAAGCACCAAAATCTATAACCCAATCAAATCTGCAAGTGGTGAATGAGATCTTCCAACAATGTTAAGTGCTTTTCCATGCTGATTAGAAGGAGGTGAAGTTGAGATAGAAATTTTGTGTTTCTTGATTGCATCCTCTAAGGCTTGCATTCGCTTATAACACCTATGTTCTTCATGATTACTACCCCCACAAAAGAGCATGAACGGCTAGACTTATTCTTGGATTTAGAAGACTCCTTGGGTTTTTAGTTGTTTTCTTTGGGTTTAGGAGCATTTTGAGATGGAGAAGGTGTGGATTTGATTTTACTGTTTGGTTTTCCCTTTCCCTTAGGATTAGATGCAACTAATGCCTTTTGAGAGGTGGAAGACTCAATGTGAGATAATTTAGATTCTTCCCTAGTAAGTCTTTCACAAAGTATTTCTAAGTTAGGAATTTTGAAGATGTCACCTAAGGCATCCATGCTAGAGAAAAAGGTAGAAGCAAAAATTGGGAATGGTCCTCTCAACTTGGATAGAATCAAGTAAAGACACTCTTCATCTTTCTTATCTCTTCCACTCCCCTTCAATCGTGTCAACAAATGCTTGAACTTGGTAAGATAGTCTATAATTGTTGGAAAATCTTTAGGATTAAGAGAGGTGATCTCAATTTCAAGTTGCATAGCTCTCATATGATCCACCTTACCAAATAAATCCTCTAATTTCTCCCATATTTTGAAAGGAGAGTCATACTTTTCCAAATGAAATAAAAGACTGTCACTTACATAAGTTCCTATCAAACCCATACACTCATCAAATTTGCACTAGTACTAAAATTTCTCATATTCTCTAGTGAACACACAGTTGGTTGTTCTTTAGAAGTTAAAGCCCATAAAATTTTCTCGCTTAATTATTGTTTCCATTCTTGGTTTCCATGTGTGCTAATTATGTGTTCTTAATGACTTAACATGAGTGAATGTAGAAGTAGATGCCATCTTTAAAAAAATCACCAAAAGAAATGGAAGAACCAAGTAATGCAACAAGAGCCCCCCCATATTTTGGCACTTTATAATGAGTGCATGTTACAATATGGCACTTTATAATTATAGTGTGATTCTCAAAATAAATATTTCCAATTGAAAGAGCATAAAAAACTACGCACTAAAATAGAATAAAATGCTCTTGCCTTCACCACACAAAAAAAATGAAAGGGGGCTGGAGTTAAGCACCTACTAGTAGGAATCACAAGCTTTAAGCCCTCATATGACCATACCATATGACCAGGGGCTAATCCCGAGGCAAATCCGGTGCACAAAGAAAAAAACCAAAAACTCGCGCTCCGAAATGGTCGTGTTTATAGTCGATCTTAGGGTTTTTCTACCTTCCAGATCTAATGGAAGCATTTGTTTTGTGTAAAAATGCATGCATCAACAAAATACGAGTAAATCCTGAAATATATGAATATATAAAAAAAAATTGCAAAATAAAACTTACAGACGAATGTTAATAGCAATCTCTTGCTCTGATACCATAAAAGGAACGATAACCAGATCGTACCAAGCCAAGAACACAGATGCTAATCAAACACCATGATCAATAAGATGAAAGCAATTCGCTAGAATAAATTTACACAAAAACTTTGCAAACAAATGAGCAGCAATATCATATATTATTATGGAACTCAATGAAATACAATGAGAATGGGCCTTGCTTATATAGGCAAGGAATAACAATCTAAGAACTAGTCAAGGTCGTAGATCAAGCCATAAATCATGGAAAGAACTAGTCATCAAAGAACTAGTCAAGTCCATAGATTTATGAGAGAACTAGACATCAAAGATCTAGTCAATACCATAGATCTAGAAAAGAACTAGTCAATACCATAGATCAAGGAAAGAACTATACCTAACAACTAGATAACATCTCCTAATATCTAAATAAATAAAAAGAAATATCCACACACATAAGTGGGTGAGGATAAATACAATAAAGGTAAATAATATACCTAGGTGAACATGAGCTAAGGTAAATACCTACTCTAATAGGTGGTGGCCCGTTCTTCATACAACAAAAACACAAGGTGTGTCGAAAATAAAAAAGGCGAGGTCATAATCAACCTCACTACCCGACACTTCGAGATCATCTTTGGGTATTCCCCATCACCGACATTTTGTGGTTATAAGCCAAGAAGATTGCATCAAGGCATGGGAAGAAAATGAAGACAAATGCATGTAGTTGATGAACAAGGTGTACTGAAAAATAAGAAGGAAATAACCGTGTGGCCACAAAGTTATTCACCGATGATTTCTCGAGGAAGGCTGAGTGATACCATCACCTTCCTAAGCAGGGTATTTGGGCTTTCTGATGCCCATTACTTCCACAAATGGATGCTCAGGTATCTGGAAACAATGAACAAGAACATGCCTGATCAGCGTTTTGAGTGGGCAGAGATCATCAGTAGCACCATCTCTGAGCAGCTCCAACAACTCACCACAACGAGGAGGTTCTACATGAACTCCTACGTAGTCTACGCTGCAGCCTCAGAGAGAGACTATCTAGCACTGAGCTGATGCGGGGTGTGGCCTCAAGTAAAAATATATGAATACTACCCAGAATTGAAGCTGGAGAATAGCATCCCATAGTTCACCAAGATCAACGATGCCTTCTTCTATGGCATCATCTCCTTGAGGCCCAATATGACTCACGATCGGATGACCAAGAGCATAGTCACTGCAACCGAGAAGTGGGGAGTGTTATTCACGCAATTCCCCACCTTCACCTATCTAAGATCAGCCAACTTCTTGGGGGAGCCCACCAAGTTTCCGAGATATGCAGGTCCTAAGTTGATCCTGTTGGAGCTCTCTAGGTAGCTCATAACATATCACAAGAAGTGCTGAAAAGGAAGAAGGGTGGAACTCCTTTCCCCCTCATAGTGGGTAGGTACACCTGCACTTCTCACACCAAGGCCCGAGAAATGTTCATAGAGCTAGAACTGCTTAACCTAAAGCACAATTTCTGGCGAGGACCACCTTCGATCCGCGAAATTACCTCCCAAAGGCAAAACTCAACCCGATCCATGTCACGCAGATTGAGGACATCTACATCAACCTGTATCACGAGGTCAAACTTAGAAGAAAGGATCACTCCCACCTGGCCCTAGCAGAAATTATTCAATATGGCGTGGCCATTGTTCCAAAAGGTTTCCAAACAACCGATCAAGAAGTTGATCAGGTATATCTAGACACGGATGGGGACAACTGGTCGTTTACTGAAAATTGATAGGAAAAAGGCACCTCAGACTATTGAGGCAAGGGTTAAGGACACATTGCGGCAAACAGAGCATTGGTGCAGAATGAATGGCCTCATCTACCTTGGGGTATATTTCACCACGTTCCCTTTGGGAAATGCACTGCCAGTCGAAGCATCTACCGAAGCGTAGAGGCAAGGATAAAGAGGGAGAATAAAGCTCCACTCAAGAAGAAGCTCCTGAGAGCCCTCCTTTCGCCACAAAGGAATAGGTTGTAAGCTCCGATATCGTGCCTAAAGAAGAAGTGGTAACCGTTCGAATGGGTACATCTACTTTGAATGCTGCCACCGGGCCTGTGACCACTGAGGTCCCCACCGTCCCTTCTTCCTCTCCTCTTTCCCTTCCTCATGTGACTCAACCAACCATTCCCTTGGTTTTTTCTTCTCCCCCGTCTTCTGTGGTTCCCCCTTACTCTTCCTCCATCTTCTCTTCCCTCGCAGAGTTGTCCCCTAACATTTCTTCTCTCATCTCTCGGCCTCCCTTCCGCCCCGCGAATTCTTCCCCTGCTGGTGTCTCTTTCCCCCATGAGCACTTTGTTTTTCTCTCTCTCGATGCCACCACCAAGTGTCTCGACCCATTTCCCTTCATCCACTCCAGCCTGCTCCTTCTTCCACCCTCTGGTCCCCCTCCCTTAAGTCCGGGGTCTGGATCTCCCAAAGACTTGAGTTAGCATAAGAGGAAAGTCCCCATTGCACCTATGGACTTCTCTATCATCCCAACAAAAGGGGCTAAGAAGCAAAAGCCTATAACCCGCTTCTCTTAGAGTGCATCGGGAGAAAGAGTAATGGAGATTGCGTATCCCGATCCCACAAAGGATAAAAGGGATCTGTCCCCTATAGATTATACAGTGACACAGGTCACAATGGGAATGTCATCCGAGAGCCTTCAAGGAGAGGCCCTATCTGTGGTGGATGCCCTTTGCAAGAAGCTTCAAGAAGCAAAGGAAGAGAAGAGGCTACTAAAAGAGCAGAATAAGCATCTTCTCCATGCCCTACAGAAAATGGGCAGTGCACCTCCTACAACTGCCACTGAAACTCCTAAGGTCCTTAGTCAGGAAAAGATAAACGAATACGCAAGATTGGTGAACAAGGCATGGCAGTATCCACCTGGAGAGACCAAATCCTCAAAGACAACGAGGAAGTAATCGTCAAGTTCACCGAGCTATATCAAAACATTGATCAGGCGAACAAGGAACTCCAGTGATCACAGGACCTATCTCCGAAGAGTTGGACCATGCTAGGTTGCAACATGAGACTTTCTAGAAGATGCTCATTGTCTCGATCGAAGATTTAGTTAAATTTAGTGTCTTCGATCACCCTAGAGTACCCAACAAAATCCTTGTTGCTCTGGACTACCAGGTCGATCAGATGGAATTTGTCCTGGAGAAGATAGATAAGGTCAAGGAGCAAGCCCTAGATGTAATACATCAAATGGAGAAAATTATCCTAAGAATGTCTCCGGGTTTGCTCACTCTATCATTCGCCTAGAGGAAGGTAGATGAAACCATTCGGATATTCAAAGAGATCGTCTCGCAAGGGTTAGAACAGAAGCTACTTTCGACGCTAAATCCATCAATAACCTTCGGCCTCGCCGCAAATTTGTAGGATACCTGATGGAAGCAGGTAATGAATACTTTAAGCTCCCATAAAAACTCAGAGATGAACGGGAGACTTGTGAGGTCATCGGAAATCATACCAAGGGTCCTGCCCAGATCAACTTCAGCCAATGGTCAGCAAATTCATGGAGTACCGGGCTCAATTCCACATTGCCTCCCGAGTAGAAGCAAGATACTCCCTTCTAGCCACAAGACGATGAAAATATCCTTCCTCCTCTTGGCTTTTTATTTTTGTAATATCTAAAAGTATGTTGGCACAAATGATGACATCATCCATGTTGCACCATGGGATGTTGTCATCCACCAAGTTGCCCCAAAAGTCAACAGTTGACTTTTAGATATTTTGTAAATTTTTGTAATTAGTTGTTGGTTTCTTTTTGCCTTCTCTCTTCTCCTCCTTCTATATATACTTGAATACTTGTTGTATTAAGGGGTGGACACTTTTATATGAAAAATAGAAGTAAGGAGAAAATGCTTTGTACTTTGTAATGTAAGAAAACATAATACAAATATTAATACTTTGTGTTGAATATGTGTGTCATGGGCGTATCTGATCTTTCTTATGTCAAATCTATGTGTTTATTCTGTTGGATCTATCTCTACTTTTTTGTCATTTGTTCATTAGTATTGCTTTGTTCGTTTATGCAAGTAGGTTTGGCTCCATTTATTATCAATCCCAAGACATAGACCTTCTGATCTTTTTGCTTTGTAATTCATTTATTTTCTCCCTTCGGATCTATCTTATCTTCGTCTTTCCCTTCTTTCCTTTCTTTTCATAGTCAGAAACACCCCAACTGGGATAAGATCCCAAACCCCGAAGGCGGAATATTGTGAGACATGCACTGATTCCTGCTAGTAGAATAGCAATAAACTAGTTTCGCTTTGCTCACTCAAAGAGGGGCTATGCCCTGCACACTATTGGCTCGTCTATCCATAGATCTGCATTCGGCGGAAGATTTTTCGGACCAACACACGGTAATCCCCTTGGGTATGTGGATGCTGATAGAGGCCATCCCCTACTAGGACCATGACCTTCAATCCCATTTTTCCATGCCCAACATTTTTTTCTATGTTACACCACTACGGTTTATCTACGACAAGGTCATGGTAAAGTCAAGAAAATGGGATCACCACGGTAGATCTGTTGTCTTTCTTAAAGAAATTTCTCATATTTCCACTTGATTCCTCCATCTTTCCAAGCTTGTGGATTCTCCATTGATAGAAAACTAGGGAGAGTAGACCAGTTCTTATGGTTTCTATGTTTTACATTCTACTTTGTAAAGCATGCTTTCTTATCAATCTTGATATTTGTTGTTATTGTAAACTTTTACATATTTTTCTTTATTTATTTGTCACCTTTCACATATTTTCTCATGTTGATATTCTTGGGCTGTATTTTCCTGTATGGTTTGTGTTCTTGAATCTTTTATATCTAATAAGATGAAACTATGTTGTATTTAATTTGACTTAACCCATTACAGCTGATAATGGTTTAAATATTAAAATGGGTATGGGAATTTTAGCATCTTCTCTTGATTCTTGAGTTTTATGTTGAACCTATGCATGTCCTATCTTTGTATCATTCTGGAAAATCGAGTTGAACTCAGCTTCTAATTTTCTATGGTCTTTACTCCATTGAAGGAGCTAAGGAAGTCTAGCCTCCAGGAGGACTTGGTTGTTTTTTAGTCTATGACTATGGATATCCTTAAGGTCTTTGATTTTACAATTGTTCCTATATATTACACAGGCCATTTTATGCACTTTGAATAATAAATAGATGTTGAAGCTGAACAAAGGCATAAAGATGAAACTATGTTGTATTTAATTTGACTTAACCCATTACAGCTGATAATGGTTTAAATATTAAAATGGGTATGGGAATTTTAGCATCTTCTCTTGATTCTTGAGTTTTATGTTGAACCTATGATTGTCCTATCTGTGTGTCATTCTGAAAACCAAGTTGAACTCAACTTCTAATTTTTCATGGTATTTACTCCATTGAAGGAGCTAAGGAAGTCTAGCCTCCAAGAGGACTTGATTGTTTTTAGTCTATGACTATGGATATCCTTAAGGTCTTTGATTTTACAATTGTTCCTATATATTACACAGGCCATTTTATGCACTTTGAATAATAAATAGATGTTGAAGCTGAACAAAGGCATAAGTAGAAGTTCTAGATGCATAAGAGATTTGTGGTTTAAACTTGATGTACTTCACATTGGACTGTTTATTGTCTATATGAATTAGCTAATTTTCTTATTTTGTTCAACTAAATTTATTTAGTGGGAAAATAAGTTTAGATAAGATATTTATCATTGAAACTCAATATACTTGATGAAATTGGAGTGCATATTGCATATATGGATTAGCTAAAAGTTTGTTTTGTTTTAATAAAGATGGTTCAGAGAAACATTGGGTGCAATCAGACTGGAAAAAGGATGAAGACATAGCTAGAGAGTGGTTTCACATAATAGGAAAATGGAGCAGGGACCCAAATGATAAGAGTATGCAATAACATGTTGTTATTGTATATTTCGTTTATGCCTTATATGTCTTATGCATTACAAATCATAATATCTTGATTTGTATACAAAACATAGTGAGTATTAGATTGAGCATGCTGTAAAATCTTTGATTTTTCATCCCGATAATTCTTAGTAATATTTGTACTCATTTACATAAAATTGTGTGTATACATTTCTCTTATTTTATAAGGCACTCACCAAGTTGTCTAAATCGGGAATTCAAACCAGCCGAGACTATAGTTTTTTTCCATCTCAGCCAATTTTCCTGAGTTCAACAATAAGGATAAGACCCTTTTCTTAAGTTTTCTATGAAGAATGAACATAAGCTTGATTGTGGCAGTGGTTATGTAAAATTATTGAGTGGTGAATTAGATCAGAAAACATTTAGTAGAGAGACAACTTACCGGTCTAGTTCTTTTCCTTTAAGCTATGTTTTTGGAAATATTCTTATGCTGCATTTTTAGTTGTCATTTTTTCTGTATGTTATTTTTTAATACATGCCTTGGTTGTTTGTTATGGCAGCATCGTGTTTGGACCTGACATTTGTGGTTACAGCAAGAAAAGAACTCATGCTATACTGTCTTACAAAGGGAAGAACCAATCTATCAAAAAGGACGTTCCATGCGAAACTGATCAACTCACCCATGTTTATACTTTTATTCTTAAGCCAGAATAAACTTATAGCATTTTGATTGATAATAATGAAAAGGAATCCAAGAGTCTGTATAAATATTGGGAGTTACTACCAGCAAAGAAGATCAAGGATGCTGAAGCCAAAAAGGTATGACTCTCTTAATGGGATTTTATGGACTGAATTTACATGCAACTTATGCCATGTTTGTCTAATTAAGAATCTTATTGATTGTGCTTAGATCCTAAGGATAGGGATGAAAAGGAATACACTCCTCATCCAGAAGATAAGATACTTGAGTTATAATGGATACAGTTACAATCACAAGCGATTTTACATATTTGTTGAAGATGTTATTGCTTACATAATGGCCTACTAATGCTTTTAGAAGGAAGGGGCCCTTTCTTTCTTTGAAGATTCAAGATTATTTGATATGTGTAGGGATATGATGACATACCACAGGAAATCACTGATCTAGAAGCCACTAAGGTAATTTCTTGAATCAAATTCTTGAATTTGTTCAGTATGGATCAATTTCATGGATTAGTTGATGTTCAATGAATTCTTGTTTGGTTTGAATGTAAATTTATGTGTGCATTTTGTGAGACGAATTCTATATTCTCATCTCTTCACTACGAATTGAGACACCAACATAGCCATTCTGTATTTTGATGATTTCTTCTATTTATTACAATAACATCTCCAATTTTTTGTTCTTTCTATTTACAGCCAAAAGATTGGGATGACGAGGAAGATGACAAATGGAAATCTCCAACTATTCTAAATCCAAAATACAAAGGTCCCTCGAAGCCCAAGGTAGGTGGAGAAAAATCTTGTCAATTATTGATAATAGAACATTATTGCGAGCCTACGTTCTTCTGACTGTTTAAAGTCTATGTGCATGTGACATTTCATTTTTATGATAATGCATGAAATGGATAGAAAATAAGGTTTTAGATATCTACATCAATATTCACTTATATAATGTATAGAAGGAATTATTAGCCTGATTTTGATTTTAATTATTTGATGTTTTCATTTATTTTGTTTCTTTGCAATAGGATGAGAATGAACATGAAGAAGAATATATAAAATAGGATAAGGAAGAACATGTAATATTCCATTCATGAATAGTTGACTATTGATAATATTGTATCTTTTGTCTACAAAATTTCTAATAATTATTTTTGGTATTATGTTATTTCAGGATGAGCTATAGTTGTTATGTCTCCTCACTTCCTTGTTGATTACCTGAGGTTAGGGCACAAACACTTATGTGTTTACATTTCGTCCTTCATATTTTTGCAAAGTTTTATAGGTGGCTTGTCTGATCTCTATCCCGAGGCTCGAATTATAGAACATTATAATAAGAGTAATTTAATGTTTTCTTTTCAAGGTTAGTGTCTCCTTTGCAAGGTTGAAATCATTTTTCAAGGACTAAAGTGGGTTCATCTAAATCAGGCTAACAATATTTCTCACATAGACTACGAAAATTGATGCAAAGCATGGCCAGTCAAGAAAATTGAAACATGTTTTTCTTTTAAAATCCCCTTCTTTATCACTTCTTAGCAGCATTTCATTTATTGTAATATGACATTTTTATTTAATAATTTAGAGCACTTACTTTATGAGGTTTTTGCATTCAAAATCTATCCTCAGGTTTTAAAAATATTTTTCACTTGGTGTGGAATGGCAGTATTGAATTAGCTGATTTTTGGTGGTGAATATTTTTTCCTTTGTTTTCGAGTCATTATTGATGAAAAAAAAAAATCTTGGGCTATTTTATTTGGAATATGGAAAACCTTAAGTGATCTGGTTAAGAATGCGTTTTCAAAAGTTTGCACCGGAGGTAGGGTATGGGAATGTTTTGAATTAATTGATGAATGTTAAAATGATTTCTATCCAAGTTAAATTTATTTTACATTGGCCCAGGGTGTGTCATTGTGTGAGAAGTAATGATATTGATCTCGATGGGTATGATGTGGTTATAAGTTTAGGTAACATCATTTCAACAAGTCTTCTATGTTACATTTTTATTGGTAGTACTCATAAGATAGGGTGTCCCATTTTGTGATGTTCAGTGATATTTACAGGTTAGGGTGACCCGCCTATGGGCCATTGTAAAAGAAGGTCTAGACCCTCTAGAAACACAGTTTAGAGATCACATTCAAAGAATTGTTAGCACTTGAACCGATTTTTTTGATTCCATGAGCCGAACTATTCGTAATAGGAGAGAAATATATCATATAAACCATGGTTTGGCTTTTCAATATGTCTGTACGCTATGTACAAATTTTTGAGGGAGGTTGTATTGCAATTAAAGAAGGAACAAAGGAATAAGAATTTGAGGGTGAGTAAAATTATCCTTTCTCCTCAAAGGATCAATCGTGGAATGTTAAAATATGAAGCAGGAAATTTGTTTTAGTGTGGATTGCATTTTTCCGCAAGCCCAGGTGTAGAGTTTTTCAAGATATATTGATAGTGGATTCCACAGTATAAGCAACCAATAAAGAAAACCCAAGCCATATTTTTGAAGGATTGTTACTGGAAACAACCTCTTATCTTGCTTTGATGCAAAAATTGAACTGCATAACCAAACTTGAGATAAAGTTCAAAATAGATTGGTGGCATTGGGTCACCTGTAATTTCATAAACGGAAGGCACCAACATCGATTGCAATTCCATTGTTACATATGATAGTAGTCTCAATTATTTTCGTTCTGATGAAGGTGGATAATCTCCTATCCTTGAAGAATATATGGCATGGATAATAAATATTGAGATCATGTGTTAGAGCGAGTGTACATATTGGGTTACTGCTGGTATATGTTTTCTATAGTATGGATCCGATGTATACACAGGTCTTAATAGTATCATGCACTTATTCATTTGTTTCTTAACAATATAAAAATTCATATCACCAATTTTGTAAGCTTGCGTGTTAGGGTCTACTGTGTCATAAGCTTCTTTTGGCCTCATGGATGTTACGATACAGCTATCTATCAAAAAAATGGATCATAAGTTCCCCATTAATGATATGGTTCACTTGGTCAGTATAGAGTTGTGCTAGAGGATTACATATCGAGCCCCACCATCTATAAATTTGTTGTTCTCATTTCTTCCTTCTAAATAAAATAGTCATATGTTAATTTGGATGCAAATACATTTGATTTAGGTGACCATTAATGGCTCATTCTATGTGCCAAACAATCATTGTGCATTGCGGTCATATATAAGCAAGTGGTAATTTTAAAAATACTCTCCAACTAAATCATAGAAAATTTTATACTACGAAACTTATGATATTGTATGCGGTCTCGGTATTAAACTTTCACTTTAGAAAGTTTGATAGAAAAACATTGACCCGTGAAACATTTATGATGCATGCATCTCATTCTTGATCATCCCTCATCCTTTCCCTTTATTTCATTTCCTCATTTTTTCATTCTTCACTCCATCCCCTCTGGCGTTTCGATCGTACACTTCGCGTACGATTTCTAGTTTTAAGGGATACTTTTAAAATTAATCAAGCAATGTAGGTAAAATTATATTTATTCAATTTATTTTAAAATGAATCTTGACAAAACATTTCTCGGATAAGACTTATCGTTAATGCATTTTCTTTTCAACTTGTTTTAATTTATCTTGATAAAAATTAGAGCTAGAATGCTTCTCAATTTCATGTACTTTTCTTTTTGGAATCAACCCCTCCTAAATTAGCATGAATCTCCTTGTTCTAATACTTCCCTAATAGTTTATTTGAGTTTTGATCACACAATACCCAATAGTTGTTATAGTACTCTTATGGAAAAATCACAACACCCCCCAAATTTCCCGGTTTGAAATGTGGCATTCGGCATGATTGCATAACATGGAGCTATCATGAGTGTGGGACATTGCTAAATGGGATAGCTCTTAGGAGAAGGTTGGTTCTTTCTCCTAACCTACCTACCAATAACTACTACTAATGCAGGAAAACTACTAACTAAACCTAAGCTAATGCTTCAAAGAGGACAAGGAGAAGGATACATGAAATAAACCTCTACTACAAGAAGTGATACACCAACAAAGGAGTGTGGATCACTTCCCCAATATGCAAAACAAAGTGGAATAGATGAACCTAGAAAAGGTGTACTTGCACCACAAACTAAATTACATCTAATACATCATTCCCGAATGAGCACAACACACCAAAATCATATAATAACCAAGTAAATGCACATATTAAGAAAACATAATGAAAGGTAAGAAGAAGATGATAAATCATGAGAGATTAAAGAGATCAACATAGACATAATCTTATTGCACCATATGGATATGCACCATACATTGTTGTAGCAGAAAGAGGCATGAAGCCATTACGAATCTTGAGAGGAAGGCTTGCCTAAGAAGAATGGGGTACATGGTAGGAGAGAAAATGAACAACATTTTGCACAATGTAACCCCTTACAATTTATAGAGGAAGAAAATGAGGAGGTAGAGGGAAAAAAATTCCAAAAATGCACTCCAATTTCTTTAAAAGCCCATTATTTTCATTGCGGCAGGAGTGATGGGCAAGTCTGTTAAGCCCATACTCCATTGTACTTTGATTTTTGGGGAAGAAAAGAAGCTCGTACCTCATCTTTTTTGTAGGTGATGAATTTGAAACCACTCCTCTAAAATGGCGGACCGTATTTCCTCATTTCGAAATATTTAACCTTATTAAAAGTTTGATTTTGTGCAAATCTAAGATCCCAGTCAAAAGTTATGGCCATTTGAAGATGAGGGTGTCATATTGCAATAAATATGAGTGGTTAATATACCTTTTCGATCATTTTGACTTCAGAGGTTGATGTTACTATTCATCTTCCGATTTCTTGAAACCTACAAAATGTTGAAACTCTGACGTCTAAAATTTAGACTTTGTGTTTCAGGTTTTAAGTTATGATTTCCATGTACAGGGGCTTTAATGTTCCAAAATTCTAAAACCCTAAAGTCTGAAATTGGGACTTCGGAGTTCACACTCTAAGCTCATATCGTGTGGTACTTTTCACCCGGTTAAGAGCTAAAAGGTTTGGAAATGTTGAAAACCTAAAGTTTGAAATTCGGACTTCAGGTTTTAAACCTTTACAATTTTGAGCTCTTGGTATTGTTCATCCGATTGAGCTCATTAAACCTCTGAAACTATGAAACCTTGAAGTCCAAAATTTGGACTTCAAGTTTCAGGACCTTTGTTCTCCCACCTTTTGAGACTTCCTTCCATCGATTCCTCGAAATTCTTGCACTATTGACCACCGAATTCGGGGTTGACCCTGAAAAAGGAGTTGACCCGGGAAACCTCCGAGCCCTTTCAGACTTCAGACTTTCAGGATTTTAGCTCATTTTTTGTATTTTGTACAATGAGAACTCCGAATCACTCAAATCCCAAAGTCCAAAAATTTCTGACTTAGGGCCTTTTTGTTTTACTTAATTGCTTGTTCAACTCAATCTTGAGCCTTCATTCCTGCTTGGCTGACATGACCCCTCAACTTTGGTGAGTCCTTTTTCGAGCTCTTCTCCATATCTTGTCCATTTTTACATTCTTTGAATCCTCATTCCTTTGGCTTAACGAGTTATTACTTACACGAGCTCGACCCCCTATGATCATTTCATGTCATTTTCCTGCTGATCTGAGCCTCGAATTACCAATGCAAGCTCCCATGGCCAAATCGGTCCTTTCATTTTCTCTTTGTGAGGTCATGTTTATCTAATTTTTCCTCGGGGAAAAATCGGATAACAAGTACCACTTCATAGTTGTCATAGTACTTTCTAGTGATTATTTATTTTGACATAATAATTATGTAGAGTAGCCAATCACATCATGACATGTAAGACCTATCACCCATGTACAAGTATTAAAAAATCAATGTTAAATCATTATCACTCGTGTTTAAGTATTGGTTTTAGACCATTATTGTAGCATAACTCAAATTTATTATTTTAAATCAATTCAAAATATGGCTTTCCATACAATTAAACATTGCAAATAAAAAATATAAGCTAAGTCAAATATGAAGTACATATTAATGAAAAAATCATATAAAAGATTCATGTAAACAAGGTGACGCGGTGACACATGTATTTACATGACATCTATAGTTTATAACAATGGGTTTGTTTTAATTTTATAAGCTATACAGACTCAACTTAATGAACAATAAACAATTTTTATTTTTTATTTTTTCCTTTTTTTAATTATAAATTTAGTCGATAGATTAACGTATCCTCAAACTTTTAGTAAGTAGTTTTCTATAATCATCTACTTTTATTAAAAAAACCATTATTTTATTGGTGAGTCTTGCAAATTTAAGTTTTATGGATAACCATACAATTTCTAAGAATCGTAACTTGTTGAACATTAAAATTTCATTGAAAGAATAAATTATGCTGAGTACTCTTATGATTGGGGGATATAATGTGTTAGTTGGTAGCATGTTATCTTTTTGCTAGAATCCTTGAGGCCTCTAAGAAATGGTAAAATGGAAGCTACGCATAATCCATCATTCCACTTTCTCTCACTAATCATTTTTTACCAACATAGACATGCCATTTCATTTCCCGAGATTATTTTATTATTTTTCTAGTTATAAGATAGGAAAGTGATAAAGTTTTAGAGTGAATCTTAGTTTCCGAACGATTATCAACATTTCACATTGAGGGAAATGCATTCCAAACTACATCTTTGAGAATCTTAGGTGTATTTTTATTGTCATTTTCGAACTATGAAACTAGGTTAATCCTGAGGTATACCTAGCTTCCTATTATCATTTATTGAATCGAAAAAACGATAGATATAATATATTACTAAAATGTTTTTCTAATGTGCTTTTCATTATGGGTGTACACAATGTTTTGCTTAACTCACATCATGTCGGACTATACGTTGTGCCTGGATAGATAATCTATAAGGGTTAACGCATGAAAAATATTTAACCCATTCCCAAAATATCATACTTATTCATAACTTTCCATAGGGGTACCAAGGCCTTATACTCCGTAGCTCAAGGAAGTCATGCCCATTAACTATTTTCACCATTAAAATTTATAAGTATTTATAACCTTTGTAAATGAATCAACATAATCTTTTATTTCTACCTTCTCCAAAAGTATCTTATTATCTACCGTTTATATTACAATATTTTATTAAACATCAATTTGATTTTTATAGAATGATACTTTGGGTTATTTTATAGCAAAATTACATTTTGCATATCAAAATCATTTCTTACATTATTTTGAGTGAACAAAATAGTGGAAATTATAATTAGAATGCAAACAACTTCCTTGCTTGCATGTGTAGTTATCATGTACTAATCTTCCATGGTATATATCTTAACACTTTTTTATGTTTACTCATCAAACTTATCACTCCACCAAAAGTTTTGATGATGCACTATTTTTAGTAAAAATTTGAAAGGGTCATATCTTTTGATATTGGTGTTCGTTTGAGTCCTGCTTTTTTAAACCATTTATTTCAATGAGACGTATGCATTGGTCTACCAACCCTATTGATTGGAACCCTTTTTAACAAATTTTTGGGCCCAAAATATTCCATCTAGGGTTCAAAAATTAGGATTTAAGTTGTAGTTTGGTTTTTTCGTATGTTAGGTAATTAGTTAATTTTAGTCTCTTGAATGAATAGTAGGTTAGAATTAAGTTGGTAATTCCTATAAGTTAGCATGTAGAAGATGCATGGAATTTTTGTTCCCGTATGAATAAGCATGTGAATTTACTAAGAATAGCAAGTTCTAGTAAACTCCTAAAAATAGAAAATTTTACCACCTTGAGTAGATTTAGTCAAAGATAGTTAGAGTCTGCTTGGAAACCTGGAGTTGGGATTTTTTCTTATTTATGAAGGATTGTAATTCATGATCGAATATTGAAGAAGAAAATTTATTTTCTTTAAGTTCAAAATATTTATAGTATATTGAATGTGTGTTTAAAGTTGGTTACATTATACGGTATCGAGAGAAAGTTCGAGTCTTGGTGAAGACAAAAAACCAAAAAGAAATGGAAGGGAGAGCAATAGGAAGAGGATATGGTATTTCCCAAATGAATAGAAATATGCAGGATCTGCAGAGGCAAGATGTTGCACTTGCTCCAATTATAGCCTAGAGAGGAAATCAAGGTGGAGATGATAGAAATGAAGAAGAATTCCATGAAGAGGAGGAAGCATAAGGAACACCCTTAGATTTTGAAGAAAGGATGTTGCAAGAATTAGAAGGAAATAATTGTTTGATAAGGGTTGATGTTTGAGTATGGAGGTATCCTAAAACTAAAGGAGTTGATAGACCGGTTGACTAGCATGGGAAATAAATTTTAGTGTAAGGTTTTGTCGGAGGAAAAGAAGGTAAAATTTACATGCATGAAATTGAAAGGTCATGTTTTGTGATAGTGGGATCACCTACAAAAGGAGTGGTCAAGAAAGGGGAAAGAAAGGATTAGGACTCGGATTAAGATGAAGAAGAAGATAAAAGACAAATTTATCCTTGTGTATTATGCACAAACCCTTTAGGAGGTTTTAGAATCTCGTAAAAAAACTTACCAACCGTGCGATAATACACAGATGAGTTTTACAAGTTTTCCATTCATGTAGAGCATGAAGAAACTAAGGAATGAATGACTTAAAGGTATGTAAATGGACTAAAATTTTGTATTCAAGATGAGATAATCATGTACAAGATCAAGAGCATGGAGGATGCCTATTAACTAGGTTTAAAGGCCAAAGAAAAATAAAAACCATGAATTTTTAGGAGATCACCTAGGATAAATGGGGGCATCATCCTCCTTTTGCAAACGATATTGTTTCAACCAAGGTAGAGGAGAACAACCTGTGGAGTGGAAAAGCAAGAAGATAAAAACAAGATCTCCCAAGATCCCATGAAGAACCTCTTGATCCCAAAATTCAATGGGAAGGGAAGGAAGGCACACTCATGCTGGCCATCATGGAACTAAAGATTACGCAATGGCCCCAAGATTCCAACGATAGAGATTAATGATGGTTTTTCCAAATAATCAAGTCCCCCTTATAGCACATATAGGAAATCAAGCTCTAAACTAAAAATGAATAAAAAAGTTCATTGGATAGGAAATGACCTCTAGAGAACCCTTAATTCTCCATTTCCTTTTGTCCATTCCCTTACGATATATTTTTGGTCTAAAACTAGGAAAAAACTTTAAAAGGTTTGTTCCATACCTTTTTGTGGCTTTATCGAGAGTCGAGTCGAGCACAAACAAAGAGGGGACTCTATTCATCAAAGTAGGGGAAAGAGAAAGAAGGGTCAAGTCAATCTCGACTCTGTTGGCCCACGCCCGAGCACCATCCACCACTGCCCCAACCCATGACCGAGTTATGTGCCTCTCCTGCACTAGAAACATGTCTGAATCCCCTCACATAGGGTCTGTTTTGTCCTCCCACCCATCACAAATTTGAACCTCCTCTTCCCTCTCGCACATCACACATCACTAAACCGAACCATAATTTACAAGTGGTGAGAGTTTATTATCTATATTGAATTTACATATATAACCCTCACAATTCAAACCTATTTCCTCGGTTCAATTACTATTGAACTATATTGGGCAACACATTGATGATGGGGCTTAATGTGTTATAGCAGTAGATTCATAATGAAAAAATTGAGACTATATTAAAAATAGATATATCATAGAATTAACAATAATTACAAAAATAAATCTAGTTTTATTGTAATTGAGAATGTATACAAATTGAAAAAAATGGAGGAGAGGTGTATGCCTCAAAATTCTTGAAATTAAGAATGCATGCAAAGTGGAAAACTCTTTAGGAGATATGTGTTCTTCAAAAGTATTTGTAAATTATGATGTATACAAAATAGAAAAATATCCAAAAGATATTCATTCCTCCATACATTCTTCATTATTCAAAACCATCTACTGCAAACAAATGAGCAATAATATCATATATTATTATGGAAATCAATGAAATACAATGATAATGGGCCTTGCTTATATAGGAAAGGAATAACAATCTAAGAACTGGTCAAGGTCATAGATCAAGCCATAAATCATGGAAAGAACTAGTCATCAAAGAACTAGTCAAGTCCATAAAAGGAACAATAATCAGATTGTACCAAGTGAAGAATATAGATGCTTATCAAACACCACGACCCATAAGATGAAAGAAATTCACAAGAATAACTTTACATAAAACCTTTGCAAACAAATGAGCAGCAATATCATATATTATTATGGAACTCGGTGAAATACAATGAGAATGGGCCTTGCTTATATAGGCAAGGAATAACAATCTAAGAACTAGTCAAGGTCGTAGATCAAGCCATAAATCATAGAAAGAACTAGTCATCAAAGAACTAGTCAAGTCCATAGATTTATGAGATAACTAGATATCAAGGATCTAGTCAATACCATAGATCTAGGAAATAACTAGTCAATACCATGGATTAAGGAAAAAATATACCTAACAACTAGATAATATCTCCTACTATGTAAATAAAAATATATATATCCACACACATAAGTGGGTGAGGATAAATACAATAAAGGTAAATAATGTACCTAGGTGAACATAAGCTAAGGTAAATACCTACTTTAACACCCCCTCAATTGAAGCTAGGGTCCAAAATAGAAGTGGCATGTCTACAGTATGAGTCTCGACAACTAGGCACGATGAGGTACTCATGTTCAATATATCCATGAAGAAATCTCGAATGAAAAGAAGGAAACAATCTGCTAGAAGGAAAGAGAAATAAGAAGAAGGAAGATGTTCTCACGAACACTCCCCAAGAACAACTTCCGAAACCCCAAGCATTCCACGCAACTTAAGGTAGCATGGTGATGCAAAAGGCTTCGTAAAGATGTCGAAACCTACTCTTGAGTCAAAAGGTACTTTAAGAAAATAAAACCATCCTAAATGTGTTGTGAATGAAGTGGATGTGTATCTCAATATTCTTGGTCCACTTTGGTGCTCAATTGGGTTGCGAGAAATGTGAATTGCACTTTGGTTGTCACACCAAAGTACAGTCGGTGAATCCTGTGGGAATCCAAACTCTCAATAACTGGTGAAGCCAAAGAATCTTTTGACTTGCAGAATCGCTGCCCTATACTCTGCCTCTGAAGATGAAAGTGCAATAGCCTATTGCTTTTTACACGCCAAGCAACTGGAGAAGAACCAAGACAAAAAGATAGCCAGAAGTGGAATGCCTGTCATCAATAGAACCTACCCAATCTGAATCTGTATACCCAACTAATCGAGTGGAGCCCTTAGTGTAGTGTAGGCCAAAGTAGGAAGTGCCATGCAAATAGCACAAAATCCTTTTAGCAACTGTCAGTGACTACTATGAGGAGAATGTGCAAACCGAGATACAAGCCCTACTACAAATGAAATATCAGGGTGAGTATGGGTCAAGTACATGATACTCCTAACCAACTACCTATACAATGTAGGATCACAAAGTGGTGTGGTATATGTGGATGTAAGAGTAACTCCAAATTGAAAAGAAGATGGAATTTGCTTGCAATCAACCATATCAAAGCACCTAAGAAGATCATGGGTGTACTTTTGTTGACTCAAATGAATCCCTAAATTTTTCTGAGAAATCTACAAACCAAGGAAATAATGCAATAACCTAATATCTATCATGTCAAATTGCGTAGAAAGATCCCTTTGAGTACTCTAAATGTGGGAAGAAGAGTTGCCATTAAGTAATAGATCATCAAAATACAAGAAAAGTATCACAATATCCTGACCAACATGCTAGAGATACACTGTATGATTGGAATGGCAACGAAAAAACCAGTAGATAGAAGAAAATAATCCATCTTCTCATACCAATCCCGAGGGGCTTGTTTGAGACCGTAGAGAGACCTTCGGAGCTGAAAATTAAGAGAATAATCCTAAACAAATCTAGTCGGTTGCTCCATGTATATTTCCTCTTGTAGATCTCCATGTAAGAAGGCACTCTTCACGTCCATCTAGTATATGGGCCACCCATGTGATGCAGCAATAGAAAGTACAAGGCATACAAAATCCATCTTGGAAACGGGTGCAAAAGTCTCAGATTAATCAATACCTTTAACTTGTGAAAAACCCTTTACAATAAGACGAGCCTTATACTTGTCAATGGACCCATCAGTGTGTATTTTATTTAGTATACCCACTTACACCTAACCATATTTCTTCCTTTAGGAAGAGATACCAAATCCCAAGTATGGTTCTTTTCTAAAGAAGAATACTGTTTGCTATCACATCATCCCACTCATGTATTCCATGAGCCTTTAGAAAAGACTTTGGATCCTCAGAAACTACTTGACACAAAAGTACAAAACCTGTTGAATGTGCATGATGATTCCTAGAGGGTGGAAGATCCTCTATGACAGGTGCTTCCTTAGAAACTATAGTTCAAGCCCACTTAGGCATAGTGAAAACATCAGTGGGAATAGGATCCTCAAGGACATCTATAACCTCCTCATCAATCTCCGTAAAGAAAGGATCCTTAGGATGAGATGAAGAAGAAGAAGGAATGGAAGAAGATGAAGAATCATGAGGAGTGAAGCACTCATCAAACTGAACATGTGTTCAAAAAAGGACATCATGTGTATCAGGATCTAAAAGACGATAAGCTCTCATGTCCTCATAATAACCTACAAATATCAATGGTTTACTCTTCTTATCCAAAGATTTCCTTTTCTTCTTTCACACAAAGGCCCAAGAATGGCTCCCAAAGACTCAAAAAAATGTGACATCTAGCTTAGTGTTGGACCAAGCTTCCTCTAGATAAAAATTCTCAAGTGTTTTGTGTGGTGTACAATTCTTAATGTAGTTAACACAATTAATCTGCTTCTACCCAATAGATAGTAGGTATATCTCTAGAATGCATCATATAGTTAACCATTTTTTCAAATTTCTATTCTTCCTTTCTACTAAGCCATTTTTTTGTGGAGTATTAGGAACATAATTTGGTGAATAATGCTTTGAGTTGCCAAAAATTTAGAAAACTCATTGCTAAAGTACTTCCCCCCATTATTAGTACAAAGGTTCTTTATGCTACTAGAAGAATTTCTCTCGACCAAAGCCTTAAAGAATTTGAAGTGTGAAAAAACATCACTTTTGTACTTGAGAAAATAAACCCAAGTACACCTCGAGAAATTATCAATAAATGTAAGTGCATACTTAGCTCCATTGAAAGAAGGGGTAGGAAAAACCATCAAGTCACTATACATAAGCTCAAGTGGTGAAGAAGCTCTCTTAGACAAATTCTTAGGAAAAGGATCTTAGTGTTGTTTCCCTAATGTACAACCATTACAAACTCCCTCAAGTCAAAAAAATCTAGGAAGACCATCTACCATATCATGAGTACTCAACTCCTTCAAATATATGTAATCAAGATGTCTAAATCTTTCATGCCAAATCTTACTCTTTGACTCTGCATGAGAAACCAATCCCGTCCCTATAGAAGAAGTGTCATCAAAACCCTCAAATTTATATAGTCTAGAACTATGATCAACAATATCTTGAGCAACTAGTTAATGAGGCTCCAACAAATTTCATACTTCTGCTCCATGTGGTGTAAAATTCATTATTTTTCCTTGACTAGAATGACAAATTTGATACACAGAAAGCAAATTTGTAGCGATGTTAGGAACATATAGTGCATCTTGGATAATGCCACCATCAAGTTGTATATCACCTTTTCCTCTAATAGAAATAAATGAGGAATCTCCAACCTCAATTCTGGAAGTAGAACTCAAACCTAGAGAAACAAAAGACTCCTTGGAAGAAGTCATGTGATGAGAAGCACCGAATCTATAACCCAACTGTCTACAAGTGGTGACTGAGATCTCCCAACAACATTAAGTGCTTTTCCATGCTGATTAGAAGGAGGTGGCGTGGAGATATAAATTTTGTGTTTCTTGACTGCATCCTCTAAGGCTTGCATTCACTTATAAAACCTATGTTCTTCATGATTACTACCCCCATAAAAAGAGCATGAACGACTAGACTTATTCTTGGATTTAGAAGACTCCTTGGGTTTTGAGTTGTTTTCTTTGGGTTTAGGAGCATTTTGAGATGGATAAGGTGTGGATTTGGTTTTACTATTTGGTTTTCCCTTGCCCTTAGGATTATATGCAACTAATGCCTTTTGAGATGTGGAAGACTCAAGGTGAGACAATTTGGATTCTTCCATAGTAAGTATTTCACAAAATGTTTCTAAGTTAGGCATTTTGAATGTGTCACCTAAGGCATCCTTACTAGAGAAAAAGGTAGAAGCCAAAATTTGGAATGGTCCTCTCAACTCGGATAGAATCAAGTAAACACACTCTTCATCTTTCTTATCTCTTCCACTCCCCTTCAACTGTGTCAACAAATGCTTGAACTTGGTAAGATAGTCTATAATTGTTGGAAAATCTTCAAGATTAAGAGAGGTGATCTCAATGTCAAGTTTCATGGCTCTCATATGATCCACCTTACTAAATAAATCCTCCAATTTCTCCCATATTTTGAAAGGAGAGTCACACTTTTCCAAATGAAACAAAATACTGTCACTTACATAAGTTCCTATTAAACCCATACACTCATCAAATTTGCACTGGTAGTGAAATTTCTCATATTATCTAGTGAATATTGGTTATTTTGAAGAAGTTAAATCCCATAATCATTTCCGTTTAATTATTGTTTCCATTATTGGTTTCCATGTGTGGTAATTGTTTCCATCCATAATCTTTTCGCTTAATTATTGTAATTTTCTCCCTAGATGCAATTTTTTTAAATTATTATTTTTCCCCAAAATGGGGTTTTACCTCTAATTTAGAGGAGAAATTTTGTCTCTAATTTATTTATCAGACCTCTACATTTAGAGGATGTGGATTATATTAGAGCCAATAACCATTTTTATCCTTGCAAGAATGATCTCCTCTGTAGACTAAGTTATGTTATTGGAAGTAGCGAGTTGTTTTGTAAAGAAAATGAGTCTCATTAATGAGCTACTCGGATGGATTAACACACTTGTGACTATGAGCTTTGAATCCCTTGGGATCCTCCACTCAAAGGTTGAGTTGAGCCAACACATATTTACAAACGAAAAGTTGAGGAGAATTTTTAAGGTGACTCGCACACGCCACCCAAATGACCAGTGCCGAGCCACAAGAAGAATTTTTGTGACCTGCACAACAAGAAAAATATCTCCACATACAATCCATCCTCCACAAAACATGCCATCTCCCTCCTTTGCAGCCAAATCTTCGACCTACAAATATTCAATGGTGGATAAATTAAAAAAACACATAAGAGAGCAATATAAAGGAGTTTCAAAAGGAAGATCTCAGATCCGGTTTATTAGAATGCAAAAGTGCTAAATTCACTACCTCCACCTCACCCATGTTACACTCTAAATGGAACTCAATTCCAACTAGGTTGTTTCTTTCTTTAAAAAGGTTAGTTTGACTTTCCTTTTCTTTAAATACAAATTTCTCATTTTTATACACTAAGCACTCATAGAGCCTAAGTGGTTAAGAGGAATGACTTAGAAATGGGAGGTGCATGGTTCAAATCACACAAAAACACAAGTTTTTTTATTTTTAAAATTTAGAGGCAAATTTAGAAAAACCACCATAGTTGGAGGTAGATCTGGCGAAAAACCTTCACTAAACTTGTTAGTTATAACTAAATAGGTCACTAAATATTTAGCGAGAAAATCCCTAAATTTAGGGTAATTTTTTTTTCTCCACTAAGCCTATTTTTTATTTTAGGAAACATTTTCCAAAGGAAGACCATACAAAAACTTCATCTTGGGCCTCTTTTTAATAGTTTCTGACATTTTGGGTCGTATTGGGCTTTAGAGGCCACTAAGGCCCGCGAAACAAATAGTTTTTACTTACCATTCAATTTTTGATAAATTTTTGAATGTAATTTCATTCTGCAATATATTTTACTAATTTGTAGGTTACCATAGTCAACCACACATATTGTAACTACTCAAAAACTAATATAAATTTGTAATTAAAAATAGTAAAAATTGGTTCTATAACACTCACGAGATCCTAGATCTCATTCACAGCATTCGGTATATATAGTGCCTTTGGGAATCACTTCCAAGTAAATTTGTCATGACTACTACTACACTTAATGCCTAATATAGTTACTATAAGGTCATTTGGGAATCGACACTTTAAATCGATAGGGAGTAATAAGGTCACAATAAGACACACTATGAGCCATCCCATCCATCTCGTGAATGATTGCATGACATAAATCCAGGACCGAGAAATTATCCAATTATATATCGAAGTTACACGCATGTATGAGGATATTTCTTTGATTCAGTTTCAATAATCACAGACCCCTCTCAAGTACTTTCTTGGTACGTGTATTGAATTCTTTTGCATACGTTAACACCTCTTTCACATACCTCTAGGTAAATCAAAAGGGAAATCTTATTCCATGTAATGATGAGTATAGAGGAAGGGCACGTATATTGAAAGGTTCAAGTATATGGACTAATGATATATAGATTGAGATACCTAATACCTAGAGTGATAAGAGCCAAACCCTCGGTGATCTCTACAAAATGGGCACCAATGCCCCTAAATTTTTTCTTCAATATTCAAAACTACTCGGAGGAAAAAACTATGCTACATGGAAGAAAAAAATCAAGACACAACTTGAATTTGAAGAGATCGCTGTTGTGATGGTACTCGACCTGTGTCAACTATGGATATAACACTGTGAGGGCGGTGTGATGAAGCATATCGAAGACCAAACCCATCATCTTGTTTGGAGTGTCTGATGATGTGCAACCCCACATTTGAGATGCCAAAACAGCCAAAGAAGAGTGGGATAAGTTGAGCATAGTATATGAGTCCAAAAACAAGAATGTTATATTGAATTTGCAAAGTCAGTTACACACATTGAAGTTCAAGTGGAATGAGAAAATCAAAGCTTTCTAAAGAAGAGTTACAAATTTGAGGGCTTCACTTCTAGCCCTAGGAGAAGTGGTCACAAATGATGCTCTTGTTCCATTTTTCTAAGAGAACTCCCATCTTCTTACCGCATTTTTGTCACAACACTAAACGTGTTAGATACAACAGTTAGTTTTGACAAGCTAGTAAACCTACAACAACAAGAGGAATCCATGCACAATAAGGATGATGAAGAGGAGAACGAACTTTCTTCACATCAAAAATGGAAAGGAAAAGGTAAAAGAAAACCTAATTCCTACCAAAAGTCCCAAAATCAAAATTAGTATCAAGGGGACAGAGAGAGAAGAAGCAATGTCCAATCTGTAAAAGAGGACATGACCTAAAATATTATTGGTATAATACTTACAAGAAAGGTTCATCTAGAAACTATGGACCTCAACAACAATAATATTACAAAGGAAATTCTAACAAAAATCATGGGCAGAAAAAGGGGAACTAGAAAATAAGACTCCATTAGCAAGGAAATATTGCTGAGCAACAAGAACAGTTAGAAAATGAAGACTACTTATTCACTGCTCGATCAAGTGAACCATCCACGTCATCTAGTGATGTATGGTATCTTGATTCGGGATCCACTTGACACATGACCGGCCCACGAGAGATTGGTTTATTTTAATGAGGGACACGCAATTGAAAAATCATGTTTTGTTGGGAGATGATTCTTCATATACAGTTCAGGGGATTGGGAACATTTCTCTACTACTTGGTTTACGCAATTGTAAACTATCAGATGTCTTATATGTCCTTGGGTTGACAAATAATTTTCTTTCTATTAGTCAACTCCTTGATCACAACCTAAAAAATGACTTTGATAGTCATTCTGACAAGAAAACATGTTTGATTCGAGACAAATCAAGAGGCTTGAAAATAGTTGCAAAAGCCTCTAATGTGGGACGTATGTTCTAACTTGATTGTGTTCAAAGAGACGATCAAGCACTTGTGGCTAAGAACTCCACCTTAGCAAAGTTGTGGCATCAGAGACTTGGTCATGTAAGTTTTAATTATCTTGAGACACTTTGTCGACGCAATATGGTACATGGGCCTGTCATCTATTCGAAGGATATAGAAAAGTGTCCTCACTACCTAGGAGGAAAACAACACATCATGTCATTCTAGAATATTACATATCCACTTATGGTAAGATTGATCTCGTTCATACCGATCTTCATGGTCACGATGTAACTAAGTCATTTTTTATTTTAGTACTTCATGTTATGTGTTGACGACTATTCAAGGAAAATGTGGATTTTTTGTCTTCACAAGAAAAGTGAAGCTTTTGAAAGCTTCAAGAGGTTCAAAGTAGTAGTTGAGAATGAAATTGGTCATCACATTAGAAATCTCTGCTCAGATCGAGGGGGGGAATTCACTAGTAATGAGTTCAAAGACTACCTACATAGTCATGGGATTCGTTGATAAATGCCTCCTCCACACACACCGTAACATAATGGTGTTTTTGAGATAAGAAATCATACTATCATGGAAATGGTGCGATGCATGATCGATGATTCTAAACTTGCAAAAACATTCTAGGAAAAATCAACAAAGACAACAGTGTATTTGTTGAATAGAGTGCCCACAGTTTCTCTTAAAGGAGTAACACCACAAGAAGCATGGTCAAATTGGAAACCATCTATTGCACACCTTAGAGTATTTGGGTGAAATTCAAGTATGCACATACCCAAACAGAAAAAAATAAATTGGACATGAAGTCATAGAAACTCATCTTCATTGGGTACAATGAAGAAACTCTTGGGTATATATCGATGGATCCAAAGATAAGAAAAGTCTACACCAAAGTAGAGATGTTGTGTTTTTTGAGAAGAAGGAAACAGAGTCTCCTCCTCCGAGACTCACCAAATGTAGTTTTTCTCCAGTTTTAAAAATTAAAGCTAATGTTCCCTCGGATGATGAAAGTGATGATGGGGATTATGGTGTTGACCGAGATAGAACCACAACCCACGGGAGCAGTTCAACATATGCCCAAGTGGTGTACTAGGACATTATGAGATGCAAGAATGGAGTCTCCATTGGATACATCGACCCTTGGACCATGGACTCACAGTAAAACAAGATAATAAGTTTTCTTAGATGAGTAGAGTAATTGAATTTTTGAGCCCTCTACGATCAAGGAAGCCCTACGGTCAAAATCTTGGAAAGATGCCATGGAGTTTGAATATCAATTAGTGATGAAAAACACTTGGAAAAGCTGTCAATCTTCCATCGGGAAGAAACCCATTCGATGCAAATGGATATTTAAAACAAAGTATATAGTAGATGGAACAGTGGAAAAGTTTAAAGAAAGACTAGTAACAAGGGGTACACATAAAAAGAAGGCATTGAATACAAGGATACATTTTCTCCCATAGCTGAGATCAAAATGATGAGGATGATATTTTCTCTACCTACATAGTTTGGATGGAAATTCCATCAGATGGATGTAAAAATTTCCTTCCCGAATGGAGATTTACAAGAAGAAGTTCATATGACACAACCTAAGGGATATGTTGTACCTGGTCAAGAAGCAAAGGTATGCAGACTTAGGAAATATTTGTATGGCCTTAAACATGCACCCCAGGCATGGTACATCAAGATTGATGAGTATCTCGTACAAAGACATGGATTTATTAGAAATCCATTCGATCCCAATCTTTACCTCAAAACGCAAGGGGGAAGATTTTGATTTTTTTGTCTATGTCGATGATCTAGTCATCACTGGCAGTTTAGTGAGGATGATCGATGCAATGAAGAAAGATCTTAATCGATCATTCAACATGAATTATCTCGGGTTGATGTATTATTGTCTTGGATTGGAAGTATGGCAGAAAACTAATCACATATTTGTTTAACAGATGAAATGTACCAAGAGAATGCTATAGAAATTCAAGATGATGGATTACACATCAATTGCCACACCTATGGAGAATATATTACAGTTATCTTGTTTAGATCCATCTCTTGAGGTAAGTGCTACTCTCTATCGGTAGTTGATTAGGAGTCTCATTTACGACCTAAATTAGACCGGATATCAGCCAGCGGTGAGCTATCCATCCAGTTCATGTAGGAACCTAAATTTTTTCATTGGAAAGTAGCAAGGTGCATCTTGAGATATCTCAAAGGATCGGTAGATCTTGGTCTAGAATACAAGAAGAATGACTTCTTCTTGACTAGATATTTGGATTCGATCATACAGAAAATATAGATGATAGAAAATCCACTTAAGGATTTGTATTTTTTATGGGATCTGGACCAATTTCATGGGGAAGCAACAAACAACACTTTGTTTCTCAATCTTCTTTAGAAGTCAGGTATCGTTCTGCAGGAGAAGCTGTCTTTGAAGTGATTTGGCTAGATCGCATACTAAAAGGACTTGGAATACCATAGGACAAACCGACCACCATATATGTTGACACTAAAGGTGTTCTCAAAATCATTCAAAATCTAGTTTTTAATGAGAGAATAAGACACATTAAGGTACAGGGTCATTTCATATGCGAACATGTGTCAAAACATAATATCCAAACTTCAATTTTATCCAACGGTTGAACAACAAGTAGATATCTTCATAAAGTCACTTGCACTTGACAAGTTTGAGTTGTTTAGATAGTTCCTCTCCTTATCCCTTGAGACAATGTACAATTAAGCGGGGAATGTTATGTTAATTATTATTTACCTAATATATTAATTATGCATTTCATATTAATAAATGTATTTAGAGTTTATATGGTTATATTTAATTATAAACCATATTATTGTTTTATTTAAATAATACGAATGTTGTTATATTGTTTTAACAATATTATTCTTGTGCTTCCTGGATGTAATATTGGAAACTTATGTACTATGGAATATGGTTGCACTGTGCAACTTAGTTTCTTGTTTGTATTCGGATGTAAAATACCTATAAGTATTGTATCTCACTCTGTGTAAATGGTTGATTGAGTTTAATACAATTAGCAGGCTTCTTCCCTTGTTGCTCAATCTACATCTGAAACCCAACATCTAAATTGCAGACTTCGGGGTTTGTAAGGTTCGGGTTTGAGTTTTGGAAGTATGGAATCCCAAACAAAAAAATCAATACTAAAGGTCCAAAGTTCCAAATTCTGAATGTTTGAAATTTCAGACTTCGAACTTTAAAGGTTTTGAAGTTTTCATGCACCCAAGAAGATGAACAGTAACATAAAACTCTAAATTCAAGATTCTCTAAATTCTAAATTTTTGAATTTCGGAGGTTACAAGGCATTTCAGAGTCTGAAGGAGTAGAGCCAACCACTCGCCTTTAATGCAGTATGGCACCCCAATCTTTATATGGCCATAAATTTTGATTGGGAGATCAAATTTGTACAAGAAAAGACTTTTTAGAAATATCTCAATGTCCTCTACACAAATAGGACTTGTTATCTTAATTTAAGTAGGACTAAGTTATTTAAAATGAAGAAATACAGTCTACCATTTTAAAGGGTGTTCCAGGTTTCTCACCTACCATAATGATGAAGTATGGGCTTCCTTTCTTCTCCAACAAGGAAAAGTACAAGGAGGTATGGGTTTTGCAGTGACACCCATCATTGTTGCAGGAGATTTTAATGCATTTTAGGGTGGTTGAAGCAATATTTTTAATTCTTCTCTCTTCCTTCTTTCATTCTTCCTATATATTTTAAGGAGTGTCATTTTTCTAATGTTGGATAATTTTACTTTTCACCCTCCCTTCCTATCTTTTCTACAAGTGGATTTGTGGAGTTCAAACCTCTCATTCAAGTTGTATTGCAAGTGTGTGCCTCTTGAGCCATTGTAATGCATTGTATAAAATTTGTTGAGCAATAATAAGAGTTTATGGATGAATTTCAACCCTCTTTTGTGTTCATTACTTTCATTTGATCTCTCATTGCAATCTTGGTTATCTGTGCATGGTTATTATGTTGCATATTTGATGGTCCGTGTTTAATGGTGAATGAATTGGTGATAAGAAACTGATTTGTGTTGGTGTTCATCCTATTCAGTCTTGTTTCATATTCTTTTCCATGCAAGCTAAGTTATTCGACATTCCTTTGGTGCATCACCTATGTTAGTTTAGGTTTAATTTCTTTTAATATTCTTGACCATGTCTCCTTGGCAAGTTAGAGTAGGTTTTAAGGTGGGTCCTCTACAATTTGGATGTGTGCATCAAAATAGAGGAATAGGAACCAACCTTCATCTAGAGGATTATCCTGATTGCAAATTCCAACACTTTTGGATAACTCCATGTTTGACAAGTCACACCGATTTCTTCACCATTCACTTCCGAGAAATCAGGGATGTTGTTATTATGCGTCAACATTTTTGCATGCCCAAAGTGGGATAGGTAGTAATTCCATGAGCTTTGAAGGCATTTTCATCATTTCTGAACTTAGAAATTGTAGGTTCTCCAATTTCAAACTTTTCACCTCTTAGGATGAACTCTAAAATCCATTTTCAAGGAATTAAATTTCTTAAAACATTTCCAAATTTCACAAGTTGATAGATCGGGGGATAATTTTGAAAAGGGTATTTTTAGTTTTTTGAAATTTCAATTTTCAAAATTTTGGAGTTTTTAAAATTTTGGGTTTCAGAGATTTGGGATTTCAAACATCTTAAGATTTTGGAATTTTGTGTTTCAGGATTTGGAGTTCTCCAATCTTGATTTTGGGGTTTCAGACATTCAAAGGTCTTGCATTTTTGAGTTTATGGGACTGTCATTTTAAAAAAAAAATCAAACTCTAGAATATCAAAAGCATAGGTCCTTCAAAGTTTTAATTTTAATTTTGTTGAGTTTGGTGTGTGGCTTGAAAAAATCTATCCTTTTGATGCTAATTCCCCAACACATCTAGCAACTCAAGAAGGGATAGAATTCAACAATGTAGCAGCACAGGTTACCCAAGTACATGAGAAGAGTTCAAACTAGGTCTGATACTAGAGAAGAGGGACTATTTGTTTACTTGCAATAATCACCAGCACGTAAAGGAAAGGAAGAAGAGTCCAAATATCACCGTCTCCACCTAAAAGGACCTTTTCTACACCTCCACCTGGTAGACCTTTTCTCCAATCAACCTAGGTTCTTAGGCCAATAATAATGGCACATCTACAAAGAATAACCACCATCGAATCTCTTTATCAACTTCACCGGTAGTAGCCCACTTTCCCTAAATGCTCAAAATTCAATTGCGGTTGCATTACTAAAGAATATTCTCTATTTCATAGGAGAAAATCATACAACTCCTATTGACCACATCTAAGACATCGCAAATGTCTATGTAATTCATGAAATGGATGTGGTGGTCAAATTCTTAGCTTCATCTTTTAAACATAAGGCCTTAAAATGGTTTAGGAGCCTAAAACCACTATCGATTCATAAATATAATCAGCTGTGTTAGGCTCTTTACAACAAGTTCATGGAGAGGGCGAATAATATGTCCTTATTGGAACAATTGATAACAATAAAAAGGGATCCTAGCGAGAAGACACATATGAACATTTCCATGTGGGAATCAATGACAAACCTAGGACGGTGAGATTTTTGCAATCTGCAATAGCCAATTGGTCTACCTTGAATGGATTAGGCCAATGTCATGAAAAATTTCTCACTAATGCAAAGACAACACGATGGGGGTAAACCAAGAAAGAATTTGAATCCTCCACTATTCTATGTGTCATTGATTGTCGAAAACCACTTGGTACAAAATTGCATGATCGATTTGGGGGAAAGTAGCTCAGTGATGCCGAAGCAAATTACGAGATCAATTGGGACTAAGGTATGAGCTAGTGCTAAGAGGATTTTGCAACTAAATGGGAAAACATTTAAGATAGTGGGGGGCATTAAAGGGTTAAGCCTAATGCTACATGCATGTCCCAATGTCACCTTCTTACAAGATGTTTCCATGATGAAATTACCACCACTCTTTGTGTTGTGTTTGTCAAGAGACTTCACTACCAAAATTGGTGGATATCTATCTAAGCAAATTGGTCACACATGCTTTTCAAGACAAGATATGGAGCCAAAGCCATGATTAGGTCAGAACCAATTACCAATTTCCAAATTGAGCCTCATGTACCAAGTCTAATCAACATAAATTGCTCAGCCTTCAATCAAAAAGAGTGTTCAATTGATCTAGAAGGAAGTACTAAGGTTGAGGGTATTCCAGATTTGAATCTAGATGAATGGGTAAACAAAATACATGCTTTTGACCCTTACAAGGAAATAGAAGAATCAGAATTGGGTGTATATTGTGTACACAAAGAAAATTCACCCATTCCTAATATCACCAAGAAGGAAAATAATAATGACAAAAATGAAGTATGGAAACTATTTTTGGATGGTTCAAGAAGAAAACAAGGTTATGGAAGAGGTGCAATGTTAGTTTCATCGTAGAACATCAAGTATTATTGATCTTTTCATTTCTAGTTTGCCTATTCAAACAACACAACTAAATATGAGGCTTTGATTCATGGACTTCATTGGGCCAGGAAAAGAGACATAAAGAATTTGCAAGTATTTGGGGATAGAGAGCTAATTGTGAACCAAATCAAAGGACAACATGCTACGACTAATGATCTACTCAAGAGCTACAAAAATAGGGAATGGGACTTAATAGGGCATTTTGAAGCTTTCAACATTGAGTCCATACCTAGGAATAAAAATGAAGCTACGAGATAGACTTTGCAACCATTAGAACAAAATTTGATGTGGTGGATAGTATCAAAAGAGACAAAATGCAGCCAACATCCATGTGATTGTAAGGTCGAAAATTCCAAATAACAACACAAGATGGAAAGTATTTGAGAAGAATCAACAAATTGTTAATTTCTTACAAGAAGAGGTTGAATTCTCAGCTACAAATCAGGACAAATTAGAGCAGTAGTATAGGGATCAAGTAGTGTAGTTGTAGAAAAATCTTTGTACCAAGTTGAATGTGCTTGTTTCACTCGAAGACCCCTATTTCAAGCCATTATACCAGCAATGATCAGTGTCATGAGTATTGGTTTTTCATATTTGACACCATTGCTTAGACTTTTGAGCTTATGGATTTTGATTTTGATTTTCTTGTGATTTCTTCATCGGGGGACCTTTTCGATTCTTTTGGCCATGTTGGGACCTAGAGAAAAGGTATTTGTCATGGGCCTTGTTATCTTCCGAAAGTGTACCCTACAGAGAGATGGCTATAGGTGTTTTAAGCTTGCAAAATTTATCTCTCTCTTTCGTAGATACAATGGAAACACCTCAAGTTTATGGGTATACCTATTTTGAGGTGAGTCTCTAGTATTAAGGCCGATTCCTTGTTGATGTATCTTTAACTAAGTTTATAGGGTATGAGGGAAAAATATGACTATAAATGAATTCAAAATTGAGGTGATACACCAAAATTGTATGAGGTCTTTGACTAAGTAAATATAGAATTGATATGAGAATGAATTATTGATGCACAAGCCAACAATTTTCTGCATAATATTAGGGCAAACACTTTGATGTATTGAGGGAAAGTATCACAACAATACTATTAAGTTATACATGCACATTACTATCATGTAGAAATTACTTAATTGCAATAGGTTAAGATCATTAATTAGGGATTTCATCATTCACAAGGATTAATAAAACATACACAATACTGTAAATAATTGGAAAGCTAGAATATACTTCTCATTCAAAGGGAGAAGCTGGAAAAATATGCTTTAGAACTCCAAAGTATCTAAAATTCCTCCTTGTGCTTTGCTAATGCACACAATATATAGAAAAATTATCCATCCCACCCATCCTAAAAATAGACTAAAAGTGTACTCGCCCATGCATCCTATTTTTACCCTTTATTTATTAATAAATAAAGGAATACAAATAAGTATGACAATACAATGAGACATTAATAGCCTTTGTTCCAAATCAGTCAAACTACAGTTGACTGTTCTAATTTTAATAAAGTTGGGTGAATAACTCTACTAATAATAAACCTTGTTTGTTGAGCAAGTCTTCTCCAATGCATGCAATCTCTATCTTCTAGTGCTTGATGTGACACTTACAATTTGATCCACTTGTAGTGATAATTTCAGCATTTTTAATTCTCCCCTTGGATGCACATGCACAAATAATTTCCCTTCCAGTAAAATAATGATGTCTCTTATACTTTAGCAAAATTTATTCAATTCCACATCATCCATTGTGGGGACCACTATTAGGGGTTAGCACTTGTCTTTATTCTAAATTTACCACCCTTTGACTTACGACATTATTATGTTTTAAGATAATCAAAGGTCACTTTTTAAAAGGAATGTTATCATATACATCCAGCCACCTTTTGGTTACTATTGCATAGTATATACGGAAATTATTACCAATCTTGACTTACCATGTATTATATAGTTTCGGTCTCAATGATCATTTGATTGATCTTGTCGGTGTTTTATTTGCTGGACTAAGGTTTTAGACCTTTGAAAGGTCAATATGTAATGATTTTGGTGAATCATTGGGGTTGTCCCCCTCCACGATGGTCCAACCCTTCGCATGATTTGTCGGTGTAAATCGCTAACCTTGGGTAAGATTAGGGTCACGGTCGAGTTATCTCTTTTTGATGAAGGTCGTCAATCTGTTGTAATTGATCCTTGGCCTTTGATCTTCTGTACCCTCAGTTAGGGTTTCACCTTGCATTTAATATGGTCGGTGACATTGGGCATGGTTTGCACTTACTTCAAATTTGGTGAATGATTTACGGCCATTGATCTTATGTAGTTGTTAACCTTGAGTGTCGATCTCTCATCATATGAATTTCCATTAATCGCGGGATTTTAAACAATCCTACAATTCCTCAGTGATCGTGTATCTCATGTGCCTTGATTATTTAGATCGTTGATGATTCAAACCCTAGTTAAAATGATGATTTGTATTTTGATCGTTTGATCTGTACTTGGAACTCTCGAGCCATTGATTCTTTGACTCACCTCTAACTTTGTGGAAGTTAGGTTTTGAAAAATCTTATCAAGTTCGTCATTTAGTCATTTTTATTTCTCACTCTAAGCGGCGAAGCCTTGACAAAATTACTCCAGGAAGCCATTATTGATCTTCGAGATTTGGTTATCCTTCTATAAATCCATCTCATGGCTTTGAAATACCTGCATTTGTCATTTTTACTCTACTTAGAGTTTCTGAGTGAGATCATTATGTCATGGCCTCTACTGTTACAAATCTTGGGCTCATGTGAAATACTTTTATATCTTTCAGAGGTGGCTCTTGTTTTAAAAATTTTGTGTTTCGTTTCTTATAGAGCTTGAAATTTGTTTGTTTGGAGCTTTCATGGAAGGTAGAGCCCTATCAAACCGTTATTGATGAGTTTTGAGCTAGCTCCAATTTTCGTATTCATCTTTATTCTAATGATCCCCTTTGCTCAGAGGTATGAGTGGTTGATTGATGGCATATTCCTTGTATGCTTCGAGGCTTTGAGGGTTTCAATCTGCATTGTTGATTTTACAGTAAGTTTCTTCTCTGTTTCTTGAATCCTTGTAGTCGTAGTTATGGAAGTATTATTTCTGAGTGTGTGAATTTAAAATTTTATTTAGGATAACCCAAAATGGGTATTACTTCTCTTTCGCAATGGAAATTTGTTCATCCCTGCATGTACTTGGGTTCTGACTGTATTTGACTCTATTTCTTTCTGCATTATTTCTATGTTGTAGATCCAAACATTTAGATTCGTGGGTATTCATCATTGTTGTTCTTGTTTGGCTCTACACTTGAACTTTATACTTGCTTCTCATAACCGAATTTGGGACTTAGCTTTACTACTTTATGTTATGTTGCCATCAATGGGTCTTTTAATATTTTTAGAAAACTTTGCATTTTCTTCAAAAATTCCTTCATGACCATCATTTGTTGAGCTTTCGAAAACTTAATCTTTGAGTTCGAGATCCTATTTCTCCATTCTGCTTCAAATTTAGAGTTGTTTGGTCGATGTAATTTGCTTTATCCTCTAATACTTGATCCAACCTTAATTTACTAATACCCATTAATGGGTGCTTCGATTAATGGCTTGGATCTATACTTTTCTCTGATTTGAATCATTTTGCACTTTGTTTCATTCTACTCTTGTTCTATGACATCACCCATAGTGACCAAAACTTGTTTTGACACGTATCCGTATCATATATATTTTTCTTCGTTCTTATGACTCGACTTATATCTGGTGTGAGGGTTTGTAGCTTCTGAAAACCATTTGATCATTCTCTCAAACTTTTAAGCTCGATTTGTGATAGCATTCTACATTCTAAAAATGGTTCTATTACCGATATCTTGAGCTTGTTCGAGCTTTTGGGTGTCTTGTTTAACTCTACTTTGTAGATCTTACAACATGAAAACCCTCTTGATACTAACAAATTTATTCTTGGCTTGGATTCTTGTCTGTGGTTTTTCGTACTCTGTGCATTGAATTTTGAAGCTATATTCACTTCCTTACATATTTTGCTAGCCTCAAGTCACTGTAGCTTATTCTGAAAACACGATCTTTGAATTTTATGAGCCTTGAATGTTCTTGAGTGAGTTGAAACATTATATAAAAGAGACCTGGTCACTTGTTTCTGATGTCATCGTAGCTTATCATAGTTATAGATGTTACTTGAATTTCCCATGAGAGCTCTTTTCATATCTTGCAAGTTGGAATAGATGCTTGAAACAATGACTTTCATATTTGAAAAAAATACATTCTTCTCTATATTCAGATCTTGAGCTTTGTATTTGTTTTTATTATGAAAATCATGTGACTATAAGCTACAAGTGGTCTTGGTTCCATGCAAAGACTAATCATTTGAAATGTGAATCCTGCTCATTGAGTTCATAGTGTTAAAGTTATATGCTTCTTAGTCATCAATTGTAGTAACTGTAATTTGCATATTCATGGCAATCATAACTCTGTTCTTCTCATACCTTCATGATTGTGACTCCTAGAAGCATGTGGACTATGTGAGATAGGGTTCCTTAAATTTACTGCTTTAACCTTACTTGTTGAACACTTGCAGATATACCTTCTTTTAGTGAAGACTATGTCATTTTGATCATCTCTTGAACCTATGACTGTGTCCTTTTCTGATTCATTTGTACCGATCATCTTCACATAGATCCTTTGTAGAATTGAAAATGCACTCTTATCATTGTTGCATTTTGTATTTTTTCCATTGAGTTGTATCTGAAAGATGCTTTGAGCTTAAAATCTTTGACTCATATTTCTATTATGTAACTGCTTCTTTTATTCAATGACCCTCCAAGATATAAGTGAAGAGTATTAATTTTTGTGCCCAAGTGCAAATGCTATTTTTCTTCAGTCTATACTTGATCTTCTTTGTATGAAATGGCAGTAGATTCTGTGCACTTATCAATCTGTTAGAAAATATGAAAGCCATAGGCTTTTCTTTTATCATCTCTGATTGATCTCTTTCTGTCATGCTTTTGAAGTTGATATTTTGCATTTCTTTATGTAATTATGATACTCCATTCACTTGGGTGTTGAAACTAGAAGCACTTGCTTGAGTTGAATTCATGAAGACTTGGGTGCTATGGTTGTTATGACTTTATATTCAAAAAATTGAATCCACTTTGCTAGTCATAGTTGTACTCCATTGATATTGTAGCATCTCTATAGAATTTTTGTATATGTTATGATGTAATCTAAAAGTATGCACTTGTAAATCAATTTGGCACTGTAACAGTTCATTTAGATGCTTTATAGCTTGTTGTTAGGAGCTGAAATCTGATAACTGTTATCTTTGATCATGCCATGCATTATCTGCTTTCTGCATTACTATTTGATTTATATACAACTTTAAGGCATGTATTAGTTTGACATAGCCTGATGGAAAAATGTAAAATGTCCATTTTACATGGCAAATCCTGTCAAAATTTTCTCAGATTTCCTTTTTTCATTTTGTTTCAGCTATAATCTTATCCTTTCAGTTAACTTCAGCCTTTATATTCTGATTCTTTTGCTTCACCTTTGAGTTGTATTCCTCCTTCATATCAATATGTACTTGTGATTTATTCCAATCTTGATGTACCATAGGATAAAAGTTAGTAAACTCTGCAATCTTTATCTAATAGTGAGGACTATAAGACATGATTTTATTTTCTTCATTTAACACCTATTCCTTGCACGCTTAAGAAAACAGTTAGAAAATATTTAGGATTTTTGGCCTCTCTTATGTTCCATAGTTTTCTTTTCTTCTCTCTCGAGTAGATAATCATGTGTGCTTTTACAGAAAATTAATTTTATCAGTTATGCCTTTGATCCTCGTGTAATTTATATCTCCTCTTGTCGAGAGATCCACCGCAAAAATTTGGATAGAATAGGAATATGGATTGTACCCTAAGCTCATAATTGACAATTTTCTCTTTCTATTTTCAAGTACAAGATTGCCTTAAGCAGCAAGATGAAGAGGGAACAAATATGGAGTTGGAGATACATCAACCACAATGAAAGAAAGCTCAAGGCAATCATGGGTTCATTCATACTCCTCTATTTTCTTTTTCATGCATATGTACTATTAGTGCTCAAAATAGTCTCGCCCATTTTGCCAACAAAATTTATCAATTTATGGTATCACTCACATTTTATCTTCTCGTATTGTGCCTAAAAATTCTCCACCGTCCATTTGTTGTTGTAATCAGTCCTTTCTGGACCAAGGATCATGTATAGATTTAAAATTGTTTCCTCATTTCTTTGTTCATCTGAAAAGGTCTATATTTGGGTGTAAAACTTAGGTTGTTGCATTATTTTCATTTTTCACATTATGGATTTGTTGTCCTTGTCATTTTTCCCTAAATAATTGAAGAAAAATGAATGGATGTAGCTCGGAGGAATGTATTTGAGCCTTGTAACATTTCTAAATTCTCTGTCCTTGGAGAAAATTTCATCTCTAGGCTCAAATGGTCATTTTTCCATATTTTATAGTTTGACGGGCGTTTCTCCCAATCAAATTTACATCCTTGCATCAATAGGAAATATGGCCTCTTTTTGTTGGATGTGGTTGGTAAGGTACTTTAAAAATTTCATGAATCGCCTCAACTTAAAAAAACTATCTACATGGAAGAACGACGCTCATTTGAAGATTTGCTTTTGGTTGGCCGTGGAGTTGCGCCATGAAGACATGTGGAGGTTTCCATTGGGTCTTCCCATACTTAGTCATTTTTCAAAAGGTTTTGAGAGGCCTTGGATATGTGGAGGGACTGCACATGTTCGACAACCGGCCCTTGAATTTTATTTTAAAGAAGCGTCAGGAGGACACTTAGAGGCCTCCGCTCACTTTACATTTTTCTTGGAATTTTCAATGGCGAAAGGGGATTTCCTCAGACCCTAACACATGGTGCCCTCCACTAAGATTTAAGCCTTTAAAAAAAAAATTCTAGGCTAGGACATGTGGTGATCCCATGCTCATTCAAGGTCTCAAATTTTGGGGACCATCTCAAGATGCGCCATTGTGACACGTGACACTTTGAAAAATTAAAAGGGGTGGGGAAGCGGACTGTCATCACCAATCCAACACTATGATAATTCTTCACCGGAACTCCTCGTGCTATGATTATTTACTAATGTATAGCCTTCAGTTTGGTGGATGTAATCTGAAACACAACAAACATAACACAAGAATACCATAGACTATGATAAGAAGGAATGATGATAAATCTAAAATATCAGAGTAAATTATAATATTAACATGAAATCTGTTACAATCTCACCCATGTGGTACTTCAAGAGTTACTAACTTCACTTTCCTTCCACCAATACTATGGAAAAACTCCACAATTACACCTCTTAATGGCTTCTTTAACACACCTTCAAAATGATGGCTTCCTTTATACACTTACTCATACAATATTTCTCACTACTTCCTTCTATGCTAAATGAGGGGGTGGCCTCTTTATTTATAGGAATTTAGGATTATCCACCCTATCTCTAAGACAGATAGGAAATCTCTTCGGCCAATCACATTCCATGCCTAAACTCTTGCCTTTACATGTAGGCTTATCTTCTAAGATAAGATAAACCTTATCATCTCACATGGGTTCCACCTTTTTAGACTTTTCCACAAATAAAATACACAAAATATTTATGACATCACTCTTTGTCCTTATTACAAATATAATATTTCTAATTCCTAATCATGTAGACCCTACTTCTCTACTTACCCAAACTTTGACATTTTAACATTACCGGACCACTTACAATAAATATTTACTTTTTACAACATTCCTATTTTACTTGGACATTACCCTAATTTACATTATTGGTGGCACCGTCATCGACGTCATCGTTATCTTCTATTGGACGCCACTACTAATTATACTTAACAACATCCTATTCCTAATACATACATTAATAAAATAGAAATTACGGAGGAAATTTTTAATGTCGACATCTTCCCCCTTTCTAGCTTCTACTCCGTTCTCGGGAGTAGACTGCTCAGTGCTTGGAAAATCATTAACTTTTCGTAGTTGATCCATTTCGTAATGGGAGTGCCATCCAATTCCTCCAGTCAGTATGTACCATTTTCATGCACAGCTGCTATTTTGTAGGGCCCCATCCATTTTGGAAGAAATTTTCTTTGTCTTCTTTTTTGTATCTGGAATCATATACTAGAACCAAGTCATTCACATGAAATGGAGACCAATGGATCTTTTGATCAAAGTATTCCTTCTACTTCATTTTCTTCTTATAGCTTGTATCATTCGCTATTTCCCTCATTTCCTCTAGCAAATGAAGATGTACCAACCTTTCTTTTACTAAATCACTTTCATCCATCCTTTCATTTTTCATAACTCTCATAGTGGGAATATCAAACTCAATAGGAAGAACTGGATCAATGCCATAAGCCAACTGAAATGGGGAGTATCATGTTGCTAACTTTGATGTTACCCTATATGCCCGCAATTGCATGAATCCTTTTATCCCACTTATGTACTTGCAAGGCTGCATCTTTTGCTAGAATTTGACACAACACAAAATTTGTTCATTCCACCTGTCCATTTGTGCTTGGCTTGTATGTTGTTTCCTTCCTATGCTTAATAGAAAACTTGTTGACTAGGGCTTCTACCACCTCATTAATGAAGTGGCTTCCTTGATCTGTTACAATTTCTAATGGGCAACCAAATCTAGTGACAATGCATTCATATATGAACCTTGCCACTTCATCCATGGAAGTTGTTTTCAATGGCCTAGCTTCAACCCACTTGGTTAAATAATCTGTGGCAACTACAATATACTTATTTTGGCATGGGGTAGTTGGAAGTGGACCTACAATGTCTATTCCCCACTTTTCAAAGGGACCAAGTGGAAGAATAGGACATAATGGAGCTGATGAAGTCTTACGGTTACCATGTGTTTGAAAAATATCACATGTCTTACAATAATTATAACAATCTTTAAAAAGAGTGGGCCAGTGATAACCTGCATCCAAGATCCTTCTTGCTGTAAGTTGTCCAGAGAAGTGCCCTCCACATGTACCATTGTGGAATTCTTCTATCAGCTCCTTCCCTTGATCATGTCTAACTACCCTCTTGTACTATCCATCAGGTCCTATTCGAAATAATACTCCATGTAGAATAGAATATGGATGACTAGCTTGAGTAATCTTCCTCTTAGTCTTTGCATTGGCACCATCAGGAAACTTGAATTCATTAGATAATTCCAAATATCTATGTATTCACTAGGGATTGTGTCAAGGGATAACAATGTTACATCTGGGAAATCATCATCATCACAAGACGAACCTAAACCATCATAGGCTCAAGAGAGTGCATCTGCATTGACATGATTCTTTCTTGGCCTATCTATAATATCAAATTCAAATTCTTGTAGCAAAATTATCCATATTGCTATCCTCTCTGATGGGTTAGGCTTATTTACAATATATTTTAGAGCCTGATGATCTGTTACAACTAGAAATTTTTTCCCTAGCAAGTAATTCCTAAACTTCTTTACATCAAAAATGATAGACAGAGCCTCTTTTTCAGATTATGATAATTTACCTCAAAGACTACTCATTTGTTTGCTCCCAAATTAAACTAGATGTTCATTCCCATTTTCATCCTTTTGGCTCGAGTACTTCCTAGTGCTGCATCGAGGCATTAGTGTACACAATAAATGGCTTGCTCCAATCTGGACTCTTTAGAACAGTGAAAACACCAGGATTCCTTGATTGTTCAAAAGCTTCATGCGCCTTATTTCTTGGTTCATAAGTAACATCCTTTTTCAAGAGTGGGTTAGTGGTCAGTGCAATCTTTGAGAAATTCTTGATGAACCTTTTATAGTAACCCACATGGCCGAAAAATGATCTTAACTTACTTCTATTCATAGGAAATGGTAACTCTTTAATTTTTGAAACACTATCGAGATTAGTACCAATACCATCTCTGGATATAACATGCCCTAAAAACGCCTTTAGAACATCCAAAAACACACTTTGTAGGGTTTAGGGAGGCTTGTTCTTCATCTAACCTTTGAAATGTTGTCTCCATCTCAAGTGCAGTAGTCCATCTTACTCCCATAGATGTAAAAATCATCTAGAAATACTCGATGAAGTTCCCAATGTAGGGTTCAAACACCTTATTCATCAAGCGTTTGGACGCGTTCTTTGGAGCATTACACAACCCAAAAGGCATAGCTCTATAAGCAAACGTTCCCCAAGGAGTGGTGAACGTGGTCTTCAGCTAATATTTCTCCGCTATACGGACTTGGTTGTATCCGCTATATCCATCAACAAAACTATAACACTCCTGGCCAGCTACTTTGTCCAAGATCTGATCTGAGAATGGAAGAGGGTAATGATCCTTCTTTGTTGCCTTATTGAGCTTCATGTAATCAACACAAATGCGTAGCTTCCCATTGTTTTTTATTGAGATCACAATGGGAGAAACCCATTCTGAATTCTCCACAAAGAAATATGAATCATACATCAAGTAACTTACCTATTTCTTCTTTTACAATCTTGGAAAAATTAGGATTCATTCTATATGGCATTTGCTTTATGGGCTTAGCACCATCTACCAGCTCAATAGAATGTTCTACCCAACTTACTTGATGGAGTTCCTTGTAATCAAAAGTGAATATGTGTATGTACCTTTGAAAGAGTTGGAGGTAGGATTCCTTCTCACTCTCCATCACAGCATCACCAATCTTTATTTGTTGGAGACGATCATCAATTTATTCTTCAGATAATTTTATGGGGTCATGAGTCGGTGTGACTAGAAGGATATCCATGACCGAAACATCAACCTCACTTTCTTCATCTTCGGTGTCCACTTCACTGGTACTAGAGTAATCAGAGGATGTCCAATCATCAATTTCATCACTTGAATCCACAGGTTCTGCCTTATGATGCCGAGGGATCACGTTTATCTTCACCCTCTCTCTACCATGTCCAAGTGTCATGAAGCCTTCATTCCAATAGCTTCTTGCATGAACTTTCCTTAGCCATGGTCTTCCCAACAACATTGGGTATGCAACAGTACCATTTTTCATCTCCCGAAATTCTACCACACATGTAACACCCATAACGAGATATTGCCACATTTGAAACTACACCTTTTGGTTTAGTTTCTCCCTTATTTAGTGACCTTAACATAAGTGTTTAGGGCGATCAACTTTTAAACCCAACATATTCATTATAGACTTGGTAATTACATTAGCGTAGCACCTCCATGAACTAAGACATCATGAATTGAAATACCATTACACAATACCTCAGCTTGTGGAGCGTAGGGATCTGCCTCTACCTCCAAAACAGGGACCTCAACCTCCTTCCTTCATCAAGCATTGAGTCCACTTCGCAGCTCCCGCCTCTTCTCAGAAGACATAGCCAAGAGTTGACCATATGTAATATTTGTAGGCCTTTTGGATAGATCTTCTAAGATGGAGTATGGTCCTTGTCCCTGTGAAATTAGAAAATCCTGCACACCCAACTTTCTTCTCCTATGTTTCTTACTAGTTTCTCCTTTCATCTTCTTAGGATCATTTTCATCTTGGTTATCTTTTTCTTTCTTTCTTTTTGTTACAAACACATCTACTTCATTATTTATGATTTTATCTACTACATCAAAAGAATTCATAGGTGCTTTTCCTTTATCATTATCTCTTGTACCAAATGTAGAAGCTCTATCTGGGCAATTATACTTATAATGACCCTTTTATTACAACCATAACAACATACAACTTCGAAATATTTCTTTTTGGACCTTTATCTCCTCCTTGAGAACTAAATTCTTTTCCTTGAATAAGATTAATAGTTAATCGACCCATCTTCTTGAGCAGATCTTCATACTCAGTAGATGTACTAGGAGAAAGATTTGTGCTTCTTTGAGAGTGGTTGTGGATTTTGGACCAAAGGTGTTGGTGTAGGCTCTACCATAGCAAAGCAATTTCTTTGGGCTCCTCTTCCATGATTTCTTCTTGTCTTCTTGCAATCTCCTTTGCTTGTTCAATAGTAGTCGGGCGGTCATACTTCACTCATTGTCGATCTCGGCTTCATCCCAAGAATGAAGTGCTTACGAGAGGAGATTATTCACGCCATTCATCAACCCATCCGTTAATCCTTCCTTCCAGATCCGGGCATCGAGCTTCCTCCTTAGCTCTAGAACACGAGCATGATAATCTATTATCTTCTCCTTCTCAAATTGCGATAGCTTTGTGATATCAATCATGAGATATGCATATTTCGTTGTTCACCAAATTCTTCAAGAAAACCTTGAGTCAATAAATCCCATGATTTTTCACATTATCACCTAGTGTTTCAAACCACCTGAGGGCTGAACCATCCAAAAAGGTAGGAAAAAATTTAGTCAATTGTTCTCTTCTTATAAGACCATTACAAATACAAGATCGTTTAAACTTTTGAATGAAAGAGGAAGCATCTTCATTAGATTGGGCTGAAAAAATAGGAATCTTCCCCATTTTCAAAAGTAACCATAGTGAAATACCAACCTACAAGTACAATCAACAAGACTTATGTGCACAAATAATTGGAGTCACTGTAATAGAAAATAGAAATGACCACGGTAAACTATGGTAAAACTTGACTTACTGCGGTAAAAACTGACTTTACTGGGGTAAACACCATTCACAGTAAAAAGTGAAGTTACTGCGGTAAATACTATTCATGGTAAAAAGTGACTTTACTGTGGTAAATACTATTCACGGTAAAAATGAATTTACCATGGTAACTAATATGCACAGTAAAAACAAGGTTACCCTCCAAATGTTTTCTGACTAAGTGGGAATATCTCTCCAAAAAATCCACCAGCGAGGAATGGTCCCGACAACGGAACCAAAATGTCATCACCAATCCGACACTATGATAATTCTTCACAGGAACTCCTCGTGCTATGATTATTTACTAATGCACAGCCTTTAGTTTGGTGGATGTAATCTGGAAACACAACAACAAACATAACACAAGAATACCATAGACTATGATAAGAAGGAATGATGATAAATCTGAAATATCAGAGTAAATTATAATATTAACATGAAAGCTGTTATAATCTCACCCATGTGGTACTTCAAGTGTTCGACTTCACTTGCATTCCACCAAATACTATGGGAGAAACTTCACAATTACACCTCTTAATGGCTTCTTTAACACACCTTCAAAATGATGGCTTCCTTTACACACTTACTCATACAATATTTCTCACTACTTCCTTCTATGCTAAATGAGGGGGGTGGCCTCTTTATTTATAGGAATTTAGGCTTATCCACCCTATCTCTAAGATAGGATAGGAAATCTCTTCCAGCCAATCACATTCCATGCCTAAAATCTTGTCTTTACATGTAGGATTATCTTTTAAGATAAGATAAACCTTTTCATCTCACATGGGTTCCACCTTTTAGACTTTTCCACAAAAATATACAAAAATATTTATGACATTACTCTTTGTCCTTATTACAAATATAATATTTCTAATTCCTAATCATGTAGATACAAATATAATATTTCTAATTCCTAATCATGTAGACCCTACTTCTCTACTTACCCAAACTTTGACATTTTAACATTACCGGACCACTTACAACAAATATTTACTTTTTACAACATTCCTATTGTACTTTGATTGTTACCGTACTCTACTTTATTGGTGGCACTGTACTGATGGTGCCATTATCTTCTATTAGACACCACTACTAATTATAGTTAACAACATCCTATTCCTAATACATACATTAATAAAATAAAAATTACGGAGGAAAATTTTAATGTCGACAGGACCATCGGCGGCAACTTGGATTTTTACCTCTTAAGGATTGAAATATCAAAATGGCCTGCAAGCCTGACAAGAGGTAGGTCAAGGTTGGATTTGAAAATTCAAAGGAGTGGGGAAGCAGTCCATCAGAGGTAACTTGGATTTTTTGCCTCTTGTCATCAAAAGGATTAAAACATCAAAATGGCCCGCAAGCCCGACAAAGGATATGTCAAAATTTGATGGGAAAGTCAATGGTGGAGGTGCAGACTTTCGGGGGAAATTTGGAAAAAAATCCTTTTGTGGAGAAAGGAGTTAAAAGTGTAAAATGAAGTGTGGTTCCGTAGGGACCCACGCGAAACTAAAAGCGGAAGTGCATTTAGGGGGAAACTTGAAAAAATTCCCTTTTCCAAAAATTGGGTGAAATAACATAATTTAGCCACGGTTCCTTTGGGACCCACCTTAGGACACGTGTCTGGCTCGTTTCTCAAGGGCAAACGTGTGGAGCAAAAAGTCAAAAATTTACATTTTTCCAAAAATTTGTAAAAGGAAAAAGGAACCTGCATGCTCGCTTTAGATTGGATCTCCCACATGGATGGTCCAAATTCGAAATAGAAAGATCGATGACAATTGTGCCTTTGTATTTGATTTTTTGCCATTTTTCTCCAAATCTCCTGGGGATGTGTATTCTTATGGTTTTTTATCATTTCTTGGAGTCTCCTACATGCCAAATGAAGAGGAACATTAATCTGGTATCCTGGTTTAGTGGGGAAGGTCTGTAAACGTCTCTCACCATTAAATATGTAATCTGACTATCAGATTCGACCCAATTTTTCTTTCCTTGGCACGTGAAAGACCTATTGATATCTTGGTTTGGTGAGGAAAATATGGGGACGTCTTTTACCATTAAGATGAGATCTAACCTCTGGGCTCGATCTGATCTTCCATTTTTTCTTCCCAAACATGCAAAGAACCAGATTTGATAGATTAGGGTTGGAAGTGATTGGCGAGTAGAGGGAAAAGTGATCTACCAGAAGAAGAAGTTAAATGCGGGAGATCACTTGTAGAAACTTATTTATCTCCTTTTGTGTTAAATTTGATCATGTCAAGGTGGTTACAAGTGTACAACCATTGAAATCTCTGAGATTATTCTAGAAACTTTCCCCTACTGATAAATGTAATCAAACTTGAGTTAATCTGTGTTATTTTGGGCGAGAATTTGTGTTTACTTCATTTCTAAATGTCGGCAATTAGTTTTTGTTTCCGTTGCAATCTTACATTGAAATCTTTGTGAATCACACAAGATATTATCCTTGTGATAGTTTGGTGACATTTTTAATTTCATTTATAAGAAGATCTTTCATTTGATAGTGAAATAAACAAATTTAAAATCACTGTGACTCTTAGCATGGATATAAGATTGTTTGTTAGCTTTTGAGGGTATCTTAGGCGTGATGAAATAGAGTTTGATAATGTTTAGTTAAGTTTTCCAATTTGAGTCTTCATTTTGGATCCTTGAAGTTTGAGTGAAAAGTGTTGATCTAGGCCTCCATGAAGCACATATTTGGTTAAAGGAACATCCTAGCTATTATGAAGCATTTTATTGTTCAAGCTCTCCATTTTTGTAAAATTTCTCAAGAATCTAGTGAATCAAGTTCATCCCGCCTCACCTCCCACCAAAATTCATTAAAAAAAAACCAATCATACCCATACTACCCATGTTTCTCATGTGTGTATACAAGTGCATAATGTTTACTACCAAAACATGCGTAACAATCAGAGTTTTCATTGTCTTTAGTGCCCCGAACCGTGCCTAAAAATATCTCCATTATTTAGAGTGACAACTCATGAGAGTTATGTTTTGTTGCATTGATCATATTTTATTCAAGGTCTTCTTAATAATTTCACAAGGATATCTCCATCTCCTCCACAAATAGCGAGGCTAGACAAAGGGTCCTCTCACCCTGGTTGAAAAGCACAACCATAAAGTAGTGAGGATAGGTCAAATCCTTTTGAGGGTGCTACCCATTTCTCCACATCTGAGTGACAAAGAGAAAGCTGCATTTCATCCTCGGCTACAAAACGACACAATACATGCTCGCTTATCTCTAATCTTCCCGCAAAACCTGTGATGTTTCTCAGCTTTTGAGGGAGAATCAATTTGGGTACCAACATGTACCTCTTACTTCAGTAGCTATATTTTACTTTTCAATTAGATCCCACGGCTTGTGTGGGAACATTTGAAATTCCTTATGAATAAAACATTGAATTCTGAAAATTAAATTGTGTATTTCTTTCTGCATTTAAGATTTCTATATGGATTGTATTATGAATTAAACAAATCAATAATATAATTGAATGTATTTATCATGAAGGAAAGAACCTTAAATAATACCTGTAACATTTAGTAGTGAACTCTGATTGTTGCATTTGTAGTTATGATTGTTGTTCCAAAGCTTAACAATTCATCTATTTTGTAATTCAATGTCTTCATCAAGATAACACATTTGTCCTTCGGGGCTTTGTGTTCTTTTGCTGAAGATAGTCATGAAATTGCAGACTATGTGATCTGTTACATTTTGTAATAACACACATAGCTGCAAATTTCATGTAATCATTAATTAATTCAACAAAAACAATATGAATTGAAAGAAAATCCCCTAGTTTAGGTTCACTTCACCAATGCCATCCATCATAATGAAGTTTTGAGTTTCCCATTTTTTCACAAGTGCAAAAATTTTCAACAAGCCTCATCTTGACTGAATTGATTTCCTCTTCCTACTACAATAAGTTCACGAGTTCTTGAACGTCACTACCATGTTGGATACATTCAATTTTGTAAAGAAAACTCATAACTATGAAGGGAGTGCCCGTAAGGTGATCAGAACTTAATCATATTTTCTACCTTTTCAACAAGAGCTATTAACTCCATTCACAGATCAGCCACTCGACGTAAGAAATCCTCAACTTTCTCATCGGACCCAATAGATAGGGTATGCAGTTTTGACTGAAGATGGAGAACCTTAGACTTATTCTTCACCTCAAAGATGGTGGAAATTTTTTCCCATGCCTCCTTCAGTTTCTCTTCATCCTGAACATTCGGTTGCACATCATCGGTGATACTCAACATTATCATCATCAGTACTTTAGCACTTGCAATCTCATATTTAATGATCTCATCAAAGCTCAATTGGAACTTATGCGGACCCTATGAAAATGCTCCATAATCACTCAAACTGAAGGATTGTACACATTTTCATTTTCTAGGCCACATAATTTGGCCCCGTGTAAGAATCGAGCATCTAAAAGTAGAGGTTTTGGTGCAAACATTAGAATAAAATAAAATATTTTTTTTATTAAATTGATTATTTCCAAGAGATATTACCACTTCGACTCACTACTAAGAAGGACCTATTGGTAGATGCTCTTGATACTCACGTGCTTAGAGAGGGAAATGATTTATCGGAATTATTCTTCGTCTACACAATCGGTGTCATACCTAGATTCTATCTCTTCCCGAGCATGATTTGTTTGGCAACTAACATCGAAAAGGTAATATTAAAGAATTCCTCTTCAAACTAGCTCATCAAAGACTATATTATAGATGTTTCATAGCTCGTTGAGCAAGTGCAAACTAGAACCCAGAGCTTTGAGGAGCTATAGGACAATGCTCTTTGGTGTGTGAGTTAACGTTGTGGGTTTGATAGTCTCGATCGTTTCATTCACACTTTTCATTCGGCGTTATCTTTGAGAGATTATACGTTTCCTTGGTAGAGAGATTGTATCCATGCAACTAATGGAACACATTTTTTTAATATTTTGTTTACACAACCAATTCTCATCATCGTTTTATGTCACGCAACGATCCATGGGGACCAGAAAAACACACCACTTCATTAGTTCCTTCAACACCAAGAAGGAGAAATAAGGAAAGTGATAAAAATGAGGTAAATGGAGGTTCGGATAGAACCGCTGCTTTTCCAGTGGCGGTTTGAGAACCATTTCCCGTAGAGCGGTAGTTCCAAGACTTTCAAACAAAATATAATAATGGAATGCGAGTGGATGCGTTCTTGAAGCACTCCAGCCGTGTCTCTTCCCTTCCATGCCCTTTCACATCCTCTATTGCAGGAGGACTTGGGAAGGCTTATAAATACATGGAAGGAGCAAGAGAATAGACATTGGAAGATCTAGAGAGATCGAGAAGAAGAGTTTAATGAGAGAAGCGAGCAAGATTTTCAATGCTTTGGAATGGAATTGTACAAGGTGTAGAAACAAAGAAAGCAAGTAATTAGAGAGAAGGTTTACACTATTTCTTCTTTTCATACTTATTGTAATCTATAATTGTCTATGTTAGACCAATAAAAGTGGGAAGAAAGAGAAGTTTCCCTTCCCGACCTGGTTTTCATCCTCGAGGTTTCTAAGATAAAATTGTTGGTGTTAAAGTTTGAATTATTTCCTTCTCTGTAATTTCCTTTCTATAGCACTAGATAATTAGTCACGAAGCTCTAATTTTCAAGAAATTCTGTCATTTTCCAAAGTTAAAAGTAGAATAACATAGTTGTGTGATTCGTAGAGTTCTAAAGTAGAAGTTTACGGATCATTTTGGTATTAGAGTTGATTATATATCCAAGACTGTGGTATTCAAATATTTCTTGTGATTTTGTATGATAGTGACAAGGTACAAAGGTGAAAAAGTTTTACCTTTCGAGCCAGATATTTCTATGAAGAAGTGGAAATAGAGAATTTGAGCTCAAATGGAGGAAGAGAACTTGGTCCATAGATTCGAGATGCTAGAGACCATAATGGATAGATTACATCGGAAACAAGAATAGATTTCAGATCTGAAAAATACGTCTTCGGTTAAGCAAGATTTCATGGACTCAAAGTGGTTTAAGCACTAGCTGAAAAATTCAATATCGGGACAGAGCCAAGAAGAGGAAGAATGTGAAGAGCGTGAAGAGATGTCGATTGTAAGTGAGAAGGTAAAATCTACACATACACATTTCAAAGTTGAAACAAAAGTTGAAATAAATAATTTTGAAGGACAAGTAGATGCATAATTACTGGATAAATGGGTAAAATAGTTGGAAGTCTACTTTAGTGTGCATAATCTGGTTTGGTGGGAAACCGATCTAGCCACTTGTGAGAAGAAGAAACATCCTATTATCAATACTTGGAATGGTTTTAAAGAATTGATTAGGGATAATTTCTATCCTATTGGCCATAAGAATGACACGATGATTAAGTGGAAGTACTTTAGACAGAAGCTAAATGTCAAAGCGTGCAAGACTAAACTATAGAATTTTGGAGACAAGCCATGTTTCTTATTATGGACTTAGAGGATGAGGACATTCTGACCAAGTATTTGGGAGGACTTCACACTCACCTTAAGAGGAAGGTAATATCCACAAATCCCAAGGATCTCAATGAAGCTTGTGTACAAGCATACTACATTGATGACGAGAAGAAGCAAGGAAAAATAGAGCCAAAGGGACACCAATCAATAGAATAATAGGACAAAGAACAATGGAAGAAAAGTAGCAAAGGTAAATGGAAAGGTAAACATGCCCCTAATACTTTGCATAATTGTAAAGATCCTAATAATTTCTATAAGAATTGTGATGTAAATAGACATACTGACACCACATGTTGGAAGTTGCATCCAGAATTGCACCCAAAGCATCGAACCAAGGATTCCAATAAATCCATGGCCACTATTAAGACAGAGAGACAGGTGGAGGTTAAGGATGATTCAGATGTAAATGAGAGCCTAGGATGCATGGCCACTAACATGTATGGGGAAACAGAAGAAGAAGAGATGAGTAAGCTATTTCAAATCAGAATCCAAATAAAGAAGATTAAGGTAAACACTTTAGTAGATTCTGGTTCTCAATCAAATTTAATTTTTGATGTGGTTGTAGAACAACTTGGTCAAGATAATTACGTGCATCCACATCCATACCCATTAGGATGGGTGAAGAAGGGTGTAGAAATACAAGTTATAAGGAAGAGTAAGTTTGAGTTTTGGATAAACACCCAATACATAGATGTATTAGAGGCTGATATTATTCTACTTGATGCATTTGACGTTGTCTTCGGAAGTCCTTAGTTATATATCAGGGATGTTGTGTTCACAAGGAGGGATAAATGGTTCAGATGGGTCAAGAATGGAGTTAGTTTTAACATCTGAGCACACCAGAGCAAATCAAAGAAGGCTATGGTAAGTGCCAACTAAGAAACAAGAATTTTTAGGAAAATTGTCGGTTTTGTTTGATTTCATTAGAAGAAAAGCAAAATGGGCATGAGAGAATAGATATTTCTGACCAAAGGATGTCAATTTTTACAGAAGAAGCTGCCATAGGAACTACTCATTCAAGGAGAAAAACAAACTTCTACTATGCAGTCACCATATCTACCTACAGATTCACTGGACCTAACCGTGGGGCAACAAGAAGAAGAGGAGATATAAGGAATGGTGGTGACTATAGTAGCAACATACTTGGAGAGGATTTGGCTAATCCATCTCAAGAAACAAAGACAAGAAAGGAATAAACCACTACAATATGGGACCTTTGCCATACTTGAGCAGGTTGGAGAAGAAACCTTTAGGCCATACTTCATGTAGATGCACATGATAGTAAGTTGCAAGAGCTTGCATCCACTAATGCCATCTATGCATGACAAAGAAGGAAAGATACAAAAGTTACCTTCTAAAGAGGATTGTACTTGAGGCATCTCAGAGGAGGATGTAGCACTGAAACACAAAACTAGAGATCTATAGGAGTATTTATAGGTTAGACGAGAGAAGACACCAAGGAAGACCTAGTGGTACTCAAATGAGCACGAGAGGGAGTTGATTCCTCTACCACTTCCCCACTAAGATTTTGTGGGACCAAAAGCCTCCTAAGTAAGGGAGGTAAGATCCGTAGGGATCGAGAAAAACACATCACTTTATCATTTCCATCAGCACCAAGAAGGAGAAATAAGGAAAGTGAGAAAAATGAGGTAAATAGAGATTCTGGATAGAACCACCACTCTATGCGTGGCTTAAATTTTTGAACCACTACCCTAGAGGGCGGTGGTCTTGAAACCATCAATCAGTAGAGGGTGGTAGTCCCGAGACTTTAGAACAAAAGAAGAATGGAATGCAAGTGGACACGTTCTTGAAGCGCCCAGTCGTGTCTCTTCCCTTCCATACCCTTTCACATCCTCTAGTGCATGGGAGGACATGGGAAGGCCTATAAATACATGGAAGGAACAAGAGAATAGACATTCGAATATCTAGAGAGATCGAGAAGTAGAGTTTAATGAGAGAAGTGAGAAAGATCTTCAGTGTTGGAATGGAATTGTAGGAGCAAGGTGTAGAAACAAAGCAAACAAGTAATTAGAGAGAAGGTTTACACTATTGCTTCTTTTCATACTTATTGTAATCTGTAATTATCTATGTTAGACCAATAAAAGTGGGAAGAAAGAGTAGTTTCCCTTCCCAACTAGTTTTTCTCCTTGGAGGTTTCCAGGATAAAATTATTGGTGTTGAAGTTTGAATTATTTCCTTCTCTGCAATTTCCTTTCTATAGCACTATATAATCAATCACGAAGCTCTAATTTTCAAGCAATTCTATCATTTTCCAAAGTTGAAAGTATAACAACATAGTTGTGTGATTCATATAGTTCTAAAGTAGAAGTTTATGGATCATGTAGGGATCTACCTGGCACGCTCCATATCCATGTACCCACACTCATTAAAAGGCTTCACCAATGCTTTGGTAAAAGATGCTCTTCCTACATGGACAAGATATACCGTGGGTCATTGCAATTGTTGAAAACCTCTCATATGGTATTCCACAAAAGTATGAAATTTCTCTCGCAACACATCCAAGATAAAGCAACTCATATTCTTCCTTATTTCCCAATCTCTAATTTTTCCTTATAGGAAACTTTTTGAGACTTGTGGGACAAGTTAACCTTGTCCCTTACATCTCAAACTCATCTACCAACCATACTTATGAAGTATGGAGCTAATTTTAGCCTTTTTAATGCATTTTTGAGTGTAAAAGAGTAAATAAAGTCACTTTTCTACTTACCACATTTAATATGTCCTTGGAAGGTATGGAGTGCATGTTGGAGTGTACATTTGTGCATGTCATAGCCTTACTTGTTCATTTAATTGCATTGGTCTTTGTGTGTTGACTTGTTGAGTTGGAATTGGGGAATGATGAAGTGACATCCTACATGGAGCCACCTCATCATCCTCACCTCATTTTCTATTTATTGAGTGAATTTTGAGGATTTGGGGTTACTTGTCTCAATTTCTACACTTGCATTTTTGGAAATTTGGCTTGGATTGCTTGTTTGGAGCTTGGGAGTTTGCATTTTTGGGATTTTTCTTGGATTGAAGGTGATTGAAGATTTTCGTGTGAATATTTTAGAAGCTAAATGGAGAGGTAGGATATTTTATTATTATTACTTATTTTATATACGTATGTGATATACAATTTTAGCCCATAGGAAAAATTGAACAAACATGAATTTGTGCACTGTGAAAACGAGAATGATTCAGTCAAGAGATCTTGCATTTCAAGAGAATCGAACACATTACAGAGAATCTTGGGAGCTTGAGCTATTTCGTGGAGGTAAAAAAGTTCCAAAACCAAAAAGTTTCAAAAGTTAGAAAATTCAGACTTTCGGGTTTCGATGTTTTGGAGAAAGAGAATGACCTGGTTGGAAAAAGTGGGTAAAAATCCCAAAATCTGAAACCCCAAAAGTCTAAAATTTCAGATTTGTAGGTTTTGGAGTTTCGTGAGGTTCGAGATTCGAGTCTTTGGCGAAAAATTTGAAAAATGACCAAAAATATCCGAAATCCTGAAAATCAATCCTAAAAGGGTTTGGATTTCAGAAGTCAACGCAAGTTTTGGGTTAACGAGGAGGTAGTTTCGGGTTACTGATTTTCGGGCTTTCGTGTTTTGTATTTTAACTCTCGAGGTGATTTGAGTGATGAACAATGAAAAAGTTCCAAAGTCAAAAGTTCTGAAATTTTGAAAGTCTAAAATTTCAGACTTTCAAGTTTCAAACTTTTGGAGGTTTGGGTTTCGGAGTTTCAAAAATATCAAGGAGATTTAGTGGATGAATAGTTTTTCAATATCTAAAAGTCCACATTTCGGGGCTTCGTATGCATTTCGGACTCCAAAAAAGGAAGATCAATAATTCGCCATTTTTACAGAATGACAACCCAACCTTCAGATGGCCATAAATTTTGACTCGGAGCTTGGATTTGCACAAGAAAGGACTTTTTTGGAATGACACCCCAACCTTCAGATGGCGGTATCTTAAAATTAGCGAGACTAAGTTATTCAAAAATGAAAAATATAGTCTTCCATTTTAGAAGAATCTTTAAGTTTCTCACCTACCACAATAATGAGGTATGGGCTTCCTTTCTTACCCAACAAGGAAGAGTACATGGAGGTATGGGTATTGTAGTAGAACTGTTATCTAAAATTCACCCTCAAGGTAATTTTGATAACATGCATCAAATTCTTTAGTCCCAAGCAATTATATTTATTCAAGGCAAAAATCATGTTTAAGGGTCCCCTCGGGTTCTTTCTAACTCTCTTGTCTAAGAAGAAAACCTAGAAAGTTTTAAAAATGTGAAAAAGTTACAGAAAACAAGCTTGGGCCAGGAAAAAATTATGAAAATGGCTAAGTCTTAGTCCTCATGGCAGTCGGGACATGAGGGACATGGGCGCGACCTCGGACGAAAGGCTACCAGCAAATCCCTATAGAGAAAAGGGACATCCGGGACGTCGGGACGCATGGGACGTGGAAATTGAATCGCCAGTAGAAAAGTGGAAAAAATTGACTAAGCTGTTGAAAAGCAGTGATCCAGGACATCCGGGCGTTAGTACGTGGAGGACGCGAGTCGGCCGAAAAGACTTAAGGCAGCCCGAAACAGTTGGGCTGAAGGTACATGAAGTACGTGAACCATCTGAATCAGCTGAAACAGGAACTATAGTCCTGGAACAATTGGGTCAAGGTACGCCAAATGCGCGGAAAGCCGAAGGAGCCGAGAGCGAATGGAATCTTGCCACGTGTCATCGCCGCAATGGGATCAAGGAAGCCCGAATCAGCCGAAGGAGGAGATTTTCATTTGGGATAGTTGGGACAAAAGTACACATGGGACACGAGGGATGTGGAAAGCTAAAGCGGCCGAAGGCAAAGAAGAAAAGTCAACATTTGACCCGTGAAACTTCAAACGGCCATTACTTTTGACCTCGAGCTCCGATTTTCACAAAATTGGACTTTCTGGAATGAGCACAACGTCCTCTACGCCAAAAAAACTAGTTTCTTATTTTTAATGAGGATAGATATATTTAATTAAGAGAAATATATTCGGCTCTAGTTAGTTAATGCTCATTCCGTCAATGATGAAGAAAATGCCTGCTGGACCCAAAATAGCCGCCCGCACTCAGAAGGCCATAACTTTTGCATTTCTCAACGAAATCTCACAAAATTGGTACCATTGGAATCATGGCTCCAATACCAATGCAAAAATAAATAAATTCCAGATTTGGTGAGAAATTGGTCGATATTTTTTAGAAAACGTGGCTGGATTCATAACAGTGTTTTATTTGGTAGTTGGGAGTGCAATTAAGAGGCATGGTCATCATTCTTTCTCTGCTGCAGCACATGGGACAGTATGGGGAGCCTTTTGAAAGTAATATATAATCATTTTACTCCATTTAATGCCTCTTATAGGTGGTTGAAGGACAGATTTCGGGATTTCCATTTTCCCTTCTCTTTCCCTTCTCATTTTTCTATAAATTGGAGTGTTGGGCTCATTGTAAGGGGGAGAGTTTTCAGATAGCAAAGCTCTGTCAAAATTTCTTTGTGAAGCCAATGTGCTGCAAGCCCTTGTAGTGGACTCCTTGCATGGTGATCCAGGCCCTTATCTTGTAATAGATTGAACTGTGCATATCATGAAGCAATAAAATATCAGTTTGTGGATGTATCTTCCCCTGCTGTGTTTTCTTGCATTCTTCTTGCCCCTTTAATCTTTCTACAAGAATATTGTGTCTATTATTATGTTCTTGCAGGGATCCATTATCATTGTGTATGCTTGGAATATTGTTGTGAATGCATTTTGCTAGATTATGGAGAACTGTCATCACCTCTTCTAGTGTGCACTTTGCTTCTGTATTTCACACATTTGGAGAACTACTCTCACACCCTCCTTTTCTGGTGTATCACCGCTTTAGTGTAGGCTTTCATTTTATGCATTCTCTCTCCCTGGTCCCTTGGAAATTTAGATTAGAATAGTTAGTTTCCCCTGCATTAGAGTAGATTGTGGCAGGTAGTTTAGGAGCAAGAACCAGCTTTCTCTGGAGGTCTATCTCGAGTAGCAAGTCCCACAACTTGGAGATAGTACCCATGTTATCCAATCACACCGTGAGTTCAAGTATATGCATTTGTATAAGCACAGGGGGTGCTGTGATTCGGTGATAATGTAACCCATCATTATACAGGTGAATTCAATGCATTCTAGGTTGGTTGAAGAAAGAATTAAAATTATTCTCATCTCCTTTTCTCATTCTTCCTATATATTGTAAGGAGGGGCATTTTTCTAAAGGTTGGACAATTTGGCTTTGCACCCTCCCTTCTTATCTTGTCTATAAGTGGATTTGTGAAGTTAGAACTTGCCATCAAAATTGCAATGTAAATCTTTCCTCTTGGCCATTTTAGTGTACTCGTATCAATTTTTAGAGAAATAATACATGTCGTGGACGATTTTCAACCTTTTCTTGTGTTCATTGCACCTCTCTTATCCTTCATTGCAATCTTGGTTATTTATGTCATGGTTGTATTACATTTCAATGGTTCATGTTTAATGGAAAATCAAGTGTTCAAGATTCCTTTGGGCATCACCTTTTCTAGTTTAGGTTTATTTTCTTGCATCTTCTTAACCTTGTCTCCTTGGCAAGTTAGAGTAGGTTTTAGAGTAGATCCTCTACAATTTGGATGTGTGCATCAGAATAGAGGAATAGAACCAACCTTCATCTGGAGTGCTTTCCGATTGGAAAGTCTTACACTTTGGGAAAAGCTCCATGTTATGCAATCACATTGATAGTTTCAACCCATCGAGTCAGCAGGCATTTCGTGGGTGTTGTGATTACGCATCAACAATATGTAATAGTGAAATTTTTTATTGTTGAGTTTATGTTATGTGTGTGATGATTACATTATGTTAGGATGGGTATATTTCCTTTAATGGTGGTGTGGGAGAAGGAAATGAAGTTTTTTTTATGAACGAAAAATGGAGTTATTGAGGAAAATGTGGAGGGAGTGTGGGAGAGGTGATCCACCTATGTGGAGGTAAAAGGGTTATATTTTTTTGGCATTTGCAAAGGGAGAAAAAGGTGTGTGTGTGTGATGTTGATAGTGGACTTGGAGGTATTGAGTGGACCTCTTCCCACATGGGATGCATAAGGAGAAACCTCCATGTTATTGTCTCCATTTGGTTTACTATTAAGCCTTTTTATTGTGATGAAAATGTGAATCTTATTTGTGTCTGTTATGGAAAAGAATTCAAAACTAGTCTTCTTGAACTTCCTTGAAAAATGTTATTGAGTATTGAAATATTCCATGAGTTTTGGAAAGATGTATGTGTGTATTTTGTGGAAGCCATTATTTGTGAAGTTGTCAAAGTTGTAAATGCACCTTATTGTTTTATGGTTGGGGCTCGGGGGCCAATAAGAAGGATGTCTTCTCCTTTTATTGGATTAAAGGTTTGGCGGAGAGCATCACCTACTCCCATTTCTTTGTATTGTGATTCAATTTGAAGAGATGATTGAGTGTAAAGTTGAATCTATGAAGTTGGAAGATGATATTGATATGAAGACTTGTGTATTTGAGCCTATGGAAGAATTCCTATGTTGTAAATTTGGCCATGTTGTTTCCACTTAGAGTGGAAGGCTTGTAACTCTTGCATTTTAATGGAGTAGTTTCTTGTAAATGTATTTATCAACCTTGTATTATTATAGTTGAAAGAAGGACTTTGAAGTAGTATTGTAATTGAAATGAAGTTCTTTCAAATCTGAACTTTTATTTAAAAGTTGTATTATGATTTCAATTTGAAAGGAATGGTGTTCTTGTGTGGAAAGTGAATGTTGTTTCCTTTTTGTATGGTTGGAAAACTTGAATTTGAAAAGAGAAGAAGTTTGGAATTGGTTGAGTTTATTTATTTTTATCTTCCTCTTTTAATGCTACATTGAAATGGTAGGATGTTACTAAGGTTGCTACATTTTTTCATTTTATTGAAAAAAACTCAACTTTGTAAACATTTAATTAGTATTTATCAATAAAAAAATGTTCATTTACTCAAAATTACTTCTTATAAAAAGGATATTGGCAACTCTCTCTCACCTTTTAAAATAAATTTAAATTTATATAATTTTACATATGCCCTTATATTCGATTTATTATAAATAAAATTGAATGAATTGATAGTTTAAAATTAAATAAAACACAAACGAATATACACAATTACAAATATATATTTATAGAAATTGATATATATATATATATATATATATATATATATATATATATATACACACTTGTATAATTTATAACTATATACATCTAATATATATATTGTTAAAAATATTTTAGTATTGAAAGTCAAATTTTAAAATCACTGGGAGGTTATTAATAAAACAAATTTGTTTTAATATTAAAAAAATTGGTGTTTATGGTTTGGGCCAAATTGCTTTTGCGGCCATTGTTTTATTAAAAAAATTGACATGGGGTGAAGCAGAGCCCACCCCAACCTTCATTAAATTAAACTAGGATTTTGTGGGGTGGCACCCCAACCCCATTCCACACAATCATAAGCATATAGCAATGCGGACATTGTTGCCCTAGTTCAAGTTGGCCGTAGTTCAACCTCGTTTTTAACACTATGTATATATATATATATATATATATATATATATATATATATCCACCCCATACCATTATCCAATTATGTTTTCTCTTGGTAGTAGATTTTCCTATAACCCTACATTGTTGGGGTGTGTAGCCTTTTTTAGGTATTCTTGAATCGGTGTTGAAGTCTTTGGAGCTCGAACGGTTAAGTTTGGAGACTTTGGGAGTATTCTCGACGTTGTTTGTTGTGACGTGGGCGTGCAATCGTTGTGTCATTGTTGTGCCATTCATTGTTAACATGTTGTTAACGTCGGGACTATTTTTCCAGCCGTGGGAAGTTGAAAGATCACAACTTTCAAACTTCTAGGGTCGGCTTTAGGGATTCTTAGAAGGATTGTAATCCTATAAATAGAGGTGTTAGGGTATCTTAAATATATCTTGAGTGTTCAAGAGGTCTTGAGTCTTAATGATCAAGAGGTGATCAAGAGTGATCAAGGTTATGCAATTGGGTGTCAATTGTGGTTTAGATGTGGTTTAGCATATTTGGAATTCTATTGTGAGTTCATAATTGAGAGAAGACTGTGAGAGTTTTTTTACTCTTATTGATAATAAAATCTGAGAAATTTCTTGGTGGACGTAGCCCACATTGGGTGAACCACGTTAAATATTGTCTTGTCTTATTTTGTGTATTATTTATTTATGTTGTTATATTTCTGCAAGTATAATTTTTCTATATAGTTTCCTACTGCTTTGTGGTTTGAGGAATTGTTTCCGCATATTTGTTCTCTAATTCCTAACAATTGGTATCAGAGATTTGGTGGGTTTTTGCTGAAGTTGTAAATCACAGGGAAAGTTTAGCTTGAGTGGGAGCTATGGCAAATGAGGGCAGATCGAGGGTTGAGAAGTTCAATGGGTAGAACTTTGGTTTATGGAAGATGTAAATGGAGGATTACTTATATCAAAAGGACCTCCATGTTCCTTTGGCTGGAAAAGCAAAGAAACCTACAGCCATGTCGGATGAGGATTGGGAGTTGCTAGATAGAAAGGTGCTTGGGGCAATTTGTTTATGCCTTGCATCTTCGGTTGCTTTCAACATATCGCAAGAGAAGACCACAAAAGGTCTCATGAGTGCGTTGGGGAAGTTATATGAAAAACCCTCTACCTCTAATAAAATATTTTTGATGAAAAAGTTATGTAATATGAAGATGTCTGAGAATGTTTTTGTTGCTGATCATTTAAATGAATTTAATACGGTTGTGAGTATGTTAAAATCAGTAAAAATTGACTTTGATGATGAGGTCAGGGATTTGTTGATTTTGTGCTCCTTGCCAAATAGCTAGGATAGCTTGGTTATGGCTGTAAGTAATTCAGTCTCTAATAACTCAAAGCTGAAGTTTGAGGATGTAATATGCATGATCCTAAGTGAGGAAATGCAAAGGAAGAGCACTGGAGATTCTTCTACTTTTGGAAATGCTTTGATGGTGGAGAGCAGAGGGAGACAAAAGAATAGAGGGAAAGGTAACCATGGGAAGTCGAATGATCATGGAAGGTCAAAGTCCAAGATTAAGTTAGAATGTTGGCACTGTGGGAAGGTTGGTCATGCTAAGAAAGATTGTTGGGCTCTTTGAGATAAAAAGAATAAGGAAGAAACTACAGAGGTAAATGTGGCAAGCAGGTGATGTTTGTCAAGATACCTTAATTCTTTATTTAGATAATATTGTTGAATCTTGGGTGTTAGATTTAGGGGCTTATTTGCACACCACCCCACATAGACATTACTTTATTGATTTTGTTCAAGGTGATTTTGGACATGTATATCTTGGTGATGATGAACCATGCATCATAGTAGGGAAAGGTTGTGTTCGGGTGAAAATGTAGAATGGGAACACATGACTACTTAAGGATGTCAAGCATGTGCCTAAGTTGAGGTGGAACTTGATATCGTAGGATAGCTAGCTAAGTAGTGATGGCTGTATGGTTAGTTTTACAGCTAATTCTTGGAAGGTTACCAAGGGAGCTCTTGTGGTTGTAAGAGGTAAGAAAAATGGTACTTTATATTTAACCAATGGTGCTAATTATTGTAATTTAGTTGTTGTAGATGGAGATGCAACTTTGTGGCACTAGAGACTCGGTCATATGAGTCATAAGGGCATGCAGATTATAAAGGACAAAGTTGCCCAAATGAAAGGAGTTAGATTTGTATTTCTGTGAGGACTATGTTTATGGGAAATAGAAGCGGGTGAGATTCCTCAAGGTTGGACCTACCAGGAAGGAGGGTAAGTTGGAGTTAGTGCATATAGATGTATGGGGGCTAGCTAAGGTAAACTCTATTGGTGGTTCATGTTATTACGTCACTTTCATTGATGATGCAACTAGAAAATTTTGGGTATATTGCATTAGAAAGAAATCTGATGTGTTTGAAACTTTCAAAAGATGGAAAGCCTTGGTTGAGAATGAAACAAGTCTCAAGCTAAAATGTCTCAGGTTGGATAATGGAGGGGAATATTGCAGCAATGAATTTCTTGATTACTATTCGGTAAATGGGATCCGCAGGAAAAGAAACGAGTTCCAAATACTCCATAGGAAAATGGAGTGTCAAAGAGAATGAACAGGACAATCATGGAGCATGCTAGGTGTATGAGGTTACATGTGGGGCTTCCACTCATGTTTTGGGTAGAAGTGTAAGCATAGCTATTTATCTAATTAACAGAGGACCCTCTATGGCCTTGGATGGAGGTATACCTAAGGAGGCTTGGTCTGGTAAGAAAATTGATTACTCATTTCTTAGAGTATTTGGATGTGAGGTATTTTTCACATTGATAAAGATGATAGGACCAAGTTAGAGGCTAATTCTGAGAAATGCACATTTGTTGGATATGGTGAAGATGAATTTGGTTTTTGTGTTTGGAGTCTTAAGGACAAGAAAATATTTCAGTCTAGAGATATTGTCTTTAATGAAAAATTCATGTATAAAGATCAATTACAGGAACAAAAAGAGGAATCAAAGAAAGAATACACAATGTTAGAGGACATTGTGGATGGAAAGGTGTCCAAGGGGATGGTTCAGTATAACATGTTTCGCATAGCCAGCTCAGTACCTACTCACTCATCAGAACCCCAAATTCCTTAGGTGAGAAGGTCTTCTAGGGTAAGAAGGGAACCTAAAAAATTTACTCCATCTTTGAATTATTTATTGCTCACTGATAGTGGAGAGCTAGAGTGCTTTGAGGAAGAAGTGCAGGTGGATGCTAGGAAGAAGTGGGAGCAGGCCATGGATGAAGAGCATAGATCTCTTATGGAAAACTAGACTTGGGATCTAGTGGAGCTACTCGAGGGAAAGAGAGCATTGCAGAACAAGTGGGTGTATAGAATCAAAGAGGAAGATGGAGGTAGGACATGATACAAGTTCCAGTTGGTGGTAAAAGGATTTGCACGGTAAGAAAGGTATAGACTTTGATGAATTTTTTTCTCCGATTGTTAAAATGACTTCTATTAGGACTATTCTTGGTTTAGTTACTAAAGAGAAGACCCGCACTTAGAAACTGGATGTGAAGACTACATTCCTTCATGGTGAGTTGGAGGAGGAATTGTACATGTAACAACCACAAGGTTATGAGTTGAAAGGGAAGGAGAGGTTAGTGTGCAAATTGAAGAAGAGCTTTTATGGCCCGAAATAAGCTCCACGGCAAAGGGTACATGAAGTTTGATGAGCTTTTATGCGCAGAGCAGTGGTTACTCCAGTGTCATTCAGACCATTGTGTGTACATCAAGAAGTTTCTTGATGGTAGTTATATTATTTTGTGCCTGTATGTAGATGATATGCTTGTTGCAGGGAAGAACATACAGAAATAAAGGTACTCAAGAAGTAGCTAGGTGACTCCTTTGTTATGAAGGATTTGGGGGAAGTAAAACAAATCCTTGGTATGAGAATAACTCAGAACAGGAAGGAGAGGAAGCTGGTATTATCTCAAGAAGAGTACATAAAGAAGGTCTTGGAGAGGTTTAGTATGCAGGATGCTAAACCGGTTGGTACTCCTTTGGTAGGTCACTTTAAATTATCAAAGGAACAGAGTCCCAAGACTAAGGAGGATAGAATCCAGATGTCCAGGGTATCGTACTCATCAGCAGTTGGTAGCTTGATGTATGCTATGGTATGCACTAGACCTGACATTTCCCATGCAGTGGGAGTAGTGAGCAGGTTTATGAGTGATCCAGGTAGAGAGCACTGGTAGGCAGTAAAGTGGATCCTTTGGTATTTGAGAGGGACCATGGAAGCGACATTATTTTTGGTGGATCAGACACTACATTACATGGATATGTAGATTCAGACATGGCAAGAGATTTGGACAGTAGGAGGAGCATGACAGGTTATGTATTTACGGTTGTTGATATAGCAGTGAGTTAGATTTCATGATTACAAAAGGTTGTGGCTTTTTAACCACAGAGGCCGAGTATGTTGCGCCACAGAGGCAAGAAAAGAGATGATTTTGCTATAGTAGTTACTTGATGAGTTGAGTCATAAGCATGAAGTTGGGAGACTACACAGTGATAGTCAGAGCACTATTCATTTGGCGAAGAAATATGCTTTCCACTCTAGGACGAAGAACATTCAACCGAGATATCATTTCATCAGACAACTTTGGAAGAAAATAAGTTGAAGCCTGGAAAAGATTCACACCGATAATCCCGTGGATATGATGACTAAGGTGGTCACAAGGGAGAAGTTGAAGTTGTGTTCAACTTTGATTAGCCTTCATGGTTGATAATGAAGGGTTAAGAAATGTGCTCAGTGGAAAAATTCTCCAAGTGGGAGATTGTTGGGGTGTGGAGCCTGTTTTAGGTCTTCTTGAATTAGTTTTGAAGTGTTGGAGCTCAAATGGTTAACTTTGGAGACTTCACAAGCATTCTACAGTCATTTTTGTGACGTGGGCTGTGCACTCACTGTGTCATTATCGTGCTACTATTGTTAACATGTTGTTAATGTCGGGACATTTTTTCCAAGCCGTGGGAAGATGAAAGATCATGAATTTCAAACTTCTAGGGTTGGCTTTAGGGATTCTTAGAAGGATTTTAATCCTATAAATAGAGGTGTTAGGGTATCTTAAATATATCTTCAAGTGTTCAAGAGGTCTTGAGTCTTAATGATCAAGAGGTGATCAAGAGTGATCAAGGTTATGCAATTCGGTGTCAATGGTGGTTTAGATGTGGTGTAACATCTTTGGAATTTTGTTTTGAGTTCATAATCGAGAGAAGACTGTGAGACTTGTTTTACTCTTGTTGATAATAAAATATGAGCAAGTTCTTGGTGGACGTAGCCCACATTGGGTGAACAATGTTACATCTTGTCTTGTCTTCTTTTGTGCATTATTTATTTATGTTGTTATATTTCTACAAGTATAATTCTGCTATATAGTTTCCTACTGTTGTGGTTTGAGGAATTGTTTCCGCATATTTGTTCTCTAATTCCTAACATTGTGGGAATGGTGCCCCAACCCCCATTCCACATAGTCATAAGCATATAGCAATGCGGACATTGTTTCCTAGTTCAGGTTGTGGCCGTAGTTCAAAGTCCTTTTTACCACTATATATATATATCCACCCCATATGATTATCCAATTGAATTTTCTCTTGGCCGCAGATTTTCCAATAACCCCGCATTGTTAATACATAAAATAAAAATAAATAAAACATATGAGTATATATATATATATAATCATCGGTATATATATACATACATATATACATACACACACACACACAAATACTTATATATATATATATATATATATATCCCCACAACCCGTGAATAATCAAATCTAAGAAATGTTTTTGGGGCAAACAATGCCATAACCCAACTAGGTAGATATATCCACTTTTACACAAAACTAATACAAAAATAATATAATGGAGTTGAGCATACCCTCCATAGCTTTCATGGCCTCCATGGCCTCCATCTTCAACCTGCAAAAGAGGAAATGTGCAAATGATAGAATAGGGCAAGAAAAAGAAAAGAAGGGAAACTCGTAACTATTTGTAGGTCTTTTTAGTCTAACCTAAGATCCAAGGGCTCTAATAGGTTTAATAAAATGGTTGAAAATGAATCCTACAACTTTTTAAGTTGTGGCTCTTTGTGGGATGGGTAATTTATTTTAAAATAAAATTTTGGGTATTGCTTGAATGGGGCCACTTATTGGTTAGGTCAAGGTGTGACCTTTGTGTTATAAAGTAAAAAGTAAATAAATGGCATTGGGATGTAAGGATCGACTAAACCAATTTGTCTATTGTATTCTAATATTGAGCCAGTGGGATTAAGTAATTAAAAGTAAAGGGTAGGGTTAAATAATTAAAAGATAGGTATTGCTACTAATTTAATTTGGGATTTATTTAATCAAATAATATTTTGCATGGGTATCATAATGAGGTTTCGTTAGAAAATATTTGAAATAGAATTAATCAAACCCATAGAAGAGGGTTGGATTCCAAAATGTATTTAGAATTAAATTAATAATATTTAATAATTAATTTAATTCCGATTAACTTGAGTGGGTAGAGTAAATGTAACGTAGTTAATTTTTAAACTTTTGCAACCTTTTAAACAAAACAAAATTCTCACAGCTTTTTCCCTAATAGTTTCATAGAATTGATGAGGTTTCGAGCATCAAATTTTGTGGGCATTACAAGAACACAAACCATATACAAAAATACAGCCCAAGAATCTCAAAGATGAGAAAATATGTGAAAGGTGTGCTAATTCCCGTCTACAAATAAATAAAGGAAAAGATGGAAAATTTTACAATAACAATAAATCTCAAGATTGATAAGAAAGCATGCTTAAATAATAGAATGTAAAACATATATACCATAAGCACTTACCTCCTCTCCCCTTTTTTCATCAATGAAGAATTCACAAGCTTGAAAAGATGTAGTACTCGGTGGAAATCGAGAAATTTCTTTAAGAAGGCCAAACGGAGCTGCCGCGGCAATCCTCTTTTCTTGACTCATACATGACCTTGTCCTAGATAAATAGTATGTGAAACCCAAAAAAAAAAATTTGGGCATGAAAAATGGGCTTGAAGGTCACGGTCTTGGCAGGGATGGCCTTTATTAGTGCCCACATGCCAAAGGGGATTACCGTGTTTATGCTATAAGAGGAGACAGAGGATTTGTTGGTGTCCATATTCAAACCCATCGTCATAGCCTATCGCCTGGAGGACCAAGAGTGGGAGACGAACTTTGAAAATGATTAAAATGAAAGACACAACTGCACACTATGAGTGAAAACATCTGTCACCTATAAAAAATTCCAGACATTGTGTTCAGCAACGTGGACGACCAAAGTTATGGCATACATCAATGACTATCTCAATCTCATCCCTCCATTTGAAATTTATTTCAGACCCAGTAGGTCTCATCTCCTTTTTAAACACCCTCGATGTAATTATAGGTCATATTATCAAATGATTTGATAGAGAAATTATAGACACTTATCTATATTGTGCGTAAGGGAGGTGTTATCTAGTTCGCCCTCAAGAAAAATAGACAAACACAACCTTGCACACTAAGAAATTGAAGGGGCCATTTGGACATGGAAGCTCACATCTCGATTCTAAAAATCAAGTTCCATGTGGGCTCGATAATGGAAATGAAAGGTCGGAAAAGGAATGGACAAGGGCTAACTTAGCCAAGCAAACGTCGAAGGAGATCAATCTCGAGTGAAAAATGGAGGCCTGTGCCCAAGTTTCGACTTCGGGCATTCATTATTTCGGAGGTCAACTCCCTTTTAGGTCAATGGCGCTGGAAATTTTGGGAAAATAAGGGTCCGAAGTCGAATTTTGGACTTGAAGGTTTAGAGTCTTCGTTGAACAAAATGGGAAAAAGCAATGAAATGCCCGAAATCCTAAAAGTCCAAAGTCCGAGAGGATTCAAATTTTGGGCGCCAAACTTGACTTTAGGGTCAACGTGCCGGGAATTTTTGACATTTAGAGGTCATAGTTTCATAGGTTTGGGTTTCATAGTTTCGGAATTCTCAATATAACTTAAATTATTAATAGTAATATGATGTCCAAAAGGCATAAGGTCTAAAACCTGAAGTCTTAATTTTGGACTTCGGTGTTTCAAGGTTCGGGTTTTGGAGTTTCGCAACTCTAAAGCTGATTATCTAGTGAATAGTATCAACGACTTCCAAAGTGTTAATGTCCAAAGTCCCAAATTCTCGAAAGTCCAAATTTTTGAATTTTAGAGGTTACAAGGCATTTCGAGTCTTAAAAAAAAGGCTCAACCACTCGCCATTTATAGAGTATGGCACCCAAATCTTCAGATGGCCATAAATTTTGACTGGGAGCTCATATTTTCACAAGAAAGGACTTTTGGAAATCTCTCAACATCCTCTACACAACTATCTTAAATTAAGTGGGACTAAGTTCTTCAAAATGAATAAATATAGTCTTCCATTTTAGAGGGTGTTCCAAGGTTTCTCACCTACCAAAATGATGAGGCATGGGCTTCATTCCTTTCCCAACAAGCCATAGTACATGGAGGAATAGGTTTTAAAGTGGTATCCATCATTCTTGTAGAGGAATTCAATGCATTTAAGGATGGTTAAAGCAAGATTTTGAGTTTCTTACTTCTCTCCCTTCTCTCATTCTTCCTATATATTGTAAGGAGGGTCATTGTTCTAATGTTGGATAATTTTTCTTTGCACCCTCCCTTCTTCTCTTATATGTAAGTGAACTTGTGGAGTTCAAACCTCCAATTCAAGTTGTAATGCAAGTTTGTGCCTCTTGCCCATTGTAATGCACTGTGTAAAATTTCGGAGCAATAATAGAAGTATGTGGATGAATTTCAACCCTCTCTTGTGTTCATTGCTTTCATTTGATCTCTCATTTCAATCTTGGTTATTTTTGCATGATTATTGTGTTGCATATTTGATGGTCTCGTGTTTAATGGTGAATGAATTGGTGATAAGGAACTGATCTATGTTGGTTTTCATCCTCTTCAGTCTTGTTTCACATTTATTTCCATGGAAGGCAATTTATTCAACATTCCTTTGGTGCATCACCTCTGTTAGTTTAGGTTTAATTTCTTGTAATATTCTTTACCATGTCTCCTTGGAAAGTTAGAGTAGATTTTATAGTAGATCCTATAAAATTTTAATGTGTGCATCAGAATAGAGGAATAGAAACCGGCCTTCATCTAGAGAGCTATCCTGATTGCAAAGTCCCACACTTTGGGAAAAGCCCCATTTTATGCAATCATACTAACATTTTTAACCCATCGAGTTGCAAACATTCAAGGGTGTTGTGATTACGCATCAACAGGAGGTTTTATAAGGGTCATAAATATTAATTAAATAATATTAGTTAAGGAGTATTTGATGTTAATTACACCATGCATAAGGCAAGTTTTATACGTGCTATTTTCTAAGTTATACGGAATATTAATTATAAATTTCTTCTAATTCAAATTCACCGCGTACATGTACATCAACACCATTCTTCACTCAACATTCCATTTACTAAACCCAACTAAATTTACTTTCATGAATTAAATTTATATTTATTTATATGTTATCTATGTTTTTTAATCGTAAAATATTTGCAAACTTTTGAAATCATTATTCTTTTAATTTATTTCTTAAAAATACCGGTCTTTAAATTTTTATATAAATATCAAATTAATATCTAAAAATATAGACTAAAAATTGGTAAATTAAATGAAGGTTGCATTTTACATTTTCAAATGTATATAAATAACAGTATTTTGCAATAAATTATTTACAAAAAAATTGTTTGAATGACATAAGTGGTTGTGAAATTGAAAATGTGAGTCCCTCCATTGCAATCCTTGAAATAAATGGAAACTTGAAATGTATCAAGAACAATATTAATGGAATGTGTAATGATACTTATAGTAAATAAAAAGAAATAAAAGATATTTTTATTCTTGGTGGTCATCGTAGTCCGATAAGTGTTTAAAACAAGCAATTGTAAATGAGTGCAAGACACTCATATGGGATGTAAATGGAATGATTTCAATAAAATATTTTAATTTAGTTTGTATCTACTATCATTTTCAACTATCTTATAGAAATAAACATCTTAAAATCCACAAAAAGTTGAAAAAAAAAAACTATAAAGAAGTAAAGCTTTCATACCTTAAGTATGATTCCACATTTCGCATACATACCTACAGTGGTATTTCCACATATACCATCTAAAGAAATTTCCTTTCTTATAAATATTTGATGGATGTCCACACCCAATTTTAATTCTCTTATATGGGTGCAAGATGAGAGTATATTCAAAAAGATTGTCCAACTTAGTTTTATACATGCCAAATGTGTTCTCTTACAAGGTTTTAATTCCTTTTAAAAACCCTAACTATGGAAATAAATATAGTTAAGGAGATAACTGTTCCAAAAATAGATTATTACATTCAAGGCATCCATGAAGAAGAAGAGGATGAAGATAATTAAATAAAGGTTTTTCATTAGCTAGATTATGGAAATTCTAAACCAAATATCTCTTGTCACATTCTATCTGCTGTTAACACTCTACAAACTCTCAAGGTAGTATGTGTATTTAAACATAGAAGTGACCATGTTTATTAACTTGGGAAGTAATCAAAAATTCATCACCAATAAGTTTGCTTCACACTTGAGATCTATTTTATCTAACAAAAATTAGCTTCACATTTGGTTACAAATGGAAGTATAATTACTTGTTCAAAACGAATTCATATTCTTAGCATCACCATGGGGACTACATGTTGAATATCCTTGTTTTGGCCATTCCATTAGCATGACCTGATACTAAATATGGAGGTTTCCAATGAATCTTAAACTTGGGCACGATACATTCAACATGGAAGAAATACAAATAATAAGGGGTATTAAAATGTTGTTGAAAAGCATGTATATGCAATATCTAATAATATAATAGGTATTTCATAATCTGAATGGTGTATTGAGAGGGGGTATTAATAATAGAAACTATGAATTAAAATTTGAAATAGTTGTACTATTTAGTATCGTACGAATGAACATGCTATTCTACAAGGTTACTTTAGCGAATCTCCTTTGGAACAACTATCCATGAAAATACTTCTAAAATATATACAACATAAAATTTTATTCAATAAAATATTATCTATAATAAATCATTTTTTCTAAATTTATTTCCTTAAATTTTCCACATGAAAACCTATTTATTTAAAATTACATATTACCATACACAATCACTTTTACAAATCTATAAAAATTCAACTTTAGAATCAAATTTTTGTTTTAAATCTATTCTAATGTTTCTTTTATTTCAAAGTTAAAAGTGTAATTTCAACTTTATTTTCCATTAATTGGTTTTGATCATTATATGATGATACTACGATGGAGAGGAGAGATTGATGACACCATTATTTCTTTTGAGTGCATAGTGAAAATATGCATTCACTCAATTTATCCATGTGCATCAAAAGAAAGGAGAGGTGCATGAAAATTAAGATGCACGCATATATGTAAAACAACTACAAACATATAAAATAAATGTGAATTGAGGGGGAAATGGTGTAAAATTTTGATAACAACACAATTTGCTATACGAGAAATTTTTTTGTAATATATTCTATCTATTGTTTGTTCCAATCCAAAACAATATATTGGTGGAAGACAAGTATACCTCAATATTGTCTTAGTTGAAAATGACATTATAGCCTTCAAATCATCTTATTTAAAGTCACATTTTAGAATAAATTTTTTTCAAATGTGAAATGTAGCGAATTATTCCATTATTGAGATTCACTACAAAAATTTATCACTTTCCTATCCACTAGCTATAACAAAATCAGTTGATGGGAAAATAAAAAAATAGGTGTTTATGTTGTTTACAAAACAAAAGAAGGGTTAACCAATGAAAGTGTGATAATCTATTGTGAGTAGTGCTATTGTAGGATTTAAAATTAGCATGCTTAAAAGATTTGATTTCAGTAGTAGTGACAATAAGAAGAGAAAATTCAGAAAGTCTCTCATCATCGCCATCATGATGCACTTGACACTTTTACAAACTTCTTAAAATTTTCAAAATCTATATCTCCATCCACTCATTTATGCCAAGAACTATGAAATTGAAACAATCATGTGATTCAAGTAGAAAATTCAATTCCTTGCCAATGTCATTTAATGTCTGATATGGTCCTTTTACATGAAATATTTTCCTATTTTAGCACCCTCAACTACTTATCCACTTGATATAGTATAATTATTCTTTCAAACTTCCATTTTTAGCATTCCAAGTAGGGTCATGTCATCTTCAATATCAACCACTTCCTGTTGTGAAAACTAAGAAAATAAGTGGTAAAAATACTCTCCCACAATATTGACATGATTATGAGTTATCTAATTATCAACAAGATTCATATAAATAATATTGGGTGTTTCAAAATTCCCTTCTTTGATTTTAAAAATTTTCACATTGGATTGAGGATTAAATATTACATCTAGAAATCATTAAAAATTATCTTGTCTTCACTCTCCCGAAGATTCTCTAGTAGAAAAGAGGAATTTACTTTAATCAAATATTTTTTTGGTATATCTTCATGATGAGAAACAAATTTTACAAGCATTGGACCAATCATGTCAAGAAAAAGATATTAACTTTTCTTGCAAGCCACTTCTTCAAAATGTCATTCTTGGGGTTGATATGAAGTCATGAAAGACAACCCATATTCCTTGTTATATTCATTATTTTTAGTGATGTTACCTTGAAATTGGCACTTAACGTTCACAACAAATTTACTCATAGTTGCATTGAGGTATCTATCAGGAATAAATACTTCAAAGTGTGCAAGATCCTCATAAATAATTTCTATTAGGTTTTTATTCTCATTCTCACTGATAATCTCAAGCGAAGTATCAAACTTCATTTTCATATCCATAAAAATTCTAATACTTCAAGATTGATGTAGGGTTCTAAAATCCCTTCTATCATTCTCACAAACCTTTACATGCACTCCTTTAGTTCAGTCATCTCCTCGTCTCCATAAGCGATAAAAGAATCAATGGGAAGATAAATGAAAGGAAAAATTTCGCTCTCTTCAACAAGTCATGTAACATCCGAATATCACTTTTAATAGATATCTCCTTTGAACATATTTATTATTTACCTCATCCAAGGATTCATTTTCAATTTGTTTTGGTATATCTTGTGTCTCGCAATATGTATGTCTTTTTAATCATTTATCTCATCATCTTCATAGAATATCGAGCTTTAGCAAGTTCAACATGCATCTTCCTTCCTTCAACAACACTCTTTCGAATTTCACTAACAAATATCCAAAACATTAGCAACTTACAATTTGAGGACATAGTGCATCAAAGATGGTTGACCTCTTCATGTTTGATGTGTGGTGCTAGGTGGAGAATATTCATACCAAGCTCAAGGAAGGCTATGATTTAGATGATGAATGTGATATAGAATTCCCCCACAAGCATCTACCTCTCACTACATGAGTATACCAAGTGTTAGCATAGTCTACGTAGTATTTTATTATTAGGCTAGTTGTTATTATTTATTCCATTATTCACTCTTATTGTTTGTATCAACTCCATCCATTCCGAGGAGTATTGTTTATACACACCCTATAAATATGTATCGTGCTTCTGATATTCAATGAATGAATAAGAGATATCTAATCTCTATTTTCTCTCCATCATTTCCTCCTCTCAATTTGGTATTAGAGCTAACTTGATCTCGACCTACGTGTTTGAAGGAGAAACAAATGTATCTCAATTGTAGTTGTTGGAGAGAATACTATTCTCGCAGTGTGGAGATTTATTTTTTCATTGAACTGTGTGAAGGATCAAGGAAGCTACGTGGTAGAGGAAAAGGTTTTCTGCAGAGAGGAGTTGGAGAAAAATTGGTAAATTAAATGAAGGTTGTATTTTACATTTTCAAATGTATATAAATAACAATATTTTGTAATAAATTAATTACTAAAAAAATTGAAGGACATATGTGGTGTGAAATTAAAAATATTTGAGTCCCTCCACTATAATCCTTGAAAGAATTGGAAACTTGAAATGTATCAAGAACAATATTGATGGAATGTGTAATGATACTCATAGTAATTCAAAAGAAATAAAATATATTTTTATTCTTGGTAGTCATCCTTAGTCTAGTAAGTGATTAAAAATATTAAAAAAGTAATTGTATATGAGTGGCAAGACACACTTGGATGGGATGTAAATGGAATTATTTCATTAAAATCGTTTAATTTAGTCTTTATCTAATATCATTGTCAACTATCTTATATTAATAAACATCCTAAAATCCACAAAAAAAAAATGAAAAACAATAACTATAAAGAAGTAAGGCTCTCATACCTTGAGTATGATTCCACAAGTCGTATACACATCTACTAGGGTATTTACACATATAAAATCTATTAAAAATCCTTTTTTATAAATCTTTGATGGATGTCCACACCCAATTTTATTTCTCTTATATTATTACAAGATGAGAGTATATTAAAAATATTGTCCAACCTAGATTTATGCATGCCAAATGCATTCTCTTACAAGGTTTCAATTCCCTTTTAAAAACCCTAACTATGAAAATAAATATAGTCAACGAGATAACTATTCCAAAAATAGATTATTACTTTCAACGAATCCATGAAGAAGCAGGGGATGAAGAAAATTAAATAAAGGTTTTTCACTAGCTAGATTATGGAAATTCTAAACCAAATATCTTTTGTCACATTCTATTAGGTGTTAACACTCTTCAAAATCTCAAGGTCGTATGTGTATTTGAACATAAAAGTGACCATGTTTATTAAATTGGGAAGTAATCACAAATTCATTACCAATAAGTTTTCTTCACACTTGAAATCTATTTTATCTAACAAAAATTAGCTTCACATTTGGTATAAATGGAGGTATAATTAATTGTTCAAAACGAATTCATATTCTTAGCATCACCATGGGGACTACATGTTGAATATCCTTGTGTTGGCCATTCCAATAGCGTGACTCGATACTAAATTTGGAGGATTCCAATGAATATTAAACTTGGGCATGACACATTCAACGTGGAAGAAATAAAAATAATATGAGGCAATATAATAGGTATTTTATAATATGAATGGTGTATTGAGAGGGGTATTAATAATAGAAACTGTGAATTAAAATTTGAAATAGGTGTACTATTTAGTATCCCGTGAATGAACATGTTATTCTAAGAGGTTACTTAGTGAATCTCCTCTAGAAAACCGCCCATAAAAATACTTCTAAAATATACACAAAATAAAATTTTATTCAATAAAATAGTATCTATAAGAAATCATTTTTTCTAAATTTATTTCCTTAAATTTTCCACATGAAAACCTATTTATTTAAAATTACATATTACAATACACAATTAATTTTAAAAATTTATAAAAATCTAACTTTAAAATCAAATTTTTGTTTTAAATCTACTCTAAGGTTACTTTTATTTCAATGTCAAAAGTGTAGTTTTAACTTTATTTTCCTTTATTTGGTTTTGAACATTATATGAGGAAAAAGTGTCCTACAGAGAACACCACATCCATAACAACTTCCTGGTCCTCTCTAATGGGATGTGGCTCTAATAGGTAATCTAGTGGTATATGTTGTGGATCCTAATGATCCAGTTATGGGATCGATGAGGTTGCTTCTAACGAGCTCTTGTTAATCGAGCTCTTGGTGTAGCTTGTGTCCTATTGGGTCCCCTAGGGGAGGCCACATACTCCATCCCCTTTGAGAATTGAATATTTGTGGAGGTTTGAATGGTGAACGAGTCTACTGCTTTGTTTAGGTGGTTGTTGTGGTGGCTCGAATGAAGACCTGGACAGAACCATGTCTCGCCACAAGGAGGAGCCGACCCCCTTGACTTGTTATCCCGCATCTCCCGGATTCAGCTCTTTACACTATCCCTAGTCTACTTATTCTTCCCCATAGTCTCGTTTGTAATGTAGGCCTTCTCAATGGATTCTACTAAGGTCTCATGCGTAATAGAATGCACACCGTACATCCCAAATCAAAATTCAGTGCCCCCGATGAACCTATGAATGCTTGACTCGCTCATCCCGCATATAGTCAATATATTGAAGAGAGTCTAGAAATCAAATCTCATACTCTTCTACTATCATGGATGTCCTGACGTAGGTCATGTAACTCATCTATCCTCTACTAAATAAACCTCTTGGGTAAGAATATACTCCTCAACTACTCCTCAAAGAGCTCCAAGGTAATTGTCTCTCGAATCTACATGGAGCTTCTTCTTCTTAGTCCTCCACCAGACACTTGCTCCATCCCTCGAAGATGAATGGCAACAAGATCCTTCGTGTTCCTAGTACATGGGAAAATCTTGAAGTACCCGCTAAATCTCACTAACGGGGCCTCTATCTGAAAACCACTTGTATTGCCAGAATAATAAGATGGGCGTAGCTTCAGGATCTCCCTGATATGATCTCGCAACTAATGACCTGCCGACCCCTAGGTCTCTCTGCATGCTCAACCCTAGGCCTAGGGCTTTGAGATCTGTCTCGGTGTCTTGAAATCCTAACTTTGTGTCCCCTTTGAGGTGAATACTCTCTAGCTTACTCCACGTGGGAGTTCTCTGCCCTATGCTCATCATTGTGTGGTGGAGATGCATTAGCCTCTACTGATGTCTCTCTATCATGTCTACCCATGCATTTTAAATTTGAAATTTATCTCATCCACTTCCCACCTACTTTTTGTAGGGATGAATCTCATCCATTGGATGGATTCATTTGGAGCCCTTGGATTTAGGGATCCATCTAACCCTAAACTTGGTTATGAAAGACTCTTTTTCCTTCATTTGACTTATTATTTCTTTTCTTATTTTGCAGATTTGTGGAGAAGGAGGTGGAAGCCATGGGAGATAAGCTCAAGCTCATGGAGGATCAAAATGTTATTTTATTGGGGATTCCATTTATACCCTCATCTAGGGTTTGCAATTATTTTTATTATTTTTTTAACTTATTCTTTTTGTATTTTCCCTACTGGGAATATGTGTATTTTCCTAATTTAGTGAAATAGGTAGAATAGTGTATATATACACATGGGTAAAGGGTATATCCATATGTACATATATATACATTTGTGTGTGTGTGTGTGTGTGTGTGTGTGTGTGTGTGTGTGTATTTTTGTTATAAATTCTTTTTTAAATACTCTAAAAAAATACAGGTATTAATGTGTGTGTGTATATATATATATGGCAAATCCATCGACACGGGAGGACTTACAAAGTCCGTAAGATGAAATGGCCGACCGTACATGCAATGCGTAGAGAGACAGCTTTTGTATTTTGTTTGGTAAGTAAATGTATTGGGGTTGGGAGGAGGGTCTCTAACCCCACCCCCATACCATTTATTAATGGCATGGGGGTGGGGTGGTGACCCTTCCCCAACCCTTACCCCTTATTCAAATGCAGGCATGACCTCATAGTTTTACAAAACAAAATGTTTTTTTTTGTTTAATTTTTTTAATTTAATGTGTTTGTTTATATATATATATTTAATATATATATATAATAAATTAATATAAATATATATAATATATTAAAATAATCACAACCATTAATATTTTAATATTATTATTAGCAATAGTAATAATATTAAAATATTAATAGTGTCAACTAAACCATAACCCGTCAATTAAATTTTTTCTTACAACTTGATAATAATATTATAAGATGTTAAAAGTTAAATTTATTTCTTCCCCTTACTATTAAATTGTTTAACATTTGATCCTTATATAAATTTATAGAAATTTGATAATAAATTTATACAATCAAATGAGACTAAGGTCTAATGGTAACCATGCATTTTCTTTACTCTATTTGATTTAAAGGAAATCAATCCTTTTTTGGACAAGATAAATAACCAAGGAAAATTTTAAGACTTTTTCCATCAACACATATAAAGTTTTAAATCGGAAACTTTCAAAAATTTCTTTCAACAATACAAACCAAAACAACTTATAGTTTAATTTACTACCATATGTCTTTCATGTAATACAATAGGAATAAATATTTCTTTTCTTTTGAAAAATAGATGTTTCAACCCTTCCCAAAAGTAGATTATAACAAGATTTCCCAATAGTTTTAAAATAAGAACAACACACCTATTGAAGACGATAAATCAACTAAAATGAGAACAAAGTTATTTTCTTTTCAATCACATTTCCATTGTATCAAGAACTTGTTACACTAAAATTGTTTCTCTTCCGAACAAGAAAAGAAGTGATATTAAATCCTTTACTTTCATTTCCAAAGAGAACTAATACTACAATTTTAGTAAATAAGACAACTAAGAATCTCCACTATAAGAATGCAAGTTTAAAAGACCTCCATACACAATGGAGACAACATGATAAAATATAACAAGAGATTTTTTTGATCCATTTCTCCAAATGCTACAAGAAGACCTTCATCATCTAAGCTCCACCTTCTTCCAAGATCAAACACACAACCAAAAATGGGGGAGTAGGAAACACTCTCCACCCAACCAATACTCTAATGAGGAAGTGAATCCTACTTCCTCATTGGCCCCCGAGCCCCAACAATGAGACAATATGGAATATTTGACAACCATGAAAATAAATACAAGGCTTCCACACTTACTTTCACACAACATTCACACAAGAAAATAACCACAAAACATTCATTTTTCAACACATAAACTTCCCAACACATTGGCTCTAAAACAAGCCAAGTAAAGAAAGGAATATGGGGATACCCTTGTGCCTCCCAAGGGTTTGGATGCCCACCTCAAAACCTCCAAAACTCAATCAACCCCAAAAATATCTTATGCCTCCCTACAAATAAAAATATCTCTTATTCCTCCCTCAATTTTATGCATCCCTCTCTCTTATGTATCCCATAATGAACAAAATAACAAGATGAGAACAAGGTGGGGAACCAAACTCACTCCCTCCTAAATACCCAAGAGAAACTCTTATGCCTCCAAAAAAAATTCATCCCCATTTCACTTTCTCATACACATCCTAAATCCATTTCACTACCCAAAAACATCATGCAATAACACATTCATTCAACACATAAACACATAAGAAAAGAGAAGAAACCAAGGGTGAAGACCCTACCTTTCCATAGCAAGAATACACTCCACAAGCAAGTTCCAAAATCCTCCAAGCTCAAGCAATTCCAAGAAATCTTCAACTCCAACAAGCACTCCAAAAAGAAATCATTCCAAAATGAGAGAGTCAAAACCAAACAAGCATCACCCAAAATTCACGAAAAATTCCAATAAATAGAAAACAGGGAGAGGGAGATGATGTGGCTCTATGTAGGATGCCACATAATTTCTTCCCCATCCCACATCACCAAGGTCAAACCCAAACCCAAAAGCATAATAATTTCATGGTTAGGAAATGACCACCCTCTTACACACTCAACCCAACCCACACCCCTTAAGGAAAAAATTAAATACCCATGTAATAAAAGTGCAATTAATTGCCCTTTTCCTTCATTAAAACACAAAATAGGACCTAAAATAAGTCCCTCACATCATAGGCTAAGTGGGTGGGTGGCTTTAAGAGGTGTGGGACAAGCTTAGCTTGTCCCACAAGTCTCCAAAATATCCTAGAAGGTCAAAATCCGAATTTCACAAGGAAGATTGAGTACACACTACCCTAAACTAATTAAAATTCATTCCAAGCCAACAAAAATTAAGGCTAATTTAGTTACCCACTTTTGTCACATCCTAATTAGCATTAATTAAAAAATTCTAATTAAATTAAGAGGGCATGTTAAAAATAATAAATAAAAGTGACTCCACGTACTAATAAAAATACAATAACTCACAATTAAATAAAATGAATAATAGAAAATCACAAACATTCCCAAGGTAAATTTTGAGGTCTCCCCCAATGGGGACCTCCTAAAAATTACAATAACATACAACATACAAATACACGTGTTGCCATGGTGACTGTTGCCAATAATCCATATCATTTCATTGTTGGTCTCATTTCCCCCTTTGGTTAATTTTGTTACGAACACCGCAAAAGTCAAGAAAATATCTTCCTAGCCTCATGGCCACATTAACGACATCGAAATAGTAAAAATACATGCATATACTTATAATCAATTATCCTAACTAAACCATCTTAAAACAACTAATTTTTCATCGTTCACAATTTCAATTATTTCAATTTCATTAATTTATCAACTAGCAATAAGATCACGAAATCAAATACATCATCTAGCCTCATATAATTATCAAAATAAACGGATTAGTAAAATATAATTGTAAAATAAACAATTTAATGTATCTAAACATGCATATATTCCATCTTATAAATCATGTCATAAGGCTAACATCCACACTGTCTATCAATTAACTAGTCAAAATAACAATGTCCATATGTCAATATCTAAACTGTGATAGAAAATTCCATAACTCTAGTCTATGCTATGAAAAATCATAATCATATAAATGTCGAAGAGGAGTGGGCACTACATCCCCCTCCCCTTAGACTCGACTTCCTCATGGAAGTCACTAGAAAAAATGTGGGAACCATGCTCTCAAAGGCGTGGCATCTCTATACCTTGAAGGTCCGTGGTCCTGTACTCTAAAATATGGACAGTCTCCACTATCACCTTCCCCTAATCCTACACCTATAATGAGGTCCAATCTAATACATGAGAAGGGTCAGCAATGTACCTCCTAAGTACATAAACATGAAATACATCATGAATGGGAGACAAGTTAGGTGGTAATGCTAGACAATAGGCCAAATGACCAAGACACTCCAATATCTCAAAGGGACCCATAAACCTAGGAGAAATCTTAGAGCCTTTTTCATAATGGATAGGGCTCTTAAGAGGCATCACACAAAGAAAATCGTTCATGCCCACCTTAGAACAATGATCTATCCTCTCGTTGATCTGCATATTTCTTCTACATATCCCGAGCCTCATGTAATATCTTCCGATCATAACAACTTGTTGCTCCATATCACACAATAAATCTAGCCCAAGAGAAACCATGTCCTTCAATCTAACCAAAATCAATGGTGTCTTGCACTTCCTTCCATATAATGCCTGAAAATGAGCCATGCCTATCAAAATTTGAAAACTGTTATTATAGGAAAACTCCACCAAATATAAGTACTCCCACCTCAGTGATGGTCCATGACGTACACCCTAAGAATTTCCTCCAAGATCAGATTCACACCGCTCTATCTTTCCATGTGTCTAAGGGTGGTAAGTTGTAAATTGAAGTTTATATTTGTCCCAAGAGAATGATGCATGATAGTACAGAAGTGAGAAGTGTATAAGGGATCGTGGTCACAAATGATCTTGCGCAGGATCCCTTGCAATCTAACAATCTTATCAAGGTATACTCATCCCACTACACTAGCTATGTAGGTGGTATTCACCAGAGAAAAGTGAGCCACTTTCATCAATTTATCCACCGTGACCATGATGGCATCATGGTGGTATCTCGACGTCGGTAACCAAACTATGAAATCCATGGAAATGGTGTCCCATTTCCACTTCGGTATGTCATGAGGGAAGAGAATGCCAACTAGGTGTTGATGCTCGACCTTCACCTTTTGACACTCTAAAAAGTGTGACAAAAACTTTTCTACATCTCTTTGTATTCCCTTTCAATGGTACAATTTTCTCAAGGTGGCGTACATCTTCTTCTCCCTAAGATGGGTTGAATAAGGTGCATGATGATCCTATACCAAAATATCATGTCTCAAGACTCCATATCTAACAACATATATATAACCTCTGTGTCTAAGAAGACCATCTACCTCTAATGAAAATCCATCAAATTTCCCCTCAAGGGGCCTTTGAGACTCAATGTCCGATCTTTGTAAGGTAGAAGTTGTCGTGACGGAGTTGTTGCAAAATCCTACAGTAAATCTATACCCATTGAAGTGGCCATAACCACATGCCTTCGTCTACTTAGGGCATCTCTAACCACATTCTCCTTCCCCTTCACATGCTCTATCTCCATGTCATACTAACAAATCAACTCCATCAAATGTTGCTTTAATGAGCATTGAGATTGGGATGCGTGAAGAGGTGGCAAAGACTTAAGTGATCAGTCCTGAGTGTAAATATCTAGCGAAGAAGGAAATGTCTCCACTGACCAAAGGCATGAACAACTGCTACAAGCTCGATGTCATGAGTCAAATAATTGAGCTCATAATCCTTGAATTGGAAAGACTCAAAAGAAACCACTCATCCCTCTTGAATCAACACACCTCCTAATCTTGCTAAACAAGCATATGTGTAAATAAAGAATTTTCCCGAGGGTCTAACACATCAAGAATAGGTCATGTCGTGAGGCATTCCTTCGGTGTCTCAAGTCTTTCTCACATCTATCTGAACATAAGAACTTATTCCCTTTCCATGCAGAAGGGAAGTGATGGGATACACAACCGAGAAAAGTCTTGAATAAATCTCTTGTAGTATCCTCCCAAACCCATGAAACTACGCCCTCAATCACACTAGTGGGTCTTGGCCAATACATAATTCCTCTAATATAGGAAGGATTTCTTGCAATACCTTCCTTAGAAATTATGTTACCCAAATACTTCTCCTCTAACTGAAATAATGTGAACTTATCGATGTTCCCGTAAAGCTTCTACTCATGAAGACATCAAGAACCTAATGAAGATGCTCCTCATGTTCCTCACGCATATGTGAGTATATCAAAATGTTGTCAAGAAATACAAGCACAAAGTGATACAAAAATTTCCTGAACACCCCTTTCATCAAGCTCATGAACACTATGAGGGAATTCATCAAAACCAAAGGCACCACTATGACCTCATAGTGTCGATATCTCATACGGAAAGGTGACTTGTGGATATCTACCTCAACAATCCTTAGCTGATGGTATCTGTACTTAAAATCAATCTTAGAAAATATTTTGATCCCTTTATCTGATCAAACAAATCATCAATGCGAGGAAGGGGGTAACGATTCTTGATCATTACTTTTTTCAGTTGTTTGTTGTCTACACACAACCACAAGGATCTATCCTTCCTCTTAACAAAAATCACTAGTGCACCCCAATGGGATACACTAGGATGGATTAGGCCTTTCTCAAGAATGCCCTATAGCTGTAACTTGAGCTCACAAATCTTAGGTTTGGTCAAACTATATGGAGCGTGTGAGATAACTTCTACTCCTGGAACCATGTCAATGTGGAATTCTATCTCATGTGGGGAGGCATCCCTGGCAGCTCACTAGTTTAGACATCAGAAAAATCCTACAAGATGGGGTGGTCATCAAGTGAAGTTCAACTAGCCCCATCCTCTAACCTATCACTAATAGTAATAGTGTACAATTGAAAACCACGTTGTGCACACCGCTTAAGTTGCATAGAAAAAATAGTGAGGATAGAAATTGGCCTCCTGACTCCAGTTATCACTGACTCAAATCCTAAATCATCTATACATGATATAATCTTATGATAACAATAAACTCTGGCTCTATGTGCAAAAAACCAATCCATGTCCAAGATGACTCCATAAAGACCCAACGAAAGGATATTAAGATATGAGGTACTTCTAAAGGGTCCCAAATCCATTATGCACTCCTTAACTAAGGAGTGTACAAAGATTTTGGCTCAAGAAGCCATCTTGACTTCCTAACTAAGGATCTGTCTAACTTCCACCATCCTACAATGCTCTATTAATTATGGTGCAATAAAGGAATTGGATGAACAAGAATCAAACATAATAGAGGTAGTAATAACACAATGCTACTACTTGTAGACTCAATCACAAGCATTCTAGTGCTTAACCGGTGATTTTCGACCACATAGATATAATGGCTACGTCCCATGTCACCAACTATGGGCCCTAAAATTAGTTCCTTACCCTTGTTACTAGGATTCTATAGGCACTCTCTTCAATGATGTTCAAGAACACAACTTCCTAGTCCTCTCCAATGGGATGTGACTTTATCGGGTACTCTAATGGTCTATGTTGTGGATCCTGATGATCAGCTATGGACTCCTAAGGTGACCTGTTGACAAGCTCTTGCTAACTAACCTATCGGTGGATCCTATGTCCTAATGGGACCCCTAGGGGGAGACCCCATACTCTGTCCCTCTCGAGCATCAAATCTCTGTGGAGGTTTGAATGGTGGACGGGTCTACTATTATCACTACTACAAAGGTGGTTGTTATTGTGTCCCGAATGAAGATTGTCTAGAACCATGTCTCAGAACGAGGAGGAGGAGCTGGCCCCCTCAACCTATTATCTTACATATATTGGATTCATCTCTCCACTCTATCCCTGGCCTATTGAGTCTTCCCCCTAGTCTCTTATGTAATGTAGAACTTCTCAACGGCCTCTGCTAAGGTTTGCAAGCAATGAATGTGCACCACACCTACCAAATCCAAATATAGGACCTTATGAACCTATGAATGCTAACCTGCTCCTCCTACATATATTCAACATCTTTGAAGTAAGTCCAGAAATTGAATCTCGTACTCTTCTACTATCATAGATGCCTAACATAGGTCATGGAACTCATCTATCCTCTGTTGAATAAACCTCCTGGATAAGAATCTTCGATGAACTACTCTAAAAGATCTCCCAGGTAATTGTCTCTGAATCTATGTAGAGCTTCTACTCCTCAATCCTCCACCAGACACTTGATCCATCCCTAAGAAGATGAATGGAAACAAGAGCCTTCGTGTTACTAGTACATGGGAAAATCTTGAAGCACCCTCTCAAGCTCACTAAAAATCCTCTACCGAAAAACCACCCGTATTGTAAGAATAATGACACGAGGCATAGCTTTAGGATCTCCCGATATGATTTTACTGATGACCGATTGACCCCTAGGTCTCTCTCGCATGCTCCTCCATTACCCTAGGGCTCCCAGATCTGTCTCTCGCATCCCGAAATCCTATCTCCATGTCCCCTCTAAGGTGAATCCGCTCTAGCTGAATCCACATGAGATTTCTCTGCCCTATGCTCATCGTTGTGTCATGGAGATGCATGATCCTTTAGTGATGGCTCTCTATCATGTTTGGTATTTTGTCCTCCTAAGCATCCTCTACCTATAACAACATTAATATCTTGTAGCGTGTGTAATATCTAAGGTAAAATATCCGCTACAACCTGATCTAGAGGTGGCAAGTCTAGGTCTACATGCAAGAACCCCTCATCTGGTTCACGCCTCCTGCACAGACCAAGGCAAGAGTTAGTTCATCATTCTAGGTTTTGTTTCAGTTTTCTAAGTTTGTTATATTATACAAATATCATACAATGTTGTTTTCTAGGTGTAGAGTTGTGTTAGGTTTAAGGTTCATGTTTCGTGTTTTTAAGTGTGCCCAATGGTCCAAGATTTGAACCCATGGATCTAATACCAAGTGTAACACCCACAAATTTACCCACATGAAACCCAAGACAAACATAGGTCAAACTAGAAAAATTATGGAATATATATATATATTTTATTTTGTAAAACCCACTTGTAACATTAGGTTAAAATTTACGGTCAACACTTTCTCGTGTTACAATTATATTTAATAAATATTATTAATTTCCAAATGGGGACCACAATCCCCTTACCTCCCTTTTAAATAAAATAAGAAAATATTTCAACACTATTTAATAATTTAATTAGTTTACAACAAGTCTTAGAATCCCTCCCTTTTTTAATACAATTAAATTTAACCTTAATTAGACTTGCTCAAATTAATTCCAAAGTTATTTTGGTTTAATTATTTAAATAATAAATTTTTACTACACCATAAAGGGGTCAATGTTTGCATTAATTAAAAGATCTCTAATAAAATATTTGGGTTATAAAAATAATAACACCCCTTCACTACTTGTGTGTCCAAAAATAAAGTCTACCCATGCATTTTAAATTTGAAATTTATCTCACGCAATTCCCACCTAATTTTTGTAGGGATGAATCTCATCCATTGGATGGATTCATTTGGAGCCCTTGGATTAAGAGATCCATCTAACAATAAATTTGGTTATGAAAGACTCTTTTTCCTTTTATTTGTCTTATTGTTTCTTTTCTTATTTTGCAGGTTTGTGGAGAAGGAGGTGGAAGCCATGGGAGACAAGCTCAAGCTCATGGAGGAACAAAAATGTTCTTTTATTGGGGATTCCATTTATACCCTCATCTAGGGTTTACAATTATTTTTATTATTTGTTTAACTTATTCTCTTTGTATTTTCCCTATTGGGCATATGGGTATTTTCCCTATTTTAGTGAAATAGGTAGAATAGTGTGTATATACACATGGGTAAAGGGTATATCCATATGTACATATATATACATTTGTATAAATAAATATGTGTGTGTGTGTGTGTGTGTATTTTTATTAGAATTTTTTTAAATACTTGAAAAACAAAATACAAGTATTAATAAGAATATATATATATATATATATATATATATATATATATATATATATATATATTTATTTATTTATTTATTTATATATGTATGTATGTATGTATGTATGTATGTATGTATGTATAAATGGAAAATCCACTAGCGTGGGAGGACTTACACAGTCCATAAGATGAAATGGCCGACGTACATACAATGCAACGATGGTTTTGTATATTGTTTGATAAGTAAATGTATAGGGGTTGGGGAGGTTCGCCGACCCCACCCCCATCCCATTTATTAATGGGGTGGGGTGGGGTCGGTGACCATCCCCCAACCCTTACCCCTTATTCAAATATAGGTCGTGGCCTCATAGTTTTTTTTTTTTTAAATTGTTGTTTAAATTTTTGATTTAATACATACATACATATATATATATATATATATATATATATATATATATTTATTTATTTATTTATTTAAAAACATATATAATATATTAATATAAATATATATAATAAATTAAACTAATCACAATGATTATTATTTTAATATTATTATTTATTAATAGCAATAATAATAATATTAAAACATTAATAGTGTCAAACTAAACCATAACCCTTCCATTAAAATTTTCCTTACAACTTGATAATAATATTATAAGATGTTAAAAGTTAAATTTATTTCTCCCCTTACTATTAAATAGTTTAACATTTGATCCTTGTATAAATTTATACAATCATATGTGACTAAGGTCTAATGATAACCATGCATTTTCTTTACTCTATTTAATAAAAAGAGATCAATCCATTTGTTGACAAGATAAATAACCAAGGAAATTTTTAAGAATTTTTCAATCAACACATATAAAGTTAAAAATTGGAAACTTTAGGGAATTTCTTTCAACAAGAAAAATTATAGTTTAATTTACAACCATATTCCTTTCATGTAATACAATAGGAATAAATATTTCTTTTCTTTTGAAAATGCATGTTTCAACGCTTCCCACAAGTAGCTTATAACAAGATTTCCCAAGTAGTTTTTAAATAAGAACAACACACCTATTGAAGACAATAAATCACATTTCCATTGTATCAAGAACTTGTTATACTAAAATAGTTTCTCTTCCCAATAAGAAAATAAGTAATACTAAATCCTTTAGTTTCATTTCCAAAGAGAACTAATACTACAATTTTAATAAATAAGACAACTAAAAATCTCCACTTTAAGATTGCAAGTTTACAAGACCTCCATACACAATGGAGACAACATGATTAAATATAACAAGAGAGTTTTGATCCATTTCTCCAAATTATATGAGAAGTCCTTCATCATCTAAGCTCCACCTTCTTCCAAGATTAAACACACAACCAAAATTGGGGGAGAAGGAAACACTCTCCACCCAACCAATACTTCGATGAGGTAGGTAAATCTACTTTCTCATTGGCCCCAAGCCCCAACAATGAGACAATATACAATATTGGACAACCATGGCAACAAATACAAGTCTTCTGCACCTACTTTCTCACAACATTCACACAAGAAAATAACCACAAAACATTCATTTTTCATTACATAAATTCCCCAACACATTGGCTCTAAAACAAGCCAAGTAGAGAAAGGAAAATGGTGATACCCTTGTGCCTCCCAAGGGTTTGGATGCCCACCTCAAAACCTCCAAAAATAAATTAACCTAAAACATTTCTTATGCCTCCCTCACTCTTATGCCTCCCTCTCTCTTATGTCTCCCACAATGAACAAAATAACAAGATGAGAACAAGGTGGGGCACCCAACCCACTCCCTCCTAAATACCCAAGAGAAACTCTTATTCCTCCCAAAAAAATTCATCCCCATTTCACTTTCTCATACACATCCTAAATCCATTTCACTACCTAACAACATCATGTAATAAAACATTCATTCAACACATAAACACACAAGAAAAGAGAAGAAACCAAGGGTGAAGACCCTACCTTTCCATAGCAAGAATCCACTCCACAAGAAAGTTCCAAAATACTCCAAGCTCAAGAAATTCCAAACAATCTTCAACTTCAATAAGAACTCCAAAAAGCAAGCATTCCAAATTGAGAGAGTCAAAAACCAAGCATGTAACCCCCAAAAATTCACAAAAATTTAAATAAATAGAAAAGAGGGAGAGGGAGATGATGTAGCTCCATCTAAGATGTCAGGTCATTTCTTCCCCATCCCACAACACCAAGGTCAAACCCAAACCCCAAAGCATAATCAATTCTTAGCTAGGGAAATAACCACCCTCTTACACAATCAACCCAACCCACACCCCTTAAGGAAAACATTAAATACCCATGTAAGAAAAGTGCAATTAAGTACCCTTTTACTTCATTAAAACAAAAAATAGGACCTAAAATAAGTCCCTCACATCATAGGCTATGTGGGTGCGTGGCTTTAAGAGGTGTGGGACAAACTTATCTTATCCCGCAAGTCTCCAAAATAGCCTAGAAGGTAAAAATTCTAATTTCACAAGGAAGATTTAGTACACACTACCCCAAAACAATTTAAATTCATTCCAAGAAAACAAACATTAAGGCTACGGACTCATATTTATTTCCCCCTTTTGCCACATACTAGTTGGCATTAGTTAAATAATTCTAATTAACTTAAGAGGGGGTTCTAAACACAACAAATAAAAGTGACTCCATATACTTAGAAAAATACAATAACTCACAATTGAATAAAATTAACAAGAGAAAATTACAAGCATTCCCAAGGTCACTTTTGAGGTCACCCTCAATGGGGACCTCCTAACATTCTATAATAACATACAACATACGAATACACGTGTTACCATGGTGACCTATTGCGAATACTCCATATTCTTTCACTATTGGTCTCCTATCCCCCTTTGGTTTATTGTGTTGCGAACAACTAAAAAAGTCAACACAATACCTTTCCCCGGCATCATGGCCATATTAATGACATCGAAATAGTAAAAATACATGAATGTATGTATAATCAATTATCCTAACTAAACCATCTTAAAACAAGTAATTTGGCATCATTCACAATTTCAATTATTTCAATTTAATTAATTTATCAACTAGTAATAAGATCACAACATAAAATATACAATCTAGCATCATATAATTATTGAAATAAATTCATTAGTCCAATATAATCTCAAAATAAACAATTTGATATAACCAAACATGCATATAATTCATCCTATAAATCATTTCATAAGGCTAACATCCACAGTGTCTATCAATTAACTAGTTAAAATAACAATGTCCATCTGTCAATATCTAAACTTTGATAGAAAAGTCCATAACTCTATTCTATGCTAAAAAACATCATAATCATGTAAATTTTGAAGAGGAGTGGGAACTACACATTCCCTAAAAATAATTTCATGTATAAACAATCCTTGTTGAAAAATTGTCTTCACTAGTCTAGTTTTAGCCTAGTAAACATTTTATTGCCTCATCTTGTTCTCGCTTTTAAATCATCCCCATAAATATATTCTTAGTGCATAATAGATAAATTTCATCTCAATGGGACTACGATATTCACATTTTGATTTATGAGTCTTCATCTGGTCTTACAAACTTTATTGAGATGGAATTTTTAATGGAGAACATATTTTTGTTCACCGAGTGAAATTGCAAAAATAATTTTTCTTCAATGACATTTTGACACCTTATCAAGTTCAACATTATATTTTTTAGTCTACTCAAAAATTATTTGGTTTTTGTATGGTTAACTCCTCCAAATGTCCACTTTAGTCACTATTTTGATTCCAAAATTACACTTGTGTGGAATTTCATGTACTTATTAGTTCACGAAGTCACTGTTAAATATAACTAAACTATGATTTGTTCCAAATATATTTGTAATATTTTGTTTATAACTTAAGAATTTATTAACCCCTCTTCAATATGTACTTTTTGACTAAAACATGGTTCTAAAATTGTTACCCATATGCACTTTTTGGCATTAAAAATTGTTGATGTGTAATCACAGCACCCCACTCGAATGTCCTGCAACTCGCTGGGTTGAGGCTCTTAGTGTGATTGTATAACATGGAGCTTTTCCCAAAGTGTGGGACTTTACTTAATCAAGAGAGCTCTTCAGATGAATTTCGGTTCCTATTCCTCTGTTCAAGTGCACTTATTCATATTGCAATGGATCTACTCTAAAACCTACTCTAACTTACTAAGGAGACATGGTTAAGGAGATGTAAGAAATAAAACCTAAACTAACAAGGGTGATGCACCAAAGGAATGTTGAACACCTGCTTTTCCATTAAACACAAACCATCAAAAATTTAATACAACCATCATGCACAAATAACCAAGATTGCAATGAGAGATCAGGAAGATACAATGAACATAAGAGAGGGTTGAAATCATCCACAGACTTATACTATTGCTCCAAAGATTTGATACAATCCATTACAATGGCCAAGAGGCAAGATTGCATTTACAGTTTGAATGGGAGGTTCAAGCTCCACAAATCCACTTTCAGAAAGAGAAGAAGGGAGGGTGCAAAATAAAAATGTCCCCCTTTGAAAAATGCCCCTCCTTACAATATATAAGAAGAATAAGAGAGAAAGGAGGGAAGAATTAAAAATCTTACTCCAACCACCCAAGAAAATGCATTGAATTCATATACTCCAACCACCCCAAAAATGCTTGAATTCACCTAAAAAATTGATGGGTTCCATGACAAAAACCGTGCCTTCATTAATGTTCTTTTTTGGGAAAGAAAGGAAGACCAAACCTCATTATGGTGGTAGGTGAGAATCCTAACAACCTCAAAAATGGCAAACCGAACTTATCATTTTTAATAAATGGTGGCGAGATGAGTAGAAAATTTTGAAATATTTCTAAAAAGTCCTCTCTTGCACAAATATGATCTTCCGGTTGAAATTTATGACTGCTGAAGGTCGAGGGAGGGTGTTTAACATGGGCTCTGTCATCACCAATCCAAAGACTATGATAATTCTTTTATCGGGAACTCCTCGTGCTATGATTATTTACTAATGCATAGCTTTTAGTTTGGTGGATGGCATCTGGAAACACCACAACAAACATAACACAAGAATACCATAGACCATGATAAGAAGGAATGATAATAAATCTGAAATATAAGTGTAAATTATAATATCAACAGAAATTGTTACAATATCACCCATGAGGTACTTCAAGTGTTACCGATTTCACTTTCCTTCCAACAATAACTATGGGAGAAACTTCACAATTACACCTCTTAATGGCTTCTTTAATACACCTTTAAAATGATGACTTCCTTTACACACTTACTCATACAATATTTCTCACTACTTCTTTCTCTACTAAATGAGGGGGTGGCCTCTTTATTTATAGGAATTCAGGCTTATCCACCCTATCTATAAGATAGGATAGGAAATATCTTCCACCAATCCCATTCCATGCCTAAACTCTTGCCTTTACATGTAGGCTTATCTTCTAAGATAAGATAAACCTTATCATCTCACATGGGTTCCACCTTTTTAGAATTTTTCACAAATAAAATACACAAAATATTTATGACATCACTCTTTGTCCTTATTACAAATATAATATTTCTAATTCCTAATCATGTAGACCCTACTTCTCTACTTACCCAAACTTTGACATTTTAACATTACCGGACCACTTACGACAAATATTTACTTTTTACAACATTCCTATTGTACTTTGACTATTACCGTACTCTACTTTATTGGCGGCACCTGTATTGATGGCACCGTTATCTTCTATTGGATGCCACTACTAATTATACTTAACAACATCCTATTCCTAATACATACATTAATAAAATAGAAATTATGGAGGAAAATTTTAATGTCGACATTTTCCCCCTTCCTAGCTTCTACTTCATCCTCGGAGTAGACTTTTATGGACATTCAAGTGGTTCTGGAAAATATTTAACTTGTCATGGTTGACGCATTTCGTAATGGGAGTGCCATCCAATTCCTCAGTCGGTCGTACCATTTTCATGCACAACTGCTATTTTCTATGGCCACATCCATTTTGGAAGAAATTTTCTCTGTCTTCTTTTTCGTATCGGAATCATATACTAGAACCAAGTCATTCACATGAAATGGAGACCAACAGATCTTTTAAAGTATTCCTTCTGCTTCATTTTCTTCTTATATCTTGTATCCTTCACTATTTCCCTCATTTCCTCTAGCAAATGAAGATGTACCAACCTTTATTTTACTAAATCACTTTCATCCATCCTTTAATTTTTCATAACTCTCACAATAGGAATATCAAACTCAATAGGAAGAACTGGATCAATGCCATAAGACAACTGAAATGGGGAGTATCCTGTTGCTGACTTTGATGTTGCCCTATATGCCCACAATGTTTCATGAATCCTTTTATCCCACTTATGTACCTGCAAGGATGCATCTTTTGCTAGAATTTGACACAACACAAAATTTGTTCGTTCCACCTGTCCATTTGTGCTTGGCTTGTATGTTGTTGCCTTCCTATGCTTAATAGAAAACTTGTTGACTAGGGCTTCTACCACCTCATTAATGAAGTGGCTTCCTTGATCTGTTACAATTTCTAATGGGCAACCAAATCTAGTGACAATGCGTTCATATATGAACCTTGCCACTTCATCCATGGAAGTTGTTTTCAATGGCCTAGCTTCAACCCACTTGGTTAAATAATCTATGGCAACTACAATATACTTATTTTGGCGTGGGGTAGTTGGAAGTGAACCTACAATGTCTATTCTCCACTTTTCAAAGGGACCAAGTGGAATAATAGGGCATAATGGAGCTGATGAAGTCTTACGGTTACAATGTGTTTGACAAATATCACATGTCTTACAATAATTATAACAATCTCTAAAAAGAGTGGGCCAGTGATAACCTACATCCAAAATCATTCTTGCTATAAGTTGTCTCGAAGAAGAAGTTTCCTCCACACATACCATTGTGGAGTTCTTCTATCAGATCCTTCCCTTGATCACATCCAACTACCCTCTTGTACTATCCATCAGGTCCTATTCGAAATAATACTCCATGCAGAATAGAATATGGACAACTAGCTTGAGTAATCTTCCTCTTAGTCTTTGCATTGGCACCATCAGGAAACTTGAATTCATTTAGATAATTCCAAATATCTATGTATTCACTAGGGATTGTGTCAAGGGATAACAATGTTGCATCTGGGAAATCATCATCATCACAAGATGAACCTAAACCATCATAGGCTCGAGAGAGTGCATCTGCATTGACATGCTTCTTTCCTGGCCTATCTATAATATCAAATTCAAATTCTTGTAGCAAAATTATCCATCTTGTTATCCTCCCTGATGGGTTAGGATTATTTACAATATATTTTAGAGCCTAATGATTTGTTACAACTATAAATTTCTGCCCTAGCAAGTAATTTCTAAACTTCTTTACAAAGCAAAAATGATAGCTAGAGCCTCTTTTTTTATTACAGTATAATTTACCGCAAAGATTTGCTCATTTGTCTACTCCTAAAGTAAACTAGATGATCATTCCCATTTTCATCCTTTTGGCTCAGAGTACTTCCTAGTGCTACATCTGAGGCATTAGTATACACAATGAATGGCTTGCTCTAATCTGGATTCTTTAAAACAGGTGAAGACACCAGGGCTTCCTTTAGTTGTTCAAAAGCTTCATGCGCCTTATTTCTTGGTTCATAAGTAACATCCTTCTTCAAGAACTGGGTTAGTGGCTGTGTAATCTTTGAGAAATTCTTGATGAACCTTCTATAATAACCCATATGGCCTAAAAATGATCTCAACTTACTTTTATTCATAGGAAATGGTAACTCTTTGATTTTTGAAACTTTATCAAGATCAGTACCAATACCATCTCTGGATACAACATGCCCTAAAAAATACCTTTAGAACATCCAAAGACACACTTTGTAGGGTTTAGTGAGGCTTGTGCTTCATCTAACCTTTGAAATGTTGTCTCCATTTGGTGCAGGTGGTCCATCTTGCTCCCATAGATGTAAAAATCATCCAGAAATACTTTGATGAAGTTCCCAATGTAGGGTTCAAACACCCTATTCATCAAGTCTGGAACGTTTCCAAAGCATTACACAACCCAAAAGGCATAACTCTATAAGCAAACGTTCCCCAAGGAGTGGTGAACATGGTCTTCAACTGATCTTTCTCCGCTATACGAACTTGGTTGTATCTGCTATATCCATCAGCAAAACTATAACACTCTGGCCAGTTACTTCGTCCAAGATCTAATCTAAGAATGGAAGAGGGTAATGATCCTTCTTTGTTGCCTTATTGAGCTTCCTCAGTAATCAACACAAATGCATAGCTTCCCATTCTTTTTTATTGAGATCACAATGGGTGAAAAACCCATTCGAATTCTCCACAACAAATATGAATCTGCATCAAGCAACTTATCTATTTCTTCTTTTACGAGTCTTGGAAAAATTAGTATTCATTCTATATGGCATTTGCTTTATGGGCTTAGCACCATCTACCGACAATAGAATGTTCTACCCAACTTACTTGATAGAGTTCCTTGTAATCAAAAGTGAATATGTGTATGTACCTTCGAAAGAGATGAAGGTAGGATTTCTTCTCACTCTCCATCACAACATCACCAATCTTTATTTGTTGGATACGATAATCAATTTCTTCTTCAGATAATTTTATGGGGTCATGAGTCGGTGTGACTGGAAGGATATCCATGACCAAAACATCAACCTCACTTTCTTCATCTTCAGTGTCCACTTCACTAGTACTAGAGTAATTAGAGGATGTCCAATCATCAATTTCATCACTTGAATCCACAAGTTCTGCCTTATGATGCCGAGGGATCACGTTTATCTTCACCCTCTCTCTACCACGTCCAAGTGTCATGAAGCCTTCATTCCAGTAGTTTCTTGCATGAACTCTCCTTAGCCATGGTCTTCCTAACAACATTGGGTATGCAATAGTACCATTTTTCATCACTTGAAAGTCTACCACACATACAACACCCATAACAGATATTGCCACATTTGAAACTACACCTTCTAGTTTAGTTTTTCCCTTATTTAATGACCTTAACATAAGTGTTGAGGGGCGATCAATTTTAAGCTCAACATATTCATTATGACTCGGTCATTACATGTTGTGGTAAATCAATGACACCCCTGGATGCAAATCAAGGTTCTAAGTTGATGTTTAGGGCATCCAGTGTGATTGCACAACATTGAAACCTCTCTCCAAGTGTGGGACTTGCAAAAATGAGAGAGGAATCTCCAGATTAGAGGTTGGTTCCAAAAACTCCTCGATTAGATCTATTATTTACACATCCTAATTTTATTTAAACTCCTCCGATCAGATCCTAATTTTACCCTAATTTGCAAGGAGACAGGGATAAGAAATGCAAAAATTAAAACTAAACTGATAAGGGTGATGCACCAAAGGAGTGGTGAGCACTTCTTGCTCATGCAAATTGACACAAATAAGAAATTGCAACATAAAACATCATGGACAGGATGATAATCTGTAATCAAGGGTTTGAAATGAAGCAAACAACACATACAAAGGTTGAAAGCATTCACAAATCCTGCATTGTGATTTTCAACATCAAAAACCTTGTATTCCAAAACCAAAGAGGTAGAAAAACATGTTACAATCCACGGAAGGTCTTATACTTTCCAAAATCACTTGTTGAAAGTGAAAATAGAAGTTTCTTTGTGCAAAAAAGTGTTCCCCCTTTGAAAAATGAGCCAAATCTGGCTTTTACAATGCATAGGTCGAGCCCAGGAGAGAGAAAATGTGAAAAATCGTGGGAGCCATTCCTCATTAACCAAAATGCATTAAAAACAGCATGGAGGTCCTTACAAACCCATGCCCTGACATTTTTGACCATACTGGAGAAGAATGCGACCCATTTTGCATTGAAATTAGTTGTTGAAACGTCAGTTCTGTCCATGGGCGCATACCAGAAGATTTTTTTTCTCTCTCCAAACTAAACCAAAATTCAAAATTGACCATGGAATCATGTAGATAATTTTACTATCTTTCCATTGATATAAAGAACGCGAAAATCTGAGCTCTGGATCGAAAGTTATGGCCGTTTGAAGATTTAGGGCAAAACAGGCCAAATCAGTCGCTTTGATATTTTGGCCGGACACGTGGCGAGTTCGATTGGTCATGGGCCTTCTAGGGGAAAATTTCCCACAAAAACTCTATCGAGCCATAACTTGAAAAATACATAGAGTTAGGAGGAAAACTTTACCTTTCTAGAAAGTTGAGAGAGAGCTCTATCCAATGGTGCCATTTTTAGAAAGATTTGAGAGCCTAAAAAGTAAAATTTTTTGGTGAGGCACAAGAGAGGGAAGAATGAGAGGAGTTAGCCACAAAATGAGCAGGGGGAACATTTTAGATAACATTACATTAACTGCAGCACCTTCATCATCTAAGACATCATGAATTTAAATATCATTACATAGTACCTCAGCTTTTGGAGCATAGGGATCCGCCTCTGCCTCCAAAACAGGGACCTCAACCTCCTTCCTTCATCAAGCATTGAGTCCACTTTGCAGCTCCCGCCTCTTCTCAGAATACATAGCCAAGAGTTGACCATATGTAATATTTACAGGCCTTTTGGACAGATCTTCTAAGATGGAGTATGGTCCTTGTCCCTGTGAAATCAGAAAATCCTGCACACCCAACTTTCTTCTCCTATGTTTCTTACTAGTTTCTCCTTTCATCTTCTTAGGATCATTTCCATCTTGGTTATCTTTTTCTTTCTTTCTTTTTGTTACAAACACATCTACTTCATTATTTATACTTTTATCTACTACATCAAAAGAATTCACAGGTGCTTTTCCTTTATCATTATCTCTTGTACTGATGTAGAAGCTCTATCTGGACAATTATACTTATAATGACCCTTTTTATAACAACCATAACATACAACTTCATAAATATTTCTTTTTGGACCTCTATCTCCTCCCTGAGAACTAAATTCATTTCCTTGAAGAAGATTAATAGTTAAGCTCGACCCATCTTCTTGAGTAGATCTTCATGCTCGGTCGATGTACTAGGAGAAAGATTTGTGCTCACCGAGAGTGGTTGTAGATTCGGACCAAAGATGCTTTGGTGTAGGCTCTACTTTAGCAACAATTTCTTTGGGCTCCTCTTTCATGCTTTCTTCTTGCCTTCTTGTAATCTCCTTTGCTTGTTCAATGGTAGCCGGGTAGTTATACTTCACTTGTTGTCGATCTCGGCTTCATCCCAAGAATGAAGTGCTTACAGAGGAGATTATCCACGCCATTCATCAACTCATCCACTAATCCTTCCTTACGGATATGGGCATCGAGCTTCCTCCTTAGCTCTAGAACACGAGCATGATAATCTCTTATCTTCTCCTTCTCAAATCGGGATAGCTTTGTGATATCAATCATGAGATCTCGCATATTTCTATTGTTCACCAAATTCTTCAAGAAAACCTTCACTCAATAAATCCCATAAGTTTTTCACATTATCACCTAGTGTTTCAAACCACCTAAATTTGAACCATCCAAAAAGGTAGAAAAATTCAGTCCATTGTTCTCTTCTTATAAGGCCATTACAAATACAAGATTGTTTAAACTCTTGAATGAAAGAGGAAGCATCTTCATTATATTGGGCTAAAAAAATAGGAATCTTCCCCATTTTCAAAAGTAACCACGGTGAAATACCAACCCACAAGTAAAATCAACAAAACTTATGTGCACAAATAATTGGAGTCAAGTATAATAGAAAATATAAATGACCATGGTAAACTATGGTAAAACTTGACTTTATGCGGTAAAAATTGACTTTCTTTGTGGTAAACACTATTCATAGTAAAAAGTGAAGTTCTCATGGTAAATACTATTCATGGTAAAAACTGAATTTACTACAGTAAATACTATTCATGGTAAAAATGACTTTACCATGGTAACTACTATGCATAGTAAAAACAAGGTTACCCTCCAAATATTTTCTGACTAAGTGGGAATATCTCTCTAGAAAATCCACCAACGAGGAATGGTCCCGGCAACGGAACCAAAATGTCATCACCAATCCGACACTATGATAATTCTTTACCGAGAACTTCTCATGCTATGATTATTTACTAATGCATAGCTTTTAGTTTGGTGGATGGCATCTGGAAACACCACAACAAACATAACACAAGAATACCATAGACTATGATAAGAAATAATTATAATAAATCTGAAATATAAGTGTAAATTATAATATCAACATAAAATTGTTACAATCTCACCCATGAGGTACTTCAAGTGTTATGACTTCACTTGCCTTCCAGCAATAACTATGGGAGAAACTTCACAATTACACCTCTTAATGGCTTCTTTAATACACCTTTAAAATGATGACTTCCTTTACACACTTACTCATACAATATTTTTCACTACTTCCTTCTTTGCTAAATGAGGGGGTGGCCTCTTTATTTATAGGAATTGGGCTTATCCACCCTATCTATAAGATAGGATAGGAAATCTCTTCCAGCCAATCCCATTCCATGCCTAAACTCTTGCCTTTACATGTAGGCTTATCTTCTAAGATAAAATAAACCTTATCATCTCACATGGGTTCCACCTTTTAGAGCGTTTCCAAAAATAAAATACACAAAATATTTATGACGTCACTCTTTGTCCTTATTACAAATATAATATTTCTAATTCCTAATCATGTAGACCCTACTTCTCTACTTACCCAAACTTTGACATTTTAACATTACCAGGACCACTTATGACAAATATTTACTTTTTACAACATTCCTATTGTACTTTGACTGTTACTGTACTCTACTTTATTGGTGACTTTGCATCGTACAGTTATCTTCTATTGGATGCCACTACTAATTATACTTAACAACATCTTATTCCTAATACATACATTAATAAAATAGAAATTACGGAGGAAAATTTTAATGTCAACGACTCACAATATTTAAAAGAGTAAATCCGAGCAAGATCCTTAGGGCAGCCCTGCGCATCTTAAGACTTCACCCCCTTATTTTACTCTTGAATTTATGCCGATTGGAAACTTGGCATCATCTCAAGGCCTACTCTATTTCCTTTGTGTTCTACCTAAGTCCCTTTTTTTGGAAGAGACACTATGTCTGACCCTAGACACATGGAGGGCTAGCACTCATTTACCTTCAAATTTTACCTTCAAAGTTACACCGATGAAGCATGTGGAGGCTTTCACTGGCGGTTATACCTTTCAATGGCTAGTGCAACTTTCTCGGGCCATGGGCACATGGAGAGCCTGTGCTCATTTGAGACCTACCTTTTGGGTATTACCTTTGAAGTTACTTGTTGGTGACACATGGAGGGCATGTGCTCATTTGGGGCTTGCCTCTAAATTTTACCTTTAAATTTGTACTGAGTTGACATGTGGATTGCATGCACTCCTTTGGGGTCTCCACATTTTTCACCATATCAAAGTAGACCAAAGAGACATGTGGCAACCTCCACCTGGCCTCTTCATACTTAACCGATTCGGGCCTCGAGTGAGCACTTTATGCTAGATGGAAGATGGAAGAAGGAAAATGCAAGGAGATCATAATGTGAAGAAAGAAACAATAAGGCAAGCAAGGGCGCATGGAAGAAGGTGACAAGGAAGCAAGGAACGCAGCAAGATGCAAGCATGAGAGAGGAAAGAAGAGAGGATGTGCATGCATAGGGTGCGAGGGAATAGAAAATAAGGTGCACGTGCGGCAGGAAGATGTGAAATGGGGGAAATGGGAAGGGGAGAAGAATGTGAAAGGAGAGTATGGAAGCGGGGTGTGAATATCCAACTGAGGAAGGGCGTGCGATGGAAGAAAGGAAAGAGGGTGCACGACAAGATAATCTCAAACTTAGAAAATTTGGAATCGTCTAGGGAAGAATTGCATGAAATGGGTAGTGCGCGGAAGGACTACAACCTATAAAAATGGTGCCAAATGAGCAATCCTATGGGCGTACAACCTGAAATGTAAAGCATCAGAGCTAGAGTGAAAGTAAAATTCATCCAAATAGCCGGGAGGGTTATTTGGATAACAATTTGGTGACTTTCGAGGCCATCTTCTTGCTAGATGAAGAGACCAGTAGCCTTGGAAGTATCCATTGGGCATGGATTCATGAATGATATCAAGAATGATATCATTCATTTAACCTTATTTTATTGTGAGAAATAGTAAGGGAATATATCATACCATGTTATTAATATGGTTTAGACCTATGGGTTTCAATCATATGGATTGTTATTATAGGAGGACAATAGGAAACAAAATTAGATCTATGGGATTTAAAAATATGGATTATTATTACATGATCCAAGTAGGATAATGCAGTAGGAAAGTTGTATCCCTACACTTTTGGTTATAAAAATATTTATATGGGAGCTGAGTTTGGTATCTCATACATCGACAATAAATAGAACACCAAAGAACACAATATTATAGATAAATGATCTCAATATTCAATAAAAATAGCTTCGCCACTTTGAGAGGGTAACCTTGAAATCATACAATAATACTCAAATGCTCGAATGATGATGAACTACTACCTACTATCCCCTACATATATTATTCATATGTTACGGACATCACCAAGCCCAAACTACTAAGCATGAGAAAGTATAAATGATATAGTAAAATGATATGGTAAGCCACAAGTCGGCTACTCATATCCTAATATAAGAAATAGGTTAAGGGCATAACATGTTTCTTCATGTAGCCCAAGAACATTCACATACATTGAATGTACCACATTATTAGACCAAATACCAAATGTTTTGGTTGTGTGACTCCTCAACCTCAATACATGGCAATCGGGATGAAGCATGTTACAATTTGTATCTGGATAATTTTTCCCTCTCAACCACTATCAATAGTTGTATTTATGTTTTTAGATGGTCAAGACACTGATTGTTTCAACTTACTTTTGTGTCAATAAAATGCTTCCACCCTATACATAAGGGTGTATAATAAATGGTTCATCTAGTGAGTACATTTTTATATATATCACATAAGTTTATGGTCTTGAGATAAAAATGGTAATCCTAAATAAATGCACTTATTTGTTTATTTATGTGAGTGAAATTTCTAAAATTATTTTCCCACATGGATATCATGATAAAAAAAAACATAATTGATAATATAATCCTCATGTAATCCTTTATATGTAAACTCACGGACATGCCCTTCACTATCACACCAAGTCTTCTTTAAATTTTTCAATGAAGTCTAAAGTTATTTGGAAGGTGTAATCTTCATGCGTCCCCATAAAATACATGATTGTACCTAATGTGTCAAAAATATTCCAACTCAACTCCTTTTTTATACTTATATACATTTTTCACCCATGCCCCACATACATACCAAAGACATGACGCGTTTATGACACCTAAAAACACTCCTATAAAACATGAATAAAAACAAGAACTTTCTATTTGGAAAGCTAAGCACTCAACATGTTTGAAATATGTTATAGAAATTTAACTTGACTAATGACTTGGATTTCATCCAACCAATCATTCATGATGAAAGCATTGATCTTCCCATTGGATTGAAGAAATTTTCCTCATTTACGGACCTTAACAAATAAATAGTAGATGCCTTCAATCTTATTCCCTGATGAAACAATCCATGGTATAGACACTTGGCCTCTTACACATCAATAACAAGCAATTTATATAATTGGTAATACAAGAAAAATGAAATAAAAGGTTGGCATCAAATGCGATATAACAAAAATAGAAGAGTATTAATGCTTTACATAAAGAATGGGTCTTTTTAGACTCCATTTGTATTACTTGTGCCATATTTATTGGTGGAAGATGTTAAATCCATTGAGATTATGGAATTGTGTGATTCTCTATATGTTGTACAATTCTCTCACATATCCATGGTCTTTGCAACCCCATAATGAATAAAACGGTGTTTCCACTAGGCCATTGATAGAAGAAAAATAGGTCCTCTCTCTCGCATGCCATAAGTTCACACTCATGGCATTATCAATGTTATTTTGAGACCAATTAGAGCGCACTCTTTTCCAATCATGTATCACATCAATTTTTGTTAGGAATTTGGCCCTCTTGTTAAACATCATCACTAAGAAGGGATCATCTATATGTTTCTATTATGCGGTGTGCACAGAACATCCATCAACAAAATACACTCAATGTAAATTTTGTATTCGCTTGATAAGTGTGGGGAAATATAAACATGAGGCTTATTCATGGTTTAATTTACACCATGAAAACACTCACCATCTTCATCAAAATGAAATAAATCATTGTATATTGTAATCGTGACCTCCATTCTCCCATACATCACCTTAACAATGAAGTTGGATTGAAACCCCTTTTATTTTGTTCCCTCACTCTTTTACATGTTAGCATCTTATTCCTATTTTCCTCAAGACCATATGCACACTAATAGTTGTAATTAAAAATAATGACATATTCTATTTAATTTTACGTCAAATGTGATGTACAAATATTTATGAAAAGCGTTTACAAATAATAGTGTTACACTAGGTACGAACCAATAATATGTCTTCGTTGTATGCTCATTTTAATGAAATTTATCAAAGACGCTAATTTTTGTGTGAATAAAATTATTCTTATAACTTTCAAGGGAACCTTATCCCTTTAAAAATTTCGCAAATATTCCAAATGGGATGGTTTCACAAAGGTCGAGGTAAGGCTTATACGCAAATTAGGTCTACTCTAATTCTTCACCAAAGAAATGACTTTCATGCCTTCCAATCTCTTTGACAGGAAGACCATAAATGATTTCCCATTTTTCCTCCTTCCCATCCTAGAAAATATTACATGAAGTTAGCATCGTTAATCACACAATGCAATATTACAAACAAAAGGGCAACACAAAATAAATTGTTATACAACTTACTCGCTTATATAGAAAAAACATATAAAGAACAAGTAGTAGCTTGGCTCTAAAAAATAGAAAATCATTCATTTAACCTTATTTTATTGTGAGAAATAGTAAGGGAATTTATCCTACCATGTTATTAATATGGTTTAGACCTATGGGTTTCAATAATATGGATTGTTATTATAGGAGGACAATAGGAAACAAAATTAGACCTATGGGATTTAAAAATATGGATTATTATTACATGATCCAAGTAGAATAATGCAATAGGAAAGGTGTATCCCTAAACTTTTGGTTATAAAAATATTTATATGGGAGCTGAGATTGGTATCTCATACATCCGACAATAAATAGAACACCAAAGAACACAATATTATAGATAAATGATCGCAATATTCAATAAAAATAGCTTCACCACTTCGAGAGGGAAACCTCGAAATCATACAATAATACTAAAATGCTTGAATGATGATCAACTACTACCTACTATCCCCTACATATATTATTCATATGTTACAGACATCACCAAGCCCAAACTACTAAGCATGAGAAAGTATAAATGATATTGTAAAAATATATGGTAAGCCACAAGTCGGCTACTCATATCCTAATATAAGAAATAGGTTAAGGGCATAACATGTTTCTTCATGTAGCCCAAGAACATTCACATACATTGAATGTACCAAATTTTTATACCAAATACCAAGTGTTTTTGGTTGTGTGACTCCTCAACCTCAATACATGTCAATCGGGATGAAGCATGTTACAATTTGTATATGGAATAAATTTTTCCCTCTCAACCACTATCAATAGTTTTATTTATGTTTTTAGATGGTCAAGACACCTGATTGTTTCAACTTACTTTTGTGTAAATAAAATGCTTCCACCCTATACATAAGGGTGTATAATAAATGGTTCATCTAGTGAGTACATTTTTATATCTATCACATAATTTTATAGTCTTGAGATAAAAATGGTAATCCTAAATAAATGCACTTATTTTTTTATTTGCATGAGTGAAATTTCTAAAATTATTTTCCCACATGGATATCATGATAAAAAAATAAAACATAATTGATAATATAATCCTCATGTAATCCTTTATATGTAAACTCACGGACATGCCCTTCACTATCACACCAAGTCTTCTTTGAATTTTTCAATGAAGTCTTGAATTATTTGGAAGGTGTAATCTTCATGCATCCCCATAACATACATGATGGTACCTAATCTCTCAAAAATATTCCAACTCAACTCCTTTTTTATACTTATATACATTTTTCACCCATGCCCCACATACATGCCATAGACATAGACGTTTATGACACCTAAAAACACTCCTATAAAACATGAATAAAAACAAGAACTTTCTATTTGGAAAGCTAAGCACTTAACATGTTTGAAATATGTTATAGAAATTTAACTTGACTAATGACTTGGATTTCATTCAACCAATCATTCATGATGAAAGCATTGATCTTCCCATTGGATTGAAGAAATTTTCCTCATTTCTGGACCTTAACAAATAAATAGTAGATGCCTTCAATCTTATTCCTTGATTAAACAATACATGATACAGAAACTTTGGCCTCTTAGACATCAATAACAAGCAATTTATATAATTGGTACTACAAGAAAAATGAAATAAAAGGTTAGCATCAAGTGCAATATAACAAAAATAGAAGAGTATTAATGCTACATAAAGAATGGGTTTTTTTAGACTCCATTTGTATTACTTGTGCCATATTTATTGGTGGAAGATGTTAAATCCATTGAGATTATGGAATTGTGTGATTCTCTATATGTTGTACAATTCTCTCACATATCCATGGTCTTTGCAACCCCATAATGAATAAAATGCAGTGTTTCCATTAGGCCATTGATAGAAGAAAAATAGGTCCCTCTCCTCTGCATGCCATAAGTTCACACTCATGGCATTATCAATGTTATTTTGAGACCACTTAGAGCGCACTCTTTTCCATTCATGTATCACATCAATTTTTGTTAGGAATTTGGCCCTCTTGTTAAACATCATCACCTAAGAAGGGATCCTCTATATGTTTCTATTATGCGGTGTCCACAGGAACATCCATCAACAAAATACACTCAATGTAAATTTTGTATTTGCTTGATAAGTGTGGGGAAATATAAACATGAGGCTTATTCATAGTTTAATTTACACCATGAAAACACTCACCATCTTCATCAAAATGAAAGAAATCATTGTATATTGTAATCGTGACCTCCATTCTGCCATACATCACCTTCACAATGAAGTGGCATTGGAAACCCCTTTTATTTTGATGTCTCCTCACTCTTTTACATGTTAGCGACTTATTCCTATTTTCCTCAAGACCATATGCACACCAATAGTTATAATTAAAAATAATGACATATTCGATTTAATTTTACATCAAATGTGATGTACAAATGTTTACGAAAAGCATTTACAAAAAATAGTGTTACACAAGGTACGAACCAAGAATATGTCTTTGTTGTATGCTCATTGTAATCAAATTTATCAAAGACGCTAATTTTTGTGTGAATAAAATTATTCTTATAACTTTCAAGGGAACCTTATCCCTTTAAAAAGTCCTCAAATATTCCAAATGGGATGGTTTCACAAAGGTTGAGGTAAGGCTTATACGCAAATTAGGTCTACTCTAATTCTTCACCAAAGAAATGACTTTCATGCCCTCCAATCTCTTTGACAGGAAGACCATAAATGATTTCCCATTTGTTACTCCTTCGCATCCTATAAAATATTACATGAAGTTATCATCGTTAATCACACCTTTCGCAATATTAAAAACAAAAGGACCACACAAAATAAATTTTTATACAACTTACTCGCTTATATAGAAAAAACATATAAAGAACAAGTAGTAGCTTGGCTCTAAAAAATAGGAAATCATTCATTTAACCTTATTTTATTGTGAGAAATAGTAAGGGAATATATCATACCATGTTATTAATATGGTTTAGACCTATGGGTTTCAATAATATGGATTGTTATTATAGGAGGACAATAGGAAACAAAATTAGATCTATGGGATTTAAAAATATGGATTATTATTACATGATCCAAGTAGGATAATGTAGTAGGAAAGTCTGTATCCCTACACTTTTTGTTATAAAAATATTTATATGGGAGCTGAGTTTGGTATCTCATACATCTGACAAAAAATATGACATTTTCATTATTGAAAAATAGGATATCATGGCAACAAAGGACCGTTAGAGATAGATATGTAAAAAAGAGTTTTATTTTAATTGAATAGAGCTAGGTAACATGTTACAATGTAAAATTGTATTTGATTTTCTTTCATATGGATTCAATAATGTAATTTTTTGTTTTGGTTGTGTAAGGATGATAGATGAGGTTTGTTTCATTTTCTATATGTTTTAGATAAGTTTTGAGAAACAATGTTTTTTTCAACACGTGGAAAACACACACTTTTCAACTTGTTGAAAAACATAGTGTGTTTTTAAACATGTTGAAAAACACACTATGGATTTTCAAGACGTGCTAATAATATCTATTTTGTTGAAAATATTAATACTCATTCCATTTAACAAAGAATATATATGAATTTTCACTTACAAGCGTAATACGTAATAATATATTGATAATTTGACAAGAAATAGAAAAAATAATAAAGCACCTAATGTTGAAAGGAAAGTGATCAAGCTAAATAAAAAAATAAACAAGTAATATTTATTTATATGTTCTAGTATTAAAAATATGAAAATAAATAGAAGAAACTTGTTATATGAAATTCTTAGTATAATCCCATATAAAATAAGTAACATCTATATTTAAAATATGTGTTAGAGAAAACTAAAGGCACATACACATCAAACTAGTGTAGACTAAATTTACTATGAATTTGTAAATATATATATATATATTGTAGACACCAAATTTGGGTCACACTCCCTTGGTATCCTTCAATTAATTAAACACACCATTGCCTCATTACTAATTTTTACTAAACCTAGACTTATCGATGTAATCGACACAAGTTATCCGTCGGCCGACACTAGTCACCTAACCACCACCAGTTCTTTTATATACAACTTTGCAACCTTTTACCTAGGTTGATCATTTATCAGTTTTGAGAGAACCATTGCATTCAAGCACAAATCTAAATCCTCTTAATATCCAATCAACATAAAATACTCAACCACAAGACCAAACAAGAATCCAGTTCTTCTTCCAGAGCATTGGAATACTCACAGGAACACTACGGGAGTAATGTTGTGGCACTAAATCTAGAATCTCTTCATAGATCAACTACCATCCATCTTCACCTACTAGATCTATAAAGAAAAGTAAGTATTTGTGATTTCGATCATATTGTGCTTACTTAAAGTATATATTCCTTACCTCTTTCATTATACTTTATTTTTGCATGTATTCCTTTATCTCCACCTCCTCACCAATCTACCAACCCAACCACCTATAGCCTTTTTTCCTTCCATGACTTCCCCCTCTATATCCCTGAGTCTTCTCAGTAATATTACGAACCTAACCACACCCTTCTCACTCTCTGTGCAATCACAGAGAATCCCAAAAATATTTTTTATCAAATTATTGTCAATTGCCCCCTACCGACACCGGTTACCTAACTGCCATCAATTTCACCTCTATACCAACATCAATCACCGACCGATATTGATATCTGTTCCATTTCATTCCTTTTGACCAACAAACCTCTCAATCAACCAAAATAAACCCATACTTCAAGCGATCAATCCCGGACCCTTGTCGGACACTGCAAAACCCATAATAAGCTACCAAACTTCTAGATCTAATCATAACCTTACATGTTAGATTAGAATTACTTATTGTATTTACATGAGATACCTAAATTGTATAACTACAGTAGGATTTTCTTACTTCATGATATTTTCAATATTAATTTATAATTGAAAGTGGATTCACAACCTTCTAGGAAGCACCTCGCTTCCCGTATATAGCACTTGCTAGGCAGTCCACTAACCTATATTATTAATACTATTTGGTGGTCTTGTTGTGTTTCTTATACGGAGTTGTTCCTCTTAGCCAAATGGAAGATCACAAAACTAGCTTGGATCAAAAGTCTACAATGTGCACATTCCACCTTCCACCTTCGCCTCACATGTATTCCTCAACCGTTTTACCTTTTATTTGTTTCTTCCTAGAAAGCGTAAAACTTATTTGTGAAACATTTTAGCACTTTGGTGGGACCAATCAAGGGTTCTTTGTATTGTTCATTCCTAGGGAAAAATTCTTGTGTATCTATTTTCATTCTTAAAAATTTCACATTAAGCTTCTTCTTTGGAAATATTCTTTTCTTTTGAATTGACTCAGTGACACTTGTTTTTTAGGATTAAAAAGAAATATTCTTTCTTTTCTTGCATTACACTTAGTGAAAGTCATACCCTTAACCTCTTCATAATTTTTTTCTCATTGTATATAATTTATGGATTTGGGTTTTAAAACTTGTGCAATTGTATTGTTGAGTTTGTTGCATTATAGCTAATCTAAATTGTGGGTAACCTATATGCTGGAAGTCATGCCCAACTGATGGTTTAAAAATTGAACCATAGATCACATTTTGCACACTCTTTATACCCAATCACTAAAAAAACTACACATTTCTTACACAATGTCTTTCCCAGAAGAAGTTTTCAATGATCACACAATAAGAGGATTGAGTGGGCTCCAAGTGGTTTCTTTGTCTAGTCATCATCTCGAGAGAAGGACCCCCATGCCGAAACATACCTGAAACCAGCCATAGTTGTCGGCTTTTATAGGGCACCTTTGTTAATGAAATATTATATCTTGCTTTGATCAGTCCTAAATGGCATAATACACAACATTAAACCTACATATAAGGATTTCATGTTTGGTAGCTTTTTGTCTACTTGCGTTTTGAGGTGTGAGTTATGTTTCATCATTATTTCTTATCCTTTTACACTACACATCACGACCAGTGTATTCCGATTTTATTTTGGGTTTATTAGGACTCCTCATAGCCATACTCGGTCTGGGTTGGCCTTTTATTTTATCTAAATCACCAAAACTTCATTTTTTCTTCTCTTCCTAGATTTCACAACAACTGATATCGGTCCAATGACCGACATCGATTGTATCATCTTACCAACATTGGTTAACTGACCGACATCAATTTATATGCTTTTTTAGTTATTTTTTCTAGAATAGTATTCTCCACCTTCTGTTCTTTTTCGTGGCTTGTTCTACCATTTTTATCCCACTCTTGAGTCTCTGATATCATTTTCAGGATCCAAGTTGACCCATTTTCACCTTTCATTACCAAATATTTTAATCTCTTATTTTTCACAGTAGCCAACATCGGTCTTATGTGATTGGCGTCGATTATTCCATACCTACATGGTTAACCCAATCACGTCGGCCTCTATGTTTGGATTTTCCAATTAGAACATCGATCTAATCAATCATTTTTGGACTGATATTTTCCCATTCCATATGTGTTTCTACATCATCGCGGGGCTAAGAATACCGATTTACTATTAGTCACATGGTTTTGACTCATAAACAAGTTAACGCTCTCGTGTTTCACGCTAGCCACCACCGATCTCACCTATCCCATCACCCCCTTAAATATCATCACCACCCCCATTTAGGATATTTCCATATCCATGGTGATGAGGAGTTCACGAGACTCCTTGATCATAGCCCCACCGCCCTAAGTACTATCTTGCTCATTCATCTACCTATAATTCATCAAGGAATCTTGTATACAGTGCATGCCTATGTCCATCCCTCCTACCTCGCACCCAATTTTTCATCAAATACTATTAGTTTATCCTTACCCTCTTCCACCTTACCACATGTGGTTTCCCAACTTGACCTCACATCATTGATATCATTTGCACCTATGAAAATTTTCACACCATTGACGTCTATCGCTCCTACGATGTCAACCATGCATGTATCAATCACCATGAGTGTAGTTCTATCTGCATCCGCTACATCTCATATACCTATTGTAACATCCCCATTTTAAGACACTAGAATAAGGGAATTTTTTTATATATACAACGTTCTCTATTCTGAATTATGTAATTTAAAACACACGACCGAGTTTTAATAATTGTTCTTTGTCCAATTAATGTAATTCGGATCACACAATTTCTTTTTAAAACCAATGTTCTTTATTCGCATATTTACAATATGGAACACACATTCAATTCCATTCAATCATATAACAGATACCATATGCTGCTGTAAATGACTCAAAGAACTACCGATCTCCCATTTTATGGCTCGGAGTTTCAGTGATCTCTCATTTCATGACTCGGTGACTTACCGATCCTTCATGTTATTCCATGCATTGTGTACTAAGTATACAAGGTTCTCTTACCATTTCTAGTTATCGAAGTGTTCCATTTAAGAGGCCTATCTGAATATTTGTTACTGATATTCATCTGATATCCTGCTTCTTAAACTAGGTGATTAGGACAACACAACCAGTAACTTGCGATACTTTGGCCAAAGATTTTCACATGCTTTGCATGATCATATTCCCAGATGTTATACACATCAATGGAATATGTCCTTCACCTCACTTCTTCTGTTATCTAGAATGGTCTTTTCTGACCTCTGTCAGTCCTTCTGTCCAAAGTTAAGCTTTAACCCAAACTAGCAATATGAAAGAGTATAGGAAGGCACTCACGGTAACTAAAGGTACGTAGACATATTGTGTCGTCCCTAGATGACTACGTGTGTCTAGTTACCTTTAGCCCTCCGAGTCACTCCGTATACGTAGTCACATTCCTATCATCGTCTAAGTAACTTAGTCCCAGCTTATGTAAACTTGATGATTTGATTCGGGAGGGCGTTGTAACATGTCAGCTACAACATTGTGTCGTCATGAAGGCCCCGCCTTCATGAAGACACCATATTACAGCTGACGTGTGTCAAGGTCCTACGGAATCCTCTCATCAAGGAATACACATCCAGCTTGAGTGTGATTGGATTATAATCTTAAATATTTAAGATCAATTTTTAGCAACCGTGTTGATCCTTTAACCTCATTTCTCGTTACAGTTGCATATAGCTAATAGAGACTTAATTTGTCTTATATCTTAATATATGTTTACTCCTCCATACCGAAGGATTGCATATTTCCATCTTGGTTCTTTACTTCAAGCTTTAGACTAACAGTCCACTACAACTTAACGTAGTAAGTTCAACCTATTAAACTTAACCAAGTTTTATCCACAACTGTATTTAAATTCAGAATTCCATCTTATTAGACATCATTTGTACGAGGTCTAATTCTAAATGAATGTATTCATTTATTCTCCATAACCTTACTTCAGTTAAGGTTTGTTACGAATAGATATGTTTCCTCATATATAATATCCTCTGAATTAAACATTTCGAGGATATTAATGAAGTCTGAGTACAAGATTCAATTGTCTCTTTTATTTATATTCACTAGCTTATACACCGAGTTCCGAATATCGTTCATTTAAGAGTTCATATTCACTAAACCCTTTCCAATGTCAATATAAAATTCATATTAACCCAAGTACGAATTAATTGTACATTCCAACTTAAAAGTTGTATTCAAGTAAAGAATAGATATTATGTCCTTTTAAAATCTATCAACTATCATTTGAATAATTCCAAATCAATGAATAATATTATATTCTCAATCTTATTCAAACAGTTTCAAAGTGATACAGACCATGAAAATATCACACCTTTCCTTGTATTCAATCCTTAAGATTTAAAATCTATACAATTTATCAGTCCATACAACTGAACTTCATTTATATCAAACAACATTACAACACATAAGGGAAGAAGAATGCAACTTCTTCTTTTCCCATTTCCTCATAGAGGAATAATAAACTATCAAATACGATCCATCCTTAGCTACTCAGAAGAAGCATCAGAAAACAACATGTCTTCGTTTTTACTCAAGGAAACCATCTGCAAAATTTACTTGCATGGGTCAGTTCATCGAACTGAGCATATTAAGCACTTATCATTAAAATGAGGTGCTCTTAATTAACTGTCTCAATAAAAGAACCCTGCTTTTATGAAACATAAAAAAATGAGATGGACATCATCCAAGAATTAAGTCTGACAGGAATGAACGACTTAACAACCCAATCATCTATTTACCATCACAATCGAAAAAAATATTTATTCACTTTCTTCCAAATAATTACTACAATGGTAATTTCCTCTAAGTAGTTCTAGATTAAAATGTCTGCAAGAACTAATACACAAATTTCTATAATGTTGTTATAATGCAATTGCTATCAATTCCATTCCCTTATAATAGTTAAAATTTCAAGAGATAATTTTAACTAAGAATTCAAACAGAGCTACTTTCCTCTCATACTACTCATTTAATTTCAAACAATCAAACACAGAAGAGAAAAGTAGTCATTCACCATGAACACATTGGTGTCAATTCTCAAAATTTAATAAACAACATAATACTTTTTCAAATCAAAAAGAAAGTAGACAACAATTAAATGCAAATGATTATGCCTAAGGCAGTATGAAATTCGTTCATTATCAAATATAGAATTTCAACTGTATAAGAGAAGAAATAATCATTACTTCAAATTATCCATCCAATACTCTCTTTCTTTTCCTCATAACTGTATTGAATAATTTAAACAAGAGTAATATCAATCAATGATAACAGCCAAAAGAGAAAGTAATTGAAGTCAATAATCGAATGAAAGGAAGAAGAATCATATTACCTCTTCTCGATTGCCTAACCGAATATCAACTATTTAGAATGGACTGATCCAATACTATGATTCATTCGTATAATTATTTTTCAAGTATTCAAAAATTACTAACTACCATTCCAGGAGTATGCTAGAATTCATTTACATCACGGTTCGTAAGTGTCAATATCAATGACACCTCTAATTAAAATCATTTCCTTTTTTATTTTTCCACCCCACGGACATTCTCATTCGATTCAAACAAGTAAGAGTGTGGAATAGACAACAATTCATGTTTTTCATCGAAATAATAAGAGGATTCATTTTCCCACACCAAGGAAGAATTCTAATTCGATTCGGTTTTAATGCAAGCAAAGAAAAGGTTTAAGCTGTGATGTGCATATATATATAAACATACACGTTTTCTACAAATATTCATTCCCCACTAGGTCTCAAACAAGCAAGAATGTACGGCTAGCTTTATACCCAAAGCGTTTCACCAAAAACGAACATTCTAGCTAGGTCTGAAATAAGCAAGAATGTACAGCAAGATATATATATTACCATCTTCTCACTATAATAAGTAAAGAACCCCCTTTTTTTAAAGAACAAGAATCTACTCAAGTTCGGTTCCACCGAACACCTTGAATAGGTTTAAATAATCATCTCTCTGTTTTATGTATATATACTTTTCAAAAAGATTCAAAGAAAGATAGCAATACAATCTACTCCTCATCAAATAACCAAGTTCGGTTTTTAAATAATTTATTTCCCCAACAACCGATCACGGCCTTCATCCCACATGGAAATATTAAATCATTTTTAACCAGCAAGGGAAAGACAATGAAATGAATTCGTTGTCCCGGGTATAATCGAATTCTATGCAATGTAAAGCAACTAGGAATATAACTCACACCACAGTTCATCAACATTATCACGACTTTTCCCCAAATCACTTACATGCACAAAACTTAGAAAAATTATTCACATCGTTGGTACATTCATCAACTTGAATCCATAATGGATAATAAAATTGAATACCCTACACCGCCAAACAAAACTCATACAGCAAGGACAGATCTCATTCCATTTACTCTTATTGCAAAGAAATACCCAAATCACATTCATAAAAAGAAAAATGATTCAACCCAAAAATCACTTCAAACATATCAACAACTTTATTTAACTAAAACACCCATCATAAGAACAGAGTTGTTTTAATGAAGATGCTTAAACAAGAGAAAAATGGTTTAAGGAGAAGGGCTCAACATGCCTGTAAATTTTTCTCGTGGCTTGAAGAAAACCACACCCACATGAGCTATTTTTCTCCATGGCGTCCACAACAAAGCTTTCCCAACAATCTCCTAACTTCCACAGGCTCAAAAATAGTCGTGGCTACTCCAAATAACAAAGCAACAATAACCAAAATAATAACAGGTTCAAAATAACCATGAAAGAAATGCAGAGCAGACTCAAAACCTGAATGAACACAATGACCATCAATTTTCCTCTATCCTCCTTCCAAGGAGAGATGGTCACTAAGACCAAGATCATTAAATGCATTGAATGCATTGCTTTTTCCTTATTTTCCACGCCACCACCGACTCAGGTTTGGCGAGTTCATTTTTAAAAATTTGCATGCAATTCCTTCTTAGCTACATAGCTAGTTGGATGTCTCCAACTTTTCCATGTTCCTGCCAAACTTGGCGTTGAAAACTGCAAGGACATCATTTACTGTCCTTAATCAATTTCTAACCTTCCCATCTTATCCGCTCACCAGCATGTGTCCATAGGTCCCCTCCATAGGTTAGTAATAGTTTAGGTTTTTCACCTAGGTCGCAAATCATTAAGATTTTCCATAATTTACATCCCTTGTAATTTAAAATCCACATAGGGTAGTAGTTAAGTTATAGGCTAAAACATAGTTATAGGTTAGAATTGAATTCCCATAGTATTTACTTAATAATTTCCTTAGTAAGTCTTACAACTTACGTTCACATTCAACACAATGCAGGACGTTTCATCCTATGTTCGACACATACCTATGTCACTTGCATCTAGGCTCTTATTGTCTTACGTTGTCTAGCGTTACAACTTGTATGTGGTTCAGAATCGAACCTTTTCCATTGGCATCTAGGTACCGGATATTTATACCGTAACTGTGTTACGTAACATTTATAACAACCTTGAGTCTTGTTTCAAACTTCATTTCGTTTAGATGTAAATCATCAAAGCGATCTTAAGGAAAGCCACATCATACCTTGGATCAATGGAATTGATTCAAGGTGTGCTATCAATCAATGATAAGAGTTCATCAAACATAAAAACAAGTCTCGTTGTCTCACTCTTATAAAACACAAGTTATAATAACCTTTTTCCCAAGTAAACAAATTATAGTAAACAAGGGTCCAGATTAGTAACACATTCCTTTTAAGATTAAAAGATATATCTTAACATAATTATCCGCATTTCTATAGTTACAACATCATGAAAAGAGGTTATATAATAGCTTATAAAAATCAAGACGTTACACCTATTTTATCTCAGCCACCAACGGTGATGATATCCCATACTCCCTTCCAAAAATTGTCCTCTCCATCCCGTAGTCTCTTCCTTTGATTTCTACAAGAGTCTTTATGTCCACTCCACCTACATACACTTATCACCAACAACCCCTATTTCATCTACCACTTATTCTAGATACTTTCCATCTACATCTATTCGACCTACATTCCTTCCTCACAATTTTCATAAGCGGCACCACGACATACTAGGATGCCTCCCATGTCATGCCCACCTCATATATCCCCTTATAATGCAAGGGATTCCTAGTCATTGCAACCTATGAATGATCTTATCAAAATGATGATGATGGACAAAATCCATACATTGGAAGCATCTATCTCGGCTCACGTAACTCTCTGACATACAACAAGATTTGTGTGCCCATTCACCTATCCATTTTGATTCGTCCATACCCTCCCTATTGGGAAATGCCTAAATTCAACCAATTTAACAATAAAGAAGACCCACAATAGAACTTGCGGTCTTTTAGACATTTGTGTTATCTGATCTCTTATGATGATGATTTTCTCTTGTAAACATTCCCAATGTCCTTGATAGGGCCTGATTTACATTGGTATACTGATCTACCCAAGAATTCCATATTTTCATTTAATCAAGTAGCTTAGGATTTTCTAGACCACTTTTCTATCAACATTGTCAAGAAGGTCACCATGAATGACTTGTACATGACACACCAATATGAAGACGAATCTATTGGAGATTTTGTCACTCGTTGGTAGAGCCTGATCAACTAGCTCACATTCCAACTAAATCAAATGGAGTTAATAGAGTTTTTCACCATATCATCCTGCTAGACACATCTCACCAAATCTCCAAGTTCAAACCTTCCAAACATTTGATGAGGCGTTCACCATGGCCCAAAACTTGAAATTCAATCCATTGAAGAGAAGAAGATACAATTGCGTAACAATAATGTTTTCTTTAAATAAAATGATACCTCTTCTTCTTCTAAACCAAAAAATAATTACTCTAAAGTAAAAGGATCAACCAACACATAATTTTTGAAAGCCGGCCCATCTCACCCATCCAACCAATCAAATCCTTCTTCCAATATTTATCCTATTTAGGATTTCCAATTCAAGTGGGAGCAACGAAAATATACTCCCATAGGAGAACCCTACTCTTCGGTTTTAGAAAAAATTCTAAAATCTAGAGAATTCACTCTTCCACCCATCAAAATACATACTTGGTTTTGAACTCTCTTGTCTTATGCTTTCATGGTATAAAGAAAATGATTACTGCAACTATCATCATATTAGAGGTCATAACGACGGTAATTGTATAAATTTTAAAAATATCATCCAAGAAATGTTAGATAATGGAGATCTCATCTTGGATAATCCTAATGTACTAGCTAATTTGAACCTTCACATCTTCCGAAGATGTTCCCAAATCACACCCTATCATCTAACCAAACCAGTGAAACCTCAACTAATGATAGTAACATTTGTGAGGTTCATGTTGTTTTCGACATCATACTAGATCTTCTTGCTCAATTTCCTCCTACTCCATCTATCAAGGAGATTCTTTCACGATATCCTTCATCCACGAAGGGATTTGTTTCATCTAATCCTTTACCCACAAATGAGTCTCCCTTATCTCCTCCTTCACCCATGGAGGAGTCCACCATATCTGCCGATGTAGTTTCCCCACTCCCCTCTCAACCTGATGAACAACCCGCAGTACTTACTCTTCTACCGCAGGAGAGTCAAGCTTACCTTATTCTTTACCAAAAGATGAACTTACCTCATCCAAATTATCATCTCCCCTACCAATAGGGGATCCATTATCTGTGTCCCTTCCTATTTGTGACAATTCTCCATTGTATTTCAAGGATCATGTTGATTTTATCTCATCTCTTTGACCCACAGAGTATGAAGCCAACCATTTCCCTATCTCACATAAATTATTTGTAAGAATTACTACCAAATCAACATCATCCCCCCTTAGAGTGGTGTCATTTTCACTTTTGGTCGACCGCTTTGAGACACCTTCAATTTCCTTTCTCAACTCAAATGCAAATGTTGTCTGTGCTGATACTTCCACGATCTATCCAAAGGTGTTTTAGACAACCAAACCCACCATGCACATGCCAATTGTAGTGACCCCTTCTTCATCACCCTTTCCCACACCTAAACCTTTACCATCAAATGAAATTTTTCCTATGCCTAAAACCTTACTTGCACCTATATCTTCCTCCGCGTCTAGACCCATTACCACATTGGGAGTCATGTCAACATCAAGCCTAGTCCATCCTCCTATCAAAATGGATTTAGCCACATCCTCACAAGCTATCGCAAAGACTATTCCCCACCTAAGAGGAAGACCCAACCTCTTAGGCCACATACACCAACTTCACCCATTACCCCTCTGTCACCTTCACCACTTCCATCTATCCTAGGTCCCCACCCATCAACCTTGGCCAAACATCTTCCTACCTAGAGTAAACCAAAATCATAACAATGTACCTCGTCACAATCCTCTGTTGCACCCAAATTACCTACATAACTTATGCCTTCACTATCACCTACATCCTTTCTACCTCCTATACCTACACCACTTCCAGTATCCTCATCATTACCTATGTCATTCCCTTCTCTTCAACTAGTACCTTCCACATTTCCTCTTACTACAACCTTCAAATTACCTCCATTATCACCTTGGCTAACTTGGCCCCTTCCACAATCTTCCTTCCTTTCTACATCATGCACTTCTTCTTCAACTTTACCCAAGAAGGTACAATAAAATCCCAAGAACCCACTACCCTCTAAAGAGGTAGTAAAACCTACACAACCTTCAATAACTAGTTCACCTACTACATCTTTACCCAAGAAGGTACAATCCAAACATAAAACTATATTATCTACCGAATTGGTGGTCAAACTTACTCAACCTCCGATTCCACCTCTAGTGGTGCCTCTCCCACCAAATTCACCCACGCTTCCATCAAGTACCATACTTAGTTCCCATTGTGATCCATTGGTAGGGTCTTACACCAACATATTAGCTAACATTTTGGAAACGTCTTTCATCACATTACCACCACTTAGACCTTACGACCCACTCAAACCTAAACCAGAAGGGTTTGATGATACCAAAATTTGCATTTACCATCGTGTCCCAGGGCATGATGTGGAAAGCTGTAAGGATCTTAAGACTATTCTTCTCCAACTATGTCCTCTCAAAGAAATATTTGATGATGATGATATTTTAGATGAGGACCCTATTCCACCTTCACCAATCATCACACATCCTCATCCCATACAAATTCAAAAACTCCTCCTCCACAAACCTTTTATCCTCCTCCAGCATTTGAGATCAATTTGGTCTAAATAAGAGAGTTAGCCAAACCTTTACTAAAATGCTAATGTGCTGCATTGTTTTCACAAAACCAGTATATGCCCTCACCATATTTTTTCCCATCTTGTTCTACACCTATCATGACTCACTTTCTCCTTTACCATAGATTAATATGGTTCAAATTACCACTCAAGCCAGAAGGACAAAGGAAAGGAGAAAACAAACAACTCATCCACTACTCTTTTACCCAATATTCCATCTGCACCTACACAAAAATCACCATCCGTGGACCCACATACCCTATTTCTGATGGGGTTTCCCATCGTATAATGCTTAAATAGTTGCACTAGTCTCCTCTCAAAATGTCTTTGTACGACCTTGTCCAAACCTCTGAGTCTCATCGATAGCCCTCATTGAGGTTCTACAATCTATTGAGGTTCTACCTAATGAACCTACTCTTGTTGCATCCATTATCACTCCTCATCATGTGGCCTCTCTCACCACTTCACCCCCTTCCTCTACTCCCGCTACCACTTATCAAGTATTTGCTCTCGGTTTCTCTCATCCCGCCTTATTTATTTTCATATACCTTGATAATATACGGGGTCGACATGTTATGATCAATGGAGGTGCCAGTATTAACATCATTTCCTCTCATGTGTACAACCAAATGTGTATCCCTACCAATTGTATACATAATAACCCAGATTATGTTGCATTCATTCAATGATGCCAATACTTCCACCTTTGGCACCATCATTCCCCACATTTGTGTAGGCCCCCATGCCATTCTTAAATTATTATATGTCTTAGAGGGGAAATTCCAGTACAACATGCTACTTGGCCAACCTTGGATTCACGCCATGGGTTGTGTTACTTCAACCTTACACCGTTGTTTAAAATTCTAACATGAAGGGGACTTGATACTTCTACCTACTCACCGTGCAGAGCCACCTTCGCAAACCTCGACCATTTTCCTCCCGACCTTTAATCTCTCAACAATCATTGTTACTTTTCCCACACCTTCCTCCATCTCTCGTGCTTGGAATGGATTTGGATTTGGATTCTATGAACAAGGTCACCATACTGTTATTCCTTGCACCACTTGTAAGCATAAAGACCACAATGTTATTAGATTTACTGAACCACCTTCTAGGAATGCTCGACTCAAACTCATTAAGGATGATAAAAATTCCCCACCCCATTCACCAATGTCACCACCTTCACCTATAGAGTCTATGGACCCATAATCCATTCCTCCTAACTTCTTTTTCATGAATACGATTTTCCTGGGACCTCTGACTTATCAACATGATGGTGAGGCTCCCTCTTTTCTTCCTTTCCTATATCCTGACATGATCGATGATGATACCCCTTCTATTAATGTCATTCAATATCAGGACAATGAGTCTATTCTAACCTACCTTGGTGTGGAAGATTCTAATATTCATCGGTCATTACCTTTTGAGATGCAAAGCATGTTGAATTAATCGACCATCGAAATTAATATTCACACTCAGGATGACCCACACATTCTAAAAATAGGCCAATATTTAGATGCTTCTGAACATGAAGCTTTCACTTCTTTCCTCGGGATCATAAAGAACACTATTTTCTTGGTCGTACGCTAATATGCCCGGTATTGACCCAAACATTGTGGTCTATAATATTGTAACCATTCCCGATGCCAAACCTATGAAACAAAAGCTACGAAAAATGCATCCTTGCATTTCCTTCTTGTCAAATAAGAACTTCAAATAATTCTTTTGGTTTCCTTCATCCTACCCATTGATTATCCCTAATGGATCTCTAACATCGTTCTTGTCACAAAAGTAATAGGGGGACTCCACATTTGCATGGATGTCCATGACCTTAATTTAGATTTCCCCAAATAAAAATTTCCTCTACCTAGTATTGACCAACAAGTTGATCTCACCATAGGAAATGAGATGCTTATCACTCATGGATAGTTTCTTGAGTTATAACCAAATATTAGTCTCTCCAGAAGATCAACACAAAACTACCTTCATCACTCCTTAGAGGACCTTTTGTTATCATTTCATGCCCCTTGGCCTTAAAAATGTTGGCGCTACATATCAGTGGGATATGAATTAAATTTTTCATGACATCATGCATAACATATTGGAATATTACGTTGATGATATTATTTCCAAATCTAAACATTCTGCCAAGCACCTTACTGTTTTTAAATTTGTCTTTGACCTTCTCATGAAATACTATGTTCACCTTCAACCTAAGAAGTGTTTCTTTATTGTTCTCTCTTGAAATCTCTTTGGTTTTACTTTTTCTTTGCGTGGAATTGAATTTGATCCCAGTAAAATCAAGACTATTCTCAAAATTCCTCAACCTACTAACCGTTGTCAACTTCATAGTTTGCAAGGAAAGTTACAATCTATTTGTCACTTTATTTCTCAAATTTTCGACCTCTGCCATCCATTTCATCATCTTATCAAAGAGTATGTCTCCTTCAAATGGGATGGTGAATGTCACAAAGCCTTCGATGCCTTAAAAATACCTCCTCCAACTACCTATGCTCATTCCCCCTAAGAATGACCAACCATTTTACCTTTACATTTATGCTACTGATCATTCCCTCGGTGCCATGTTCACTCATCATGATGACAAACACAGGAAGAAATTGGTTTATTATATAAGTCGTACACTTTTAGACTATGATACTAGATATAGTCACAATAAAAAACTCTTCTTAGCCTTAGTTTTTGTCTCCACTAAAATTCACCATTATCTACTCAATCAAAAACATTTGTTTTCATTAATACTCGACCCCGTACATTACCTATAAGATAAACCCTATCAACATCAATGTGATGCACATTGGCTCATGCTTCTATAAGACCTAGATCTCAAGTTCATCCATAAAAAATATGTGAAAGGAAAATCCATTTCTGACCAACTCGCAGACGCACCTCTCTCTAGAAACCAATCTTCTAACTTTGATTTCCCTGATGAATCCATTGCTACCCTCTCCCCAGATAATACTGTTTATTAGAATACTTTATTCTTCGATGGTTCAAAATGTCAGTGTGGGGGTGGTGTTGGAGTTATCCTCATTCCTATTAATGGTGAGCATATGCCATTATCTTTGAAACTAGATTTTTATTATACTAATAATATCACCAAATATGAAGCACTCGTGTTAGGTCTTCAAACCACCATACCCTTAGACGTTAAATCAATTAATATCTTTTGTGACTATAAATTGATTGTGAACCAAGTTAATGGTATATAGCATTTTCATAACGAGATACTTCAAAAGTATAAGCATCATGTTGACATTCTTTTGAATACCTTTGACCATTATGAACTTCACACCACCTGCGTTGCCCGTAACTAAATTTGTGGACTCCATGGTTTGTCTTTCTTCTCAAATTCCCGCTTCACCCTTCGACTTGAAAATATTTGCCATAGTACATAGGTTTATAATCACCTTATTATCTAACCCGAGATGAGAACCTTGTAGGAAACATTAAAAATTACCCACATGAACTTTGGTATTAGTAGTTTATCGACTATCTTTCCCTTTCGATTATGCCTCTAGATCTTACTCATAATGGACAACGAGCATTTCTCAAAATAATCTCTCGTTATTTCATCACGGGTGGTCTTCTCTATAAATGTGACTTTGACACTATCCTCTTACGATGACTTACAAATTTTGAAATTCCATACACCATCAAGGAAGTTCATGAGGGGATTTGTGGGCGTCACTTCAATGGCTTAGATATTGCTAAGGGCATCCTTCACTTGGGCTATTATTGACCAACCCTAAACTTTGACTGTTGTGACTATGTCAAGTGTTATGTGAAGTTTCAATAATATGTAAATCTTCATCACACCCCTTGTCATGCCTTATAGGTCACACAAGACCTTTGGCCTTACTCTCAATGGGGTTTGGATCTTGTTAGAGAGATCAACCCTCATTCTTCCCAATGTCATCAATAGATTATTACCACTACCGAATATTACACTAAATGGGTGGAAGACATACCTATTATTTCTAAAAAACTTGAGAAAATCTATGAATTTATCAATCATCACATCATTTTTTTCTTTGGTGTTCCTCACCACCTCATCACTGATAATGGAAAAAGTTCAAAAAATAAAACCCTATGGAAACTCTGTGATGCCTTTAGCATTCAACTCAATTTTTCTTCACCTTGTTATCCTTAAACACATGGTCAAGTTGAATCAACAAAAAAACTCTAAATAAAATTCTTATGAAAGTGGTTGAAGATACTAGTAAGGATTGGCACACGCACATTCCTTTTAACTTATGGGCTTATCACACTAGTATTCACACCTCAAGCTTGCTGCCACATATTTTTATTTTGTATATGGTATAGAGATTGTCTTATCTCTTGAAGTCCAAATTCATCTCTTCATATCTCACTCAAATATATTATCAATGATGATGATTTTCGCCAGCCTCATTTGGCACAAGTTGAGTTATTAGACAAACATCGTCCAAATTATTTCGATCACCTCCAAATCTACCAAAAGTCTATCAAACGTGCCTATGATAAATGTTTCCAAGAATGAACCTTCTAGGTCAGCGATCTCATCCTTAAGGAAAAATCAACATGTAAAAAAATGGAGAAATTTAAATGGGGAAAGTTCACTCCTAATTGGCTTGGACCCTATATCGTTACTCATGCCTATGTATCGGGTTCTTATTGTTTATCTTCACTCGAACATAAACCCAAACCTAATCCCCTCAATCTCTTGCATCTTTGAAAATTTTATTGTTTAATCAAGTCTTGTATCATCTTCTATCTATTAAACACTTGTCCCTTAAGCAACATCCATCTTCCACTTACCTATTTTAAGGATCAATGACTAAACAAGAATCATGTGATTACCCGTCACCTTTCAGCCTTATCTTCAATATGAGTACCACGATTCTATTCATAGCATGATTCTCATGGATACTTTTCTTCCTTTTCAAGATGTAATCCCATGGTCATTTGTCATTTAAAACCTATAGTTTATAGCTAACCCCTGTGTACTATGGTTTTTTCTTCATAAAAGAATCCTATAGTTCTCTATAGTCTTGTCTATGACCTAAAAGTCCAAAAAACAATTCAAAAGTAATATACAAGTATTTTATAATTCAAACTCCTTGAGTAATACTTCTAGCAAAAAGATGAATCCCTAAAAAATGACATCTATCTTTCTATCTTGCTGCTATAAATAGACTTCTCCCTAGAAGGAAAACTATACAAAGCTAGCCCTATTGTAGATAGTCCATCACAAAAAGAAGACTATTTCTATAAAAATTAAAATAATAATATTATGAAGCTTCTCGCATCGATCAGCATCACAAATATCTTAAGGAGATATTCTATTCATACCACATAGAATTACCGCATTGATCGGTCTATAAAAAATTAAAGATAAACCATGGTTATGATAAAACAAAGTCTTTCACCTCACTACTTTTCCTTTATAATATTCTACATACTCAAGGGACGTGTCGTAAATGCAACATTTCGTAATCATGTGACCTTCTTCACCCTTAGAAATATCAATCATGCAATGCCTTAGGGTCTTATGTTCATAAGCCAATCTTTGGTATGATAGACTCATCATGGTTCTTACCAATTAGGTGGCTTTTTTATATCCTCTTACCTTTCACCTATTTTCTTACTTATTGATTCTACTACACAAGACTAGACATTCATCACCTACATTATAGGAATTCCTCTTCCACCAAAATTACCCATGCCTATTCGACCTATACTCAACCATGCCTACATGACCTAGACTCAACCATGCATATTCAACCTATACTCAACCATGCCTAAATGACCTAGACTTACTCATGCCTAAAACCTACTAACCCATTCATCTCCCTTATCATATTCTTTTTGTATCCTATGGGAGAACAACATCAACCTAAGGCCCCTTTTCACCGAGGCTAAGTAGGAAGCACTTTGAGGGCATGGGGCCCTTGGAGGTTAGCTCGACAAATTTTTCCCTAACCAATTTCCCCCTTTATATTCACATTTTACCCTAGTTAGTTTCCATTTTACACAAAACTTGGTAATTAATATCATAAAAACATACATGCCTACCATTTTTTCACAACAACCATATTCTACTTAAATCATTTTGCATTTCCATGATATCAATTACTTAGAAATTTGAATACAACATACATACAACACATTATTTCCATAAAATCAATAACTTATAAATCACACGACTCAACCGTGACTCGACATAAACTTAACCATGCCTACACTTGACTCAACCATGCCTATACCTGACTCAATCATGCCTATACCTGACTCAACCATGCTTACACCTAACTCAACCATGCCTATACTTGACTCCATCATGCCTACATGACCTCGACTCAATCATGCCTAACTCAACTAGTTTCCATAATACACAATAGAAATGGAAATTAAAATAAGTACATCATCCATCCAAAAAACATCACCAACTATATAATGGGAGTGTCTGTGAATCAATACATATATACACAAATATAAATAAGTCTCAGTATCTCAAAAATATCATGTACAATCTCACATCTTCGGCATGCATGCTAGTATATATAAAAAAAAATCAAAATGATAGTACAATATCCACTATGGATATCAATCATCTCCCCACCTAATGCCCTCCTCTCCGGTCTCACCTGTCTCCTCCTCCATACCATTAAAGTGCCCTACCAACATCTCACCACCCTCTACTAGTCCCTTCCTAGCCTCCATCTCCTCCTCCTTTCCCTCTATGAGGGCCTGGTCTTTAGGAACTAGTAACCTCACCCTTGCCCTGTCTCTAGGGTCGACGACCCCCTCTACGCTACTTGAGCTATGAGTCCTAGATCTAGTCCACTCACTAGCTGCCTTGGGCTCGGTACTCAATGTATGAGGGCACTTGTATCGACACTAAAATTTTCCTCTGTAATTTCTATTTCATTAATGTATGTATTAGGAATAGGATGTTGTTAAGTATAATTAGTAGTAGCGTCCGATAGAAGATAACGGCGCTGCCAGTATGACGCCGCCAATAATGTATAGTACGGCAATAGTCAAAATTACAATAGGAATGTTGTGGTAAAAAGTAAATAGTTGTCGTAAGTGGTCCAGTAATGTTAAAATGTCAAAGTTGGGGTAAGTAGAGAAGTAGGGTCTACATGATTAGGAATTAGAAATATTATATTGGTAATAAGGACAAGGAGTGAGGTCATAAATATTTTGTATATTTTATTTGTAAAAAGTCTAAAAATGTGGAACCCATGTGAAATGATAAGGTTTATCTTATCTTAAAAGATAAGCTTACATGTACAGATAAGAGTTAAGGTATGGAATATGATTCGTCAGAGTGGATTTCTTATCCTATCTTAGAGATAAGATGGATAAGCCTAGAAGTCTATAAATAAAGAGGCCACCCCCCTCATTTAGCATAGAAGGAAGTAGTGAGAAATATTGTATGAGTAAGTGTGTAAAGGAAGCCATCAGTTTAAAGGTGTGTTGAAGAAGCCATTAAGAGGTGTAATTGTGAAGTTTCTCCCATAGTATTGGTGGAATGCAAGTGAAGTCAATAACACTTGAAGTACCTCATGGGTGAGATTGTAACAATTTCATGCTAATATTATAATTTACTCTGATATTTCAGATTTATCATCATTCCTTTTTATCATAGTCTATGGTATTCTTGTGTTATGTTTGTTTTTGTGTTTCCAGATTACATCCACCAAACTAAAGGCTGTGCATTAGTAAATAATCATAGCACGAGGAGTTCTGGTGAAGAATTATCATAGTGCCGGATTGGTGATGACAATGACACATCAATACCTGCAGATCACTAGCTAATCCACGATAGTAGCGGGCCTTGTTCAGAAATCCTTGAATCTCTCCATGGATACAATCTACGGCGGTGCCATCAACCTCAACGCCACATGCAAAATTTTCCCTACCAAAAGTGGACTCTATCCTAGTGTAGGAGCCTATAGAATGTGACATTGTGAGGTTTCATGCGCTTTGATAAACTTAAACTGTGTCCATGTTGTGGTCAAAATCCATGTAATCTAGCCACATAAGCCTATAAGGTAGTTATCTTCCCTCCATCCCCATCTCCGCCTTGTGTGGGAGTACATGTATACTGTCTACTTGGGCTGTAGGGTCATCACCTATTCTGTAAAGTGATCACCCACACTGCAGTGCCCCTATCAAATGTCCCTATAACCCTGTAATTTATGCCTATAGGGAAGCCACCTACCCTTGTAATGTATCTCTCTAAACTATGACTATAGCTAAATAATGCTACCACGGCTTTGGTGGTGCCGTAGTCAGTTGTGCGACCCACCACCGCTTATATCCATCGATAATGATTGACATCATCAATCCATCAATATCGCACCTACTCCTCCTACCATGTGGGATCACTCGGACGTGGTGTCGATATAGGTCTCTCCACGTCATCTCTATAGTCGAGGGAAAGGTGGGGGCACATCCTTGCACCAGTGACCCAAACTACCATATGACCTTATCCACGGGTATCATCTCGTGCTCACCAACACGCTACCCCTATATCCATGTCAATAAATGAAGCCCCTATAACTCCTTATCCATGCCTTGATATGAAGGAAAACGAACATATGGTCGCCACACAATATCCACCCATGGTAGGCCCTTTAACAACCACTTGTAGTATGTAACATCATATGTGGCACAAGCTTCTTATCGGATGTGCCCCGTAGTACCCATATCCTGGAAACTGAATTTGTACAAACCACCCCCAAATGAATCTTGTCATGGTAACCCAACTGGATGCACACACATAATGTGCTCATACGCCCAACAATGTAACAAGAATGTACAACACACACCAAATCTCCTGTACCTACCATAGGCCCATAGCTCCCTATATAGATGGAATATAAAAGTTAGTGCCTAAGAAAAACATACCCACTCCTTGATCATGTCATGTAGCACCCCCATCAGTTCTCATGGAGATCTCCCACCCTCTAAATCCACAAGAAAAAAACAGTCTACTACCATTATCATCAAAACAGATAGCCTAGTCTCTTGTGGATATACCACAAATATATCCCATAATGCAGACTCGTGTTGTGATAACTCAACATGCCCATCGCTTCACAAAAATTGCCACTATGGGCTCCTTTGATGCCTCGACGAAATTGAATACACTTTGGCTTCCCAACAATAGGAAGTTGTAGGATCCTATACACATCCTCTAATGTGATGGTCATCTCGCCAGTCGGTAAATGAAAGGTATTGATTAGGGAGTCCCGTCTATCAATGAGAGTGACCATCAAGCTAGGATCTCAACCTATAAACCTATAGCACCTGATCGAACTAAGTCTCACATCTACTATGTGTTCCCACTCCTCAGCTATCACACTAGGCCACATCTGTACCAATAGAGGTGGTACTTTGTCTCTCATAGTCAACTAATCTCTCACCTACATCATCCAAACCAACACTGTCAAGTCGCGACCCTCTCAAATTACCTATTACCCAAACCTCAAATTAACCTCGTACTTAGTCCTTTTTGTGCCAAATGATACCTAAACACATCAATCATACCTACCCCTCAACAGGTTTCTAATACCTACCCCTTTACCTAATTCACCTACAAACCTACTTTCTCCATTATCATACTTACCCAATATCCTAGATCATTTCACCTACATACCTATCACACATCGGAAACATAGTGCCTTACCCTCTTCCACCTACATTAGTCTTCACCTACCCCCTGCCTCGCCTATTTAACTTTCCCTAGCCCTTTTTTTTTCAACCGGTCACTTTTTATAGTGCGATGCATAGCTCCTCTTGACCGGTGCAGTCACCCCACCATTGGATGATGATGGTTAAAACTAACCAACTTAGGCCAACCAATGTGACATCGGCCACTATTGTGGTGACAAAAACCGAAACCCTAGTCCTCTATTATTAAAAATCAATAAAAAACATACTAAAACCCTACCCCACCCCACCCAAATCTACCCTACATTCATTCCCAACCCTACTTAACCTACATTTACCCCTTTCCTACCCCCTGTTTCACCCCTTTTTACCCACAATTTCAAACTCAAATTCCAACACATATTTTACCTAAATTAAACACACCTTTTCAATCAAATATAGGCTAATTAGGATTATCTCCTACCTCTACTCCACGCCATCTCCATGGTGGCACTTTGGTTCATTACACCAATGGTCCACTTGCTCCCTCTACCACCTCTGTCATGCCAAAATCTACTCCTCACCTCAAAACCAATCAAATCACTCCAATCAATCTCATAAACCTACCTCTACTTGAATGCCAAATCACCTACCAAAGAGCTCACCAACTCATCTAGAGACCTCGTACTATCACTTTCCAACTTTCCACTTCTTCTCTGTCATTTTCCACAAATGTCAAAACAACAATTGATCCCATAAAACACGAATTGTATATTTTTAGCCCCACATCAACATGACTAATGTCGGTCATGTCATGCCCTATCAAACTCGCGTTGATTAATATATAATTGACATTGGTCACCCAACATAACCATTTGACCCACACTATGCCCACTTTTCCTAAAAACAATGTTTTCAAACAACTTTTACCCTTCCCAACACCTATTAAAAACTCACCCACAAGCCTACATTACTGTACATTTCCTTAATTTCTCTTAGGGACATGTTATTTACCTATGCCTTGACCTACATACCCTAACTTGAATCTCCTTTTGTGACATTCAAATTTGTGTATTCATTATAACTTGCGATGATGCTACTCGTGTGGTTTATCCTAATGACCTACCTTGCCTAATGTCATGATGTTTATCCCAACCAAAGCTTTAGTGCCATGGAACAAAACCTATTACCTATTCCTACACCTTTCATAGTTTTTATTCAAGAACATATGCTATACCTTGGATACCTAAACCACTTGATCCTCATTTGGATAAACCTATCAACCTTTAGCGAAGTAGAGTTTGTAAGCTCTTCAACCTGGTAGCTTATCGCAATCTATACATGTGCTTGCATTTGAATTCCATTATCTATTACCCGACTCGATCATTACCCTTACCTACAACCCATCCACCATTATTTTTATTAATAACCTATTTATCAAACCATTCATTGATTTCATTTCCTACCTCATCAGTTCCTAGTTTGAGGGGGATCACTTTCATCCATACTTGGGGAAACCTAATCTCCACTCATACCTAGGACATCAACTTCCTGTTTTTGTTAGCATCGCTTACCAATACAAGCTAAGTGACTAAAAGGGGAAAATGTAGACACAAAATTTGGGTCACACTCCCCTTGGTCTCTTTCAATTAATTAAACACATCATGTCCTCATTGTTAATTATTACCCCATATTAATATTCATCGTCATGTTATTAATTAATTTAAGTAAGTTAATTTAATCCTCACACCACTTTGCCTCATTGTTACACCTCACCTCAACCCATTCCAAGGCGAATTTAACTCACGGTGACCAGATCATCACACCCAATCTTGAGTGACCACTTGACCTAACTAACTAAGACTTTTCCTAACCTAATTGGACTTCTTCTATGACCTTCCTACCTTTTCTAACAAGAAATCCACTTCCCTAAGTGGACTCAAATTAGAAAAGATGCCAAATCTGGGAAGATCTACCTATTTTTGGTAAACCTAGACTTATCCGCCTTAACCAACGTTGGATATCCTTTGGTGGCGCCGGTCATCTAATCACCATCAGTTCCTTTATATACAACTTTGCAACCTTTTACCTAGGTTGGTCATTTTTCAGTTTTGAGAGAACTATTACATTCAAGTGTGAATCCAAATCCTCTCAGCATCCAGATGACACAAAATACTCAACCACAGGCCCAAACAATCATTCGGTTCTTCTTCCAAAGCATTGTAATACTCATGGGAACACTACGAGAACTGTCATTATACTATTTCCATAATCTCTTCATGGATCAACTACCATCCACCTTCACCTACCAAATCTGTAAAGGAAAGTAAGTATTCGTGATTTCGATCATATTGTTCTTGCTTAAAGTATAGATTCCTTACCTCTTTCATTATACTTTATTTCTACCTGTATTCCTTTATCTCCACCTCCTCACCAATCTACCAACCCAACCACCTATAGCCTTTTTTCCTTCTATAACTTCCCCTCTATATCTGTGAATCCTCCCAGTAATATTACAAACCTAACCACACCCTTCTCACTCTCTATGCAATCAAAAAGAAGCCCAAAAACCATTTTTATCAAATTATTGTCAATTTCCCCTACCGACACGGTTACCTAACCACCATGGGTTTCAACTCTATCCGAGCATCAGTCACTTGGATCGATATCATTCTCTGTGTCATTTCATTCCTTTTCACTAGCAAGCCTCTTGATCAACAAAAATCAACCTAGACTTCACCGATCAATCCCGTCCCCTATTAGGCCTATAAAATCCGAGAATAACCTACCAAACCTCCACATCTAATCATAAAATTTCTTGTTAGATTAGATTTTCTTATTGTATTTGCTATAGTAATATTTCCTTACTTCATGATATTTGCAATGTTAATTTATATTTGAAAGTGGATTGACAACCTTCTAAGAAGCACCTCACATCCCAGATCTAGCACTCATTGGCAAGTGGTCCACAAACCTATAGTATTAATAATATTTGGTGGTCTTGTTGTGTTTCTTATACAAGTTGTTCCTCCTAACCAAAGGGAATCTCACACAATCATCTTGGATCAAAATTCTGCAACACAAGCATTCTACCTTCCACCTTCACCTCACAGGTATTCCTTCTCAACCATTTTACCTTCTATCTGTTTCATCCTAGAAAGCATAAAACTTATTGGTGAAACATATATATTAGATACACATGAATGTTTCGCATATATAAATGGATGACCTTATTTATTACTCACAAAACTGGTATTGTCATGATCTCCTCCAATCAAGAAATCAATACCAACGGTGAAAAAATTATTAATTTTTTTATTGTTTGAGAGACATGGGCCCTACTAGTTTGTGAGTGTTCGATAAGGATTTCCCATATAAATTCGAGGGAATATTGAATTCTTCATGTTTTTCATCATAAGGACAATAAAATATATCTTAACACACTAATAGAAATAACATGACCTACTTCCTTAAATTGTAATGTAGTAACAATAATAAAGTTCCATAAGTAAAAATATTATTTGAACCGTTAGTATAATAATGAAAAAATTATAGCTTGACAACATTTGGAATGGTGATGGTTTATCTAATATATTCCACAAATTTGATAGTGGGATATGGAAACAACTATACAATCCTAGATATGTATTGCGATATTGGACACAAGTGTAGGCGGGGTAATATGCATTGGCACCATAAAAAGTCATAATAAAATGATTTCCAACTTTTCTAAGAAAAAAATAGGAAAGTTAAATCATCAAATAAAAATTATTATTCATAATGGATGACACGACATGTAGTTGAGATATTTTTGACCTAATTCATTCTACCACCTATACAACCACCATTAATTGATATAGACTATAGAGTAACACATACGATGAATATTTGGAGTAGAGTTGGTCAAGGACCAACACATGTCTATCCAAATTTTGAGAGCATAATATACCCCTCAAACTCATGGTAGAAGGTAGACCATGAAGGTAGAGATATAAGAAACCAAATAGGCTTAAAAGACAGAGTGTCAAAGTCTAAATTTTTGTAAGGAGTCTTACTCATGATAATCCAAATACATATAATTTTTCCCAAGTTAGGAAAAATATTGATAAAATACTCCATTTCTAGTGGAAACAAGTATCGAGGAGTTCCATAAGTAACTAAATTAGACCTATGGGATTTAATTATATGGAGTTTTATTATAGGATTGAACTACGATAATGTAGTGGGCAAGGTATAGCCCTACACTTTTTTTATACATAGATTTATATATGGGAGATGAGTTTTGTATCTCATATATTTGATGAAAATTATGACGTTGTGATCGGTGACAAAAGGATATCATGGAAATCAAGGACCAACAGAGACATACATGTATGAAATGAGTGGTATTTCAATTTCGAGATAGCTAGATATATACATGCATGAAGTAGGGTTTTGTTTTATTTACTCGATATGGATTCACTATTGTAATTTTTGTATTAGTTGTGTAGGCATGAAAAATGAGGTCTTTTTGTTTTTCTCTATTCTACAAGTGTTGAAAAACATAGTGTTTTTTTCAAAATGTGGAAAAAAATTGGTTTTCAACCCGGTTAAAAACACATTGTGTATTATAGCTCATGCATATATGATGGATACTAGGAAAGAACGAGTGTGAAATAGTTTTTAAAAATTTGAAGATGTTTGACCCTATAACAGGGCCACCCCCCTCTCTATAGGATTCCCCAACATCATGGGAAAACTTAGTTGTGGGCGAGGGGGATGCTTTAGAGAGAATAACTAGGTCTTCTACTTTTCTCATTTCATCTCGGTTCGATGGATGCCCCCAAATTATTTTTCATGATTATCAGATTTAGGGATATAAGTATAGATACAAATTTTCACTCCGGGGTAAGTTTGTGGGGACCTATGCCAATATTGAAGCTCTGGGGAGCTAAACACTAAGGAAATCGATACCAAGAGGTAACCTGGAATTTCTGACTCGACTCACGATTCTTTTGTTTTTCATTTTTTCGTAAAAGACTATATTATTAAGGTCTTACAGGAGGGACCATGGTTCTTTGGTAAGATAGTCCTGAAATTGGCCAAATGGACCCCATGACATTTCTTTAGAAATCCCCTTCCTAGGGCCTTTCCGGTGTGGGTTAGTCGCACTACCCTACTTTTGGAGTTTTGGGAAACGGATGTGATCCTTGGCATTGCTAGAGTTATAGGGACTCCCTTATTATTGATGCCTACACTAAGGCCGGATCCATAATGATCCACAAGAGATTTCGTATCACTATGTCTCTCGACATTATTGCCCATACCTATAACAAGATGGTATCAAAATATGGAGAATGGGTGAAATATTTGGTTTAGGAGGACAAAAATAGTTTATGTATTCATTGCACACATACAAGTCATAGGGTAGGTTGTTTTGATTCCCTAAAGGAATGGGCGCAGAAAGTCTCTTCTTTTATCTCTCAAGCTTATCTACTTGATAGAAAAACTATCACCTCTACTTTATAGGTGAATGGGAAATTGGGAGATAGACCTCTACCTTGATAGAAGATGGAATAGAGGGAAGGATTCGAAACAATGGGGATGAACATGGAAAAGGTTTTTCTGTGGGTGATATCGCGAGAAGGACAAATGGTTACGAGGAAATCCTGGCTTTCCCCGAGAGCATAAGGCATGGGTCGTGTAATGATGATTTATATGGTACCATTTCCTTACACTGGGAAACGATCGGGATCTCAATGTTGTTGGGGCGGATGGTATTAATTCAACCGATGGGTTTTTGCCTCTCCCACGATTGCTTGCAAAGACCAATGTGGTAAAATTTGAATTTCTTGTTTCAAGTTAAAGATTTGATGAAGAATTGGCAACTTTGGATCATATCGCTATACCATTCTATTATAGTGAATGTGTGTCTCTAGTGGAGAAGGATGTTTTGACTAACAATTTGGGTGTGATGGTTGAATCTAAAGAGTCCTTCGAATAATTAATACTAAAATTTGAAGAAGAGAAATTCTTGAATGGTAAAATTTAAGTCATTTTGAATTCTAATTCTCCTTTTGTCTTGAAACTAAAGTCTAAGGGTAGATTGACCCCATTCCTCTCAATCATGACTCTCTAAAAATCATTAAGGTTTGGGAGGCCTCGGTGTACAATGACTACTTAAGGATGACCTTCGGTATGCATGATAATGACAAGGATATGTCTAAGGAAGATGAATGCAATCTCATCCGCCATAGAAATTCTAAGATGAAATGATTCTTTGGTCCTTAGTTGTGTTACGGATTCGCAGTTGGGATGTTTGTTTTGTTGTTTTTATTTGTTCCTTAATATTTTATCTAGGTGTTTTGGCCTTTTTCTTGGGTAAGCACATCAAAAAAAAAACTTTACCCTAAATAGAAAAAACATAATGTTTTTTTCAACTCAGTAAAACCAGTGTGTTTTTAACATGTGAAAAACACGCTATTTTTTTCAAGTTGTTGAAAAACACGAGTGTATTTTTCAACATCTTAAAAAACATGCATTATTTTTTAATACTTGTTAATAATAACTATTTAATTTAAATTGTTAATATGCCTTCCATTTAACCAATAATATATATGAAATTTTACTTATATGCACAATACGTAAGAATTTGATAAGAAACCAAAAAAAAAAGAAAAACCATCCAATGTTGAAAGGAAAGAGATCAACCCAAATAAAAAAAGTGTCCCTCGCCATCATGCGGTGGTCCCCTGGGGTGTTCAAAGGAAATTTAATGTTATTCCTATTTGGATTAGGCTCCCAAATTTCCCTTTGGAATTTTGGGAACCCGAAGTGTTCTTGGGAATTGCTAGAGCACTGGGTGTGTTGATTGTCATTGATCCAACGACTAAATCCCGCTCTAGGCTTATTTTTTTCCGACTCTACATCAATGTGCCTGTTGGAGCAGTTGTGCCCAAACAAAAAATTTTAGACTCCTCGTTAGGAAAACGGGAACAAAGTATAGATATTGAACCCTCCTCGTTCTTTTGTTGACTGTGTTGGGTAGCACATTTTGAAGAAAACAATCGCAGATGTGATGCTTCACATGATACGTTGGAGGAAAGGAAAGGACTTGTGAAATCCCAACTCTCAGTTGGTGGACACGTCTGAAGAGGAGTCAGTGGCTGATGTGCATGACACGGTGGAGGTGTGTGAACCAATGTCAGGATCGCCAGATGGATCTGCACATCGTCAAGTGGTTATGTTTTCTAGCGCTATACAGACTGTTTTCTCTCCTCCTCCGGGCAACGATGCTTCTAGTGGCGGTTCGGTGGAGAGATATTATCAGGACTACCATTACGAAGATGCCACATCAGTGGATATAAATGAGCAGGGATTTCAAATTTTTAATGGAAACATTAATGTCTCGGCCTGTCTCGTATCAGTTGGTTAAGTGGACAGTTTCTCAGCTGGTGTTTTTCTAGTCCTGGAGGTGTGTGAGCCCTCGGGAATGGGTCGTGCTATGAAAAACTTTAAACAAATGGATGATGACCTAGATGTTCGTGTGCTTGGTGGGGACGTTCAACGCCATTTGATGGACTTGCATTGCGGGTTTGTGGTGGACCTTGTCTTGTGCTTAGATAGTAGTGCCTTGGGTGCATTGGGTGATGGATGTGTGTGGACATTGGTCCATTCCAGACGTTCTTCTCGGATGGATCATAAACGGTCTTGAATTTTTGTAGAGTCAAGTGCCTCTTTAGCTCTGGTTGGTTGGGTTTTAACTTTGGTTATTGTATTGGTAAGCCACCTGTAGAGGATTTCTCTGGGGTTTATAATTTCTATATCTTTCACTCCTTTTTATAATTTTTTTTTAATGGTATTCAAAAAAATAATGACAACTTTTATAAATTTTCCAACATCTTGAATAGTGATGGTTTATATACTAGCATACCTATTTCATATAAATATATGTAATATATGCGAGAGGTATATTATACATATATTTATATATTATATAAATATATAGGTGTCTTGTGAACTTCATCTCTCAACATATTTTACATGTCATGTATATATAGAACATAAATCAAAACATGACATGTAAAATATACCGAGAGGTGAAGTTGACAAGGTACCTATATATTTATATAATATAGGTATGCTAGTAGTAACTGCGGGAGTTGCATTATTCATGAAATAATACCTAACTAATTTACCTCATGATCATGATATGATGATGATTGTAATATTTAATTTATTTACAAATTAACATAATAATATCAATATTCACATAATAATAAAAAAAATATTCACGATGATGATGATGGCAAAGATGTTGATGGTGGTGGTGTTAATGGTGGTGATAATGATGATGAGGATAATGATGACAACGATGACAATGATAGCGGTGACATGATGAAAAAGATGACAACTATGTCACAATTTGTAAACCTTAAATCCTAAATATGCACTATAACAATGGTGATGATAATGACGATGATGGAAGATGAAAATGACCATGAATGTGAAGATGACAATCATGATCATGATCTAACGATGATAATCATGATGATGACTATGATGATGGGGAAATGAATACCTAAACATGTATGATAATGATGGTCACAATAATAATAATGACAAATGACAATGACCATGATCATGATAATCAAGATCACGATATGATGATGATTGCAATATTTAATTTATTTACAAATTCACATATTAATACCAATAATACTAATAATATTAATACTCGCGATGATGATGATGGTGAAGATGTTTATGGTGGTGATAATGATTCTGAGGATAATGATGACAACGACGTGGTATGATAGTGATGAAAATGAAAAGATGACAACTATTCCACAATATGTAAACCTGAAACCCTAAATATGCACGATAATGATGGTGCCGATAAAGATGATGATGGCAGATGAAAATGAGCATGAATGTGAAGATGATAATCACGATCTTGATCTAACGATGATTATATCGACGATGATAATCATGATGATAATATCATGGTCAATATCATCTTAATCGCCATCATTTTCTTGATGTTGTCATTTTCATCATCATCATAATCATTGTCATTATTTTCATCATCATCATCACAATTTTATTAACAATATTATTAATATCATCATCTTAATTGTTGTCATCATCACAATCATCATCATCTTTGGTGTTGTCTTTTTCATCATCATCATAATCATTGTCTTTATCATTATTTCCAATGTCATCATCGTTGTCTTTTTCATCATCAAGATCATCCCTACTCACCGTCATTAACACAATCATCATTGTCTTCAGTGTTATTTTTGTTTTCATCGACATCATCATCATTTTCATCTTAGTTGTCATCATCATCATCCTCATCATTATTATCACCACTATCGCTACCACCACCATCAATGTCATCATCATAATCATCTTCGGTGTTGTCTTTTTCATCATCATAATAATCATTTTCATCATTTTCACGATCGATATAATCATTGTCACTATCATTATCATCTTCGTTTTCCTCAGTATCATCCTCATCATTATTATTTCCACTATCACTACCACCACCATCATTGTCATCATCATCATCGTCATTATTATCATCATTTTCATCATCATCATAATCATTATTATTATTATAAAACATTATTGTTATAATTTTATTAATATTATTAGTAATATCATCGTTATCGTCATCTTAATCATCGTCATTGTCAAAATCGTCATCATCTTTAGTGTTTTTTTTCATTTTCATCATTTTCACGATCGATATAATCATTTTCATCACCATTGTCATCTTCGTTGTCATCATTATTATCACCACTATCATTTCCACCATCATCATTGTCCTCGTTTTATCGTCTTTGGTGTTGTTTTTGTTTTCATCGTTATCATAGTCATTGTCATCATTTTTTATGATTGATATAAGCATTGTCATCATCATTATCATCTTTATTGTCATCATCATCATCCTCGTCATTATATAATATATAATATAAATTTTAATTTATTATTTTAATTATTAATTTAGAGCATTAATTTTATTTATTTAATATTATTAAATTAGAAACCATATATATAATATAAATTTCAATATATATTATAAATTTAAATTATAATATTTATTATATAATTTTTTAAAAGTGAGGCCCCTATAAATATACTATTTTAGGTTTTTATGTAATTATTTAAAAGCAATATTATATTATATAATTTAGTATATTATATTATAATTATATTATTATTATTATATTAAGAGTAATAGTAATATGCATCATAAACGTCATCCTTATCATTATGGTTATTTTCATCTTAATCGTGGTCATTGTCATTGTTATCCTCGTCCTCGTCATAATGATCGTCATCGTCTTCGACGTGGTTGTCATTTCATCGTATTCTTAGTCATTTTCATCACTGTCATGATGAATTTAATCATCTTGACCATTATCACGATCATTATGATTACCATCTTCTTGATCATGGTCATTCTCCTACGCCATCATCACATCCTTGATGACAATTATGTAATATTAATTTTATTTAATTTACTTTTATTAAATTATAAACCATAGATAATATAAATGATAATATATAATATACATTTTAATTTATATTATAATTATTAATTTTATTTACTTAATATTATTAAATTAAAAACCATATATAATATAAATGATAATATATAGTATAAATTTTAATGTATATTATAAATTAAAATAATAATATCTATTATATAATTTTTTAGAAGTGAGGGCCTATAAATATACTATTTTAACTATTTTTGGTTTTCCTTATATAATTTTTTTAATTATTTAAAAGTGATATTATATTATATATATTATTATATTATATTATTTATTTAAAAGTGAGCCCCCTATAAATATAATATTTTAGGTTTGTCTATATATAATTTGTTAATGTAATTATTTGAAAGCGACATTCTATTATATAATTTATTATATTATAATATTTATTTAAAAGTGAGGTCCTATAAATATAATATTTTTAGTTTTTAAGCTATATAATATTCTTATGTAATTATTTGAAAGTGAGGGCCCTTATAAATGATAATATATAATATAATACATTTTAATTTATATTATAATTATTCATTTTATTTACTTAATATTATTAAATTAAAAACCATATATAATATAAATGATAATATATAGTATAAATTACAACAATAATATCTATTATATAATTTTTAGAAGTGTTGGCCTATAAATATACTATTTTAACTATTTTTGGTTTTTCCTTATATAATTTTTGTTAATTATTTAAAAGTGATATTATATTATATTATTTATTTAAAATTGAGGCCCCCTATAAATATAATATTTTAGGTTTTTCTATATATAATTTTTAATGTAATTATTTGAAAGCGATATTCTATTATATAATTTATTATATTATAGTATATTATATTATTTATTTAAAAGTGAGGTCCCTATAAATATAATATTTTAGTTTTTCCCTATATAATATTCTTATGTAATTATTTAAAAGTGAGGGCCCTTATAAATATAATATTTTAAATTTTCCACTATATAGTTTTTAAATTAACAAATTAAATTACTAAAGTTTGTTTTACATGTTTAAACAATTTATTTACTTTAATTTTTAAATAATTTACTTCCCCACACTCAAGAATTTAACAAATTAAATTTACTAAAGTGTTTTTTACCTTTAAATTATTTAACTATATAATCTAATTTAAAAGCCATATTCTTATGTAATTATTTAAAAGCGAGACCCCTATTCTTATGTAATTATTTAAAAGTGAGGGCCCTTATATTTCACGGGCACGACATTAATCTAATTTAAAAGCCATATTCTTATGTAATTATTTAAAAGTGGGGGCCCTTATATTTCACGGGCACGACATCAGACTCCTCAACTCTATATATATATGAAGATGCCTCTCGGCATAATAAATAAATTTCACAAGTTTGATAGTGTGATAGGGAAACAATTATAGAATCCTCTATATGTATTCGAAATTGTACTTGGGGTAGAGGGTAATATCCATTTGACACTATAAAAAGGTACAATAAAAAGGTGGAAAACTTGTCTAAGAAAAAAATTAATAAAGGTAAATTATTTAATGAAAATTTATTATTCATAATGTATGGCACCACATATAGATGGGAGACTTTTAACCTAGTTCGGTCTACCACCAATACAACCACCATTGATCATTCTAGACCATAAACTATGGCATAGTATGAATATTTGGAGTAGAGTGGGTCAAGAAAACCACATGTATATCCCAATTTTGTGAGCATGATAGTCCCTAAAACTCATGGTAGAAGGTAGAGAATGAGACTAGTGATACAAGTAGTGATAGAGGCTTAAAGGATAGAGTGTCGAAGATAACATTTTTGACAAGGAGTCTTATGAAAAGGTATAACCCTACACTTTTCGTTATACATAGATTTATATAGAAGTTAAGTTTAGTATCTCATATATCTGATGAAAATGATGACATTGTAATTAGTGGAAAAAGGATATCATGGAAATCAAGGACCGAAAGAGACAAACAGGTAAGAAATGAGTGTTATTTCAATTTCATAGAGCTAGATATACATGCTAGGAAGTAGGGTTGTATTTTATTTTCTTTGATATGGATTCAATATTTTAATTTTCCATATTGGTTGTGTAGGGATGACAGAGATGAGGTCCGTTTAGTTTTCTCTCTATTTTGCACATGTTTAAAAACACGGTTTATTTTTTATTTAAGGATAAAGGTTTTTAGCTAGGACCCTACCCAAAAATAGAGCCCAAATCCGAGATATTGATAGAAACACATAAAAACCAACAAAGGGATATAAACACTCCGATAAAAAAGGAAAGAAAAAAAAAAAGTCAAACAAAAACAAGTTGAAAAGTCAGCAAAACAACAACAAGAATGTGGTAAAACAATAGAAATAAAACCCACTACCCAAAGGAATCGAAACCAAGAGCAAAAAGAATCAAGGGAGTGCTTTAGATACATATAGCCTTTATCTCTCTTCCTCATGATTACGCCACATTGTAGACTCAAATGATTGTGTTTTCTCTCCTAGATTGCACCATGTTCCATCCATCGTCGAATTATCAGCAACTCCACCCCCAAATGTTGAATTGATATATTCTCTATATTTCTCACCCTCCCAAAAATTGAGTACATTGAGGGATTCCATATTAAACTAAGGATGAAGAGACCTAAAAATGGCATCGAAGAGACTTTCTCGAAGGAATTCCACAAAACCACCTCTAGTTTGTCTAACAAACATTGGTTTTAAGCCAAAACATGATGTGAGATTGTAGTATCCAATTGGGAAACATGCGCGTCTCGAGCCCTTTCCATGTTTTAATTTAGTGGATTCGATCGGTAAGAGTATTCCCTGGATTTATCAAGCCACGGATTTTTGTGGATTTTGTTTTTCAACATGTGAAAAACACACAATTCTGTAACCTTTAGAAAAACACATTTAATTTTTTCAATACTTACTCATAATCACTATTTGGTTGAAAATATTAATATGCCTTCCTTATAGAAAAGAATATATATTAATTTTTTAACATAATCTCAATACATACTCTTATAGTAACAATTTTAAAAGAAACAGAAAAAACTAACTCGACATAATAATACACTACCTCCATATGTGGGCGATGCCAAAAATTGTAGGAGTGCCCTGTTTGAATAGTGATCTTTAGCAAGGAGGAAGAGGGACAACGAATATACCTAAGCTTTATAATTTGTTCTGTGATTTCATCCCCTAACTTGGTCAATATTAAAAATTCTTCTTATGATGACCTTTCAACCAAAAAAATCATACCAAATATCCATAAGCAAAAATTTTTACATCCCCAGAGAGCAATTTGATTTCACGGAATAGCCAAACTCCTCAAATGGTTAATGGACCAATTGGGAATATCAAATTGTTAATTAAATATTAAAACAAAACCGCTTTGTTCAATCCAGTTCATGAACATATTTGGAGAAGATAGTATTTGATGGCCATAAATGGAAAAAGGGTAGTCATTATTTAAAATATGATAAAATCCCTAATGCATGTTAGTCTGGATAGCACAGGTCATTTAAAATATCTACAAGGACGCCCCTCCTAGTTTATTTGCAAGAAACATGGACATATACACATACGCGATGACTATTCTCCAAACATCATTAGTGGGAATTCATTTATTTATTAGCAAACATCTGTTTACCAAACAACATCAAGATAGGAGGGGGTAGATTGAACATCAGTTGAATGAGAATTTATAAACAAGAATTAATGAAGTATTGCGAGAATTAATTTGTTGATGGACAGGATGACAATACTCTTGATGCATCCCCAATTCTTCTTGAAGTACTCAATGAGCTGGGTTTCCTCTTTGATTGTTAATGAAGTCTTAAGCTATTTGGAAGGTGTAATCTTCATGCGTCCCCATAGCATACATGATGGTACCTAACCTATCAAAATTATTCCTCCTTGAATTTTTATGTCAACTTGTATACATTTTTTCACCCATGTCCCGCGTACATGTTGTAGACATAGAAGTACACAACGCCTAAAAATAGTCATGTAAAAATGAATGAGAACTAGAGATTTCCATTTGGAAATTTAATAATTTAACATGATTGAAATATATTATAGAAATTTAACTTGACTAATTACTTGGATTTCATCCAACACATTAGCCATAATGAAAGCATTGATCTTCCAATTAGATCAAAGAAATCTTCCTCGATTACGGACCTCTCGCCAATCAATAGTAGATGTCGTCAATTGTATTCTTCGCTGAAACATTCCATGCTAAAAACACTTCAGCCTCTTTCTCATCAATAACAAGCAAGGTATATAATTAGTACTACAAGAAAAAAGAGACCAAAGGTTAGCATCGAGTGTAATATAATAGAAAGGGAAGAGTATTAATGCTACATAAATAATGAGTCTTTTCAAACTTCATTTGGATTACTTATGCCATATTTATTCATTGCATATGTTGAATCCATTGAGATTAAAGAATTATGTGAATGTTGTATGATTCTCTCACATATCCATGGTCTTTGCAACCCCATAATGACTAGAACAATGTTTACACTAGGCCATGTGACAGAAGAAAAATATGTCCCTCTACTCTGCATGTCATAAGTTCACACTCATGGCATCATCAATGTGATTTTGAGACCACTTGTATTTAACTCTTTTCCATGCATGGAGAACATAGTTTTTGTTAGGAATTGGTCCCTCTTGTTTAACATACTCGCTAAGAAGGGGTTCTCTATATGTTTCTATTATACGGTGTCCACAAGAACAGCCACTAACAAAATACACTCAATGTAAATTTGTGATTATCTTGATAAGTGTGGGGCAATAGAAACATGAGGCTCATTGGTAGTTTCATTTACACCATGAAAACACTCACCATCTACATCACAATGAAACAAATCATTGTATATTATAATTACAGCTGCCATTCTCCCATAAATCACCTTAATAATGAAGTCATTGGAAACTCCTTTTCTTTTATGCCTCCTCACTCTTTTACCTATTGGCACATTATTCCTTTTTCCATCAACACCATATGCATGCTAATAGATGCAATTAAAAACATTAACATATTCCATTTAAGTTGACATCAAATGTGACATAAAAATATTTATGAAAAGCATTTACAAAAAATAGTGTTACATAAGGTATGAACCAAGAATATGTCTTTGTTGTATAGTCATTGTAGTGAACTTTATCAAAGACACTAAGTTTTGTGCAAACAAAAGTATTCTCAGCACTTTCAATGGAACCTTATATTGATAATTTGATAAGAAACAGAAAAAAGAATAAACCACCTAATGTTGAAAGGAAAGTGATTAACCCAAATAAAAAGTAAACAAGTAAAGATTATTACAAATATGATAATAAATAGAAGAAAATTATTAAATGAAATTATAGTATAATCCCATATAAAATAAGTAACATCTATATTAAAAATATGTGATAGAGAAAACTAAAGGCACATATACATCAACCTAGTTTAGCTTAAATTTACCATGAATTTGTACATCTTTGGACAATCTATATATATTAAATACACATGAATTTTTTTGCACATATAAATGGATGACCTTATCTATTAATCACAAACTTGGTAAGGCCATGTTCTCCTCCAATCAAGAAATCAATACCAAAAGTGCTAAACATTATTAATTTTTTGATTGGTGGAGAGACATGGGTCCTACTAATTTTTAAGTGGTGGATATGGAATGCCAATATAAATTTAGGGGCATCATTTAATTCTTCATGTATTTCATCACAAGGACAATAAAATAGATCTTGACACACAAATAAAAAGAGCATGACCTACTTCCTTAAATTGCAATGTAGTAACAATAATCAAGCTGCCTAAGTAAACATATTATTTTAACCATTACTATGATAATGAAAAAACAATTATAGCTTGACAACATTTGGAATGGTGGTGGTATATCTAATAAATTCCAAAAAGCTATAGTGGGATAGGGGAACAACTATACAAACCTAGATATGTATTGCAATATTGGACATAGTGTGGAGACGGTAATATCCCTTGGACACCATAAAAAGGCATAATAAAAATTTTGTCGACTTGTCTAAGAACAATTAGGAAATTTAAATCATCTAGTAAAGATTATTATTCATAATGGATGGCACCACATGTAGTTGAGAGAGTTTTAACCTAGTTCAGTCTACCACCTATACAACCTCCATTGATCGTTCTAGACTATATAGTAAGGCATACGACAAATATTTGGAGTAGAGTGGGTCAAGGACCACCACATGTCTATCCCAATTTTGAGAGCATGATAGACCCCTCAAACTCATGGTAGAAGGTAGAACATGAGAGTAGAGATACAAGTAGTGACAAAGGCTTAAAGGACAGAGTGTCAAAGATAAAGTGTTTTTACAAGGAGTCTTACTCATGATAATCCAAATACATATAATTTTTCCTAAGCAAGGAGGAAGGGGACCACTAAGATACCTAATCTTTATGAGTTGTTCCATGATTTCATCTTGTGGCTTGGTCAATATTAACAATTCTTCTTATGATGACCTTTTAACCAAAAATCATACCAAATACTTAAGCAATAATTTTTACATCCCCATAGCAACTTGATTTTATGAAAAATTCCAAACTCATCAAATGGTTAATGGACCAATTTGGCATCTCAAATTGTTAATTAAGTATTAAAACAAAGCACTTCTGTTCAATCCTGCTCATGAGCATATTTGGAGAAGAAAGGATTCGATGGCCATAAATGGAAAAAGGGTCATTGTTATTTCAAATATGATAAAATCCAAAATGAATGTTATTCAAGATAGCATAGGGCATTTAAAATATCTACAAGGATGCCCATGCTAATGTATTTACAAGCAACATGGACATATACACACAGGCGATGACTATTCTCCAAACATCATTAGCGGGCATTCGTTTATTTATTAGCGGACATTGGTTTACCAAAAAAATCAAGATAGGAGGGGGAGAAGATTAAGCGACAAAGGAATGAGAAATTATGAACAATAATTAATGAATTATTGTGTGAACTAATTTTTCTTTGGCGGGAGGACGGTAATCTATAGTTGGTATTACCTAGTGTTCCACATGAGAAAATTCAAATGTGAAACCAATTTTTTTGGTACATGAACAAGTTGGGACACATCATATACACATCATGTGAAATAGGCGAATGGGGTATGGTTTTTGGGTGTCATCTTATGAAATGGATAGAAAGCCGGTGCATTTTATCGGGAGAATAGTCATCGCCCAAGTTTTTAAAGTCAAAGGAAACAAATGGAGGTGGAAAGTTATCGTCTCAAGTATTATGGGATCCATGTTTAAAACCTAGGCAGATTTAAAAATTATATTAGGAACAATCCAAAATTTTAAGCACACCAAAACATGACATGTGGCTCCTTACGAGAAAAAGCACACCATATAGCCTATTTAAGTAGTTCTTCACCACTCAAGAACACTTTTGCATGATTACTTGGAACTATTTTAATGCCCAAAATGCATACAAAAAATACATTTAGATCCATTGTTCACTTAAATGGTACATATCAAAGAGGGTTTGATAACTTCTAAAGTTATAAAGCACTTATTTTAAGTATGTATGGAACAAAGACTAGTTTACACGCATTTGAAAGTGACTTTAGGAACTAAGAAGTACATGAAAGTCCATACAGATGTACTTTTGGAACCAAAATAGTGACTAAAGAGGCCATTTGGAGGAGTTGGGAACCATACAAAAAAAAAAAAAAGAAAATAAGGTTTAGGTAGACTATATAGGAAATTTTTCAACATGATAAGGTGCCAAAATGGCATGTGAGAACAATTATTTCTATAGTTTCACTCAATGAATGCAAACATTTATTCTTAATTCAAAATTTCATCTTACGAAAACTCTTACAAGGCCAAATGACGACTCGTGAATCAAAATGTGAATATTGTAGTCCCATAGATGAAATTTCTCTATTTCGCATGATGAATCGGGTTATGAAGACAATTAGAAAACTAATGAAAAGATGAGCTAGTAAAATGTTGAACAGGATAAAACCAAACTAATGATGACAAATTTATCAATATGGATTGTTTATACTCAAAAACGTTTTCTACGCATTTTAATGCATTTTAGCGCAATCTTCGAGCGGTGTGATTTTTCTATGACAATAGCTGGCTCTTTTGAAGACATGGCTGGGTGAAGCACAAACAAGACATAACTTAGACTCCATAATCTGAAATTGTTTCATTACTAGTGCCTTATCAATTGTATATAGAGTCAGGCTCAACACAATTTTTCACTAAATTTTTTTATCAAGTTGTATTTATTGAATACATACAAAGACACTAGAAAAGAAATGGTAAAAGAAAACTTTGCACAAGGAGAAGGATGGGAATATACAAGTTTCTACAAATCCAACAATAGGATGAGAGAAATAGGTACCCTTACATTCTAGTGGGCTAATGATGCTCATCTGATCATACCAAGACTCCATGACAACTCCACATGGCTTGAGAAGAAAAAAAAACGAAAAATGCATTCTCAAACTGATACTACATAGAGAATTCACTCAGATGCAATGACTTCTCTAACATAAGGATTAGTAATCCAGTATATGAAAATAATAATAGATCGTCAAAGAGGGCTGTTATCTTCGTAGTACTCTTCATCTACTGATTTTGTGGGTTGCATCCATTTGCCACATGGACCTTGGATGAGACCTTTGTTCTGTTTCTGCCACCAATTTGGCGGAATTTCATGTTTCTCATTCAATAGATCGCAGCTCTTGTTCACAAGAGCATGATCTCTTCCACATGAATTGAATGGCTTGTTAACTCCAACATAGCCGTCTAGCAAATGCAGATAAACCTCTAAATTATGAAAGTAGGAAAGATTACAGGTGTAAGCAAGGTATGGAGAAGAGTTATTCTCTAAGGAAACCTCCATCCCAACATGGAAGTATGTCCAGGAAGCCAGTGCAGAAATTTGCTGAGAAATCCCATGTTCTCGTTCATAACGACTCCGGGCACTTTGGGAACCACGTCACTTTTGTTCACAAACCTCAAAACTTTGACTCCAATCTCCTCCACACGTTTAGCAAAGGCAAGATTTCCTACCCTTGGTGAGGCAAACGCAAACACAGTGACCGGAATATGATCGTCAAAATGGACACAGTTACGCATTTGTTTAACATCATAAGCACACAACGTTGCAAGAGCAGCACCCAAGCTGTGTCCAGTAAATGTTATGCTTAAATTGTCAATCTCATTTTCGTAAACATTGATTAATCGCCTCACTTCTGCAAGTAGTAAACCTCTGGTACTGATGTTCACAGTATTTCCTTCAGAATCTTCATGTTGACGGATGGTTGACGTATAGCAGCTCAGGAATCCTCTCTCAATTCGTACCACTTCACTTGTAATATGGTCTTTGACAGTTCCTCCACATTTATAGGATAATCTTGTGGGTACAAGAAAATCTCTGAGATCTTGTATCCATTCTTGAGTTGTCTGGGTTCCTCTCCATGCAATCACTATATCTCGTCTTCCAAGTCTCCTTATCTCATTTGGATCAGTGGAAACTGCAACAAAACCTAACCAAACACCGTTGTCTTTGGGCTTCTCACCAAAAGCTGGTTTAGCATATCAGTATTAGAATATATATATTTAGTGACTTGGTAGCCACATTCTGGAATACCCATCTTTTCAAATAGGGCAGCTTTATTGTGGTAACAGGTGCCATAGTATTTGGAATAAGTATCACCATCAAAGGCGTCATAGCAAAGCTGGGCAAAATCTCCATATCGGAGTGCTTCAGCTTTGAGAAAGCAATCCATGGGATCAAGCAAATCTTTCCAGTCGTTGGCACCTTGGACATCTCTCCAAACATCACACAGTTGAGGTTGCCTTCCTTTTCCATATCTGACGATAGTGGCAATGATGATGATTTTGTTTGGGAAGCTAACTTATCAGCTGAATCCTCACATTCTACATGGGGTAAAGGAAATACAACCATATATAGACAATCGGCCGTGCTACTCCATCACACAAACTAGAACTTGATTTTTCCAGCCTAACATTCCCGTTATGTATTAGACTTCGAAAGCTGACAAATTAAGGCTTTGAATTTTCATTACCCTCGCGAATTAGCAATCAACGCACATCCCTGGCTTTTGCCGACCTAACCTTCAAAGTGAAAAAATTATTGAGATGCAGAACAGTTGGCAATAATTTATTCCAGCCGCCCCTATTGTTTGTATTCTCCTAAAACTATTATTATTATTCGGAAGGCGTCATTATGATCTCATTCAACATTCTGATTATATTTTTGATGCAGGATTTTGATTATTATTTGGAACGCATCATAACGGTCTCGTTCAGATTTAATATGCGGGCATTTTGAATATGAAAATTTCGTTGAATGATTAAATTTTGCGAATAACATAGATTTTAGGTATTAAATTTGACTGCCAACCTACCTAACAATTTATAGGTGAGGATAAAATTGTGGATTTTGCAAAATAGTGCTAATTATAAACTATTATTAATAAATAAAATATATCAAATTAAAACATATATTTATTTAATATTTTGATTATGTTTTCCTGATTATTTATATAGTTTAGATTAAATTTATATAAACATGAAAGTCATATGTGATATTTATTTCAAAAATTCACTTGTATTTAATGATTGAAATTATGAAAAACATCTAAGCCATCAAATTTAACTTTTATTTATGATTATGAAATGTGATGTGTGTGTTAGCAATATTTTGTTTTGGCATTGGAATGACTATCAAGAAATGGTAGAACGGAAGCTATTCACAATCTGTTATCCCACATTAGCTGGTTAATCCTTCTTCTTGTTTGTAACTGACATAAACACCTACATATTGTTACCCAGTGGTTGATTTTGTTACAGTTTTAGATAAGAAAGTGATAAATTTTATAATGAATTTTAATACTGGAATGATTAGCAAAATATTTGAGAATGTAACTTTTAATTAGAAGATTTGAAAAGGTAATTGTCGTTTTCCAACTAAAATAATTTCGAGATATTATAATAAACATGAACTGCATACTATTTTCCCTCGATTCTTTTGTTTTTATAGGTTTGTGGTTGTATTGCATATACATGCATCTTTATTTTCATGCACGTCTCAAATTAATTTATTTTGGTATGCATATGAAAGAATGTGAGTGATGAATGGATATTTATAAAAGAGTAACACTTAGTTTCATGTGCCATCACTATGCATTGTTCCCAAGGTTAGAAATAATGGCGGCATAATCTTCCTCGTAGGGTTATCAAATATCTAAAAGCCAAATAAAGTTAGAACCGTAATTTTAGCTTTGAAATAAAAGCAACCTAAAATAATAGTTTGGTATTAACGCTCAATCTTTTATAAATTTGTAACAGTGGTGGTATATATAAAATGTAATATATAATTTTAAATTAATAGTTTTTTTATATAGGCGATTCAAAAGACATTATTAGAGCAGTTATATTTGTATAGATAATAGTTTATTAAACTAGCAATCGCATGTGTTTCATGAGATGTGAACGCCGAACGGTATATGTTATTTGATTTAGAGGCATAGTTATTACTTTTGTACTTGATGTTGTTAAGGGGTTTGAGTGATGTTGTAATTGTAGAAATATAGTTGATCCACTTAATTTGAAGGTTGTTTCTACATTTCAAACTTGTTATAAATTCGTACATGATTACTTGTGATACCGTTTTCGATAGTTAATTAATTTTATAGTTGATGTTGTTAGTTGTGCATCGGTTGTTCAGTTGGTGTTTTGTTGGAGAAACATTTATTATACAATTGATAATGTGTGTGATTGATAGTTGTAGTGTAGGACTTTAGTTGAATCATTACATTGAAATGTTGTATGTGTACATTTAATTATGTTACAGATTCGTACATTTAAAGTTGCTTATCATATTTGGAAACATCAAATAAATGAAGGTATACGTATACGTAATGAGACATGTATACGTTTGCAGTATTTATATCATGAGTGGTAGCCTTTAGTGGGCAATTTTAGTTTCAATAAACATGATTACATTTGATATCCCTTGAACGATTGTGCCACTTTGGATAGAAGAATTGTTGAGTATAGTAGTAGCGGAGGTGCTATGAAAGCAGAGGGTAGTATTTATGATGGGTTGAGTGATAGTAGTCTTGCTTCCTCCTTTCTTCTTGCTCCGAGTGTTGGTACGTGCACCATATTTGAGTATCTCTTGAATGAAAAAGTAGGTGAAATGCATAGATTTGCAAGTGAGGGAACTCTAGAGAAAGCTGTGAAAGTCAGACCCTGCCTTTTAGTGGTTCCAATGTCGACGGTTGCTTTGTGCAAAGTAAGTCCTTGCAACTTGTGGATAGTTAATCCTCCAGGCCATTTTAATCAGCAAATGTCTTCGATTCCCTCTCAAAATAGGGGGTATGGGAATATGTAACGGGTTGGAGGGATCCCAACATGGGCTGTAGGAATTACTTGCGTAAAGAGGGTTGTCCAAAACCGGTGGTAATTTCCCGAGGTCACCGAGGAGGAGGATTGATCTGTTCCCAAATTCAGATGTTCTTGAGTGTGGGAAAACTTTGTGGAGCCTACTGTCAATTTTTCTTAGCAACTTTGGCCCGATGAAACTCATTTCATCAATAAGAACATATTCTATATGTTTCAACAACTCTTGAAAAGACGATAATGCACTACCTTCAAGGGGTTTCAGTTCTTTGATTGGAATATGCATGGTTGCATGGATTGTGGATGCGGAGATGTTGAATGTTGAAACACCGGTAGGGGCTAGCACAAGTAGAGGTGAGGGAGATGTGGTTGATGTTGTGAATGAATTCCATATTTTATTTATTAGAAATGATTTTCCTATGCTAGCCATTCCTTGAATTATCATTCTTAGTGGAGGTAGAAGGGTTTTGTTTGTTGAATGGTGTAGTATGGTATCAAGAGCTATTTGTTGTTCTGCAGACAAAGGAAGTGTGGATGATGGTGGTGTGGCATGTATGTTGTTGTTAATTGTGTCTTCCTTCTCTCTCTCGATGAATGATGAACCAGTTATCTGCAAATCATGGGGAACGTCGTGTATGGTCCAATTATTGTGTATGTTGAAATCTCGTTTCCCCAACATTTCAAGACTATCTAGACCCATGTTGTTTCTGGGGCGAAGTTGTGCAAAAACCTGTCATTCTTGCAATGGTTCTTGTTGAATACTGCATTCGGGCTCAGAGTCAGAACTAACATCTGTAGCAAGTCCTGTGTCTGCAGTAGTGCGTAGAACATGCCACGGTCTGTAGTTGAGCTTGTACATGTCCCAAGTACCGTTGATGTCATGTGGGGTTGAGCCAAATTCAGATGCAATATTTCTGAAAGGCTTGTATAATAGGAGTTCTGACCAACAGAAAAGGTCATATGACGTTGATTCTTGAGAAGGGACTTCCACAATTCTCGGGTGGATCCGAACAATTGCTGGTGTCGGTCACTTTTTCCATTTATCACCTTTACGGTTCTTGTTGTAGCCCCAATCTCAAGCAACTTGAATAAGTGGTAGGTGTTCCATGGTTTTGGATGAACTTTATATGCATCCAAGAAAGCGGTTGTTTGTTGTGCATCGGCATCACTTTCAACGACACGTCTTAGAATCTTTTTCCAATATTTAATGATACGAATATACGGCTGCACATAACAAGTGGCATTTTTTGCAGCATGTGGCATGTTTCTTGTGCGCTTATGTCATGTTCAACAACGCTTTCTGTGAGCATTTTACGGATCGTGATATGTGCTGGAGAATCTGCGTCTACGTCTCTTGAAAATCTGGATAGCATTTGGTGATATGTTTCTGAACGTTGCTCGGATTTTGAAGCATATTTTGCAATATACTTAAGAACGGCATGGCGTGAAAGTACCGGTTGGCAATTGACATTTGCTCTCCATATGTATATCATTGTTTGATTGTGGATGTTCAATTTGTCATCATTTCTGGAAGGGAGGTACTTTATTTTCCCATCACTTTCAATGTGCAAGGAAGAAGTAGGTTGCGTGGCCCAAGGAGCATTGTACCTACACTGCAGCTGTGATTGCTTTCTACGTAGACATGTCTTCTCTGAGGTTAACCTTCACTTGCAGGTATGTAAGACACGATACAAGTAATTAAGAGATTGCCATACAGTTTTTGCAGTGCACGTTGAAAGCTCAACCTTGCTAAACAAGTAACAAAAGTTGAAAGGCTGAGAAGAAATGAAATGTGGATTATATTGAATAAAGAAGGTAGTATGTAAAGTAAACAAAAACTTAATTTCATGCCCTGAAAGCCTTATGCTTGACTGAAATATTTGATTTGTGAATTGCTCATTATTTGTTTGGATGTGTAGCTGCACTTGCGACGGGTTGGAGTGGAAGGGCGACCTGATTTAGTAAAAAGGTCCAACACGAAGGGACAGGACTGGAAATCCAGCACAGGAAAATGCTCCATCAGAGGACTCTGGTGATTCATTTGAAAACAGTGGAAGTGCTTTCAGGCAAGTTGAAGATGGCTCACTTCCAAGCAAAATTGTGGGGTCCTCTAATGACGTCAGTGAACATCTTGAACACAGTGCAAATGAATCTGTTGACAGTGAAACACTCACAACGGCTATGCGTCTACCAGAAAAATATGGGACATACATTTACCCTACTTTGCTAAATGGAATTTTCATGGAATTAATCAAATATATAATCATTGCCACTGCCCTGATGGAAGTTATAGCTCATGAATGTTCATTAGCTACCTGTTGTTCTTCTTGTGTTGTTGAATTGTATGGTCTTGGAACCAAGACCTCTCAATTTGTAAGAAGTGTTGGTTTACAATAATGTATGTGAATAAAAATGAATATAGCATATTCCTGGACAGAGTACATTATGTTATGATTTCCTCCCTCTCCTTAATCATAATCCAACAAGTATATATATTTATCCTATGTTTTAAAGTCATCTCCTCATGTTCATGTATACTTGAAGAGTGTCTTTCGCAAAAATCTATTTTAATTTGGCTCAATCTCTACATATCTGTTAAATCATCGAGTACCATGCAACATAGAATAATGCTAGATGGCATGCGAGACACTCTTATGGAAACAATGAAACTGACTCAATTCTTTAATGGTGCATCAATGTATCTGCTTGATTATAGAAGTTCAGTCCTTTTATAATGACATGATTATTGTTGGGGGAATGGTATTATATATCTCATAGAATAGGTAAATATCCTTCCGTGTTAGGGTCCTTCATAACATCTAAAACTTGCACTGCTCACCATACATCAGAAAATCAAACAGTAATCAAGACCATCTAACATCTAATGGAATTGCACCATTAGTCTGAATATCACTGAAACCAATAAAGACTAAATAAATAGATTTTATAATAATATGCATCATCATTTACATATAACTCAGAAGAAGACAACAAACAGTACATAACTTGAGAATCTTCCATCATCATAAGAAAAAATGCAAAACACAAAACACGGCTCTTTTCTTTTTCAGATAGATAAGCGTACTAATATGGCCTACCCTAAAGTTGTTATTGTTGCTAGTTCCTCGCACTCATAAGCACTATTGATGTTCCAATACTTTGCAAGTCTTCCATCCATCTTATGTTTTAAAATCATGTAAGCCTCAACTGACTTGCAAACCTTGCCGTTAAATTACCCATTTTAGCTTTAATTGCACTCCCTTTTGCTTTAATTGTTATGGCTTTGTTTACTTGTTTAGGATTTTATCCTTATTTATGTAGGCTTCCTTCACATCATGACAAATTTGTTGTCTTTTAGTTTGCCTTTTATAATATTATAGGAATTGCAATTAGTATGGTTGAAATATAAACTGCACGAGTTACAACAAGAATTTTCCCACCAAATCAGAATACTCGTTATATACAATTAAAAAATCTTTATTTGATGCAATCAAATCTGATTTGTGAGTGTAAATCCGATTACAATTAATTAAATGTTGTTAAATATTATAGTGTATGATTAATTGCAAAAGTACCTTCCACTTATGCACAAACACACGAATAGAATCTTCAACGAGTTTATCATTACTCAAAAACATCAAAGTCTGGACATATATTAAATGGCAACAAGAATCATCACGATAAAAAAACTAATTATGCAACCGCGGATTGCTAAGTTTACTATGGCTGCCCACTGCGCCCCAGTTTTTATCGATGAGATTGTAACTGGTGGGCGAAGAGACATCAACTTGTAGACAATGTCAACTTTGGAAACTAAACTAATAAATCATTCATCCCAATTTTCTCCGAATCTGCCACATGGCACGCAAAAACCAGCAGCATCTTTCCAAGCACTGTGGCCCTTCCTTCAACTCTCTTCATTTTGTCAAGTAACCAAGACAAATCTGAAATCAACCCTCAGTCGATATGTGTATATAGCCCGTCACAAGTGTTCTTCGGAATATCAGAGTATTCAAATCCAAGACAAAACCCAAAATATCATCTAGGTTTCCTCGATCGATTACGATGAATTACAGAGCTGTTGAAATCGTTGGGATTTAGATTAAAAAATTCAAACAAGGAGGGATGTGAAGTAAACCCGCATCTAGCATGAAAAAGTGAAAAATCAAAACTGGTAAAAATAGCCGCAAAAAACGAAAACGTCAAACAAGCCGTCGTAACCGTCAAAACGGCCGTCAAATGTAATTGCTTTAAAAAACGTCGAAACGGCCGTCAAATTTAACTTAGTCAGAGAAACGTCCGGAGGTCCTTTACCATAGGGGGAACGCCTTCGGCGTAGTAAAAATTTATTTTCTACGCATTCTAGAAGTTTTTTTTTTATGGATAATGATTTATAGTGATTTAGTAAGATGTTTTTCACTAATTCTTGCACACATAACATTTGTTTTGGGTTTTAAATCTAATTTAGAATAAGTTTCTTGTGTTTTGAATTGTCGAGTGTTTCTTTTTGGTGAAGGTTTTAATAGAAAAGATGAATATTCGTGTTTCACATTTATATTGGAGTATTAAATTAAAAAAACACTATGATAATAATTGTCTTAATGCTCCAAATTAAGCACATCTTCAGGATAGAAGGGATAACCTCTATTATTTGTATTACCATATTGACCTTACAATGAGTATTATGGAAGAAATTACATAGTCCCATTTACCATTTTAGTTGTTAGAAGAATACATTTGTAATGTAATTTGTAAGTATTTTAATATTTAACTATTATATCACAATTTGCTTATTTACATTTTAAGGCTTATAAGTTAGCTCGTATGATATACTATTCATTTATTAAAGGTAAACCATTAAGTTTTTTTTTTAGTGAATGTACAATATACACCTATAATTTTTATTTTAATAGACTAATATATCGACAAATACATTGTGACAATGGAAATGTATATCATCATCTAATATGACCTAAGAAGATTGTATACCTCTTAAGACCATGTCCACTTCTGAATGACCTAGTTAGTGACATTTGATGAAGAAGTGATTAAGAGAAAAGCATAATTCTAGAGCATGGGTCAGATCCTCTACTTCAAATATGTTTGGCATTAGCTGCCAACCTACATTCTTGGAGCTTGATGCAATGGGACCTTTTTTATAAGAAAAAGTTGACATCTGCCCCTATGCTATAGGCATTTTCATTATAATTTTTTATTTAACATGAGACAAAGAAATAATTTTCTACAAACTTTAGGATTGTCGATCTTACCATCTTCTTATGAAAACATGGTGTCCCTCTTTCAACTGACTTACAAAAACCTTCAATATGAATATTGTCGAGATTAGATTGCCCCACCTTATGCCATAAAGTTAGAGAGAGGATGACCTATTTTCCATTGGAAAGGCTTTGGGTAGGTTTCGGTCTCCAATCCTAAAACTAAGAAATACATCCACACAACCTTTGCTTTCATCTTGGTGGATGTAAATACCTCGATCGATCTCATGAATACAATTAAGCCTTAGGTTCAAGACATAAATTGGAAATAATTGTTGGACTATGAAGGGCTCCACTTCAAATGTATGAAGTTTTTAGCTATGGGGAAATTTCTTTAGATTGTCGAAAATTAAAATGCAAGTATAGTGGAAGGGGTTTGTGGTTGAAGGATGTCTTTACTATACATCTTGTGGTGAAAGGAAATTTAGAAAGTGATTTTGAATCGATTAAGAGAAAAAATTTAGAAGCTATAATTCTGATTGCATAATTTAAAGAAAATAATGAGGAAAAGAAAGAGTTGTTACAGCCATCACTTGAGGAAATTACACTTAGAGTAAGAAATTTGTATAAGGTGTAACTTGAGGCATGATCAAGGGTGGTAGGAGAGGGACTTGAAGGAGTGTAGATGGATTTAATATAGGATGAACCAATGGACTAATTGAAAGGAGGTCTAAGATGTCATGATGGTTCCCATCATATGATAAAATTGAAGTTGTTATTCTTGTTTCATTCGAATAAAATTCTCAAGATTGGAATTTGGGGGATAAAAGGAGAAAATGGAAAACTGGAATGTTACTACATTCTCATAAATTAGATTGGTGGTTATGGTTAAACCTCAACTATGTCTTATGAAAGTTTGGATGTGACTCCTATATCCATAATTAGACCATCACTCAATGTTGGATATTTTTGAAGTTATATTAGGTGTTGGCCACATGTTTTTAAGTAGTTTGATGTGTTTATTAGTTTGATTTAATTATTTTTAGTTTCTATATAGATGTTATGATTATTTTTTTCTTGTTCGGATGATATTAGATAGTAGACTTTTGTGTCTTTTTTGGTTGTATGGGCCTTGTCTTCCATTTCTTTCTGTAAGGGTTGAGTTTTGTAATAGAAACTCACCTTTACCAATAATGAATAAAAAAAATTCTAAGAATAAAATTAAAAAAATAAGTGTTGTTTTATGAACACCATGAAAACTAATTCTTGGGGATGAACATTCAACATATATAAACCTGTAACAATTTGATTACATTTTTTGAATGATTCAACTTTTCTTATGCTTATGATAGTAGGATCTAACATGTTGACTAAAAATGTTTTATTTTCACTTGGTTGGTATCCACGTTGGAAGCCTTGGTAACGATCAATGATGATAATATCTATGTCACTCGCAATACATTATACTTCCCTCGGTTTCTAACCTAGGTATTCTTGTTTATATTTGACATACATGCATGCCATTTCATTTTATTATCAATTGATTTTACTATAGTTACAAGATAGGAAAGGAATAAATTATTATAGTTAATCTAAGTAGTGGAATGATTAGAAACCTTACTCATTAGGAAAAGCTGTATTTTAAATAACGGGTTTGAAATGGACTATTCATAGGGTACAATATCATTTTATAACGAGGCCAATCTCTTCGTATACCCTGATTTCACATAATGTTTTGAATTGAAATGGACAATAGGTAGAATATGTTATTTAAAAAAATTCTTATTATTGAACCATGTTCAATAGTTGGTGTTTTCATTGATATCACGTCGCATTGATGGTAAAGGATGAGTGAAATGTTATGTTGGTTGGTGCCTTTGTAAATGGTGTTAAGTGGTCTCAAGATGGTTTATTGAACATTCAAGATGGTTTCAAGATGTTTTGAGGGTACTACAACCTTGGCCATTGATATTGGTGCCCATTAGAGGTATGGAGATGGTTGGTGTGCTTACCTCATGTGTCATACAGGTTGTAAATGATGTATCTAGAATGTACAAGATCTTCCGGACCATGCATCGAGGTTAGGTGTTGTAAGTCACAATTGAAACTAGCTCATTTAGACCTAGTTCTAGAGCATAATGAGGTGTATGGGCACGTGCGAGAATGTCATGAAAATATGATGTAAGTATGGTAGGATACTCTTAACACTTCCTAGAGAATGTAGGAGCATCTCTGAGGATTAATTTATCCCTTGGAGGAAAAATTCAATGTTTCACTAAAACTACCTTTTAGAACTAGCGGTGAAGTCATGGAAAAATTAGTTTGGTATGGACATTATAGGGTTATTTATAATAAAAAAATCTATGGATCATATAGAGGGAGGTTTTTAGTGATCCATGTTAAGTGTCATTAAATTTTTAATAATATGGATCAAGTTATACAAATATCGACTAAAGTGAGAAGGGATAAACTGTGACCTATCTTATTACCACTCAAACAAAATTATCAAGTCTCCTTATAATAAATCATAACAAATAATTTGTGAATAGCACTCCAATAATGAACATTTGAAAAAACATTTGAGTGAAAATGGATAAGGGAAAAAAAAAATTCTTTTCATTTTACTAACAAGGATTTTCTCTCCAATCCTCCTCCTTGAAGAGGTAGGCATAAAATGAGTTAATTTTACTCCAAATAAATTGTACAAGTTGTATCAATTATTCAGGGTTTTATAATACTCTTCCTAAGTCAAAATGGTGGCATCCTTGTTCTTCATTATTTCTTTGTTTAAATGCATGTGTTTGACCCTATTTTGCAAGAATTTAGTTGTTCTACCTTATTTTAAATGCTCCGAGACAAATATCAAGGTGTGAAAGCTTGAAGAAGATGAGGTTATAATTTTCATGAATTTTTTTAGACAAGTTCCCTATATATTTTATCTGAACACAATTCATTCTTCTCCTCTACTACCAAAAGGACTTTCAAACTAAACAAGTCATGGTGCTTGAAGGAGGTTTTTGTGAAGAATCATGATTTTGAGTTGAGAAATTAATGTAAATATATTCTATAGGTCCAAGAGAACTTTTTGATATTAGATTTTTCTAGGAAGGTGGTGTGAAGGCATAGTTTCCACTTCTCTTCTATTGTCTATAGTTCTAACAAAGTGGTCTAAAATTTTGATTTATTATTTGTTTTTTTTTTCTCCTTTAAAACTTTTCATTCATGATGGTGAAAGTGGTAAAATTGCGTTCTTGAAGTGTATATTCTATGTTTAATCATGAGAGTGAAGATAGGCTAATATAAAGACTTAAAACCAAAACTACTTATTGGTACCTTGTGAGACATTGTATACAATGGACTAAAAATGCTTAATCTTCAAGACCAAAATATTTTATTTAGTGATTGGAATTGATGTGGTAAGTTAGCCAAGTTAATGTTCTTCTAAGAAAAGTGTTTCACAAAATTTGATAGAGAGTTAACCAAGAAAATCATCTCATTTTGAAGACTTATTTGGTTCCTAGAGACAATCATGTAGGAATGAGACAGTAAGTCTAAAGTCATAAAGTTATCCATTCAACTAATGCAAGAGAAGGCTTGAAGGGGAAAGTGAGAACCTCCATTGAAGTGTTCATACAACATTTTATTGAAAAAGTGTAAGAATTAAGTGTTTTAAACTTACAGCTATATTCTAGGGTTTCCCCTCAACACTTTGTTCCATAAAATGTGATAAAAATTTCTTTGAATAAAGTCTTAGTTGTTTCTCCGCTATTTGGGATTGGGTGCTTCCTTGCAAGTAGGTGCTTGTGAAAGCAGTCAAGTCGAGTGATTGGATTTATATTCAAGTAGGTGCTTGATTTTAGTTTATATTGGGTACTTCAAAATTAGAATGCGTACTTCAAGTTGAGTGGGTGCTCAACATATGGTGAAATCGTTACAAATTTATAAGACAATTGTCCAAGCTAGTTCTCTGGTTTCATTGGGTTTTTTTCCCTTTATGGGTTTTGCACATTAAATATAGTCTGCTCATGTGCTCATGTGTATTTTTTTATCTTTATCTCTCATGGCTTGATATTCATCCTTCATCATAGTTAAGATAGTTTAACTTTGTATATTTAAATAAGCGAAGTTTGTTTGAAGTTTAAGTGAGCATTGATTCACCACTCCTCTCAGTTCCTAGAATTCCTAACAATTGCTATCATAGTAGGTTGTCTTGGTACAAGTTTAAAATCTTAAGAGGAGTTTGTTAAGGAAAAATCATCGGTGGTCAAGATGAAACAATCTGAAAAATACGTATGATATTTCTCAATCCCTTATTAATGAATTTAATGTGGAAACCAAGATCATGGAAGCCAATCATCTATAAGAGCTCAATGAGGTGGCATCGGTTTGTTGTAAATGTGTTAAAATATATAAGAGACAAGGAACATGCTTATTTCAAACATGAAGAATAATTGAAGACCCTAAAGGATGAGCTAGAATAAGCTAAAGATAAAATGATGATGTATTAAAGAATTGTGAAAGTTCAATCAATCTTGATGACTTGTTAGGAAATCAAATACATCCTAATGACAGACCAAGTTTGGTTCTTAAAAGTGAAAAAAATATCATAAATTTCAGCATAATTCTATTCATGGTCCATGTCAAGTAGCTATCAAAGCCAAGGTTGAAAAATGTGATAAACTAAGTGTAGAGTTGAAGAATCTAAGGGAAGAACTAGAACAAGAAAGGAAAAAGGAATTGAAGGGTGAGTCAATCCATGTATCATGTCAAGGACATTTTGAATTCAAGGAGAATATTAAAGAACACGATAAGATCATCGTGAAGCCAAATTGAAGTATATTCTCAAGTAATTTCCATGCAATTTATTTTTCATGCCATGGTTTTGGACATAGGGCTAGGGACTGTGTAAGGAAAATAAACAAATAACACCCATGGAGATATTGTAGGACTGAATATGAAAATAATGGATTTTGTTACAACTTCCATGAGAGGGGACACATATCCAAACTCTTTCTTGAAGAACATATGAAGAAATACTAGATAACTAGAACACCTAGAAACAAGGGTTGTATTGTATGCTTTAAGTGTAACATATATTGTCACTTAGAAATATGATGTGATAATAGGAATCACATCTACAAGAGAAAAGGATAAAATCAAGATCTCTCCTATAGAAACGTCTAAGGAATAATCAAAACTAGAAAATGAAGAGACAAGCTCAAACAAGGCATGAGGAGGTAATGATAAATCCAAGAAGAAGAAAGAAAATTCTAGTGCAAGTGATGAATAAATTCCACCTGAATTTGTATTAGAATCAATATATGAGATGCAACATGAATTTTGTTAGGAATTCATTCAGAAAGTGAGGGCTTAGATGATGAGGTTGTTACACCACAAAATGAAATCAATAAAATCGTAAGAGCCTAAGGAATAGAACGGAAATAATTCATATCACAAGGTTGTGTTCCTTCTCTAGGCTTTTAGAAGGCATATATTAGATAAAAGAAGCAAGATCTACTACTCATTAGTCTATCAAACAATAAGTCAAGGTCTTCTCCATAACCATGTTGAGTAAGCAATAAAAAGTATATTCTTGGAAGTAAATTTTAATAAGTAGATGCTATTGGAAGCCCTCATTATGTTTCCAAGGTATGTCAACTGAAATGAATTTTTATTTATTCCCATGTTTAAGTGGTAGTGCCTTTGAAGCTCTTAAATGTTTTTTGTCTGTTCATGTAAAGAGAATGTGATAAATAGATTTTAAGGTCATTATTATCATCCTCAATGGTGTCGTATTTGACTCATGAATAAATCGAACTTATTAGGTTGTATTCAAGTAATAAATTTATGTAAGATAGCACAAAATTGAAGGAAAATGTCTTGATTCAAATCTTTGAGTCCTAATGTGAGTTCTAGTTGTGGTAAGAATGTGTGATTGTATTGAGAGAAACAAATTAGGTATGTCAAGGTCTAAAATGATGTCAAATTTTCTCTAAATAAATGTTTCCCAAGTATGCATTATAACCCATATTATCCTTCAAGTGTTCAAAGTATAAAATTTACCCTATGATTTTTGTTAAGTTTAATCAAGGTGTCATAGTCAAGTTAAGTTCGAGCCAAGTTATAATTTTTATGGTGTTTATGATGTTTATAATGTCTATAAAAGATATCCTTCTATTGTAAATAGATCATAGAGTGATATTGAAGTTTGTTATGTGAAAAAACACAATGTTTCGCATATGTAAGGATATTAGTTGCATAATATGTAAGTTGGGTGATTACATTCTCGATCATGACTTTAGTTATGATAGGAAGTATCAAGTGCAATAGTTACCATAATAAATTAAAGTCTATTTTATATTAGTTCAATGAAATTTTTCTCTCAAAACATGTTCCTCAAGGTGTTGCAAATTCATTAATGTATTTTCATGCTCATCTTAATTGCGAAAAAAATTGCTCTTACTCTCAACGCGTTTCATCATGGAGCAAGAGAAGTCAATTTTTTCTATTACTTATAGTATAAGAAGGAGGTTTTAAGTGTGATTTTTGTATTGGTGAAGGTTTATGTTACATTGACTTGATAAATCCTTGATAATGGAAAGCAAATTCTAAAGGTAAAACATTGTTTAGAAATCAGTATATAGTGAATTCAATATGTAACAGTGTAGATCCATATGCAAATCCATATGTGAAGTAACTAATGACTTGTCAAGAGATAATAAAGGAACACAAAATGTTTAAAAGCCAGGGGATATGGTGTAGACTATGCATGTTGTCTTATTTTTCCACTCAAAACCCTAGGCACACTAGCACTTCATCCAGATGAATCTGAATGCTCACCTGAAGCACAAAAAGTAACAGAGCCCTCTTTTTACACCAAAATTTTCACGATGTTAGGATGAACATTCATATACTCCATATCCATAACAAGTAATTAAAGGAAAAGGAAAATAAGAATCAGTTCACAACCATGGTGCACAATGAATCAAACAAGGATCAAGATCATATTTACCATGCAATAACCATGAATAAAGATATCAAAAATTAGTATCCATTCAGAATGATTCATTATATTAATTTATGACAAAACACAGAAGTTGAATACACCATAAGTATCCTCAAAAATTCACGCGCACCGTAGTGCCCACTTCCCTTCGACACCTTTTTTATTATTAGATATTGTTATACGCCCTTATGGATACATTATAGTTTCTTTGATTTAGCCTTCTAGTATATATTAGAGATACTGAAATGTTATTGATTTGATTCTTATATGATGCTTATGGACTACTGGAGACATTTGATGTTGATATTGATATACTTTTGACATGGTTATTTATCTATAATTCTGACATGTGATATATTTAGTCATATTGAGTAGATCTTGATAATTGGATTAATGTGATGATCGTTTTGACATAAATGAAATGTGGAATAGAAATGTGCTAGAAATTATAAGTGATATCGTATTTGCATAGATGATATTAATTCGTATATAGTTGATTTCATATTTATATTACATATTTGACATGAATGTTTTAATACGGCCACGAGGCCGAAGGAGGTATCCTCTATTTTGCAAGTATATTATATTCACAACAACATCGGGGAGTGGAGACCAACCACATCAAAATTCGAGAAGAATTCAACTAGGGTCACCATGGCAACATGTAATTGTGTGTGTGTTAGAACTATTGGTTAGGAGAAAATTGTGACCTAGGGGTCATGTGTTGCTTTGTTTTAATTTTTCCCTTTCTATTATGTTAGTATGTGTTTTCCCTAGTAGTGAAAATTATTTGTTTTATTATTTAGATTTTTGGATTTGTGTTTACCCCTTTATTATACATGGGTTGTCTTTGTCTTAATTAAGCTAATTTGAATTTTTCCTAAACTTATTAAATATGTGACCAAAAAGGAGCTCATTTATTTAGTCTTGGATTTTGTGTTGAGTGATGTGTAATTGAGTTTTGAGTGTAGCACATTCTACCCCTGATGGGAAACTCGAATTTGGCCTTAGAGGCCAAATTTGGAAGCTTGTGGGACAAGTCAAACTTTTCCCACACCTCTTAAATGCCCATGCCAACCCCACCTATGGGTTGGGGGGTCAAATTTAGGCTCTTTTAGGTGTTTTTGGGGGATAAAAAGGTAAAATGTTAATTGTAATTTCTTTCAAATATTTAATTTTGTCCTTTGGGGGAGTGGGCTTAGATGGAGTGTGTAAGGTTCTTGTCATTCCTCCAACCACTTATTAATTGTTCATTGGAATATGAGGTTGACCAAGTGATGTAGAGTGGAGAGGAAATGAGGTGGCATCCTACTTGGAGCCACATCATCCCTCCCTCTCCTTTCTCTATTTATTGAATTCTTGTTGCTTGTTTTGGGGTTGGATGATCATTTTTAGTCTCTTGAATTTTTGGAGAGTGGGAGTATTTCGAGAGAGTTGTGGATTTTTCAAGCTTTGTGGGTGCTTGCTTGATCTTTGGAGAAGCTTGGAACTTCATAATTGGAACAAGCTCTACCATAGAGAGTTAGGAGCTTCACCTTAGTCTAAATTTTGCTATTTGTTTTATTGTATGGGTGTATATATGTTGTGTTGCATGTTGTTGTCTCTTTGATATGCTTGTTGGGTATGGGTAGAATGCCTAAGTTGGGAGTGGGAGGAGACTATGGGGAGTTTTCTTGTAGGAAGGCATAAGAGATCACTTTCTTGTGGAGGAGTTTGGGTTAGGTGCCACATCTAATATGATGAATGCTTACATTTCTTCTTGTTCTATTATGAGGGAGCCATAAGAGTTTTTGAGGGAGGCATAAGAGTGTATGGAGGTATAAGAGGTACTTCAGAGAGAGGCATAAGAGTTGATAAGGAAAATTGTGTTTGTATTGGAGGCTTTTAGGTGGGAACTCATTCCCATTAGGAGGCATAAGTGGCCTCCCCATAGGTCTTACTCTTTTGGATTTCTTGATAAGCCTTATTATATTGTTGTTTTGATTGTTTTCTTGTTGTTGAGTTGTTATTGTGTTTGTGTGAAAAAGGAATGAATGTGAAGTGATTTTTTAATTATTATGGAAGATAGTAGTTGCCATGAGTTGAGATCTTCTCCCATTGTAATGTGGTTGGGGCTCGGGGGCCAATGAAGAAGATGGCTTCTCTTCTCCATTGGGTATCTTGGTTGGGTGGAGAGCGTTGCCTCTCCCCCCATTTTGTTATGAATCAAAAAATCATGATGGAGCTTTCTTGTTGGTGTTGAGGAGCTTGAAAGTTTTTTTTTTGAGTCCTTGAAGAGTTTCCTTCTTGGGAAAAGCCTTCTTGTTTGCCACTCAAAGTGGAAGATTGTAAATTTGGTTATGTTTTAAAAGAAACATTGAAATACAAGTTGTATTGATTTTTACTATCATAGTTGTGATGTATGTGGGAAGGAAAGACTCTTTAGTGAAGCATGTTTGGATGATGAAAGTATTTTGTTCTATTTTAAAAAAAAAAACTATTTAAAAGTTATTAGTTCGCATTTCAAGATTCATGGAGAAACTTTGTTATATTGGTTTGCGTGAGTGGCTGGAAAATTGTAGTTTAAAATAAAAAGAATTGCTACTTCTCTTGTATTCCATTACTTTTATGAATTACTAAAAGGGTCGTATTTGTTTATCCTCTTATAGTGCTTGAAAGATGTTTTAAAATTTGTATGTTGAAATGGAGAGAACTTAAGTATTAGTGATCTTTTACTTGCAAAAATAAAAAAATAGATCATCTCCTAGAACTCAATTGACAATTGTCTTTTTACTTGGTTAATGAAGAAATTAATTTCCAATGCTAACTTGTAATTTCCATTTAGAAATGATTACAAATCTACAAAAAAAAATGATTAAGCAAAATGAATCTATTCTCTCCTACTTCTTATTACAATATCAAATTGTATATATATATATAAAAAAAAAAAGATTTTAATGCAAAGACTTAACTTGCTAACATTGGTACATATGAATCCATTATTACTTACCGTAATCTTATTACCTTGTGTATTATCATATTAAATATTATTAATATTAATCGATTTATTAATATTAATAATAGGGTAATATTAAAATACTATTAATCTTTATTATAAGAATCTAATATTAATGTCCTATATTTTAATAAAAGTACCCTTTTAAGTCAAATATTGTTGTTGAAATATTATCATATTTAACTATAAAAATATATATATATATATATATATATATATATATATATATATATATATATATATATATATATATATATATATATATATATATATAATGTTAGATATAAATTATAAGTACTAAATAACATAAGTTTTAGTAAAGGAAATAAAAATAAAGAAAGAAAGAAAAGTATAAAAGCAACCCTTTTAAAAAAATGCGTGGGAGATAAAACTCTTACTAAAGTTTTATTAAATAAAACAAATTAAAAAAAAGGGAAATTTATAAAAAGTGCGGACCGCACTTTTGGGTATTGTTATTAGTGTAAAAAGGGGGTGGGGTAGGTGACCCTCCCCCCAACCCAACTTATCACGAATACCAGATTTAGCGGCCCCAACACTATTAAAACCTACTCTTTTATTACTTTAGCCTGTATATGTATATTTTTTTAGTGATGCAGCCTGTACATGAAGTTGTATCGTGGCCGGCACAATGCATTATATATATATGATCCTTAATTATTTTTATTTTAGTATTTTTTTTTGAATAAAAAAAAGGGGGGTTGCAAGAGGAATATAAATTTATAAAAAAAAATATTTTTGTAAAATAAATGCATGGGGTTTCTAGATTTTCCCAAATGAGTATACCCACAAAAAATATTCTTGAAGATGCAAATAAAATATTCTAATAAATAAATACATAAAATAAAATAATACCCACAAAGGGAAAATGAATGGATCTATAATTTTAAGCATGAAATCTCTTCAAGGGAAGCTTTCAATCCTCTTTAATGGCCTCCCTGGCTCCTCCTCCTTCTACTCCTTCCTTAACCTACAAAATAAAACAAGATAAATGAGAGAGTAGAATTAGAAAAAGAATATATTGTAAGCCATAAGGATTTTTAGGGTTGCTTTTAGCAAATCTAAATCCAAGGGTGGAGAAAGATTGGATCTAAGGGTGTAGAGCACCCTACATCACTTAAGTGATGGGGTATTTAAATGGGAATGCTTTAATTTAAAAGATGTGTGTGTTGTGTTGAATGTGGCCTAAGGGGTTACACTAGGTTGTGCACCCCTTTCCTTTTTAATGAAATAATATAGATATTAAGGAGCTTGATTTAAAACTCAAAGGATATTTAGTCTTGTTTAATATAATTAATTTAGAAGGGATTAATGGGGCAGGACATGAAAAGCAAATTGAGAAATATTAAAATAATTATTGAAGCTTAGTAAGAGAATTTAAAAACGACTTTAATTTTGGAAATTGAGTCAATGCTAATCAGTCGTCATTTTAGTTTGACTTCCTTGAATTATTTTTTTGCAAAACGTCATTATCAAGAATTTAATTTTAATCCCGATGAATTTCATTGTCGTTCCCTCTCAAAAAAAAAATTATTCCATAATTTTTCCATGTTGGTTATCGAGTTTATTGTGTTTTTTGTGAGAAGAAGCTGGCAGCGTTATACTTATATCGAGTTGTGGGTTCAAAGCTGGGGACCCTTGGGCACACCTAGAAAGCATGAAACATGAATATTTAACCTAGTGTAAAATTAATTCTTTTAAATCTAGAAAACCACAATGTTTGATAATTGTACGAAATAGAAAACTTAGAAAACTGAAACAGACCTAGAACAATGAACTAACTCTCGCCTTGATCTATGTAGGAGGTGCGGATTAGGCGAGGGACTTTTCATATAGACCTAGATATACCACCGCCAGAGTAGGCTGTAGTGGCCATTCTACCTTAGATTTTATAGATGCTTCAGGACGTCAATGCCTCCATACATGGAGAGCCCTTAGGAGGACGATTTGCTAGACATGGTATAGAGCTATCGGACAGAGGCTCGAGGCATCCCTCGACACAATGAGGAGTACGGGGAAAAGAACTTCCACGAGAGTTGGCTAGGGTAGAGTCACCACAGAGAGGGCATGGACACGGGATCTCGGGACATGGGGATAGAATCTCGGGACATAGGGATAGGTCACTGAGCCCAAGATGAAGGGAGGAGCATGCGAGAGAGACCTAGGGTCGTCGGACATCAGAACAAACCATATCGGGAGATCCCGAAGCTACGCTCATCTCACTATTCGGATGATACGGGAGGTTTTCGTGGTAGAGGCCTGGTTGGTGAGCTTGAGTGGATGCTTCAAGCTCTGTCCTTTTACTAGCAACATGAAAGCTCGTGTTGCGATCCATCTTCTAAGGGATGGAGTAGAGTCTGGTGGAGGACTGAGGAGAAGAAGCTCCATGTTGATTCAGAGATAGTCACCTAGGAGCTGTTTGAGGAGCGTTTCAGGAGTAGGTATTTTCCCAGGAGGTTTATACAAACAGATAGACAAGTTTCACGACCTCTGTCGGGCAGCATCGATGATATAGCCGAGTATTAGAGTCAGTTTTGGACCTACTCCGGTATGTCAACTATATGTAGATGAGTAGGTATAGGTTCATAGGCTCATCTAGGGCCTGAACTTGGATTTGGGTGGCACGGTGCACATTCACTACCCACAGACACTAGCAGAGGCCGTGGAGAAGGCCTATATTGTAGAGGATACATGGGGGAAGATGTAGCAGGCTAGAGATAGATTTTGGAGTTGTGTCGAGCAGATGGAGGAGGGTAGGTCGAAGGGGTAAGTTCCTCCTCCATGGGGTGGATAGAGTTCAGGATAGGCTTCATTCAAGCCACCATAGCAGCAGCAGCAGTAGTTCCACCCACCTTACAGACCTCCTCAAATATTTTATGTGCAGAGAGGATGAAGTATGGGGCCTCCTCCTAGGGGTCCCACCAGGACACAAGTGTGCGGTGAGAGCTCGGTCAGCAGAGCTCGACAAGCAGAGACCTCAACAATCCATAGCTGGATCATCATGATCCACAGCTCGGACATCTAGAATATTGTTGGAGATGCTGCATCCCCTTTGGAGGGGACAGACAACTATTATGGTTGTGGTGTTATTGGAAATCACTGGAGAGATTGCCCACATAACTCTAACAAGGGTAAGACGAAGAGCTCAGAGCCTACTGTTGGAGATATGGCACGGAGTCATCGAATCTAGCAGTGGTCGAGAACCACCAGGATGAGCACCAGAGTACCGTGATTGAGATGATAGGTAGTATTGGTGGTGTTTCCGCCTCTATATTATTTGATTCTAGTTCTTCTGATTCTTTTATTACACCATCCTTAGTAGAGCATTGCAGGTTAGTGGTAGTTAGGCAGGGCCGTAGTTGGGATGTTGAGATGGCTTCTGGAGCCAAGATTTTTGTAAACTCCTTAGTTAAGGAGTGTGTAGTGGATTTGGGATCCTTCACCACTACCTCGGATCTTCAAATCCTTCCATTAGGATCTTATGGTGTTATTTTGGGCATGGACTGGTTGTTTACTCACAAAGCTAGAGTGGACTATTACCATAAGATGTTGCTTGCATAGATGATCTTGGAGTGGAGTCAGTGATATCAGGAGTTAGGAGACTCGTTTCCATTTGTACCATCTCCGCTATGTAGCTTAAGCGGTGTGTGCGACGGGGTTGTTAGTTGTATGCTGTTATGGTTAGTGACAGATCGGAGGATGAGTCTAGTGGACCATCCCTTGATGACCATCCCATCTTGAGAGAGTTCTGATGTGTTTCCAGGAGAGCTACCGGGGTTACCTCCCCCACATGAGATAGATTTCCACATAGATTTTGTTTGGTGCAAGCCTATCTCACGAGCACCTTATTGGATGACTACTCCTAAGCTATGTGAGCTCAAGTTGCAGCTTGAGGGCCTTCTAGAGAAGGGCCTAATACATCCTAGTGTATCCCCTTGGGGTGCACCGGTGATCTTTGTGAAGAAGAAGGATGGATCTCTATGGTTGTGTATTGATTACCATCAACTGAACAAAGTAACGATCAAGAATTATTACTCACTTCCACGCATAGATGATTTATTTGATTAGATGAAGGGGGCTATAGTTTTCTCTAAGATAGATCTTAAGTCAAGGTACCATCAGCTCAGGATTACGGAAGTGGATATTCATAAGACCATGTTCCGTATGAGATATGGCCACTACGAGTTCACATAGTGGTACCTTTCGGATTGACAAATGCCCCCACAATGTTTATGAGTTTGATGAATGGGGTATTTAGGAATTTTCTAGATCACTTCATGCTCATCTTCCTTAATGACATTATGATTTACTCACATACACGTGAGGATCAGAGGAGCGCCTTGCGGGTTCTTCAGTGTCTTCATGAGCAACACCTTTACGGGAACTTGGAGAAGTGTGTGTTCTTTCAGACAGAGGTGCAATATTTGGGCCACATAATTTCTGGGGAAGGTATCACATTTGATCCTTCCGAGATTCGATCCATCATGGATTTTCCACCACCCACTACTATGACCAAGGTGCGCAGCTTCATGGGCCTAACAGGATATTACAAGAGATTTATTCAGAACTTTTCTCAGATTGTGCACCCATCACTTCCCTTCAACGAAAAGGGAAGAAGTTTTTATGGTCAGATAGATGTGAGCAGGCTTTTAGTACACTAAAGGAATGCCTCACAACAGCACCTATTCTTGTAGTGCCAGATCCTTAGTGTGAGTTCTACGTTTGCACTGATGCTTCTTTGGTAGGACTTAGAGATGTGTTGATGCAGGAGGGAAAAGTAGTTACTTTTGAGTCTCACAAACTCAAATACTATGAGATCAATTATCTGACTCATGATCTTGAGCTTGCAGTAGTTGTACATGCCTTAGTGTGGTGGAGACATTTTCTTCTTTGCCAGAGATTTACACTCAGGATTGATCACTTGAGTCTTCGCCACCTCTTCACGCAAGCCCAATCTCAATGCTCATCAGTGGCGTTGGATGGAGTTGCTTTATGAGTATGACATGGAGATAGAGAATGTGAAGGGGAAGGAGAATTTGGTTGCAAATGCCTTGAGTAGATGGAGACATGTGGCTATGGCCACCTCAGTGGGCACAGATTTACGGAGAAAGATTTTGTAGTAGCTTCCTCAGGATAGTTTCTACCTTGCAGCTAGAGCAGAGATTGAGTCACAGAGACCCCTTGAGGGGAGATTTGATGGATTTTCATTAGAGGAAGATGGCATTCTCAGACACAGAGGTCGGATATATGTTCCTAGTGATGGAGAATTGAGATAGGACATTTTGTCAGAGGCTCATCATGTGCCTTATTCAGCCCATCCCAGAGTGAAGAAGATGCATGCCACCTTGAGACAGTTGTATTTTTGGAGGGGACTTTAGCAAGATGTGGCCTCATTTGTGCCACACTTGCTTAGAGTGCTAGAGGGTGAAGGCCGAGTATCGCATCTAGCTGGCCTTCTCTATCATCACACACCGGAGTGGAAGTGGGACACCATTTCCATGGAATTCATCATTGGGTTACCTACGTCGAGATACCACCACGATGCCATCATGGTCACGGTGGATAAATTGACGAAAGTAGCTCATTTTTCTTTGGTGAAGACCACCTATATAGCCAAGTGCAGTGGCATGAGTATATCTTGATGAGATTGTTAGATTACATGGGATTCTATGGAAGATCATTTGTGACCATGATCCTTTATACACTTCTCATTTCTAGACCACCATACAATATGCTCTCGGGACGAGGATCAATTTCAGCACAAGCATATCACCCCGAGATATGAATAGGACGAGTGGGTGAATTAGATCCTGGAGGACATGCTTAGGATGTACGTTATGGATCACCAGTTGAGATGGGAGGAGTATCTATATTTGGTGGAGTTTTCCTACAATAATAGTTTCCAGAGTTCGATAGGCATGGCTCCTTTTCAGGCACTATATGGCAGAGAGTGTAGGACACCTCTTAGTTGGGATAGGATCGAGGACATGGTTTCCTTGGGCGTATTATTACAAGATATGGGAGCAGCAAGTTACCTTGATCAGACAGAGATTACAGGAGAAGCAGGACATACAAAAGAAGTATACGGACCAGCATAGGATAGATCATAGTTTTGAGGTGGGCATGAAGGTGTTTCTTCATGTCAGACCGCATAAGAGCCCTATCCATTACGGAAAAGTTTATAAGCTTACCTCCTAGGTTTTGGGTCCCTTTGAGATCTTGTTTCACCTCGGTCCCTTGGCCTATCGTCTAGCATTTCAACCTAGCTTGTCTCGCGTCCATAATGTGTTTCACATTTTTGTGCTTAGGAGATATATTTTTATCCTTCTCACATGCTAGATTGGACCGCATTGCAAGTACAAGATCGGGGGTAGGTGATGGTAGAGCCCGTACACATTTTAGAGTGCGGGACCGTGGGCCTTCGTGATAGAGAGATTGACGGAGGTTCGGGTCTAGTGGGATAGATATGATGAGACTGCAGCTACTTGGGAGGATGCGACTTTACCATGAGTGTAGTTTCCAAACCTATTTAGTGACTTCTAGTAGGATTTATAGTCTAAGGGGAGGGGATGTAGTGCCCACCTCCCTTCGACACCTTTTGATTATTAGATCTTGATACTATATATGCACTTGTGGATACATACATTATAGTTTTTTTGATTTAGCATTCTAGTAGATATCAGAGATACTGAACTATTATTGATTTGATTCATATATGATGCTTGTGGACTACTAGAGACATTTGATGTTGATATTGATATACTTTTGACATGGTTATTTATCTGTAATTCTGACGTGTTATATATTTATTCATATTGAGTAGATCTTGATAATTGGATTAATGTGATGATTGTTTTGACATAAATGAAATGTGGAATAGAAATGTGCTAGAAATTGTAAGTGATATTGTATTTGCATAGATGATATTAATTCGTATATAGTTGACTTCAGATTTATATTGCATATTTGACATGAATTTTTTAATACGGCCACGAGGCCGAAGGAGGTATCCTCTATTTTGCAGCTATATTATATTCACAACAACATCGGGGGAGTGGAGACCAACCACATCGGAATTCGAGAAGAATTCAACTAGGGTAACCATGGCAACATGTAATTGTGTGTGTGTTAGAACTATTGGTTAGGAGAAATTGTGACCTAGGGGTCATGTGTTGCTTTGTTTTAATTTTTCCCTTTCTATTATGTTAGTATGTGTTTTCCCTGGTAGTGAATTTATTTATTTTTATTATTTAGAATTTTTGATTTGTGTTTACCCATTTATTATACATGGGTTGTTCTTAATTGTCTTAATTAAGCTAATTAAAGATGTGACCAAAACGAAGTTCATTTATTAGAATTCATTTAGTCTTGGATTTTGTGTTGAGTGATGTGTGTTTGAGTTTTGAGTGTAGCACACTCTACCCCTCATGGGAAACTCGAATTTGGCCTTAGAGGCCAAATTTGGAAGCTTGTGGGACAAGTCAAACTTTTCCCACACCTCTTAAATGCCCATGCCAACCCTACCTATGGGTTGGGGGGTCAAATTTAGGCTCCTTTAGGTGTTTTGGGGGATAAAAAGGTAAAATGTTAATTGCACTTTATTTCAAATATTTAATTTTGTGCTTTGGGGGAGTGGGCTTAGATGGAGTGTGTAAGGTTCTTGTCATTCCTCCAACCACTTATTAATTGTGCATTGGAATATGAGGTTGACCAAGTGATGTGGAGTGGAGAGGAAATGAGGTGGCATCCTACTTGGAGCCACATCATCCCTCCCTCTCCTTTCTCTATTTATTGAATTCTTGTTGCCTGTTTTGGGGATGGATGATCATTTTTTAGTCTCTTGAAGTTTTGGAGAGTGGGAGGATTTTGAGAGAGTTGTGGATTTTTCAAGCTTTGTGGGTGCTTGCTTGATCTTTGGAGAAGCTTAGAACTTCATACTTGGAACAAGATCTACCAAGGAGAGGTAGTAGCTTCACCTTAGTTTAAATTTTGCTATTTGTTTTATTGTATGTGTGTATATGTTGTGTTGCATGTTGTTGTCTCTTTGATATGCTTGTTGGGTATGGGTAGAATGCCTAAGTTGGGAGTGGGAGGATACTATGGGGAGTTTTCTTGTAGGAAGGCATAAGAGATCAATTTCTTGTGGAGAGGAGTTTGGTTGGGTGCCACATCTAGTATGATGAATGCTTACATTTCTTCTTGTTCCTATTATGAGGGAGCCATAAGAGTTTTCGAGGGAGGCATAAGAGTGTATGGAGGTATAAGAGGTACTTGAGAGAGGCATAAGAGTTGATAAGGAAAATTGTGTTTGTATTAGAGGCTTTTAGGTGGGAACTCATTCCCATTGGGAGGCATAAGTGGCCTCCCCATAGGTCTTACTCTTTTGGCTTTCTTGATAAGCCTTGTTATATTGTTGTTTTGATTGTTTTCTTCTTGTTGAGTTGTTATTGTGTTTGTGTGAAAATGGAATGAATGTGAAGTGATTTTTTAAGTATTGTGGAAGCTAGTAGTTGCCATGAGTTGAGATCTTCTCCCATTGTAATGTGGTTGGGGCTCGGGGGCCAATGGAGAGGATGGCTTCTCTTCTCCATTGGGTATCTTGGTTGGGTGGAGAGCGTTGCCTCTCCCCCATTTTGTTATGAATCAAAAAAATCATGATGGAGCTTTCTTGTTTGTTGTGTTGAGGAGCTTGAAAGTTTTTTTAGTCCTTGAAGAGTTTCCTTCTTGAGAAAAGCCTTTTTGTTTCCCACTCAAAGTGGAAGATTGTAAATTTGGTTATGTTTTAAAAGAAATATTGAAATACAAGTTGTATTGATTTTTATTATCATAGTTGTGATGTATGTGGGAAGGAAAGACTCTAGTGAAGCAAGTTTGGATAATGAAAGTATGTTGTTCTAGTTTCAAAAAAAAAAACTATTAAAAATTTGTTACTATTTTAAGATTCATGGAGAAACTTGGTTATATTGGTTTGCATGAATGGTGGAAAATTGTAGTTTAAAAAAAAAAGAATTGCTACTTCTTTTGTATTCCATGACTTTTATGAATTACTAAAAGGGTCATATTTGTTTATCCTCTTATAGTGCTTGAAAGATGTTTTAAAATTTGTATGTTGAAATGGAGAGAACTTAAGTATTAGTGATCTTTTACTTGCAAAAACAAAAAAAATATATCATCTCCTAGAACTCAATTGGCAATTGTTTTTTTACTTGGTTAATGAAGAAATTAATTTCCAATTCTAACTTGTAATTTCCATTTAGAAATGATTACAAATCTACTGAAAAAAAAAAAGATGATTAAGAAAATGAATCTATTCTCTCATACTTCTTATTACAATATCAAATTGTATGTATATATAAAAAGAAAAATAAGATTTTAATGCAAAGACTTAACTTGCTAACATTGGTACATATGAATCCATTATTACTTCTTGTAATTTTATTACCTTGCGTATTATCATATTAAATATTATTAATATTAATTGATTTATGAATATTAATAGTAGGGTAATATTAAAATACTATTAATATTTATTATAAGAATCTAATATTAATGTCCTATATTTTCATAAAAGTACCCTTTTAAGTCAAATATTGTTGCTGAAATATTATCATATTTATCTATAAATATAAATATATATAATGTTAGATATAAATTATAAGTACTAAATAACATAAGTTTTAGTAAAGGAAATAAAAATAAAGAAATAAAGAAAAGTATAAAAGTAACCTTTTTTAAAAAATGCGTGGGAGTTAAAACTCTTACTAAAATTTTATTAAAAAAAACAAATTAAAAAAAAGGAAATTTATGAAAAGTGCGGCCTGCACTTTTGGGTATTGTTTTTAGTGTAAAAAGGGGGTGGGGTAGGTGACCCTCCCCAACCCAACTTACCACGCATACCAGATTTAGCGGCCCCAACACTATTGAAACCTGCTCTTTTATTACTTCGGCTTGTATATATATATATATATATATATATATTTATTTATTTATTTATTTGGTGATGCAACCTGTACATTGTTAGCATTAGTTTAGTTTATAATACATTGTTGTTATGTATTTTTGATGAACAGTTATAACTATCACCTTCCTCCCGTAGCCTTTATATTTTGCTTTGCTATTTTGTATTCACATGGAATATAATACATTGAATAAATCTATTTCTATCTCCTACTATCATTGGTATCAAAGCTCTTCGTGCGATCTGATAGAGGAATGTGTATTGGAGATCTATGTTTTTCTTTCAGGAGGACGTGGATTGGAGTCTCCATTAACCAGTGAAGTGGCGCTATTGACGTGGCATCAACCTGCATGGGGATGACTGTTATGTTGTTCCAACATTGGCGCTTTCTGCATGGGGATGACTGTTATGTTGTTCCAGCATTGAAAACTGCTCTTCTCACTATCATTCTTGGTGCAATATTGAAGGCAAAGAAAGTATTGAAGAGTATTTTCTTCATCTGGTCTAAGATGCCTTTGCATATAACTTTTCCATTGGAAGCACCAAGGAGCCACAGTCCGAACCGTGAGCAGCCTGAACCGCATGTGTCCTGTGTTATGCGTGGGGGTTTGTGTGAGCCGTGTGGGCAGAAGCCTAGTGTGGAGAAAAGAAAAACACACACAACCTAGTTTTGTCTTGTCTTTATGAACATGGAAGTGTATGCCTAGCATGAGGATCCTGGCAGTGTCCAAACTTGCAGCGTGAAGAGCTTGGCAAGAGAGGCTAATCCAGATAACCTCGCCACGTACATGTCGCACATTTCTGATGCCGAGAGTGTTACGAGCAACCCTTCTACTGGGTCACCTCTGAGAGCCCAAGAGGACACCACCGGCATCTATTTTGCCTTGCTCAATGAATTATTGAATACCGGCAACTTATTATTTGACGAATTGGTGCATCAAGGATTGTTCGACTATTTCTAGTTCGACGTATGTGGTCTAGCATGTTGAATCTGTGAAGAATTGGAGCGCATGGCTATGATGCAGATGATGAACGCAAAGTAGAACGCCCACAGGAGCATCCACGTCTCACTGCATGAGCTTATAGAGCCCATCTTTGTGACAGGTTCCTTCAATAAGCATTTGTAACCATTTTGAACAATTGATAAATAAAATACAATTTTGAGTTTTATAGAAATGTCTGCATCTCGCATTTTGTTGTCGGATGCCCAGTTGCTAAAAGGGCCAAATTTCACCGCATGGAAAACCAATATGCGGACGATTCTTCAATTTGAAGATCTTTGGGGGATCATTTATGGCATAGACACCCCTCCCACAGATGCTGATCTGTTGGCTAAGTATGAAAAGGCCAATGCAAAAGCATTAATGCTTATCACTCTGAGCCTTTCTGATGAGGTTCAACCTCACATTCGGGAAGCAACCACTTCCTCTATGGCATGGGCCGCATTGTGTACCATCTATGAAGCCAAGAATCTAACGACGATGCTGCATCTTCAGACAAAGCTTCACATAATGAGTATGCATGATGGTGAATCATTGAAGCCTTCTTGCAGCATGTGGCTGAGTTACGCGTAAAAATTTCTACTCTCGGTGAAATGGTGGACGACAAGTTGCTAGTCCCGCTCACCTTGCGAGCTCTTCTGCTTGGTTTGAACACTAATCACCACATTGACCATCACTCAATAGGAGGTGAGTTTTTTCAAACTGGTGAATTATCTCCAACAAGAAGAAGCCATTCAGAATGTTCAAGAAGCCTTCGAAGACAAGGCTCTCATCATGAGGAAAAATCATAGCAACAAGCCTCGGAAGGGCAGTCAACCCCCCAGAATCAGAAGCAGCATCCACAACAACAACCTTCTCAGTGGCCACCCCAAAAGTAGCAGTAACAATAAGGTGGATCAATGGTGCCACATTTGCTCCACAAATACGCACACGACTGTGAACTGTTATTACAACGGTCGTAAGCATGGAAACTCTGGCAAAGAGAGCACTTCTAGCCAAGGATATTCCAAGAAATCCCAATGGCATGCTCGTAATCAGAGGCGAAGGGTCATATTGCTGCTCAGTAGGATGCCTCCTCCGATGAAGAGGTTCCAAACACAACTCATCTAGACATTGTCCTAGTCTCGTAGACTTTGCAACTGTTGTCGAGAAAGTGTCTAGTTGATTGATTTGGGTGCTAGCAAACACATGACTGGAAATAAGAAGTTGTTCCATACCCTGAGTGACTGGCCCACTAGAGATCGGATCACCATCATAGATAATCAGGAGTATATTGCGGCGGGGATTGGTGATGTCATCATTCCTCTTGGGACATGAAGATGTACACTCATAAAGGTGCTATATGTTTCATGTTTGACTTCAAATCTCTTGTCTGTGAGTCAACTTCTTAATCATCGAATGCGGGTTGAATTATTTTTTTCAAAAAGGGGTCAAGTCCTACATCATTTCCCAGGGAGACTTAGTTATTGCTCGAGCATTTATGAAGGGCCGTCTATTTGCACTAGATGCGGTCACTTCATCTAACATTGCTCTCTCTGCTTCAACGATGGAGTCCACTGCACTATGGCACTTTTTATATGGTCATCTTTCTACCAAGGCTCTGCATCAGCTCAGTGCTAAGGAAATGGTAAGATGGCTTCCTCCACTCTCTCATTCCTTACCTGTTTGCTTAGGATGTCTTGCGGGAAAACAACATAGAGGTCCGTTCAAACAAAGCTCTTATCATTCTACATAGCATCTTCAGGTTTTACACACCGATTTATCTGAGACCCCTGCCAGCTAGCTTCCAAGGTTTTGAATACTTCCATCTCATCATTGATGATTACTCATAGAAAATGTGGGTATATTTCCTCCGGAAGAAGAGTGAGGCATTTAACAATTTTTAAACCTTTTCCAAAGAAACCACCGGGCGATCTGGGAAGCCTCTCCTCCTCCTCCGCTCATATCGAGGGGGGAATTTGTATCGAATCATTTCTTAGCATACCTGAAGCAGCATGGCATTCAGTAACATCTGACTGCACCCTACACGCCGCAACAAAATGGGATTTCGAGCGACACAACAGGACTGTCATGGAGATGGCTCGTTGTATGCTCTCCACCACTAAGTTGGAGGATCAATTTTGGGTAGAAGCAGTCCAGACAGTAGTGTATCTACTCAACCAAGCACCCACAAAGATCTTATAGAACAGGACACCGAAAGAGCGTTTGACTGGTCGTAAACCTTCTATCTATCATTTGAGAGTTTTTGGTTGTACTGCATATATGCATTTTCCAGATGAGAAAAGGAAAAAGATCAATCTAAAGACATTGCCATGTCTTTTCTTGGGGTATAGTACTACCTCAAAGGCATATCCTCTCATGGATCCTGAGACGAAGAAAATCTACGAGAGTCAAGATGTGGTGTGTGATGAGTCATCCTTTGACTCCATGCCACACAATGGAGAGCCAACACCGACCTCGTCACATAGATTGCTCACACATCCAAATGATGGGCAAGATGATTCTTCTCAGAGAGAATAAGAGTTGAGTGGAGACTTATTCGTTGATCTAGGCACACTGGAAAACACATCTTCACATCAGCAGCAGTAGCATCAACATCTGAAATGGGTCCAGAATGCTATTGGGGATGCACACCTGAACTCACTTTCAGGTACTTCTATGGGAGTCAGAACACAAAGTCAAGCCAGACATGAGGTAAATTTTGCACTCATGAGTTCATTTGTTGATAGCACCGAACCTGACACCTTTGTTCAAGAGGCATTAAACCAACCATAGTGGAAATAGGCTATGAAAGCTGAATATGATTCCCTACTTCAGAATCAGATGTGGGAACTTTTCGATCTGCCTCTAGGTAAGAAATCTATTGGCTGCAAATGAATTTTCAAAACAAGATATAAGGCAGATGGTTCAATCGATAAACACAAAGCATGACTTGTTACAAAGGGTTATGCTTAGCAAGAAGGAATTGACTATGATGAGACCTTTGCACCCACTACAAAGATCAAAACCATCGAGTTGTCTATGCACTAGTAGCACAAAATGGATGGAAACTTCAGCTAGATGGATGTCAAGAGTGCTTTTCTGAATGGTGATCTCAAAGAAGAAGTATACATGGCCCAACTTGAAGGGTTTGTAGACGAGCATCAACCACACAAGGTATGTCATCTGATAAAGTCACTTTATGGACTCAAACAAGCACCTAGGGCATGGTATATAAAAATTGATGATCACCTATTGCAACATGGATTCACTTGTAGCCCCTTAGATACAAATTTGTATATCAAGAAGGTAGGAATAGAGATTGTTATTCTGATTTTGTACATAGATGATCTTGTGATCACAGGAAGTTATGACAATCTTGTGGATGATGTAAAGAATGATCTGAAGAAATCCTTCGACATGACTGATTTGGGGCTACTTCACTATTGTCTTGGCTTGGAGATATGGTAGAAGAAGAATCCTATCTTTGTCTCCTAGATGAAATATGTCAAGAAACTCCTAGAGAAGTGTGGAATGTCAGATTGTAAACCAATGTCCACACCTATGGAAAAAGGTTTGCAATTATCTAGATTCCAAGATTCACCGCAGGTAGATGGCACTCACTACAGGTAGCTTGTGGGGAGTCTCATTTACTTGACTTATACCAGGCCAGATCTTTGCTTTGCAGTGAGCTATCTCGCCAAATTTATGCAGGAGCTGAAGAAATGTCATTGGATAACAACAAAGCATGTGTTGAGATACGTCTGAGGTACTGATTGACTTTGGTCTGGAGTATCAGAAGAACACTCAATTCTTCTTACAGGATATATAGACTCGGACTATGCAGGATCCGTTGATGACAAGAAATCCACTTCAGGGTATGTTTTTCATCTCAGATTTGGACCTATCTCATGGATTAGCAAGAAGCAAATTGTTGTTGCTCTCTCATCCATTGAGGCTGAATACCACACCGCACGAGGAGATGTGTGCAAAGTGATTTGGTTACGTCGCATTCTTGCAAGATATAGGGATTCCTGAAGAGAAACCTCCCATCATTCACTACGAAAATCAAGGTGTGTTGAAGCTTGTGAAGAATCCTTTTTTCATGAATGAAGAAAGCATATTGAGGTCAAATGTCACTACATTTGTGAGCAGTCTTGAACCACCAAGTTTAGCTCCAATCGCCCTACCGATTTTCAAAGTTGCATATATTCTCACCAAACCTCTCTGCAAAGTGAAGTTTGATTTTTCTAGGTGGTACATTTGATTAAGGGGGGAATGTTAGCATTAGTTTAGTTTATAATACATTGTTGTTATGTATTTGTTGATGGATAGCTATAATTGTCACCTTCCTTCCACAGCCTTTATATTTGGCTTTGCTCTTTTGTATTCACATGGAATAGAATACATTGAATAAATCTATTTCTATCTCCTATTATCATACGTGAAATTGTCCCTGTGCCGGCACAATACAATATATATATATATATATATATATATATATATATATATATAATCATTATTTATTTATTTTTTGGTTTTTTTTAATAAAAAATGGGGTTCGTAAGAGGAATATAAATTTATAAAAAAATTAATTTTGTAAAATAAATACATGGGGTTTCTAGATTTTCCCAAATGAGTATACCCACAAAGAATATTCTTGAATCTGCAAATAGAATATTCTAATAAATAAATACAAAAAAAGAAAATAATACCCACAAATGGAAAATGAATGGATCTATAATTTTAAGCACAAAATCTCTTCAAGGGAAGCTTCCAATCCTCTTTAATGGCCTCCCTGGCTCCTCCTTCTTCTACTCCTTCCTTAACTTGCAAAATAAAACAAGAGAAATGAGAGAGTAGAGTTAGAAAAAGAATATATTGCAATCCATAAGGATTCTTAGGGTTACTTTTAGCAAATCTAAATCCAAGGGTGGAGAAAGATTGGATCTAAGGGTGTAGGATGCACCCTACATCACTTAAGTGATGGGGTATTTAAATGGGAATTCTTTAATTTAAAAGATGTGTGTGTGTAGTGTTGAGTGTGGCCTAAGGGGTTAGACTAGGTTGTGCACCCCTTTCCTTTTTAATGAAATAATATAGATATTAAGGAGCTTGATTTAAAACTCAAAGGATATTTACTCTTGTTTAATATAATTAATTTATAAGGGATTAATGAGGCCAGGACATGAAAAACAAATTGAGAAATATTAAAATAATTATTGAAGCTTAGTTAGAGAATTTAAAAACGGCTTTAATTTTGGAAATTGGTTCAATCTAATCATTCATCATTTTAGTTCGACTTCCTTGAAAAAAATAAAAATTTGCAGAATGTCATTATCAAGAATTTAATTTTAATTCGATGAATTTCATTGTCGTTCCCTCTCAAAAAAATTATTCCATAATTTTTCCATGTTGGTTATCGATTTTATCGTGTTTTCTTATTGAGAAGAATGCGGGCGTTATACTTGGTATCGAGCGAGCTTGGAACTCCATCCCATCTTTCCAAAATAACTTTCATGTATTATTTAATTCTTCATGTATTTATCCAATGTGAGCTTGGAACTCCATCCCATCTTTATCCATTAATGCAAAATGGCTAAGTCCTGAACACTATCTTCCTGCGTGTGAATATTCAAGGCCCAACTTTGTCAAAATTTCACACATATCCACGCGCCCCTTTCCCGCATGCTCTATTCTTATGTGCCTCGATACTTAGGAAGTAATTTATCCAGTCAAAATTATATATATATCATTTCTACCTTTGGAAATGAGGTAACTTTGAATTATATCTCCAAGGAACAAAAAATGAAGTATAAAAACAAATTTACAAAAAGAATGAAACAATATAAGATTAATTCAACAATCAAAGCGCTATTCTTTTGCAATTCATTATAGCTCAAGGTACTCATTCTTAATGTATGCCTCTTACTTGCTCTATTCACTGAGTCCATTCTTTTCCTTTGCAAGGATGTCACCAAGAATAACATCTATTTCATCTAAAGTCATGTATTCACCCTTATGCTTCAACACCCTTAACACATTCACCAAGCCTAACACCATGCCATCCATCACATCCATATGTCATGCTATCAATTTTCTTATCTCCTTTATTTTGTCATTATGAGGTTTCCAATCTTCCTTAAGCGTGTCGCACTTCTCTACTAATAGATTCAGACCTCTCCTCGCGTCCCAATATATAATTATTTTTGGCGAAAAGGACCTCATTTTCTTCTATCAATGTCCTTTTTAAAATTATTTTCTATGGGTCCTCACATATGTCCAACGCCAAGTTTTCCAGTTTTAATTTTTCCTTCAAAGTGTCAAGTATGGCATCATACTCAACTATCCAAAGTGCATTGTCTACTTTTGGCTCTTTCTAAGCTGGTTTTGCAGCATCTTTCTATTTCTTTGAAGCTAGTTCCTCCTCACTCAAAGACATGCACCTTGTATTCTCATCCAACATCAAATTAACTAACGTACGCAAGTAATGCAATGCAAATGGAAATCTCTTGGACACCTTTTCTTCATAATATGGCCTCGCCTATAATATTTCATCACCAATCTTCTATACCATATCCAATATGGCACGCGCCTTTTCCTCTACTCTCTCTTTTCCCTCTCACAAGTCTTTGAACTTCTTCCTCTTTATCCTTCTTATCCTCCAACAATGTTTGAATATCATCTTATTTGTAAAAATTCCTACAAGTAACCTTTGCAAATATCTTCATTAAAGCATTACTCATTTTATCATCATAGAACGTTGTGGGTATGATTATCACATACTTAGAATTTGGAGCCTTGTTCATTTGTCTGGTGGCACATGACTCCTCACACACATCGAACTCATGCTCATCCATGTGAGTCTGTATACTCTCTGAAAACTATTTCTTGGTGTGCATGTTTTCCATGTCAAGGTCCATTAGCTCTCATCCATATAGTTATTATGTGAAAACAATGCTCTAGAACATGACACATATAATATTTGTTGGGTCATTGATGTACCCAAGGTCTATTTTCTGCACCATCTCTTCTTACCGCCCACTAGCACGCTTACATGTATTTCCTATGTTTTAGTGCCTTTCATCTTATCCACTCCAATTCCACCATCGGTCCACCAATCGGTTGTTCAACACTATATTCCTTCTTTGTATCTCCTCCAATGTAACTTTCTTCTTCATGTTCATGTCTACTATGCCAGGGTGTAACATTCCTCCAAAGATAACAATGGTTTCTCACTACGATCTCTTCATCTTCTCGAACATCGGGGTAGGCATTGAAATAACATCGTGTGTGGTCCCATGTGATTAATTCTCCTCATCACTATATTTTTTGGAACATAATTACACATTTTATTTCTCTCTTCCTTAGTCATCTTTATAGGTGTTACACGTTGTGACCACCTCACATGATAGGTCAAAGCATACAAGTGTGTCCCACTTTGTGGCCATAAATATTTTAAAATCGACTAGTAAATAAATAATTAAAAAATACTATAAAAAATTAAAAAATCAGGTATATTCTGGATGCCCTGCACCTTGGTATTTATAGCCTCTTAAAAATGCATGTTTGGTCATTTTATATGTGTTTGTTCATGTTTTGGTTGTCAGACATAGTTTGCTGAAAGTATAAAAACTACAAAAAAGTGGGACCCAATTATATGCTTTGACCCGATATGAATTACCATCCACCCACATCCACATTCTTGTGCCTCCTGAAAATTTTTCACTGTCGTGCTCAAGTGCAATACTTTATTCTTTTGCTTCTTCTTCTCACTTAAGGACATTCTTTGTGCCCTATTTTTCGTACCTTAGGGGTGTTTCCGCAAGCGTTCTCTTCGTGCCCACATTGTGTTTACATTTTGGAGGACTTGGAAGTGATAAGTCCTTGCGTGCAATAAATTTACCTTCCTTATACCTCGTCCTAAGGTACACATACATGCGCGTGGTCTCAATATTTCCTATAGCCATGACCTCTAGAGTAATATCAATATTATCATACTCCTTTTTTTCTATATATTCCTCCTTATTGGGGTAGACATATGTTTTTCATAGAATATATGGATATTTGTGTCTACCCATCAAATTGTAAATTTTACATGTTATGCAGCCATTTCACTGAATATTTAAAATAACGAATAGTAAACGAGAGGGAAACTTATGCCATGGGCTCTTCTCACCGGTCTTGATGAAAAAGGAGCCTAAGAAAAATATTTGATACGCCGCGAACTCCACATGTCCTTCGAATACACTAGGAAATTCTCACGGTATACGCCACTCTCCTTAAAATGCGTTGTTCATCCTCCTAAACCACTTCTCTTGGTGATGTTTGTAAGTATTAGAAATTGAGCCTTGACAAGTAAACTTTGCAAATTTCTTCGCCGGTGACTTGTCTTCTAGTGGGTACACCCACATCTTATATTTTGGCCCATCGGACACACCAATTTCAAAAACACAATCAAAAGTATAATGGCACCCCAAGTTATCTTCTCACATTTATCTACTTGGATGTGTAATTATTCCACTAAGATTTCTACAATATACCCCATAATGTTATAATACATTTTATTGGCCATCTTGTGCACTATGTACAACAAGCACTTGTTCACCTCCTTCTACCTCTCCATGGCACCCAACTTACAGCTAACCATTCATTTTGTTACCCTTGTAGCTAGGTATTATATATTTGTAACATTGAAGGCTAAACCCCCTTCGATACTTAATTGTGGTAGTTGTTTCCTCTACTCCATCATTTGAGAGATCCTGTAATATTTGAACAAGAGTCATGCAAACCTTTAACTTTTCCAATTAATTTTTCTATAAGTCTCAATATCCTACCTGAAAATTAAAATAAATCCTTGTTTACGTGGAACATGAGCCATTGGTATAGTCGATCTGACTTTCCAAAGAATGGAAGCTCATACAAAGTTTCATAACCCCAACACTTTCTAGCAACTTGTATATTGAATTATCCATCACACTTCTTCCATATTCGGTCATCCTATTTGTTGTCATGATGGAATCTGTATTTATATCCTTCAATATTTTCTTAGTACAATGGTTGAAATCATTAATCTTGCATTTTTTCAACTAGAATGTCCTGACCTTCCTTGAGAACTTCCATCGGGTATTATATCTCTATGAACCACTCTTGTGGTTCCTATTCTATTACATGATCCTTCACCATAGCTCTCCTTGGTACCATCATTTTTAACCAATGACATGCTTTAAAAATACAAATTTCCACTACCTTACCCTTGCACTCCTTGATCTCCACTCTTTGCTTCAAATAACATGTGCACTAGTGTGCCCTAGTTGCAAATATGTCTCTTTGAAACCCTAACCGCATGAACCTTCCCACTACACATGCCAAACTAACTCAAATGCCCTTCCACATGGAGCTCTGTCAATTTTTGTCTTGAAATAATCTTGTTTTCCACTCGATCAAACACTCTTTGCACTTACATACTTCATCACTCTTCATAGATCAAAAACAAAAATGATGCAAGGTAGAAAATAACGTTGTAAGATTATTATTTTATAGATTTTTGAAACTTTTCACATTAATTTATTCTCAACTACCACCATACATGGCATTAATACCCCTCTTTCACACTTAACAATGTATTCTTCCATGCCTCAGTCATAACCTTATGGTGCGCCCACTACTTCTCGGCCACAAATTTCCTTACATGTGCTTTCCTATGCCAAAGTACCTCACCACTGTCCCTCATACCAAATAGTTCCACATGTTTCTTCCTACCTCATGTTACACTACACGTCCATCCATCTATGTGTGGTCTTCAATTATGATAAAATTTTCTTATAATACCTTCAATCTCGAGCACCTGTGATTGTTTTCTTATGCGCACCAATATTTCAGAAGACATTCATATTTCAATACCTATAAAAAATGTGTATTTGCTCCACCCCACACTAAAAGTATGTGCGGTCCTTTGTGGATGAATTCCATAGATAGTAATCACCTTTTGGCACACTAGCACGGTTATTACAACAAAACACTAATCTAAAAGATAAAGCATTGAAACGATGAAGGGAAACACATATAAAGAAAATACATTAAAGGGAAATCTAATCTAAGTGGAAACATTACCTTATTACAAACACCAAGAATTCTTATTTATAGTAGGGCTTCGGCTTACTCCCATTGAAGTAACTAGGAAAGCGAGTGCCATCTAGCACTTGTAACTAATAAGCACCTAAATCTAGTATATTTGTCACTACATATGGTCCAAACCAATGCACTATCAATTTCCCGGGGTGACACACAAACTTGGAGTCATAAAGCAGAACCATCTGTCCAACTTCAAACTACTTATTCTTAATGGGCCTGTCATGTCATGCTTTCTTCTTGGCCTTCTCTTTCTTTTGGATCTAATGACTAATGGCATGCTTTTCATCAAACTGAATTAGTTTATCTATATGCTCTTCAAGTGATTGATCATCATCCACTCCTCCTGTGTGTGTAATACACAATGAGGGTAACATGAATTCCACTAGTAAAATTGCCTCCACACTAAACACCAATAGACAGGGTGTGTCTTTATTCAATTGTTTGTAATTTGTTCCGTATGCCAAAATTACAACAGAGACTTTGGCATCCCAATCCTTTTTTTCCAAAATCACAAATATTCATTAATATATGTCCCAATATCTTGTTGAAAGCCTCAGTAGTCTCATTGGCATGTAGGTGATACTAACTTATTTTGTGGTGCGCTACCATGAACTATGTCGGTAATATTCGATAGTCTCATTAAGGAAATGATTACCCCTATCACTTATCAAGCTCAACGTACATCCATACCTATTGATAATGTCCTCCCATATAAATCTCGTTGATGTAGCTACCATGTAATCCTTTGTAGGCACTTTGGTTCTACCCACCTGGTCAAATAATCTATACATGTAATAATATAACACAATCCAGTTCTACACATAGGTGGGGAGATAGGACCCAAAAAGTAAATTTTCTATTTCTCAAAAGGCTCTACACTCACAATAGGCCTAAAGGGAAACTCATCTCTATGCTCAAAATTCTAAAGGCACTAACAATGATCACACGCCTTGACATACTCTTTCAATGATCATTCTATAGCATCTCCCATCAAAGGCCGACCCAGAAAAATCTTGCACGTGGTAGCATTACTTGCATAATGTCCTCCTGAAATCCCCCATGATCTTCCTCCATTATAGCTTCACGCTCATGTTCTAGTACACACCGGCACAAAATATCATCATGGCCTAACTTTTTTGAATATCCACCAATCAACATGTAAGGTGTGATGCGTATGACAAGTTGTTTCTTCTCTAAGCTCTTCATCCCTTTATACGCCACACCAGTATACAAGAATGCAACAATGTATTCTAAATCAAAGGGCACATGGTTCAATCTGAACAACTATGCATCTAAAATTGTTTCCTCAATGCTCTGTGCATCCTCATGTGAGTTAATTCTTGATAAAGTATCCGGTTTGGAATTATTGTTATCCAAAATTCACCCCTCAAGGTAATTTTGATAACATGCATCAAATTATTCATTCCCGAGCAAGTAAGATTGATTCAAGGCCCAAAATCATGTTTTTCGGGGTCCCCTCAGCCTTTTTCTAACTCTCCCATCCAAGAAGAAATCCCAACGAGTTAGAGAAAATGGGAAAAAAGCAAAAATAAGGTTGCAGGATTGTTTTAAAGAATTTCGGGTCTGAAGGGTTCGGTCGTACCAAGGTTCGTCGTACCAAGCTTGGGGCTGAAATACAAATAAAATCAGCTAAGTCAGACATTTTTGTCCCAGGCGGTCCACGGGACAGTTGGGACGTCGGGACGCGAGGGACACGAAAAGCCGAAACGGCCGAAAGCAAGGAAAATCGTCAAGTTTTTGTTTCGCGCGGTTTTGGGACAGCCGGGACAAAAGTACGCGCGGGACACGAATCAGCCAATTTTCCGACAGACAGTCCATTTTGGGTGGTTCAGAGATATTTGTCCAGGTAGTCTGGGGACAGTTGGGACAAAAGTACATGAGGGACGCGTGGGACGCGAAAAGGTGAAAAAGCTGCAAACAGGAACAAGGAAGCCTGAATCGGCCGAAGCAGGAGATTTTCATCTGGGACAGCTGGGACAAAGTATGTGTGGGATGTGAGGGATGTAAAAAGCTGAATTGGCCGAAGGCAAAGAAGAAAAGTCAACGTTTGACCCGTGAACTTCAAACGGCCATAACTTTTGACTCGAGCTCCGATTTTCACAAAATTGGACTTTCTGGAACAAGCACGACGTCCTCTACGCAACTAAAATTGGATTTCCTATTTTTAACAAGGGTATATATATTTAATTAAAAGAAACATATTCGGCTCTAGTCAGTTAATGCTCATTCCCGTCAAATGACAGAAAACGCCTGCTAGACCCAAAATAGCTGCCCGCACTCAGAAGGCCATAACTTTTGCATTTCTCAACGAAATCACACAAAATTGGTACTGTTGGAATTGTGGCTCTAAGACCAATGCATAGCAATCAAGAAATTCTAGATTTGATGAGAGATTGATCAAGATTTTTAAGATAACGTGTCCGGGTTCATAACGGTGTTGTATTTGGTGGTTGGAAGCACATTTAAGAGGCACGGTCATCATTCTTTCTCTGTTGCAGCACCTAGGACAGTATGGGGAGCCTTTTTCAAGTAATATATAATCATTTTACTCCATTTAATGCCTCTTACAAGTGGTTGAAGGACAGATTTTAGGATTTTCATTTTCCCCCTCTCTCTCTTCTCATCTTTTCTATAAATTGGAGTGTTGGGCTCATTGTAAAGGGAGGTAGTTTTTGTAGCAAAGCTCTACCAAAATTTATTTGTGAAGCCAATGTGTTGTAGGCCCTTGTTGTGGACTCCTTGCATGGTGATCCAGGCCCTTACCTTGTAACCGATTGAACTGTGCATATCAGGAAGCAATAAAATATAAGTTTGTGGATGTATCTTCCCCTGCTGTGTTTTCTTGCATTCTTCTTGCCCCTTTAACCTCTTCTTTACAAGAATATTGTGTCTATTATTATGTTCATGCAGGGATCCATTATCATTGTGTATGTTTGAAATATTGTTGTGAATGCGTTTTGCTAGATTATGGAGAACTGTCATCACCTCTTCTAGTGTGCACTTTGCTTTTGTATTTCACACATTTGAAGACTACTCTCACACCCTCCTTTTTTGGTGTATCACTGCTTTAGTGTAGGCTTTCATTTTATGCATTCTCTCTCCCTGGTCCCTTGGAAATTTAGATTAGAATAGTTAGTTTCCCCTGCATTAGAGTAGATTGTGGCAGGTAGTTTAGGAGTAAGAACCAGCTTTCTCTGGAGGTCTATCTCAAGTAGCAAGTCCCACAACTTGGAGATAGTACCCATGTTATCCAATCACACCGTGAGTTCAAATATATGCACTTGTATAAACCATAGAAGGGTGTTGTGATTCGGTGATAACAATTACTCTTCCCTAGATTTACCACCACTGTAAAGTCAAATTTCTGAAACAAGAGAATCCACCGACATATGTGCCCCTGTAAAATGGGCTTATTTACCAAGTACTTAAGTGTCATGTGATTTGTATAGAATATAAAGGGATTTTCCAACAAGTATTTCCTAAACTTGTGCAACACGTAAATCATGGACAATGCTTCGCACTCTATAGTTGTATAATTCTACTCAATTGGGGTCAATTTCCGGCTTGCAAAACAGATAGGATGATCAACAATACCTTCTCTAGGATGTGATAACATGGCCAATGGCCATGCAAGAGGCATCAACATGTACATGAAAAGGTTTGTTCCATGAAGGAAATCACATAAAGCGTCTTTGAAGTACGTCTTTCCTTCAATTTCTCAAATGCTCACTATTGTAGCTCATGCCAATGAAACTTTCCTTTACTCTTCAACAATTCTTCCAAGGGCACATAAATCCTAGCATATCCCTTAATGAACTTACTATAATAACCTATGTGTCCCAAGAATCATGGCACCTCTCTTTGATTGGTAGGATCCTCTAACCCGAAAATAACTTCAACCTTAGCAGGATCTACCAACAATCCTTCTTTGCATATAATGTGTCCGATAAAGTTCCAAAGGGTGTAGCAAAGATACACTTTTTAATGTTGAAAGTGATTACCAAGCTGCTGGAAGCTCTCAAACATAAGTCTCAAATTTTCATAGTGATCCTTTACAAGCCCATATACAATCCAATCATCCAAGTATACCTATAAAAACTTATGAATGGAGTCTTAAAATGCTTACACAACAATGCATGAAAATCCAGGAACATTCTTTAATCTGAAAGGCATAACGATATTTGAAAAACTTCCCCACTCAATGTTGAAAGTTATATTTTATTGATCTTCTTTAGCAATCCACACCTAATGATAACTAGAAAATCCATCAATAAAAGAGTATATTTTGCACCCTACAACTCCCTTAAATATTTCTTTAGTAAAAGGTGTGGGAAAATTTTCTACTACACATGAATCCTTTAACTCTCTATAGTCCACACAGATCGTTATCCTATCATCTTTCTTTATACTTATCACCATGGGGCTAACCCACTTTGACTCCTCAATGGGCTCAATGATTCCATACTTCAATATCTTATCAATCTCTTCCTTTACCTTGACATGCAAATTAGGATTCATCCTATAAGGCCTCTTCCTAACCGTTTCCACACCTTTCTTAAATTTTATCTTCATCTCTCCCAAAGAGTGATGAAATCCCTTCAACTCATGATAGCCTCATGGAAATAATTCCAAGAAGTCATGCAGCAGTTCAATATTCTTTTCCACCTCTTGTTCAAACAAATAGTCACCAATAATGGCCTCTTTAGGTTCTACATCTGTCCCAATGTTGACCTTCTTCATTTTTATGGGCTCATGATATGCGCGTGCCTTCTCATCAACACTATTTAAGACCTCGTGCATACCTACGGTGTGATTACAATCCATATTCTTCACTTCATCATCATTAATCATGTAAACCAACTTACTCTTCTCTTTTTCCGCCAAGCATGCCCAAATTGTTCCTCATCTTTCTCTGTTTCCTCAAACCGCACCTCCAAATCCAATTTTCTAAACATATCTAATAGGAGTTCCTCAGCCTTCACGCTATCCTCCAAAATAAGTTGCTTCATAATCTATAATGCTTTATTCATGTGAGGTTTAGTAGAAAAATAGTCAATTGTCGAATCATACTTAAGGTCATGTCCTACCAATTAATTACTACCCAAGTTAACTTTGCATGAGCATACCATGTGTGGACATAATTGTTTAGGGTGGTGTAGATTTTATATACCTAGAGTGATGGTGGTAAGGCCTCCTACCCCTCCATCCAAATTTTCTCACAATTATGAACTTGGTGCAAAAGCAGGGGACATCCCATGAACTTCACATATCTACGAATGTGCATTGCTCCTAAGAAACCTAGTAGAGAAGGTGATTCTCACTTCTCACCACTCCAAAATGTTATCTCGTGTGTAATATACCAACATGCGGTTGACTCGCATAAGGTATATACTAGCATATTTCTTCTATCAGCCTCATCCTTCCTTTGGGCTTCCATGGCGTGCGAGAAATGCATCAAGGTTTCCTTCTCCAGTATATCAAGGACCTTGTTTATGACTAAAGTTCCTAACTATGTGTCACCTGATTACACAAGTATCTATGTTCTTGATCTCTCACTCGACCATTTCATACATTCCATGCACTTGGTTATCACAGAAATAGTGGTTGTATCACTCATAGTGAGTATTATCCCATTGAATAATACCTTCTTTCAATGGCTCAAATACTTCAGGATCTCTAACTGTGCACACATATATCTTGTTCAAATCCTCTTCACTCAAGAGTTCTACATATAGTGCATCCTTTGCATTTGTCAAAGGAATAATCACATGCTCCTCCTTGTTCTCAAAACTAATGTATCATTTGTTAAAGTGCAAATCAACATTATTAGCATAGCACCAAGGGCTCCCAAGTAGCGTTGGGAAACTATCTTCCTCAACAAGCTCCAATACCTCAAAGTCCCTAGTGAACTTGGCTCCTTGAATTATAATAGTCACATCCTTCAATACTCTAATAGGATTATCTCTAGTCGTATTCGCCATGTACAACACATTCGAAGAAGGATGCAATGGTGGTCTCCCCATATGATTCCATGCATCCAAGGTGATTACATTCACTTCCACACTAGTATCAATTAGTATATTTCTCAAAATCCACCCATCAACAATTACATTAGTGTGATTTCATTATCATATTCATGACTATGATGAGGTAAATTCTCATGCAATATCTATCTCTCACGCCCACCTTCAAGTATGTGGTTCTTTCTCTCTCAACCATTCACCTAAAAACGGAATGATATTTTCCTACCGCAAAATTTTAGAGACCTCTTTCAGGTCATCAACATCCTTCTGTTGGATTTCAACCTTATTTTCCTTATTCATCTTGTGTGCTTGCTCCTTCAAGTATTGAATTTCACCTTGTAGGTTCCTAATAACCTACATAGTTTCCTAATAAACTTTTTCTAATGGGAAAGATCAAGATATTTAGTATTTATCACCTCTGCTTTGTAATAGTAGTATTTTTCTTTGGAATCTCTAGAGCACATGCAACCTCAACATGGGTAGTCACCAATATAGGAAGCAACTCAAGATCGGTGATAACTTAATCATCTATTAATATTCCACTGACATATTGTACTTTAATCATTCCTACACCCTTATCATTATTCTTGTAATTATAAATCATGTTCGCATATAACTCATGGAATTATTCAAACTTATGTTGCTTTCTGCACCATGAGAAAAATACATTTTGCGGGCTTTCACACCTATAATGATAAAGGGATCCACATGTAAAACAAGCTCCTCAAGGGAAGTCACTTATTCCACCTTTGTGACTATGGCCTCTGTATCATCCTCTATAACCTCTACCTCTACCACCTCCATCAAATTTCCCTTCATGATGTTGTTGTTTCTTCTCCTTTGAACTATTCATGATGCTAGTTTGACACACACCACTTTAAATAGCATCATGAATATGATCAATTAGTCTACAATTCCCTGTATCATGAGTGTGGGACTTACAAATCCTAAATTAAGAAGACATGTTCTTCCAGATCCTGTGTTGTAATAAAGAGCATCTACTTGAATCATGATCCAAGTGATAATTCTCACAATCCAAAAACATGGCACACACCAATTTATGAGGGAAGTTATCCTTAGTATGTCCTTCTACCTCAAATTTTGTACACCATATTCCATTGCATGTCTCATGAGCCGAATTAGCCAATTATTTCTCCAACATCTTTTCCATAGATGCAATCTACACCTCCAAGAATGGGCTAACTCCATTATCTACTCTTCTAACCACATCAGCATGTAGAGCTACCTACAAATCCTCACGTAGATCTGTAAACGTATTATAAGAGAGAACCCTTCTAAAACGTGTGATCAAAATGTCAACAAACCATTGTGCATGTTGGCTATGATGAATATCATAAAACATCTTTGATCACAAATCTTTAAAGCATTCATCATACTTTGTTACACTCTCATCCATGCCCTTATTAGTCACTTTAAGTATGCTAATTCTTTTTGTTCAAACTCATGTATATGGAACTCAGCTAAGAAATCATCACACAACACGTTGTAATCTACCGTAGTCTATTTCAAATCATACTTCCTATACCAACTATATGTACACCCTTGCAAATTAGTAGCAAAATGACTTTCCTTATGCTCATGAGTTGTGATTCCCATAGTGCACATTAGTATCTCACACATTTTCACATGCTCTGCTACATCCTCAATCCCTCTATACTCGGAAGAAAAATAGACATCTCGTAATAAACTTGTTGTGGATGGTGCAGACCATGCCCACCAGACCCAGAACTGTATTACCCCAATATTCCCTCCACCTCCAAAACCACTAGATCCACTAGATCTTGAGCCTCTAGATCCTCTTGATCCACCTCCTATAGAGGGAACTAGACCATAGGATGTACTACTCTATTATGCAACGGTTTTACTAAATCAAACTACCACAATCTACAAATTTGTGTTACTTCCAGATGTATTACCAATGTTCATCATGTTAAGACTCTATCTTGATGATGCGCTAGAAAATATACCACTAATCGGACCCCCAAATAGAGAGGATGTCTACGCAGCCATATATGTATGTGCGGTTAGATGAAATTTTTTATTCAATGGAAAATGATATCTACACTGTTGCTACCCTATCACCAACACTAGCATGTTTCTCAATAATTGTTTCAAGAACTAGAACACAAGCACAAGGGCAAGGTCACTAGGTGGGATCATATGTGTACCTATGGTCTTTATTCTTTCCTCTTATGATGTGCTCTCATCTAAAGATGAAAGGGATTCTCTTTCGATCTTTCCTAAATGGGGGAGTAATGATTGCTTAGGTTCCATGTCCTCCACGCGAACCTCAAATCCTTCACATATCACTTGTCTCCACAACTCCATATAATCTTTAATGTCATGCTTCTTCGCGAATTCCCTCTGCCGCACTTCATTATACTTAATTCATATTTCCTTTCTTTCCTCTCTTTCCCTTTCTACCGTAAGGTCCGCCATCTTTCACCACACCTACTCTTTGACACAAGTGTTAGAGGTTTAGTTAGCCATAGGTATTTCTTCCAAATTCAAGGTTATCAATAAGATCTTAATTACTAAAGAAATGACGTGTAATTAAGATCCTATGGGTTTGCACAAGAACTAAAACTCAAGCAACCTCCTAATAGGAATAATTAAAAATAGTGTACTCCAACGTATAACTTTACATAACACTATTCCACCGGTGATCTACGAGTATGTGTCCAAGTCCCATCAACATCATACAAAGTTTGGTAATCTTCTTATGTCTAAACAATTTATATATACCTCTAATTTTTCTTTGATGCATATGTTACCCTCCACTCATATAAATCTATAGAAAAACAACAAAAAATGCCCCATAGAGTTCATGATACAAATTTTCTTCAACCCACGTGCAAGTATTGAAATCGAGTCCGGTATTATATCTATGATAAAAATGGTCTTCTAAGTCTACGTCCCAACTCTCAATGATGTCCAAATTCAACCGATACATCTTCATCAAGAAACATCCTTGCAATAGATTGAAATGAGGTCTCGACAAAAGAACCAAAATGCAGCATTATTTTCCCACTCAAAACACTAGACATGGTGGTACTTCATCCAAATGAATCTAAACACTCACCCAAAGTCCAAAAAGCTACTAAGTCCCTATTTTTATACCATATTTTTCAAGATGTTAGCATGAAAATTCATATATTCCATATCCATAACAAGTAATTAAAGCCAAAGCATAACAAGAATCAATTCACAACCATAGTGCATAATGAATCAAACAAGTATCAAGATCATATTTACCATGAAATAAACATGAATATGTATATATATCAACAACCAATATCCATCCACAATTATCCATTATATTAATTCATCATAAAACAAAAAAAATGAATACACCATAAGTTTACTCACAAAGTCATGTGCACAAACATACTAGAAGCATAATTGCATTCTACAATCTAGCGATACCAAAACCATGCAAATAAATACATATATATATTGGTCGAGACTTTTCCTTCACCACCCATGCACTCTCAAAATATGCCGCATGCTAAAAATAGCCATACACCACTACAAAGATAACTAAAGAAGCATGTAATCTATTCCTAAAATTAACTCTAGATCTAACCCTATTATTATCTTGAAATATGCATGACTCTTTATTTTCCTCTCATTCCCAAAATATCCTTTTCTTATTCTTGAAGTATTCATGTCTTTATCTAATGTGTTCTTAGTACTCCACCCTATCTTTAGCCCATAACATGAAAAATGGCCAAGTCCTGAACACTTTTTCTCACGGGTGAAAATTTGTCAAAATTTTGTGCCTATCCGTGTGCCTTCTGCTCTCCCTATTCTTATGTGCCTCTAATACTTGTGAAGTAATTTATCCATTCAATAATGCACAAGGTGTCATACCTGTAGATGAATATTCAAAGTTAGTTTCTATTCTTGTAACAATGATTAGAGGGTCCACATGCATCATAACATCTCACTATATTAGGCTAAAGGATCTAATTATGATAATATTGATGAATATTACTCAACTACAATTTGAAGGGTGGATTTTCTCGATATTTTTTGAAGCTCTTCAATCTTGTAGGAGCTAAAAATTAATTGTATAAAATGAGTTTGAGACATCACAATTCCACTTTATGTTAACATATGAGATAAACATGAGAAAAAATACTTATTAGTATGAGAAATAGATACCACATGCATTTTAGAGTTTGAAAAGTTGAGAAATTCTTCATCACAAGGTGGTGTAGGGTACTTGTTAGTCTGGAAGCAGATACATATCAAGTTCATGAGGATATCATAAAAGACAAGATCTCAAATTTGCCTCTAACTAAGGGCTTTATGTGACTAAGAAGAAAAGAAAAGCAAGATAAATTAAGGTAAGCATAGTAAGTTATAATGATTCAAGGAAAATAAGAAGCTTGAATACTAATAAGGTTGTGAGAAAAGAGGTAAATAATGTAGTGGTAAGGAAAAATAATGATGCTCTCATGCATTTTAAGTATGTTACATCTTGAAGGGAGTCAAAACATGTTTTAGGATTATTAGATCAAGGAAATGTCTATGAGTACCTAATTGGTGCATATGAGATGTCCTAGCAATGTGGAATGACTAGTGAAGAAAAAACAAAATGAAGACAAGGTGGTACTCTTCAAGGGAGATATGTTTTTGATCAATCAATGAATGGACGATACAAAAAATAAAAAACTCATTAAAGTTCCTTTAGGATTGGTTAGATATAATGTATCTATCTCTATGGCTTGAGTGAAATATAAAAGCTTGATTTCTTGTAGTTTTAGGTAAAGGAGGATGAAATGATCCGGGGAGGATCATCAGCTTGATTTATGATGTACATAGGTTTTATGGATGGTCAAAGTTGGGCCAAATGACACTAAAAAGTTGATTCAAGGATCTAATATCCAAATACAAAAATCAACTAGCCTAAGGAAGAATTGGGCTTTATTTTTGCATGGTTAAGTGGGATGCATCAACATGAAGAGAATAAGTTCGGGGGAGCATTGACATTGGTTGGTGAATAATGTCTTGAAAGGTAGTAGGTTTAATCCAAGGGGAGCTTATTGACGTAAGGGTATGCTTTATCAATGATTATTTGCATGTTGATCATGCTTTTTTATGTCTAAACCTTTATCATTTATTTCAAATGGGGAGAAATTTCTGTCAAAAACAATGGTTGAATGCTTTAAATATGTTAGAGTGTTGGTTTTCCATCAAAATTTCTAAGCTTGTTACCATCAATGACAAAGGGGAGATTGTTGAACCATGTTGCATTGGTTAGTGTTGTCATTGATGTCACATGACATTGATGGAAAATGAGGAGTGAAATTTCATGTAGGTTGGTGCCTTATCAATGGTGTTTAGTGGTCTTAAGATGGTTTATTGATCATTCAGGGATGGTTTCAATATTGTTTGAGGAGTCTTGCATGATTTTATAGTGAGATTGATGCCCACTAGAGGTATGGAGATGGTTGGTGTTCTTGTCTCGGGTGTCATACAGGTCCAAAATGATGTATCTATCATGTGTAAGAGCTTCTAGAGTGAGAAGTTGGTCAGGTGTTGGAAGTCGCAATTGAGTCTAGCTCATTTAGTCCTAGTTCTATAGCCTAATGAGGTGTATGGGTACAAATCAGGTCATGAAAAATTATGTAAACATGGTAGGAGCCTAGGAAGACTTTCTAGAGTATGTAAGAGAATCTACATGGATTAATTCATCCCTTGGAGGAAAATTCAAGTTTTCACTAAAACTACCTTTGAGAACTAGTGGTGAAGTCATGGAAAAATGAGATTGGTCTAGAGAGTAAAATATTATTTATAAGAAACCAAGATATGGAGCATGTAGAGGGAGGTGTTATAGTTCTTCATGTCAAGTTTCATCAAATTTTGAGGATGATTGCTAAATTTATTCAAGTTTTACCAAGATAGGGTAAAGTGAGAAGTGATAAAATTATGACCTATCTTATTAGCACTCAAAAAAAAACTATCAATCCTCCTTCAGATAACTCATAAAAATAATTTTTGAAGATAACTCCAAGACTGGACGTTTTGATAAACATTTGAGTGGAAATAGCTAAGGGACAAAAAAGTTCTTTTCATGTTACTAACAATGTTTTTCTCTCTCCAAACTTTCTTCTTGAAGCGATAGGCATAAAATGAGTTGTTTTGACTCCAAATCAAGTTTTCAAGTTTACACAACCACTCAAGGTTATAGAGGACTCTTCCTAGGTTAGAATGGTGGCATACTTATTCTTCATGGTTGATTTGTTTCGTAGAGGTTTGAATTTTTTTGTAAAAATTTAGTTGGTTTACCTTGTTTTGAGTGCTCTAAGAAAAATCTCAAGGTTTGAAAGCTTAAACGTGATGATATTCTAATATTCATCAATTGTTTTATACAATTTACTTGCATATTTTGTGTGAACAAAGTTCACTCTTCTCCTCTACCACAAAAAGGACTTTCAAATTTGAACTAGTCGTGGTGCTTTAAGGATTGTTTTGTTAATAAGAATTATGTTGGCTTGAGAAATGAATGTAAACATATTATACAGATCAAAGACTACATTTTGGGCTTAGAGTTGTTTTAGTAAGGTGATTTGAAATCCTAGTTGTCACTTTGCTCTTCAACTATCTTGTGGGTCTAGCAGAGTGGTCTGAAATTTTGAGTTGTTTCTTGTGTTTTTCTCCTTATAAAATTTTCATTCATGGTGGTGAAAGTTTTCCAAATATCCCTCCTGAATTTTATATTATATGGTTGATCATGAGAGTGAATATTAGTTAAGATGAAGACTTAAAACCTATAATTATTATCGGTGCCTTATGAGACAATGCACATAGTCCTAAAATTACTAATCTTCATGACCAAAATCTTTGATTTGGTGACCAGAATTTGTGTGGTAAGTTGGACAAGGTAATGTGCTTCTGATAAAATGGATTCATAAGCTTGGATAGATAATTAAACAAGTATCTCATCTCATTTTGAAGACTGATTTGGTTCCCTGTGACAATCATGTAGGACTAAGATTGTAAGTCTAAAGTTATGAAGCTTTTCATTCAAACAATGAAATAGAATGCTTGAAGAGAAGTGTGAGAACCTCCATTTAAATGTTCATACAACATGTGATGGCATAAAGTTGAATAATTAATTTTTCTATTATTACAATTGTATGTCTAGGGTTTGACCTTCAAAACCCGCATTGTGCACAATCTTAGAAGATAAAGTTCATTTGAAATTGTTGGCATGACTCCAGACAAAGTATGGACCTAGAAAGTTGTGCAAGGCCATTATCCTCCTTGTATGATATAATTGAAGTCATACTTGACTAAGTTTGACATAATTTGAGTCAAATGTTGAAGGTATGGTTATGTATAAGAAAATCAGTCATCTTTTTGGTAAAATGCATACTCCATGAATAAGTAGATAATAACCTACCTCCTTTGATATTTGAGAAGTGAATCCAAAACCTCGTACATCTTTTCAAAGATAAAATAGGATCTTGAAATCTCATGTGTATGTTCAATACGGATCCTCCATCAGTGTTATGTAAGCTTATGTGTTTGTGAAGTTGAAGAATTGCCAAAACTATGAATAAATTTCTCCTTCCTTTATTTTTTATGGTCTCAAAGTGTTTGTGTTGATGAAGATATCCTATAGGTTCAAGGACCATGGAAAGATGCAATGTCGTGGTATAAAAGTTTACTTTCCCTCAATCTCATAACAATGATCCCAAATAGTATTCTCTCATACCCCTTTAGTCTAAGATGAAGATGGAAGTATAAATGGTGAAGATTGATGATTCAATGAAGGTTATAAAGGATGTTTCCATAGTGTAACTTATTTTACAGGGTCTATCAGCCCTAAAAGACAAGTTCAATCTCATGGTAATAGAAGAAAAGGAAAATGACAATTACAAAGCATCCTTTGGGTAAATATAAGGCTTTGGCAGAGAGCTCATAATGATAGAGAGTTGACAAGCCTTATTGGATCATAATATAGCTCAGAGAATCTTGGTCATTCTGAAAAACCGAAACTGTACCTATAATATATGATAGCAAAATCATTACTGCAACCTATCGCAATTTTATTTGAAATGTTTCTTCATCTCCTTGTACATATGGTTAAAGGTGTTATTTAAAGAGTCACTTAAGTTGAAGGTCAAGGGTCATGTTTGTGTGCCTATCCTTAATCATGAAATCTTATTTTGAGCTTAAAGATGTTGTTAATGCTTAGGAGATATTTTCATGATGTATGTGAAGAGAATAGAAGATTTAGGTGATGTTGTCAAAATAGAGAGAAATTTATGTATGAGAGAGTCATTATCATTAAGGAGATAATATGATTTAGTGTCTTTAATAATTTTTGAAGATTTGATTTAGTCGTGTAAGCTAAAGAGCGTATTGATGTTTTGAAACAAGATTGCAATCGAAGTATAGACCTGAAACTAGGATCACAATGTGTTGATGTAAGAAAATAAGTTGAAGGTGATCAAAAATTGTTTGAGTAAAGTCTGATTTATTTCTCATCTATTTTGGAATGGGTGCTTCCTTACAAGTAGTAGGTGCTTGCAAAAAATGTCAAGTGGGTTCTTGGCTTTGTATTCAAGTACATGTTTGATTTTGGTTTGGAGTGGGTCTTTCAAGTTGAGTGGATGCTCGGCATATGGTGAAATCGTTTAAGTTTATAGGACAATTTTCCAAGCTATTTTTTTGGTTTCAAAGTGGGTTCTTGTCCCTTGATGGATTTCCCACATTAAGTCTGGTCTCTTTATGTATGCATGTGTGTTTGTTTTTCTTTATCTCTCATGGTTGAATATTCATGCTTCATCATAGTTAAGATAGTTTGATTTTGGATAATTGAATAACTAAAGTTTGTTTGAGAAGTTTGAGTGAGCACTTATTCAACCCACCCCGCCCCCTCCCCCTGCTCTCAATGTCTAGAATTCCTAACACTTATGACTATTTACATGGGTTATAATAAAAATTACACACATTTTTTCTTCTCAAACAAAAATTTCATTTATAGGTGTGTGGCCATGGTGTGCATGTATACGCTTCATTATATCCCATACCTACATTTATTTTGTTGCATAGTTATAAATCTTAGAGATGGATGTTTTTTAAAGAAAATAACCATACATTATTTCATTTTCCATTCCTATGTGCTCTTCCCAATGTAAAATAACTAATGGTTTATAATGAAAGAATTATTGCAAACGTAAACATTCTTCTTCTTCATAATATTTTGAAAAATAAAATAAAACTAAATTAAAATGTAAGTAAAGAAAAATAAAGGAAAAATCTAATATTTAGCTTTAATATGGTAACAAGAGTGTCATAATATTTGGAATAAGTTTCAAAATCAAAATTCTCCTACCTTCCCTAAAAATTGCACTAAATCTCGATGTAATTTCACTAAATTTCCATATCTATATGTTTCACTTTTAAGAATGCAATCCATACAATCCAAAAATAAATCTAATCATCGATACATTCTACATATCTTCATATATCACATAGATGAGTTGTCCTTACTATCTCTCAATTACCACCCAATTTTTGAGGAATTTAAAACATAAAAAATTAAAAAATCTTGATTCATAAATGAATAAAAAAATGCTCAATTGATACTCGATAATTTATAAAACGGACACTCCCCACTTAAATGTTAGAATATCACCTAACTAATGAATGCATTTTAAAGAAATATTATTTTCATGATTTAAAAAGATGTAGATGGAATTTCAGAATAAAATGTAATATACATATATTTGTGACACCTAGTAAAGTTCTGCTATTTTGTCGAGGAAGAAGAACGTAGTCATTGCAAAAAGATTTATGAGAAAAGCACCATGCATTACAAAAATAAAACATGCGTACTCAGTTACATTGAAAACAATCGGTCTGTCCATATTTTGCAAAACAAAAAATATATATTTTTGAAAAGTAAAGATTCTATATATGTTCAGCCAAACTATAGAATTGATAGAAGTGGTGGTATTTGTATATTTGACAATTTTTAATCCCAACGAATTACTTTTTCTAACCGAACATTCCAGCCGCCTCTAATTTTCTTATTGAATCCAAAACTGATGGCAATAATTTTCTTTTTCAGCCGCCTCTATTGTTTGTATTCTCATAAAATTATTTTTATTGGGAAGGCATCATAATCGTCTCAGTCACCATTATCGTTCTATTGTGTGATACAGGATTTTATTGTTTGAATATTTTATTATTCTATTGTAACATTTTTATTTGCATTCTTTAGGAAATCGATAAGCGTTATATTCTTTGGTTGATGTATAATATATTACAATTACAGCAACCTGTATTTTATCTAATTATTTTCTTTTTTATATTTCTTGATATATCAATCTCATAATGGTTAATATAGAGTTAGTTTTAAACAACTGTTATAATTGTTTGAAATATTTTATAGTAACCAACATAAACACCTAGTGTTTTATTTTCCCATTGGTTGATTTTGTTATAGCTTCGGATAGGAAAGTGATAAATTTTTATAATGAATCTCAATAATGGAATGATAAAGCAACATTTCACACTACAAAAACTATTCTATAGTGTGACTTTGCATAAGAGGATTTGAAAGGTATAGTTTCATTTTCCAGCTATGACGGTCCATATGTATACGTCCTATCTTCAACCATTGCCATTTTTGTACTACAATAGATAATAGATAGAATATATTACTAAAATACATTTCTTATATGTATTGACTTCGGTTGTAATTACAACTACACACCAGTTTTTCTTCAATTCACATCTTTTATTTATAGGTTTCTGGTTGTCTTTCATATGGATGCATCTTAAATTTCATACACCTCTCTTTTCTTTTGATGCATATGAAACAATCTAAGTGATGAACGGATATTTTCAAAGGAGCTACAATTTTTTTTTATCAGGGATCACTATGCACTCTTGCCAATGTGAAAGAAATAAAGGCATCATCAATCTTTTCTATCCCTTATAATGTCATTAAATATATAAAAACAAAAAAATGAAGTCAAGAAATAAAAGCAACCTAATTAGAGTAGATTTAAAACAATAGCTTGGTTTTAATGTCAAATCTTCTCTAGATTTGTAAAAGTGATGGTATATATAAAATATACTAGGTAAGGTTAAATAAATATATTTTTAAGTGGACGGTTGAAAGAAACAACATTAGAGTAGTTGCTTATGTTTAAATAATATTTTAGTGAATAAAAAAAAATTGTGCATTCTAGAAGTATTTTTATGGACAATAATTCATAGTGATATAAATTGATTTTGTAGTGTAGTTTTTGCACATATAACATTTTTGTTTTGCTTCAAATCCAATATAGAATAAGTTTGTTGTGTTTTGAATTTTTTGAAAAGGTTTTAATAGAAAACATGAGTATTAATATTTTACATCAACATTTGAGTATTAAATATAAACCACCACTATGATAATAGTTGTCTCAATTCTCCAAGTTAAGCACATAAAAATGCATTATGAGAAAATGTAAATAAATATGCAAATAATTTTTCCTTCATGCAATAAGGGATAATCAGGAAATAGTGATATAAATTTTTAGCTACCTTACTTTTTATTTGTATTACCATATTGACTTTGTAATGATTATTATGGAAGCCATTAGATAGTCTCATTTACCATTCTCATTTATCAATTTCTTTGTTAGAAGAATTTTTTTTGTAATGTAGCTTTTAAGTTTTTGAATATTATATTGATGAATAAATAAAAAATTTACATTATAGGGCTTAGAATTTATCTCATATGATCTAATTTTCATTTAAAAATGGAAAACCATTTAGCATTATTTCTTTTTTAATGTACAATATATAATTACATTTTTATTGTAATAGGGTAATATATGGTCATCTTTTGGGACAACGGAAGTTTCAATCATCATTTAGTATTGTATAAGAAGACCACATACCTATTAATCCCATGGCTTGTTCAAAATCCTCCACCACAGTGAACATTTTGTAAAGAAGTGATTGAGACAAAAACATAATTCTAAAGTGCGGGCACTGATCTTCCGCTTCAACATTTTATGTCATGTGTTTCATACCCTGCATTCTTGCATCTTGACACACTGGAACCTTTATTAGAAGGAAATTTTGACATTTACCCCTATGCGAAGTATCTTCATTAGAGTTTTTATTTACTTTGAGACAGAGAAATCATTTTAGACAAACTCTAGGATTTTCAATATCTCCATATTCTTATGAAACATAGTTTTCCTCTTTCAACCTACTTTCTTAAATCTTAACTATCAAGCATATCTAGATCAGATTGCCACACCTTATGCTCTAATTTTATAGAGAGGATTTCCTTTTTCCATTGGAAATGCATTAGATAGGTTTCTAGTCTCGATCCAAAGCTGTTAAATACATCCAAAAAAAACCTTCACTTGAATCTTGGTAGATGTAGATACCTTAATTGATTTCTTCACTACGTTTAAAACTAAGGTTCTATACATAAATTTAACATGACCATTGGGCTATGAAGGGATTCCCTTGAGATGCATGAAGTGTTTTGTTATGGGGTGTATTGCTTGAGATTGTCAAAAATCATAATTCAAGTTGATCGGAAGGGGTCTTTGGTGGAAGGATGAAGTTCCTATCCATCTAGTGGTGAAAGGAAATACAGAAAGTTATTTTGAATTTGATTTAGAGACAAAATTTAGAATGTATAGTTCTAGCTACGCAATTTGCGAGAAAAATAATGGGGAAAGAAAGAGTTGCTACAATCAACAATGGAGGAAATTGGACCTAGAGTAAACTATTTAGATCAACATGAGGCTCAATCAAGGGTGTGAGAAGAAGGACTTGGAGGATTAAAAATGAATCTAATATAGGATAAACCAAAGGAAAAATTGAAAGGGGTTATGATATCTTACGATGGTTCCCATCCTATCATGATAATGCAAGTATTTATTCTAGTTTCTTGATGAAGACAATGCCCAATGTTGGATGGTTGGGAGTAAACATAAAAGAGGTAAAACTAGAATGTTCCTAAATTTTTATAAACTAGATGTGTGGTTATGGTTAATTATCAACTATCTATTGACGATCTAGTTGTGACTCTTGGATCTACAATTGGACTATTCCTCGGTGTTGGAGCTCTTTTGGATTGCTTTATTGGGTGTTGACCATGTGTGCTTAAGTACTTTAATGTTATTATTATTGTTCTTCATTTATTTTGAGTAGTTTTATAGATGTTGAGATATTTTTATATATATTTGGCTACCCTTAGATATTATAATTTCATGTTTTTGGAGATGTATGGGCCTACACTTCCATTTATTTGTATAAGGGTCAAGTCCCTTTCAAAAAAATTCTTTTACCAATAACGAAAATAACTATTGTCTAAGAATAAAAATAAAAAAATAAAGTTTTATTTTATGAACACCTTGCAAAAGCTATACTTGGAAATTAACATTCAATTTTTAAGAAGCTGTAATAGTTTCAATATAAAAGTTTTCTTGAATGATTAAACTTTTCTAATGCTTTTGATTGTAGGATCTAATGTGTTGAGTAACAATGTCTTATTTTCCCTCGGTTCGTATGCATTATCTAACGCCTTATAATCCAACAATGATGTTACTCACTTGATACATTATCCTTTTCTCACTTTCTAACCTTGGTATTGTTGTTTATAATTGGCATAGATGCATGTCATTTTATTTTCTTATCAATGACTTTTGTTATAATGACAAGATACGAAAGTATATTTTTATAGCAAATATGAGTAATGGAATGATAACAAACAATCATCATTAGATGAAAATGTCATTTAAATCATAGTTTTGAAATGGACTATTCATAGAGTACAATGGCATTTTCTCGCTAGGACAATCTTATGGTCTCCCTAGATGTCATATTTAATGTTTTTGGATTGAAATGGATACTAGATAGAATTTATTACTAAAATTATTTTCTTATGTCTAGTTACTTGTGTTATAATCACAATTACAACACATTTTCTTCTAAAACCACAAATTTCATTTATACATATGTATTTATAGTGTGTATGCCTACATCATTATATTTCCTATGCATGTCTTTATTTTGTTGCATATTTTTTTAATAGATGGAGCAAAAATTATTTCATATGCCATCCATATGTGCTCTCCCGGTGTACAAGATCTAGTGTTTTATAATGAAAGAATTGTTGCAAAAATAAACTTTATCTCACTCATAGTATTTCAAAAAAATTAAGACAAAATTAAAATGTACATAAAGAAAAATAAAGATAAAATATAACCTTCAACTTCAATGTGGTAACAAGAGTGTCATAATATTTTGATTAAGTTTCAAAACTATAAGTCTCATACCTTCTCTATAAAGTTGCACTAAATCTCCATATCTAATTGCACTAAATCTTCAAATCTAAAATTTTCACCTTTTCCACCTTTGAAATTGCGAGTGCACAAGATTGAGAAAATATTTCTAATTATTTATACATTAAACATATCTTCGTATATCACATAAATGAGTTTTTCTTCCAATTTATCTATTATCACCCAAATTTTGAGCAATTTAAACAATTAAAGAACTGAAAATTCTTGAATTAGAAATAGATAATAAGAACTACTCTTGTAATACTAAGAAAATTTATAAAAACACAAATCCACCTTAAATTTTAGAATATCACCTAATCAATGAATGCATTCCAAAGAAATATCATTTTTATGTGTTAAACAAAAACGTGGAAGGAATTTCAAAATGAAATGCACTATTGGTGCATATATATTTGTCAAAAAAATCATCTCCTTTGTCATGCCACGCTATACGTTTATGAAACCTAGTAAAATCGTGCTATTTTTTATGGTATTAGAAGGTAGTAAGATTACATTGAAAACGACCTCCTTTTCGATATTTTGTTAAACAATAATATTTTTGAATACATATGATTCTATATATACTCATACAAATTACAGAATTGATGCTATATCTACTAAGAAGTGGTTTTTATACATTTGACTATTTTTCCCACGAATTATTATTCTACCACATGCCCCGATGAACTTGTTTTACAATCATTTAGATTTTATGATAACTTGCTAGCTATGGTGACTTTACACATAACCCTCGTAACTCAAATATGCCCAAGTTTAAGATCCACCGGAGTTCTCTAAATAGAGTATCAGGTTACGCTAGTGGAATGGCCAATACAATGATATTCAGCAGGTGTTCACCACAATGATGTTAAGACTAAGAAATTTTGTTGAACAACTAATTATACTTTTATTGTGATTAACTAAAATTAAATTAAATTATATGAAAGTTTAATAATAGTTAATTTAATATAGGAGGACTAAAACATTGTAAACTATGTTAAGATAGTATGGAGTAATTGTAAATAATTAGATTAAATAAAATAAAACTCTAATTATGCAAAGATGTAAAAGGAAAGGACTTAGCTGATTAGCGAAGACTTTCACAAGTTATCATGATTTTGGCTATGGATTCCAAGAGTAGGAGCGAACACTCAAAAATCCCATAAAGGAAAGATCTAGAAGATATAAGGAGATTGCATTGCCCATGAAGGTAATGGGGTGCCATGGTCTGCAAAATAGGCCCCCTAGTCTATGTAAAAGCTCAAAATCTAATTGCAAAGTGTCACAAAATACCTTGAAATATTCTTTGTTTGTCACATTGGATCTATCGAACTACACCGGATGTAAGAAATAATGCAAGATGAAGGAATGACTTGTTAAAATATAATTAAGTATCAAAACCCTAAAAATAAAAGATGCAAAATGAATGGGTCGAATTGACCTCAGTTGCCACAATAGTGGGCTTACTAATCTGAGCGTTGCACTACATTTTAGACCCAAATGTAGTTTTGGTGTGTTAGTGCATGGAATAAAATAGAATCCCTCCCCTTATGTCATGTGTGTTGATGTAGATCTCCTAGCTTTGATGCATGGAACTATCTGGATGTAAGCTGATGAAATAGATTAAAATCTAGATGGAGTGATAGTAGTAAGTGACGATAGGACCCTCATTATGGTCTCACATCTTTATTTTTATAAGGTTCTCTTGTTCTAATTTTGTAATTAATCATGACATGGTACTAGGAAAAAGATAAGGACGAAAAATGACAAGACATATTCCAAAAAGATGCAAGAAAGTAAAACAAGGATCGGGGCACCCCAGGTGGGACCAAGGCTCCCGAGGCACCCGAGTACGAGGGCACAGGCACCCTAGTTTAGGCTAAAATGACGGGACAATGAAGAAATGGACTGGGCATGTATAGAAAACTATGTAGGAATGACGAAATAAAAGGTAAAACAAGATGGTCAAAAGGTGGGATCAATTAGTAATTTCTTGATTGAGAACCTTCTAAATAGTACTATGAGATCAGATTAAATAATGCCTAAGGTGAATGATATTATGACTACATTTTCCCCCACTTTATGTTGGTGAGCGGAATGCTCGGTAAGATAAAGTATATAGAGATGTGTCTGTGATATCCATGTAGAGTGTAGTAGAGGAGAGTCGATGGACTAGACTCAAGCATGGAATGAAAAAAATAAAAAGGTTAAGGAGCGTGTATTCTAAAGATGAAAAATGCGCATAAAAATTGATGAGAGTTGACCTAGGGAAAAATGTGTGTAGTTTTTGCAGTGTTTTGTATAACTGCATGGTTAGTAAAGGCAAGTGTTGTCACGGTATATTGTCATTCCGTTGTCATCGTCATTGTTTGTTTTTGTTGTTGTTTCCCCCAATTTGACTACTTGTTTCTCATATGGCCAAACCTTCAACGAGAAAATGATCAAGTAGTCAAATATGTTTGTAGTTAAAAACACTGTGTAAAATACGGAAATGTAAAATACATGGAAAGGAAAGTGTAAATGGAACATTTGTACCTTATCCTCAAGAGAAAGGGTGTAGAAGGATATCCTATACCGCTGTGATTTTTTTTTTAGATCTCACGCAAACCTAGCTAAAGAAGTGTATGGAGGATATGCTCTGTGTCCTCCAACTCTAACTGCTTCTACTGAAATGTGTGAAGGGATCTCTGTAGTGTCCTAGATTTTTGGTTGATCTGACACAAACTTGCCAAAGTAGTGTAAAGGGGAACGCCCACCTGTAACCCTCAAGCATGTAACTACTTCCTAGAAATGCCAAAGGACACCATGTCCTATAAAGATTGTTGTATATGGAGTTTGTAGACTAGTTTGAATTCACTCATTGTATGTAAACCCAAAATGCCAAGGGCAGAAAGTGCACTGTATGGAACCTATGTAAATACGTTGTGTTCGTATGTAAAACCCTCAATGATGCCCCCCCTCTTTGGCAGCACATGTGACATCGCTGAAAGGATAATGTGACCCTAAAATAGGACCTCACGAGCTCGACCTATATAAATCTTCCTTGCGAAAGGAAAAGGGAAAACACTTGGTAGAAACTAAGATGCGCACAAAAGGAGATGGTTAGCCAAAACAAGTGTTAGTCCAAAAACACATACATGTAATAAGACAAGTGTAAAATATGCAGACAATGTAGTAACTACCAAACAAAGTAGTGTAAACATGCAAGAAAAGAAGTAGACCACACAAAATGGGTTGCAAACATGGGACATCACTCACATGATGTCACAAGAAACGTAAGGATTTCATGGCCGCAAAAAAACAAACAAGTGTGCATAAAAACATAGGGAAAATACCGCATATAATGGAAAACAATGGAAGACAAGTAGAAATAAACAAGCAAGGATTCGTGGGGACAAAGAATCTTACAAAACAAGTGTTGCACATGGAACACCCGTTAGCATGTATGATCAAGAAAATGTATGATGCTAAGTACAAAATGAAAAAATAGCACTGGATAAGATGAATGTGGATGCCCCCAAGCAACTAGTATAGAAAGGATATAAGGTGAGCATCCATTTCGCATGTCAAGTCCTTTATCTATGAGCACACTAAAAAAATTCGTGAACGCGCATGTGTGTATGATATAGATAATGACATATAATAAATCAATCGACATGTGTAGCAAAGTGATCGTGTAAAAACACTAGTAAACAAGAGTAAATGCCCCTAAGACAATGCAGTATGTTATGGATGGTGGAATGGAATGTAAAATGGAATGATAGGAGAAACGTGCCCCCCAAATGGATAGAAGTGTATGCAATGAGGTTCATTTTTTCCCCCTTACCAATCAAGAATGAACCATAAACAAGAGTGTGTCATCGGGAAATGGTCGAGTGGTGTATGTTGTGTCTAGCGCGTTGTGATGAGTGTGTATATGTGCTAGTGACATGCGTAGAGATGTGCATGAACCCTATAGCTGAAGCGTATATCAAGACTTGTTAGATGGATGGGTGATGATTTATCCCTAAGAGTATATCATTATATAATGAAAGGATGAGTGACGATTTAGCCCTAAGTATATATCACTATAGAATGAATAGATGTAGATGGGTGACGATTTAGCCTAAAGCGTATATCACTATAAGATGAAAGGAGGGAGTGGTGATGGAGCCTAAGGTGTATACCACTACAAGGTGATAATGGAGATGGTGATTTAGCCTAAAGTGTATATCAATACTAGAGGCAATGATGGAGGTGGGTGATGATTTATCCTAAAATGTATGTCACTATCCTAAGAATGTCACATGAGAAAATGTCATGGGGTGAGTGTAAGGTCCATTTAATTGGTAAATCATTGGTAGTAGAGTATGGACCGAGGAACTAAATTGTGTCATAGGTTGGTGAATGTAGTGCATAGAAAACAAGGTAGTGTAAGTAGTAATGATAAAATGACTATAGGATAAGTAGAATGTAAAAATGTGTGGTGTAAATAATTCTCTGTAGGATGCATATGGTGTATAGAATATGTTATATGTAATATGCAATGATAGGTGTAGATATAAATATAGTATGTGGTGATAAAATGTAAAGCAAGACCCATATATAATGTAATTTAGCGTCGCATGTAGAATGTATGTGGAAATGCGTAGTATGACTATGTATAGGTTATGCATGGATAGCCTAATAATGTATGTGGTGTGTAGGGTAAGGACTATTATAATGTAGAATGTAAGGATGAAATGTAAAACTAGACTCTTAGATAATGACATCTACTACAATATAGAAAATTATGATATGAAAATGTGCATTGTATAATGTGCCTAAGTTTGGAGATATCGTAATGAATATAATGCGTAGATGAGGACTAGTATAATGTAGAAATGATTGTAGAATGAATGGTGTATGATGGAATGAAATGTATAACACCTAAGGTATAGTGTGTGGGGTTTAGTGTAATTGTAATCCCTCAACAATCAAGTGTGAACCGAAGCACAAGAGTGTGTCATCGGTATTGATGGGGCTAGGAGGAATGATACGATATGTTTATAGGAAATAATAGCAATGGATGATGATGCACATATATAATAAGTGGGGAGATGAGATGCCATACCTCCCAAGTGAGTATGAATGAATTAACCAATGTAGGTGAAGGATGCGGGTCCCTCGGTGATGCCCTCTGATGATGAAATCGAGGACGATGCTTGAGTAATGGTGGTATAGGAGACAAACTCCACCCGGGAATGAAGTTGATATGCATGCAAGGGATGGATATAATATTAATATCATGTCGCATTAAAATGTTTTGGTGATGGAGATCGAGGTAAAGTCATGTGTGAAGGGGAGGAAAATCCGCATGGAATAAAGCGAGGAGGTGATCGATGTCGAGATGTGGTGGTTATCCTACAAATAGGCATATAATGGTGCTTAGGACTAATGGAGTGAAGTGGTCACATATAGGATAGTCGAGTAGGTGAACTAGGAGTAGATTTTATTTTGGGAAACATCATAGGAGATGTACGGTAAAGTGTAGAGGATATAATACTGACTATATTAGAGGGTGGCGATAATAGAGGTGAAGGAGGGATGTTGTTAATGGAAATAACTTGATTGTTGTAAAAAAGTTTAAGGTGCAAGTGGTTCATGGAAATAATAGATTGGGATCGAAAAATCCAATTAAGGCCAAGAAGCATGTCACATCCCTCATTGTGCGACTAATGAGGAAAGGGACAAGGAGAGTGAGAGGACCAACCGTGACATGTAACTTGACGATACCATAAGGTCTATTGAATGGAGAGTCAATATATGTGATGGAGAATAACCAATAGTCGAAGGAGCGGCATAGAATAGGAAGTAATGGGCCATGATGGATCAACCATAGTATTGTTAATGGTGGTTGAACGGATAGATGCGTGTATCTCTAAATTGTTATATGTAAATGAAATGTGATAATTAGGGTTGTAAAAATAACTTACTGGTGGCATAGCTTCAATGTTAGCAACTAAGAAATCAAGAGCTCTTGAGTCCGGAGGTGATACTGCATGATATGTATGATTAGCGAAAAGAATCTGCAGTCTTTTTGTAACATTATTGTGAGTCATTATTAAAGAGTTTTAGTTTACCCTTGTCATTAATGGGAGAAGGGTTAGTAGAATCTTGTAATTCAATATTTTCATTTTCAATTAGGTCATGGATAATTTTTCGGAGTTTGAGGCATCTATTTTTATAATTTCCAAAACAATGATGATAATCACAATGGAGATTTTCATTGTTGCTTTTTCCTTTTGGTCATGATTGGTCTAACTCGAGGGGTGGAGGAAGCGTAATAAAGTTCTTGTCGAGGATTTCTTTAACATAAGATGTAGAGCTATGGGAATATTTCTAAACAAGTGCCTAGGCTATTGTGATTTTCCTTTAGAGGGGTTAATTGCATTAATGGTGATTTTAGCATCGGTTGGCTTAGAGGTAGATGGATTAAATGGTATCTTATGTTGAAAACGAGTGGAGGATGGAGGTTTTTCTTGATACTTAAGTTTTCCGAAGGATAAAATTTTAGACTCACGAAGCTTAAGAGTATGAGAAAGTTGATCAAATGAAGAAAAGGTCTCAAAAAGAACACTTTCTTGTAGAGGTGGTAAAAGACTTTGGATAAATAGATCCTGTAGCTCAAAATCGAAAAGTACATTTGTCATTTTAGTGAGATTATTCTTATACCGTAAAACATAGTTAGTGAATTGTTCATTGGATCCCTACTTAAGTTGTGCTAGTTAGGCGTAAGAAATCTTAGAGCCTATATTGATGGAGAAATGGGTAAGGAAGGCATTGGCTAGATGAGTGAATGAAGTAACTGAGTGGATAGGTAAATCATAAAACCAATGCATGGCATAGTCATGGAGACTACAAGGAAATATTTTAGCTAAGAGAGTATGATCATTAGCAAAATCTAGACAAGCAACATGAAAGGCCTAAAGATGCTCCTGCAGGTCACCATGCCCATTGAAAATGGGCAGCTTAGGGGTAACAAAACTAGGAGGAAGTGGATAAGTAGAGATGGTAGGTGTAAATGGAGTATGCAATAACAAGGTAGAATCTAAATATGGTGATGTAGTTACGAATTTGAGCCTAAAGATCATGATATAAAGAGGTTAAATCTTGATTACCAACTAGAGGAGACTTGCCTTTCATGTGAGACTAAAGGAGGCATGAAATGATTGGTAGGAGTCGGGAAAAAAATTGGAACAATAGAGATAGTTTGAAGCGTAGAAGAAGGCAGATGAGTGGCCAAAATAGTTGGTATAGCCACTGAAGGATGAAGTTATGCCAAGTTAGTATCTTCACCCACAAGCCACATGTAGAAGTAAGTCTAGATCATGGGGGTGTGAAGTAATGTGATCATTGATGGATTTAATGTGAGCTTCATAAATTCCTCATGAGAGTGAGCCATGGGAAAGGGAAGAAAGAAGATTCTAGGAGCATATATAGTCGGGTTCACCAAAATGATTAACCAAAATTAAACTAGACTATCTAAAAGTACAATAATAGTTAATCTAATATAGGAGGTCTAAAAAATTGTAAACTATGCTAAGACAATATAGAATAATCGTACATAATTATACTAATAAAATAAAACCTAAGTATACAAATATGTAAAAGGAAATGACTTAGCTGATTCACGAAGACTTTTAAAAGTTGTCGTGAGGATATTGTGGATTTCAAGAGTAGGAATGATCACTTAGAAGTCCCGTAAAGGCGGATTTGGAAGATATAAGGAGATTGCGGTGCTTAAGAAGGTATTATTGTGCATCGGGGCACCCTACTCATCATAATAGGCACCTAGTCTGTAAAAGATTAGAATCGATTTTGGTAGTGTCGTAAAATACCTGAAATATTCTATCTATCACACTTTGGATCTTCTAAAATGTGTCGGATGTATGAAATAATGCAAGATGAAGGAATAACCTCAAAAAGACAAATAAGTATCAAAACCCTAAAAATAAAAGATGTAAAATAAATGGTTGGATGACCTCAATTTCGCTGCATGATAATGGGATTACTAATCTAAGTGTTGTAGTACATTTTAGACCCAAATGTACTTATAGTGTGTGTGTGCATAGAATATAATAGAATCCCTCCCCCTATGTCATGTGTGTTGATGTAGATCTCCTATCCTTGATGCATGGAACTATGTGGATGCAAGTGATGCAATGGATGCAACTCTAGATGGAGTGATAGTATTAAGTGACGTTAGGATTCTCATTATGGTCTCACAAATTTATATTTATAGGGTTCTTGTTGTTCTAATTTTGTAATTAATGTCGACATATCCGACTAGGAAAAACATAAGGATGAAAAATGGCTAGAAAGAGCCAAAAAGAGGCGGGAAAGTAAAACAAGGGTCGGGGCACCCTAGGTAGGACAGAGGGCACCCTGAGGTGCCCAGAACAAGCACAGGTGCCTCGGTTTAAACTAAAATGATGAGACAGTGATGAAATTACTTGGGCATGTATAGGATAATACATGGTAATGACAAAATAAAATGCAAAATAAGATGGCCAAAATGTGGTATTAATTAGTACTTTCTTCACTTGAGAAGCTTCTAAATAGTAGTATGAGATCGGGCTAAATAATGCATAAAGTGCATTATTTTGTGACTACATTAGTAACCAAGTGTGAAGCTAACTTATGCTAGATAAAATATATTTCAAATGTGAAGCCAACTTATGATTGTTGAGTTTGTGATTACTTCCCAAGTTAATAAGCATGGTCACCTATTATGTTTAAATAACCATATTACCTTGAGTTGATATAGTGTTAACACCTAATAGAACATGACAAAATATGGTTTACAATCTCCAGAATCTATCACATGAAAAACATTTATTAATTTTTATTCTTCTTCTTTATGGATTCCTTGAATGTAAAAAAACTTTTTGTGGAACATTTATCTCCTCGACTATATTTTTTTCACGGTTAATAAATGACCCTTCATGATCCCTCTTTTATTTATTTTGTTGAGGTATTGACATGGTAGTAGGTAGTAATGACGTTACAAAGGTATTAATATCATTGATGCTAATGAATTGTTATCCATTGATGTTGATGAGATATGTTTCCTACTTATCACGCATGAAGATAATGATAATGAAATATGACACAAAACTTTAATTAAATATATGTGAGCATTAATTTGGATGTGATCCTTAAGCCAACCCAAAAACAAGCCTTTAAAGTTTTCCAATCGATGTCCAATCACGAGGGAAAGGTAAATACAATTATTGAAAAACCCTATTTATTGCATTTTTGTTAATTGGATAAAGTAATTTTCCACCAAACTATAAATCTAGTACACCTATGATTAATTAGTAAAACCAACTCATTGAAATTAATACCCTTCTTAGATTAATTAGTATAACCAACTCATTTAAATTGATACCCTTCTTATTTTGAGCACAAAACCATTTATAGAAAATGAATCTCTCATGTGAAACAAAAAATTATGGTATTACTACCTTCCACCAACATCAAATATTATGTACAACAAATAAATTTCAGTTTTTTTAATCAAGGTTACAAAATCCTTCCCATCATAATTATACATTTCCATTGTTGGCTTGATGTTATTTGACCTCAAAGAGGTACCACTAAATCTAGTGGTTATGATGCATTTAAGTTTGCATTATATTCTCTTTTAGTAATTGGTGGTTAAATTTGTTTATTTGGTTGATTTGGTAAACCTCAAATAGGTACCACTAAAGCTAGTGGTTATGATGCATTTGTGTTTGCATTAGATTATCTATTAATGCTTGGTGGTTGATTTGGATGATATAGTAGAAAATTCATAATTTGATTGAGTCTCTATCTAACCCCATGTAATGGACTTGGAAAGTTTGACAAATAATCAATCTTCTTATTCTTAGAAATGAATAGCTATATGACACAATCAACGCACATCCTTGATGTTCTCAACCTTAAAGGGAGAAAACATTTTGCATGCAAAACGGATAACTCTATCCAACCCATTGATTTGTATTTACTCTCGTATTGACATTAAATGATTATCATACGAACCACTAAATGATCTCATTCACCATTTTCTATTCTACAAACATCTATTTTGAATGTATCATTTGTTGTGTTTAGTATTGCATCACAACATTTTGAATTACATTCTTTAATTAATATATAATATAAAATTACATGTTATAAATCTTTCTTTCTAATAGGCCAATATATATCTTACTTTCTTAAATATGGAAATTTCTATAATAATATAGTATTGTTTTATAAAATAAAATAAAATTTAAACTATTATTTGATTATTACATTGAAATTTAATATTAACATGTATACCTTTTTTATTTGGTTGACCAAAAATTAAGCCTTGAATTTTCATTGTAGAGATAAAGGAGGCAAGAAATCCACCATTTGTGTTTCCAAACCTAACTTTTAAAGGAGAACATTATTTGTAAGTAAAAGTTATAGAAATATATTATTTTAGTCACCTCCATTGTTTGTATTCCCATATTGAACTTAAAATAGGGAATTAAATGGTCTCATTCCTTGTTCTACATGCTAGAAGATTCTATTTCCAATGCAAGTTTAATATGCTTGAATATTTTGAATTGTATCACAATATTTTTATTTTCTACTGATTGTGAGTTAGTATGTATCTCATTTCAATTTCACTTTGGAAAATCCTTGAGCATTATCTTTCTAAACTAAATTATAATATAGAAAAATATGTATCTAGATTGACATCCATGTTGGAATCCATTACTCACAATTCATTACCACACTTGCATCACAACATTTGAATTACATTCTTTAATCAATATACAATATAAAATTACATGTTATAAAAAAATTCTAATAGCCAATATATATTTTACTTTCTTAAATATGGAAATTTCTATGATAATATAATATTGTTTTACATAATAAAATAAAATTTAAACTATTATTCTATTATTACATTGAAAAATAATATTAACATGCATACCTTTTTTGACTTGGTTGACCAAAAATTAAGCCTTGAATTTTCATTGTAGAGAGAAAGGAGGTAATAAATCCACCATTTGCATTTCCAAACCTAACTTTTAAAGGAGAACATTATTTGCGGTAAAAGTGATAGATATATATTATTTTAGGCACCTCGGTTGTTTATATTCCCATATTGAAATTAAAATAAGGAATTAAATGGTCTCATTCCTTGTTCTACATGCTTTAGAAGATTATGTTTCCAATGCAAGATTAATGTGTTTGAATATTTTGAATTATACCACAACATTTTTATTTTCTACTCATTGAGAGTTAGTATGTGTCTCATTTCAATTTCACTTTCAAAAATCCTTGAGCATTATCTTTATAAACTAAATTATAATATCAAAAAATATGTATATAGATTGACATCCATGTTGGAATCCATTACTCACAATCCATTGCTGCACTCACACTCACTTATCCCTATTATAGTTTGTAACCGACATCAACACATACTATTTCATTTCTCTATTTGGTTGGTTTTGCTATAGCTATAATCTAGGTAAGTGATAAAATTTAATAATTAATAAAAATAGACGAATTATTAGAAACTTTACACATTTTAGGAGAAAATATTTACGGATTACAATTTTGAATAGGAGGATTGGGAGAGTGTTTAAGCCTGATGCATACATAAATTTAATATACTTTTTGAAATCTAAATAGTCAATATATAGAATATATTATTAAAATAATTCTCATGTATAATGACTTAGGTTATTATCCCATTCTCCCATAGATGATCCGTTATTGTCCACATTCTTAGAAGAGAGAAATAATATGATTACGAAGGATGAAATTTAACTTGAACCAAATTTTATAGCTCTTGATCCTCCCCATGTACAGAAATGTTAAAGGAATATCTTGAAGTAGGAAAGGAAACTTCCTCACTTACATCAAATGAAATTTGACTCAATGGTGAAGATGTTGGCTCTTAATGAGCCCACCACGAGGTTCAATTTCGCTCGCTGCAAGCGAAGTCGAGAGATCTGTTAATAAGGGATGAGGCCGGGATCGTGCCCCGGGAAAATTTGGCGGAATGGAAACCCCTTAGACCTTGACAAATAAGCCTAAGAATTTTTGCACCTAACACTGTGCGGTTGTTTCATATTCAATCAAGAAAACTTCCTCACTTACTGAAAACATTAAGCGAATCGATACTTTCTCCTTGAGGACTATATCAAAGAGAAGGATTCACATCTCGAAGTTCCATTGAACCTAAAGAGGCCTTATATGTATCATTTACACCTTCCACAGAATAGAAAGGACCAATCATCATGTGCTATGGTGGTTGATGTGAACATGGTTGTAGATTTGTGACAACCAAGTTCCTTCATTCATCATGTGCGACAACTTTCTCCCCAAAGGTGGCTTATGCACCCTATATTATGATGGGGGGAAATGTGTTACTTGAGAAGGGGTAGGTTTGGTTTTGATCTCTCCTTGAAGGAGGATCTTACCTTGTGGTTTCTTCTTATAATTAAAATTTTCAAATAACACAACCAAATACAAATTCTTGTTAATTAGTCTCCTTTTACCCCAAGGAATCAGTATACGAAAACTTCAAATCTTTGGTGACTCAAAACTTTTCACCAAATAAGTTGCAAATGTCTATATGAATATGTTTGAGAATTCATAGGTGTTATAGAATGCTTCCCAAAGGTTTGTTCATAACTTTGATTTCATATAGATTGATTATATTCCTATAATCCATTATAAATTGTATGACATTATTTCCACTATATCCATAATGTATTGTGTCATTTGAGGTATCGTGAAACTCATTTTTTTGTATTTCTAAGGTGAGCCCACCTTGTTATTAAGTGATTCCAACTCAAGGAAGGCACTACTAAAATAAATAACCTTGTATTTATGAATCTAGACATATATGAAAATAATAAGGCCTTATTAGAAATCATTAATGGTTATTAAAACCTTCCTCCTTCACATGATAAAAGGGTATTTTACATTATGTTTCATCCTTATTTTGGTTTGATATGTGCCAAAAAAGTTGAATATTAGATCCCTTTACGATGTAGTTTATACCTCACTTCCCAAAGGGGTTGTTTGGGGGGCACTCATGCAAGGTGGGATTAAGCCTTAGGAAGAATAGGCAACTACCTAGGCGTCAACAATCAGCGTAGCGCCGAATATAAATATTTTCATTATTTTTTGTTATTATCGAGAACTTAACATTACCATTTTTTAGATGAAGTTAGTATTAATTGAGCTTTTTATTGTTATTATTATAATGTAACACAAATTTCATGTATACACATAAAAGCTATTATACTATTATTTACAAGTAAAAATAAATATACATATTTTTATGCTCATACGATTTTGTTGGTATTTTTACCCATTCTCTAATGTAGCTCTAGATAATTCAGGTATGTTATTTTTCTGAGAAAAGGTTCATGTAATTTTTATAATTTCAATGATATAGCTAGTAGAGGCAAGTATAATTAAAGGAAAGAACAGGGTTCATTTTAAGACACCTCTATAAAATTGTAGGTGGAAAATACCTGGCGAATATCCCCAGAACCAGTTTCAGTGAAAGGCAAATTTGACAGTATTCCAAAACAAAAATTTCACCTATTTTTTTCATGGCTCCATCATTGACGTGCGACAAAAAGACGTCAATAATCAATCGACGCGCGTCATCTGGCTCCATTGTGCGCATCATGATCGACCGCGCGCGTCGCTCCAATTGACACGCGTCGTCGGCTCTACCGACATGCATCGCGGCTCCATTGGCGCGCGTCGCGGCTCCGGTGGCGTGCGTCGGCGAAGCGGCGGCGCTGCGTCGCGGCTCTAATTGACGCGCGTCACTAGCTCCAATTGACGTGCGTCACTGGATCCATTTGACACTTGTCACTGGCTCAATCGACGCGCGTCGCTGGCTCCATTTGACACGCGTCACTGGCTCATATTGACATGCGTCACTGGCCCATATTGACGTGCATCACTGGGTCCTCTTGACGCACGTCACTGGGTCCTCTTAACGCGTGTCACTGGCTCCTTTTGACGCGCGTCACTGGCCCTCTTGACGCGCGTCACTGGCTCCTCTTGACGCACGTCGCTGGCTCCTATTGATGTGTGTCACTGGCTCCTACTGACGCGCGTCGCTGGCTCCTACTGACGCGCATCAATTGAAGCCATTGACGCCCGATTTAGCCTATAAATACCCTTCAACTGGTCATTTTCTCGTTTTCTCCCTCCCGCTCTTGAATTTTTGCAGGTCTCAATCGTTGTCAAAGACGCAAGTACAACTATAATGTCGACTTCACATGCTTCCCAACTGCAAGTTCAGTAAAAAAATCAAGAGAATCCAATTCAATTGATTTCCAAGATCAACTACTGAGGAATCCCTTAGACCCTCGCATCCATCTTGTTTTAAATTTTTCTTGAATATAAAGATTTGATGGATGCATGTGAATTTCTGAGCTCGTTAATATGCCCCATTTCAAAACAAATCTGGATATTTTGAATTACCTTCGCATGCTATAATTGAGAGGACGGAATTTTTATGTGAGTCCGAACGATGGCCAAATGTTCCATTCGATATCAAAGAAAATGACATCCATCGGTTTATGTGCCTTCCGTTCAAAAATTTACCAATTGTTACAACCAAGGCAACGCTCGTGGAAGAAGACAAGAAATTACTCGAATCAAAGTTCGGTTTCCATGTTGATTGTAAGTATAATTCGTTTTAATTCATATTTTTTATTCTGATACAATTTGTTGTTATAAATTTATAGTAATTTTCACTCTTTCGCATTTGCAGCCCATGTCAATAAATCCAGGCGTGGTGTGGATACACAATCAATTGCACACCACTTTCTTGCTGCACTTATTTCATTTTTTCAATCCAGAATTGTTTTGCAGGGTCGCCAAACTGATATACCAAATTGGGCCATTGCATACATTGTTGCCACTATCTCAAAACAAAAATTCGATTGGTGCACATATCTATCCAAAAAAATAAGAACTGAACTAACAAATTCAAAACTTTCTGAAAAACCTGTCATTTATTCAACAAACTATCTCCTTGGCCTTTATTATGAGGCACTTTTAAATTTAAGAGATAAAAAAATTCCTACTTGCACTGATGAGGAGTTGATGAAGTTGTCAATTCCATTTGAAGAACAACAGGTATAAAGTATTTAGTTTGTATTTCAATTTTTGACATTACACTGTGCAGTTATTAACACTTAAATGTTAATTTTTTGCAGAGAAGATATCTTGAAGCCCTTCCCCAAAAAAAGGCGTTATCGAGAGGAAGAGGCCAACAACACGCTGAGGCTTCGGGGGACTCCCAATCTGAAATGGAAGCTCACTCCTCTCCAAACCCTCAATAGTTTGAACTCGTTAAATGCCAGAGAAGTAATACCTTCTCATATATTATTTACAAATTCCAAAGTTGCATATTTATTTTTCAATTTAAATTTTAACCAAATGAATTGACAACATTTAATATTGATGAATTGCAGGGACTTTGGAACATACACCTATTTCACAAACTCAACCTTCTTCCCCAACTCACTCCATACAGTCGCATGCATTCATATCTTCTGAACAGACACTGAGTACAACTCCTACAAGGCCACCCGTAGCACCGAGAAAAACAACCCCTCGACAACAAGGTACAACTCTTCGATAGTACGTTTAATTTCGAAATTTTTGACTTTATGAATTGTTTTCCTATTTTTCATTTTTTTCTTGTACTTTTCAGCACATGTCAGTCCTGATCAAACCGCGGCACCGACACCCACTCAACCAATAATTTTTAAAATTCCAACCAGAGGAACAATGAAAAATAACATTGGTAAACGCATGCCTTTTGCTCCGGCCCCTAGTGGGACACTAAACATTGCCTCCTCCTTTCGAATTCCAACTCTCTCACTTGGTGGCTTGCCCAGTGCAATGGGCATATCTGTTTTGAACAATATAAATTTAGATGAAGATTATTTGGGCATTGATAGCAATGACCCAACTGGTTTTTTCGATACCCGCAAGATGATTCAAGGCCAACAGGTATACTTCAAATTTCAATTTAAATATGCTTTACAATTTTGAATTACATTTCGATTTAAATTTATTTATCTAAATCTTGATTAATTTTTTTCACAAGCAGGATCAGCCCACCCAAAGGCGAAACACGTAGCAAAGTGGATCTTGGTGAAAGCCCCATATTTCTCGGCAAGATCCTCTTCATCGATTCGAGATAGTGAGCAGTTGCCACCTTTTCCTTTGGAGAACTTAATTGGTTATGATTTTCAATCCCATGTCGGTGAGTTTATTCTTCCTCATATCAAACAGACTTATAGAATGGGAGAGAAAGGCTAAAGTTCTTATCAATGAGATTATTAGTCGTTATGAAAATTATTGCAATGAGGATAGTTTATACGCTGCGAGTCCGAGAATCAACTGCGAAGATGGATTCCTTACTTACCCAAGTAAGAAGTGGGACATCACGTATAACAACAACTATAAATACGACATTTTAGATAAGGCATTAAACAAATTGGAAAATATTAGTGCCGAGGCCGGGCATATTTTAACAAATGGTCAAGGACAAGGATTTGGTAGCAATCGCAAATGCCAAAAAGAGATAGAGCGGTTGTAAGTACTATTACATTCAAACAATCATTCTTGTTAATTTGAAATTTTCATTTTTTAGTAATATTTTGAATTGACATTACTCTTTTTGTGCAGTTGAAATATGAAAATTTGAAGAGTCAGGTGAAGGTTTTGCAAGTTCACTTGGAAATAGCAAAAGAACTTGACTTATCCATGACAAAAAAATTGAAGCAAAATATTGTTTTGGTTAACAAACAAAACAATACACTAAAGCGGATAATTAAAGAGCATGGTTTTGACCCTGACATATTATTCAAAGCTAAAGCAGCAGCTGATCCAAATTTGTTGTCGCAGGGAGATGCAACAAATCAAGAAGAAAGAATTTTAAAAAATCTGGGCAGTCTTTGCGAGAAGATCTTATAAGTACAGGGGTTATTTCTGGTGTTGGGGAAAGAGGTACAGCCACAGTGGAAGAAGCCATTGGGAAGAAGAGTAGAGGAGTAGAATTGGATAAAGAAAAGAGGGTTTTGAAAACTAGAAACTTTTATTATTGAGGAAACTTTAAATATTGAATTTGAAAACTTCTACTATTGAGTATGTACTATGGTATTTGAATTTAATTATATGGATTTATATACAGTCTTTAATTTTAATTGCATTAGATGGTGATTATCATGAATTATATGTATGTTTCTTGTTTACTTGCATTGTCATGAATTGTATGTGGACGTAGATGATGATGAAAGACGATGAATGATGATAATGATATGATATATATGGACGATGATCAATTTAATGTGGACGTAGATTTATCATCAAGCACAGTAATTCTTCTTCTCTAGACTTTTGTAATTCTTCTTCTCTAGAATGGATATAGATGATAAATAAATGGAATGTGTTATAATGGATATAGATGACATTAGAACGAATAGAATTGTAATGATATGATTATGAATTATTTTAAAAAAACTGAATTGTTTTAATAAATTTAAATTAGATAAATAATTGTGTTAATAATAATTGTAGTGTCAGGAGTCAGGATATGATAATGATATGGTGATGATATGATATATATGGATGATGAGGAATTTTATGTGGACTTATATTTAAAATTGTATAATGTATTGTTTATCCCACAGTTAAAAAAATATATCAAAGGATTTTGCACATATAAAAAATAAATTAAATATAATTCTAAGAAATCAAGAAAGAATCATCACTGGTAAGAAATTAAACATAATTGCAAATATGATAGGGTTTAGCTTACCTCTTGCGTATTAGATTGCTGTGAAATCATCAAGGGTAATGTGCTAGATCTTTGTTTTACCTGACATTGTAGATAGAGGGGTGAGTTTCCTGACATTGTCAGTCCTAAGAAGTGCCAGCAACATCTTTAAATATATAGACCAACAATATCTTTAAATAAATGTAAATATATAGAATTAGACCTGTAACATCTTTAATGATAACAAGAGCTGAAAAAATGTAAAGTAACAAACAATAAGATTATGTTGAAGAAGATACCTATTTAAAATTGAAATCATCACCGTAATGTGCTAGATCGTTGTCTTACAAAAATTCAACACAAAAATGGATTAGTAGATAGATGGGTGAGTTGCGACATTTGTCGGTCCCAGAAAGTGACTTCCTCGACGGATGTCAACCACGTTTTCAAAAATAAAAAGATTGTATTTAACTAAATGTAAATACATAGACTGTAACATCTTTAATGATAACCAGAGCTGAAAAAAATGAATAGTAACAAACAATAAGATTAAGGGGAAAAGATACCCGCTTAAAGTTGAAATCATCACTACCACTTTGGTAATGAGCTAGATCTCGTGTTTTAAAAAAACCGAACACGAGAAATGGATTAGTAGATAGATGGGTGAATTGCACGACATTTTTAGTATATAGACTGTAACATCTTTAATGATAAAGATAAAAGATAGATAAAGAAGATACCTATTTAAAGTTGAAACAATCCATTATCAACAACTTCATCAAACTTGATGTTGTCTTCGTAGAATGTGACAAAGAGCCAATTACACTCTCAAGGTTAGGAATATTTGTACTTGTAGCTGTATTATTCACACCTCTTCTTTCGTAAAAGGAATTCCGATTGCACAATTGCTCTGTCAAAGCGGAAAGGTTTCGATGGAGTATCGAGAAACATAACACCTCATCACGCAACTTTCGATTTTTATCCAACATGTTTCTCGGTTTTGATTTTATAAATGACAATGCCGAAAACCCTTTCATCCTCCTGAGACCCCAAAATCATTGTTTGGCATAACTCATATAATCTGAAATATTGAAGAAGCGATCGAAGAGCCGTTTGAAGCTTTTCCGATCAGACCACCATTCCAACAGAGGATCCGACAGAGACAAGTTCCCACTGGGGGAAGAGGATCATGGAATAATTATGGCGAGAGGTCGTGGCAGAGGAATCAGTCCTCCTGTATATTCTTCATATGAACCAGGACAGTCCTCTACAGATCCAGCTTCAAAAGAAGTTTACAAAACCGGAGAAGATCCGAGGTGAATTACTAGAGAAAGTAATAGCAAACGCCCGAGAAGAATACGATGTAAGCTCCTTGCAGAGGAGGAGAAAGAAAAGCAGATTCGAAGAAAATATTGAAGAAACATATCGAGAATCTTGCAAAGGAAAAAGAAAGTGCAAAGGTATGTACTTTAAGTTGCACACAGAACCCTTTTATTGCCATTACAATTTGTATACCTCACATCAAACCATATCTTTTAGATGCTATGGTCGAAATCTTGAGTCTTTGAGATTAGCTTAATCGGACAATATGCTATTCCCTCACGATTCTTTGGGTTAACACCCACACTAAAATCAAGTTTGATAAACGGGAAGTTGTCTGCAAACATATGGCAAGGGTTAGAATTGATGTTGAAGGAAATTCTATTGAAATAGAATTCTATCAACACAATATGGAAAACTATGACTGTCTACTTGGGGTTGATTTTCTACACAAATGTCACACATTCAAAGCATCTCCCAAGACCATATATCCTGTTTGACCTCTGTCAAAATTCCCGAGGAGATATTCATTTCGATCTATAGTTCCTTTACCTCAGAAGGTAAAATATGTTAACAATACTGGATCCATAAGTCTATTTCAAATTGCTCTGTAAGTATAGAAGAGATTGTATCTAAGATAAAGCGAGAATGTATGCGGTGAAGATCCACATGCATTTGTTAACGAGGAAAAAACACTATTGTTCCTTAGATCTGCGGTTCGTCAAAGACAAGAATGGAAATGAAATTGTGCCCAGATTCAAGGCAGGCACCACGGAGGAATGCCTCTGCGAGAGAGAAAGGAATGTCATGGTGAAATTCGAAGCTGTTAAAAGCGAGGATTCATTCAAGAATCCAATTCACCATGGTCTTGCATGCCTTTTATGTTAATAAAAGGGATGGGCCAACTAAGAAACAAGAAAAGATTGGTGGTCAATTATAAACCACTCAATAAGTTTATTCTTTCTTGTTCAACACCCAATACCTGCCAAGGATGATATCCTCAGAAGGATCAAAGGATCGAAGGTATACAGCAAGTTCGATCTGAAAAGCGGATTCTGGCAGATATTTTTAAGAAATGAAGACATGTATAAAACGGCATTCATCGTGCCGGTGGGCGGTATGAATGGAAAGTGCTTCCATTGATTAAAAACAGCCCCATCCATATTCCAAAAGATTATGGATAGAATATTTGGTGAGTTATCAGATTTCCTCATTGTTTATATTGACGATAGTCGATCTTTTCTAAGACTCCTAGAGAGCATATAACTCATCTTGAAAGATTTTGTAAGCTGTTTATAAAAATGGGATCATGTCTGTCCCCCTCAAAATTTGAAGTCTTCAAAGAGGAAATTGATTTCCTCGGCATTAGAATTAGTTGCAGTACTATCACCATGCAGTGACATGTAGTAGCCAACATCGAACTTTCTGATCAAATCCTCGAGGCTTGACAATTGCAGCGTTTCCTTGGATGTGTAAACTATATTCTTTGGTTTTACGAGAATATAGCGACAGTGGCAATCTTGCTTAATAAAAGGCTCAAGAAAGATGCTCCCGGCTGGTCTCGGGAGATGACACAAGCGATCTGAGAGAATAAAGAAGCGAGTTCGTGAGCTCCGGCCATGTCTCTTCAGGACTGGCATGAAAATTATTGAATGCGATGCGGCGAACAATTTTGGGGAGTGTCCTCAAAGAAAAAGTGAAGATGGTAAGGAAAAGGTATGCGGGTTTGCTTCGGTGCCTTTCAAGGTTCGAATTAAATTACCACTCTTCGCATAAAGAATTATTTGGCTGCAAAGAAAGCAATTAAGGCTTTCTTATTCTTCGTTCAAAATGAATCATTCATTCTTAGATCAGATCTTAAAGATTTAGAAAAAGATTGAATGGCGGTGATCCACCAATAAAGCGCATTTAATAGACTCCAAAGATGGGGTCTTTGGTTTGATAACTTTGAGTTTTCGAGTAGAACATATCTCTGGGAAAAATAATGCTCTTGCAGATTTTGTAAGCAGAGAACTGAATACATCAAAGTCTGTCGGGGTTACACAAGTCTTTCATGAACCCCATGGAACCATCTGGGATCACAGACATGCAAAAGCCCAGATTGACAGTTTGGTCTTGAATGATAATAGGATGTCTCAAGAAGCTCAGACACTTCTTATTTCAAGGGATCTCATCTCCACTCAAGAATATGCCATGTCAGAAACTGAATGCAGATTCTTTGATCCAGACATTCCAGGACGTCTGTACCATACACTTCAAGAGCCAATGATAAAATGCTGTCTCCATTGGCAATGGAGATCATTATATGCTATGGAACAACCTGATTTCTTACCAGTCGAAGGTCTCAGACTCAGGCAGCTGATACCCAGAAAGGACACATTATGGCGGTTCGAGTTTTCTAGGATGTGGACTGAAGAACATCCGTTGCATTATGATTTGTGGAATCGACCTCCATCCCTGGGAGACAGGAAGTATATCTCATCCCATTTTAAATACTTCCTATTAAAAGTTTCTTCCTACTAAATTGTCTGACTCTCCTCTTCTTAATGTGCATCCCGACACTGCAAGGAACATTCTAATCCAAAGTGCAAAATTCCATGGTTTGTGAAAGCACATTATTATGTAAAAATAAATCACGGGAATCTTGTTGAAAGACCTAATGCTGACCCTGTGGAGGAGAATTCTTTTACATCACACTATGGTGATAAGGCCACTGCTCCGGATCAAGATTTACGGATCTTTGGATCACTATTTGTTTCCCACAAGGCCTCATTTACTGACCCTAACACCGCGGAACAGCTCATCTATCCGTGTCCGGCTTGAACAACATGAAAGGGTCTTCTGGAGCTCCTCAGCGACAAGATAGTACTTCTTCATCGATGATGACCCTCACGGTCCCTCGGTCAATTTGATAGTCCGTGACTCTCAAAGTGCGCCTCGCACTTCACCTTTTGCTATCATGGCAGGCATGTTGCCATGTTGTCGGATAAGATTCTATCTTATCCTTTACTTTTCTTAGTGCGCAATTAGTGCGCTTTCTTTTGGCTATACGACAGGCCTGTTGTCGGTTGTCCTGATAAGATTCGTTCTTATCTTTGCTTTTGTGTCGGTGCGTGGTGGACCCATGCCTTTAATAAAGCTTTCGTGAGTGAAATTTGTACTCATGTTGGTTGGAATCTTACTGGTAACCGGTGTCTTCGGTTATTCGGTTTCCGGTCTTAGGTCATCCCGGTGAAAAGCCTTGGATTGTCTATAAATTAGACTTTCCATCTCATTCACTACATCGGGATTTTAGATGGAAATATACTACGGGTGAAGATCGAAGAAGAATTGAAGTTTGAAGTCGCTATAAGGAGTTGAAGTCCGAGTTAAGAAGTCTTGTGAGTTATAATGTTTAATTCAGTCCATGTTTTAGTCTCTGTAAATGGTGATTTAAAATTCATAAATATTGATGAGTTTTCAGAATTTGAAGATGTATTTGAGACAGAGGATGTGTTTGATATCGTTGTCATGATTCTAGTAGATCTATTTGGTGAAGATGCCGAGATCAATATTCATTGATATTTGGTACAAATTAAATTGTTGATATCCTATTTTCAAGTAATCTTGGTTTGCATAAGTTGGTATATGAATTAGTTTGAGAACTATATTTTTGGTTATTTGAAGTATTTATGGTTGTATAAGAATTAGTATCGGCGCATCAAAGTTTGGATAGAGTTTTGTTGAGAATGGTATCGGAGCTGATGAAAGTTCTTAGGACATTTTGAGTTGATGATGAGATAAGTTCTGAGAACACAATATTGATACACGAGTTGATATTGTTTGGTAGGTTCACCAAATCTGTAAACACAAGTTAATATAGCAATTCCATAGGTTGATTGGTGTGGCTATCGCAACCGTAAGGCGCCGTGTGAAGGCGCAGCATGATAAGGCGAATATTGCCCAACGTTTGTTCAACCTCTCGCTTCCTTGCTTGTTAGTCACGAGCCCAAAATGGCCGATACTTCTCCAAGATCGTCCCTTTGTAGAATGCGAAGAAAGTCATTTGATTAACTATGTCGAGCGTCTTCTCTGTTAATGAAGATATTAGTATGATAGATGAGTCAAGTCCCACTCCTGAGTGGAAACTTCCCAAGAAGGCATATAGTGAAGTTTATTCAAAGCTTAATAGGTTTCAGTTATTAGCATCCACTGTATTTAAAACTAGGGAGTCCGTAATTCAAGTAGCCCAAAGTAATAATTGCGAATATAATATTCCTCTAATTGACAAAGCCGATATAAAAAGTCTAAAGCGTCAGTCTACCTATAAATTTGCCCATGTAGGTTGTGTGCAAATAGGAATAACTCCATTATTTAGAAGAGGTCTAAATGCTAGTATTTTGTGTTGTTTGATGGACCTTAGGTTTGATAATTTTAAGGATAGTCTCCTTGCTGCCATCAAACGGGCTTACATAATGGACCTATTTCCTTGAAGTATTCCCTAATTACCTGTGTCTCTCACAAAAGATGACCTCCTTGAGATGTCTTAAAATTGCATTTAGCCACCACTTGGTCTCAACATGCGCACGAGGATCTTGTCCTTGGCCATACATTATAAAATCATATCTGATTTGGTTAACACAATGTATCCATTTGTGAAACATGGCGTGTCGAGAGGCGATGTAGCGTGGTGACACACGTTAACATAGAAAGTCAAAAGATAGAACCGAGTTGATCTCACAGTCGATATAAAGGTTCCCAGAGAATGGACCTTAGCAAAAAAAGTTTGTTGATCAGCCGGACCTAAGTTAGAAAATGCCACCTCGATTCACTGAAAATAAGGATAATGTGACTTTGAGTTTTAGAAGAAATTACGATGTTGGTATGTCAAAAAGACGGTTGCACAGAAGTAATCTCCCGTGGCCTCTACATCATCATATTTCACCTTTGTAGGTGAAACTTACAGTACTGAGAATGAGAAAGATAACAAAGAGGAAAAGATATTCTTATGTAGCCATAAAAGTTTGACACATGATCCCTCCACTGATTTTCTTTGGTGTACGGATTGTGAAAAACTTGTAAGTCAAAAGTATGCCCCTGTAAATGGGCCTACTATTAATATGGCTTCTACAAGTACTAGAGCTTCTTTTCCTATTACAGAGCAACATGAGCTCATATCACCAGATCAGACCCAGAAGGCAGTCTTCTGGTATCAAAGAGCTGTGAACAAAGATATAGAGCCATCAGAGAGCTCTAAAATGATAAATTGGACAAATAAAGCTTTATTAATTTGTCCATGAAGAAGTTCAAGAAATCTTCGATAAATTGTCTGCTATGGAAAAAACCTACGAGCAATTGAATTAAGAAAGAAAGGAGATCTTGCTGGAGTGCACTAAAGTTGTTAAATGGAAAAATTGATAGCATAGAAAAATCTGTTCAAAAAATAGAAACATTAGCCCAACAAATGCTTCATAATGTTTACGTTGAATTACCAACTAAAATAAATCAATCCGATGGCAGATTTAGTACAACCATTGGTGATCATATTGATGGTATAAAAGGTACTATCAATTCGAGGAACAATACGGACAAATGAATTGATAGAGTCGGGTATCTCTCGGACCGAGGATGAGAATGAAAAGACTCATTCTCGTATAGATCAGATTCAATGAATGCTTAACTCAGAACTTCCTAGAATTATTCCTAGAATTCGGGAGATAAGTCAAAAACTCACTCCTAGAAGAGAAGGAGATTGGACTAAGCGCTTCTTGAGTGCAAGTCAAGAATTATCCAATCATACATCAAAAAGTCTTATAAGGAAGTCTTAGAAGAATATAAACCCTTGTTCTTTAAGGATAAGAATGTCAACATGTTAAGCATACAAGGTACAGCTGAGTCTCATATTGAAAATCCAGAGTTTGAACCCCCAGTCTTTGATGAACAAATGGGTGAAACATCTACTCCTGGATTTCAAGCAGCCACTAAGATACAGACATTACAACCTAACTTCTATAGGGTTGAATGTAAATGCATTTCGAGAAATTAAGAGTTAATCCATGCTTTATGATTGGTTGGGGTAACACCCAAAGAAGAAACTTATGGTAGACTCCTAGAAACATTGCTGCTTCTGATAGCCAGCGGTTTCGTTGGTGTATTAAAAGAATGGTGGGATCTTGTTCCCAATAAAGAAATGATATTGCAAGGTAGGTTTCACGAGGTCAGCGGCCGTCATCAAAGAATTTATAGGCAACATTGATGGCGACAAATGATGATGAACTACTGATGTTCCTCGGGCAAGGCTCTGTGATATGACCCGAGTAAAGGAATATCAATGCTTCATGCGAAGCTTTATTACGACTCGGAAACATCAATGACGAGACCATGCGTCTTCGTTACATTGAATCCTTTCCGCCATACTTTTCCACCCAGTATAAAAAAGCAATGCATGGTATGCGTACTTCTGAACTTAGTTTTGGTCATATTAATCAAATCATTGATCAATGTAATGCCAAACTATGTAAAGATAAGTGGGAGCGCAAGCAAGCGCTTAAGCATCGAGAAAGCTACGAGCAATACTTTACGTGACAGTTCTCCTGGAACCATTTGGGTGTCAGATTAGAAATTGATCTTCCCGACGAAAGTCTTCTGTAAAAGTGTATTTTTCAAAGGGGAAGGATGTGGAAGAAAAAAAGAAAGAAATTCAAAAGGTATAAAAACAAAGAGAAAAATTCGGGGATAAAAGCCCGAGAAAAAGTATAAATTCGGAAAGAATAAGCATGTAGGGAAGTCAAGAAAGTTTAAACCTACTTGCTATATATTTGAAAGGAGGATCACTATGCAAATCGGTGTCCTCGGCGAGATTCTGCTAAAGGTAAAGCCAAAATAAATGCTTTATCTCTGAAAGGCATAAATGATGATGAGTATGCTTTTATTTACGATTTGACAGTTTTCGTCGAGATATATCTTATGCATCCATAGATGGTGAACCTTGCAATCTGATTCAACAAGCATCGGAAAGCGTGTGATCTTAAGATAGTGGATATAGTTCTATTCCCTCTTTTGCTAACTCGGTATTAATATGGTTTCAAATTTTGTTCACCCTATGATACCTCCAGTGCGAGATCTCTTAAGAAGACAGATGGAAAGTCTTGATCGGTTTATGAAAAGCTGTCCCCCATGGGACACGGCAAAGAAGAAAAATGGCTCTGGATAAGGAACTCGAAATCTCAAGACCGTTACATCGAGACGAGAATGAATTAGAACAAAGAGTAAAGCGCGAAGAAGCGATCGAAGAGCCGTTTGAAGCTTTTCCTATTAGGCCACCATTCCAGCGAGAGGATCGGCAGAGACAAGTTCCCACCGAGGGAAGAGGATCATGGAATAATTGGAGAGGTCGTGGCGGAGGAATCGAGTCCTCTGTATATTCTTCATATGAACCGGGACAAGCCTCTCGAGATCCGGCTTCAAAGGAAGTTTACAAAACTGGAGAAGATCCAGAATGAATTACTAGAGAAAGTAATAGCAAACGCCACGAGAAGAATACGGTAAGCTCCTGCGAGAGGAGGAGAAAAGAAAAAGATTCGAAGAAAATCTTGAAGAAACATATCGAGAATCTTGCGGAAAGGAAAAAGAAAGTGCAAAGGTATGTACTTTAAGTTGCACTCAGAACCCTTTCATTGCCATTACAATTTGTATACCACATCAAACCATATCTTTTAGATCTATGGTTGATATCGGTGTCTTGAGATTAGCTTAATCGGACAATATGCTATTCCCTCCGATTGTTGGGTTAACACCCACACTAAAATTAAGTTTGACAAACGGGAAGTTGTCTGTAAAAACATATGGCAAGGGTTAAAATAGATGTTGAAGGAAATTCTATTGATATAGAATTCTATCAACATAATATGGAAAACTATGACTGTCTACTTGGGGTTGATTTTCTGCAAAAATGTCACACATTCAGTATATCCCAAGAGCATATATTCTGTTTCAGCCTCCTGTCAAAATTCCCAGGAGATATTCATTTCAGTCTATAGTTCCTTTACCTCAGAAGGTAAAAAATGTTAACAATACTTGGATACATAAGTCTATTTCTAATTGCTCTGTAAGTATAGAGAGATTGTATCTAAGATAAAAGCGAGAATGTATGCGGTGAAGATCCACATGCATTTGTTAACGAGGAAAAAACACTATTGTTCCTTAGATCTGCAGCTCGTCAAAGAGGCAGCAATGGAAATGAAATTGTGCCCAGTTGAGGCACACCACGAGAGGAATGCCTCTGAGAGAGAAAGGAATGTCATGGTGAAATCAGAAAGCTGTTAAAAGCAGGATTCATTCAAGAATCCAATTCACCATGGTCTTGCTGCTTGCCTTTTATGTTAATAAAAGGAGTGAGCGGTAAGAAACAAGAAAAGATTGGTGGTGATTATAAACCACTAAATAAGTTTATTATTCTTTGTTCAACACCCAATACCGCCAAGGATGATATCCTCGAAGGATAAAGGATCGAAGGTCTACAACAAGTTCGATCGAAAAGCGGATTACAGCGAGATATTTTTAAGAAATGAAGACATGTATAAAAGCGGCATTCATCGTGCGGTGGGCGAGTATGAATGGAAAGTTCTTCCATTCGGTTTGAAGACAGCACCATCCATATTCCAAAAGATTATGGATAGAATATTTGGTGAGTTATCAGATTTCCTGATCGTCTATATTGATGATATTCTGATCTTTTCTAGGTCCCCTAAAGAACATATAACTCATCTGGAAAAATTTTATGAAGTTGTGTATAAAAATGGGATCTGTCTGTCCCCCTCAAAATTTGAAGTCTTCAAAGAGGAAATTGATTTCCTCGGCATAAGAATTAGTTCGGTACTATCACCATGCATGACATGTAGTAGCCAACATCGAACTTTCTGATCAAATCCTCGAGAAAGCAGCGATTGCGGCGTTTCCTTGGATGTGTAAACTATATTGCTTTGGTTTTACGAGAATATAGCGGTTGTGACAATCTTGCTTAATAAAAGGCTCAAGAAAGATGCTCCCGGCTGGTCTCGGGAGATGACACAAGCTGGCGATCTGAGAGAATAAAAAAGCAAGTTCGTGAGCTCCAGCCATGTCTCTTCGGGACTGGCATGAAAATTATTGAATGCGATGCCAGCGAACAGTTTTGGGGAGCTGTTCTCAAAGAAAAAGCTGAAGATGGTAAGAGAAAAGGTATGCGGGTTTGCTTACGGTGCCTTTGAGGTTACGAATTAAATTACCACTCTTCGCATAAGAATTATTGGCTGCAAAGAAAGCAATTAAGGCTTTTTATTCTTCGTTCAAAATGAATCATTCATTCTTAGATCAGATCTTAAAGATTTAGAAAAAGATTGAATGGTGGTGATCCACCAATAAAGCGCATTTAATAGACTCCAAAGATGGGGTCTTTGGTTTGATAACTTTGAGTTTTCGGTAGAACATATCTCGGGAAAAATAATGCTCTTGCAGATTTTGTAAGCGAGAGCTGAATACATCAAAAGTCTTGGGGTTACACAAGTCTTTCATGAACCCCATGGAACCATCACGGGATCACAGGACATGCAAAAGCCCAGATTGATGAGTTTGGTCTTGAATGATAACAGGATGTCTCAAGAAGCTCAGACACTTCTTATTTCAAGGGATCTCATCTCCACTCAAGAATATGCCATGTCGGCCGAATGCGAGATTCTTTGATCAGACATTCAGAGACGCTGTACATGCCACATACACTTGAGAAGCCAATGATAAAATGTTGTCTCCATTGGCAATGGAGATCATTATATCTTGTATGGAACAACCTGATTTCTTACGGTCGAAGGTCTCGGGACTCGGGAAGGCGATACCGAGAAAGGACACATTATGGCGGTTCGAGTTTTCTAGGATGTGGTGAAGAACATCCGTTGCATTATGATTTGTGGAATCGACCTCCATCACTGGGAGCAGGGAGTATATCTCATCCCATTTTAAATACTTCCTATTAAAGTTTCTTCCTACTAAATTGTCGACTCTCCTCTTCTTAATGTGCATCCACGACACTTTGCGAGGAACATTCTAATCGAGTGCAAAATTCCATGGTTTTGAAAGCACATTATTATGTAAAATAAATCACGGGAATCTTGTTGAAAGACCTAATGCAACCTGTGGAGGAGAATTCTTTTACATCACACTATGGTGATAAGGCCACCTGCTCCGAGATCAAGATTTACGGATCTTTGGATCACTATTTGTTTCCCACTGAGGCCTCATTTACTGACCTAACAATGACGGAACAGCTCATCTATCCGTGTGCGGCTTGAACAACATGAAAGAGGGTCTTCTGGAGCTCCTCAATGACAAGATAGTACTTCTTCATCGATGATGACCCTCCTGGTCCCTCGGTCAATTTGATAGTCCGTGACTCTCGGTGCGCCTCGCACTTCACCTTTTTTGCTATCATGGCGAGGCATGTTGCCATGTTGTCGGATAAGATTCTATCTTATCCTTTACTTTTCTTAGTGCGCTTGTAGTGCGCTTTCTTTTGGCTATACTGACGGGCACTGTTGTCGGTTGTCCTCGGATAAGATTCATTCTTATCCTTGCTTTTGTGTCAGTGCGTGGTGGACCCATGCCTTTAATAAAGCTTTCGTGAGTGGGAAATTTGTACTCATGTTGGTTGGAATCTTCTCAGTAACCGGTGTCTTCGGTTATTCGGTTTCGGTCTTTGGTCCTCCCGGTGAAAAGCCTTGGATTGTCTATAAATTAGACTTTCCATCTCATTCACTACATCGGGATTTTAGATGGAAATATACTACAGGTGAAGATCGAAGAAGAATTGAAGTTTGAAGTCGAGGCTATAAGGAGTTGAAGTCCAGTTAAGAAGTCTTGTGAGTTCTAATGTTTAATTGAGTCCATGTTTTAGTCTCTGTAAATGGTGATTTAAAATTCATAAATATTGATGAGTTTTCAGAATTTGAAGATGTATTTGAGACAGAGGATGTGTTTGATATCGTTGTCATGATTCTAGTAGATCTATTTGGTGAAGATGCCGAGATCAATATTCTGTTGATATTTGGTACAAATTAAATTGTTGATATCCTATTTTCAGTAATCTTGGTTTGCATAAGTTGGTATATGAATTAGTTTGAGAACTATATTTTTGGTTGTTTGAGAAGTATTTATGGTTGTAAATCTCCAAGACCGTTACATCAGACGAGAATGAATTAGAACAGAGTAAAGCGAGAAGAGCGATCGAAGAGCCGTTTGAAGCTTTTCCTATTAGGCCACCATTCCAACAGAGGATCCGAGCGAGAGACAAGTTCCCACCGGGGGGAAGAGGATCATGGAATAATTATGGCGAGAGGAGGTCGTGGCGAGAGAATCGGTCCTCTGTATATTCTTCATATGAACCGGGACAAGCCTCTACAGATTCGGCTTCAAAGGAAGTTTACAAAACCGGAGAAGATCCAGAATTGAATTACTAGAGAAAGTAATAGCAAACGCCACGAAGAATACAGTAAGCTCCTTGCGAGAGGAGGAGAAAGAAAAGGCAGATTCGAAGAAAATATTGAAGAAACATATCGGAATCTTGCAAAGGAAAAAGAAAGTGCAAAGGTATGTACTTTAAGTTGCACTCAAAACCCTTTTATTGCCATTACAATTTGTATACCTCACATCAAACCATATCTTTTAGATGCTATGGTCGATCTTAGTCTTGAGATTAGCTTAATCGACAATATGCTATTCCTCTCGATTCTTTGGGTTAACACCCACACTAAAATCAAGTTTGATAAACGGGAAGTTGTCTCGCAAACATATGGCATGGCAGGTTAGAATTGATGTTGAAGGAAATTCTATTGAAATAGAATTCTATCAACACAATATGGAAAACTATATTTATCTACTTGGGATTGATTTTCTACACAAATGTCACACATTCAAGCATCTCCCAAGACCATATATCCTGTTTGACCTCCTGTCAAAATTCCCAGGAGATATTCATTTCAGTCTATAGTTCCTTTACCTCAGAAGGTAAAATCTGTTAACAATACCTGGATCCATAAGTCTATTTCAAATTGCTCTGTAAGTATAGAAGAGATTGTATCTAAGATAAAACAGAATGTATGCAGTGAAGATCCACATGCATTTGTTAACAGGAAAAAACACTATTGTTCCTTAGATCTGCAGCTCGTCAAAGACAGCAATGGAAATGAAATTGTGCCCAGATTCAAGGCACACCACAGAGGAATGCCTCCTGCAGAGAGAAAGGAATGTCATGGTGAAATTCAGAAACTGTTAAAAGCAGGATTCATTCAAGAATCCAATTCACCATGGTCTTGCACTGCCTTTTATGTTAATAAAAGGAGTGAGCAGCTAAGAAACAAGAAAAGATTGGTGGTCGATTATAAACCACTCAATAAGTTTATTGCTGCTGTTCAACACCCAATACCTGCCAAGGATGATATCCTCAGAAGGATCAAAGGATCGAAGGTCTACAGCAAGTTCGATCTGAAAAGCGGATTCTGGCAGATATTTTTAAAAAATGAAGACATGTATAAAACGGCATTCATCGTGCCAGGTGGACAGTATGAATGGAAAGTGCTTCCATTCGGATTAAAGACAGCCCCATCCATATTCCAAAAGATTATGGATAGAATATTTGGTGAGTTATCAGATTTCCTCATTGTTTATATTGACGATATTACGATCTTTTCTAAGACTCTAGAGAGCATATAACTCATCTTGAAAGATTTTATGAAAGCTCACATTTTATAAAAATGGGATCTGTCTGTCCCCCTCAAAATTTGAAGTCTTCAAAGAGGAAATTGATTTCCTCGGCATTAGAATTAGTTCTGGTACTATCACCATGCAGCAACATGTAGTAGCCAACATCCAGAACTTTCCTGATCAAATCCTCGAGAAACAGCAGTTGCAAAGCGTTTCCTTGGATGTGTAAACTATATTGCTGGTTTTTACCAGAATATAGCTGCTGACAGAGTACTGCTTAATAAAAGGCTCAAGAAAGATGCTCCCAGCTGGTCTCAGGAGATGACACAAGCAGTACAGAGAATAAAGAAGCAAGTTCGTGAGCTCCCAGCCATGTCTCTTCCAGGACCTGGCATGAAAATTATTGAATGCGATGCCAGCGAACAATTTTGGGGAGCTGTCCTCAAAGAAAAAGCTGAAGATGGTAAGGAAAAGGTATGCAGGTTTGCTTCTGGTGCCTTTCAAGGTTCCGAATTAAATTACCACTCTTCGCATAAAGAATTATTGGCTGCAAAGAAAGCAATTAAGGCTTTCTTATTCTTCATTCAAAATGAATCATTCTGAAGCGTCAGTCCACCTATAAATTTGCACATGTAGGTTGTGTTCAAATAGGAATAACCCCATTATTCCGACGAGGTCTAAATGCTAGTATTTTGTGTTGTTTGATGGACCTTAGGTTTGATAATTTTAAGGACAGTCTCCTTGCGTGACCATCTGGCCAAGCTTACATAATGGACCTATTTCCTTCGAAGTATTCCCTAATTACCCTGTGTCTCTCACAAAAGATGACCTCCTTCAGGATGTCTTAAAATTGCATTTAGCCACCACTGGTCTCAACATGCGCACAGGATCTTGTCCACTGGCCATACATTATAAAATCATATACAGACTGGTTAACACAATGTATCCAGCTGTGAAACATGGCGTGTCCTGAACAAAAACTCTATCCAAACTTTGATGCGCTGATACTAATTCTTATACAACCATAAATACTTCTGAAACAACCAAAAATATAGTTCTGAAACTAATTCATATACCAACTTATGCAAACCAAGATTACTGAAAATAGGATATCAACAATTTAATTTGTACCAAATATCAACAGAATATTGATCTCGGCATCTTCACCAAATAGATCTACTAGAATCATGACAACGATATCAAACACATCCTCTATCTCAAATACATCTTCAAATTCTGAAAACTCATCAATATTTATGAATTTTAAATCACCATTTACAGAGACTAAAACATGGGTGAATTAAACATTATAACTCACAAGACTTCTTAAGCTGGACTTGAACTCCTTATAGCTCCGACTTCAAACTTCAATTATTCTTCGATCTTCACCCGTAGTATATTTCCATCTAAAATCCCGATGTAGTGAATGAGATGGAAAGTCTAATTTATAGACAATCCAAGGCTTTTCACCGGGATGACCTAAGACCGGAAACCGAATAACCGAAGACACCGGTTACCAGTAAGATTCCAACCAACATGAGTACAGCCCACTCACGAAAGCTTTATTAAAGGCATGGGTCCACCACGCACTGACACAAAAGCAAAGATAAGAACGAATCTTATCCGAGGACAACCGACAACAGGCCTGTCGTATAGCCAAAAAGAAAGCGCACTACAAGCGCACTAAGAAAAGTAAAAGATAAGATAGAATCTTATCCGACAACATGGCAACATGCCTGCCATGATAGCAAAAGGTGAAGTGCGAGGCGCACTGAGAGTCACGGACTATCAAATTGGACTGAGGGACCAGGAGGGTCATCATCAGATGAAGAAGTACTATCTTGTCGTTGAGGAGCTCCAGGAAGACCCCTTTCATGTTGTTCAAGCCAGACACGGGATAGATGAGCTGTTCCGTCGGTGTTAGGCTGTAAATGAGGCCTTGTGGGAAACAAATAGTGATCCAGTATCCGTAAATCTTGATCTGGAGCAGGTGGCCTTATCACCATAGTGTGATGTAAAAGAATTCTCCTCCACAGGGTTGCATTAGGTCTTTCAACAAGATTCCTGTGATTTATTTTTACATAATAATGTGCTTTCACAAACCATGGAATTTTGCACTGGATTAGAATGTTCCTTGCAGTGTCAGGATGCACATTAAGAAGAGGAGAGTCAGACAATTTAGTAGGAAGAAAATTTAATAGGAAGTATTTAAAATGGGATGAGATATACTTCCTGTCTCCCAGGGATGGAGGTCGATTCCACAAATCATAATGCAACGGATGTTCTTCAGTCCACATCCTAGAAAACTCGAACCGCCATAATGTGTCCTTTACGGGTATCGGTATTTTGCCAGAGTCTCGAGACCTTCGACTGGTAAGAAATCAGGTTGTTCCATAGCATATAATGATCTCCATTGCCAATGGAGACAACATTTTATCATTGGCTCTTGATTGTATGCATGCAGACGTCCTGGAATATCTGGATCAAAGAATCTACATTCAGTTTCTGACATGGCATATTCTTGAGTGGAGATGAGATCCCTTGAAATAAGAAGTGTCTGAGCTTCTTGAGACATCCTATTATCATTCAAGACCAAACTGTCAATCTGGGCTTTTGCATGTCTGTGATCCCAGATGGTTCCATGGGGTTCATGAAAGACTTGTGTAACCCCGACAGACTTTGATGTATTCAGTTCTCTGCTTACAAAATCTGCAAGAGCATTATTTTTCCCAGAGATATGTTCTACTGAAAACTCAAAGTTATCAAACCAAAGACCCCATCTTTGGAGTCTATTAAATGCAGTTTTATTGGCTGGATCACCGCCATTCAATCTTTTTCTGAAATCTTTAAGATCTGATCTAAGAATGAATGATTCATTTTGAACAAAGAATAAGAAAGCCTTAATTGCTTTCTTTGCAGCCAATAATTCTTTATGCGAAGAGTGGTAATTTAATTCGGAACCTTGAAAGGCACCAGAAGCAAACCTGCATACCTTTTCCTTACCATCTTCAGCTTTTTCTTTGAGAATAGCTCCCCAAAATTGTTATTTGGCATCGCATTCAATAATTTTCATGCCAGTCTGGAAGAGACATGGTAGGAGCTCACGAACTGCTTCTTTATTCTCTGTCTTGCTTGTGTCATCTCGAGACCAGTGGGAGCATCTTTCTTGAGCCTTTTATTAAGCAAGTACTACTGTCGGTGGCTATATTCGTAAAAACCAGCAATATAGTTTACACATCAAGAAGCGCGCAACTCTTGTTTCTCGAGGATTTGATCGAGGAAAGTTCGGATGTTGGCTACTACATGTTGCTGCATGGTGATAGTACGAACTAATTCTAATGCCGAGGAAATCAATTTCCTCTTTGAAGACTTCAAATTTTGAGGGGGACAGACAGATCCCATTTTTATAACAGTTTCATAAAATCTTTCAAGATGAGTTATATGCTCTCTAGGAGTCTTAGAAAAGATCGAGAATATAAATCAATATAAACAATGAGGAAATATGATAACTCACCAAAGATTCTATCCATAATCTTTTGGAATATGGATGGTGCTGTTTTTAATCCGAATGGAAGCACTTTCCATTCATCATCCACCAGCACGATGAATGCCGTTTTATACATGTCTTCATTTCTTAAAAATATACGCGAGAATCCGCTTTTCGGATCGAACTTGTTGTAGACCTTCGATCCTTTGATTCTTCTGAGGATATCATCCTTGGCAGGTATTGGGTGTTGAACAACAGCAATAAACTTATTGAGTGGCTTATAATCAACCACCAACCTTTTCTTGTTTCTTATTTGCTCACTCCTTTTATTAACATAAAAGCGATGTGAAGACCATGGTGAATTGGATTCTTGAATGAATCCCTGCTTTTAACTTGATTTCGAATTTCACCATGACATTCCTTTCTCTCTGCAGGAGGCATTCCTCCTGTGGTGTGCCTTGAATGCAGGCACAATTTCATTTCCATTCTTTGTCTTTGGCGAGCTTGAGATCTAAGGAACAATAGTGTTTTTCCTGTTAACAAATGCATGTGGATCTTCACTTTGCATACATTACATTTTATCTTAGATACAATCTCTTCTATACTTACGAGCAATTTGAAATAGACTTATGGATCCAGTATTGTTAATGATTTTACCTTTGAGGTAAAGGAACTATAGATCTGAAATGAATATCTCTGGGAATTTTTGGAGAGGTGAAAGCGAGGATATATGGTCTTGGGAGATCTTGAATGTGTGACATTTGTGTAGAAAATCAACCCCAAGTAGGCAGTCATAGTTTTCCATGTTGTGTTGATAGAATTCTATTTCAACAGAATTTCCTTCAACATCAATTCTAACCCTTGCCATATGTTTGCGAGACAACTTCCGTTTATCAAACTTGATTTTAGTGTGGGTGTTAACCCAAAGCAATCGAGAGGAATAGCATATTGTGCGATTAAGCTAATCTCAAAGCACCAAGTATCGACCATAGCATCTAAAAGATATGGTTTGATGTGAGGTATACAAATTGTAATGGCAATAAAAGGGTTTTGAGTGCAACTTAAAGTACATACCTTTGCACTTTCTTTTTCCTTTGCAAGATTCTGATATGTTTCTTCAAGATTTTCTTCAGAATCTGTCTTTTCTTTCTCCTCCTCTGCAAGGAGCTTACTTGTATTCTTACGTGGCGTTTGCTATTACTTTCTCTAGTAATTCATCTGGATCTTCTCCGGGTTTTGTAAACTTCCTTTGAATTTGAATCAGAGGCTTGTCTGGTTCATATGAAGAATATACAGGAGGACTGATTCCTCTGCCACGACCTCTCGCCATAATTATTCCATGATCCTCTTCCCTGGTGGGAGTTTGTCTTTGACGGATCCTCTGCTGGAATGGTGGCCTTATGGGAAAGGCTTCAAAAGGCTCTTGATTGCTCTTACGCTTTACTCTATTCTAATTCATTACATGCGATGTAACGGTCTTGAGAGATTTCGAGTTCCTTATCAGGGCCATTTTTCTTCTTTGTGTCCCATGGGGGACAAAGCTTTCATAAAGCGATTGAAGACTTTCCATCTGCCTTCTTAAGAGATCTGCACTTGGAGGTATCATAGGGTGAACAAAATTTGAAACCATATTAATCTGAAGTTAGCAAAAGAGGGAATAGAGCTATATCCACTATCTTGATCTGCCATCCTTTGTCATCATCGATGCTTGTTGAATCAGATTGCAAGGTTCACCATCTATGGATGCATAAGATATATCGACGAAAAGCGTCGAGAATCGGAAATAAAAGCATACTCCTCTTCATTTATGCCTTTTATAGATAAAGCATTTATTTTGGCTTTACCTTTATGAGAATCTCATTGAGGACACTTTGGTTTGCATAGTGATCCTCCTTACACAAATATAGCAAGTAGGTTTAAACTTTCTTGACTTCCCTACATGCTTATTCTTTACGAATTTATACTTTTTACGGGCTTTTATCCCGAATTTTTCTCTGTTTTTATACCTTTTGAATTTCTTTCTCTTTTTCCACACATCCTTCCCCTTTGAAAAAATACAGTCTTTAGGGAAGACTTTCGTCGGGAAGACTGAATTTCTAATTCTGGACACCCAAATGGTTCCGGGGAGCTGCATTCACAGAAAGTATTGCTCGAGCTTTACGATGTTTAAGCACTTGCTTACGCTCCCACTTATCCTTGCATAGTTTGGCATTACATTGATCTATAATTTGATTAATATGACCAAAACTAAGCTCTAAAAATACGCATGCCATGCATTGCTTTTTTATCTTGGGTGGAAAAGTATGGAGGAAAGGATTCAATGTACGAAGACGCATGGTCTCGTCATTGATGTTTCGGAAGCTGTAATAAAGCTTCGCATGAAGCATTGATATTCCTTTACTCGGGTCATATCACGAGCCTTGCCGGAGGAACATTGCAGTGTTCATCATCTGTCGTCATCAATGTTGCCTATAAATTCTTTGATGACGGCTTCACATTAGACACTGTGAAACCTACCTGCAATATCATTTCTTTGTTGGGAACAAGATCCCACCATTCTTTTAATACACCAACGAAGCCATTGGCTATTGTAGCAGTGCAATGTTTCTAGGAGTTACGCCATAAGTTTCTTCTTTGGGTGTTACCCTGACCAATCATAGCATGGATTAACTCCTTAATTTCTCGAAAGCATTTACATTCAACCCTATAGAAGTTAGGTTGTAATGTACGTATTTTAGTGGCTGCTTGAAATCCAGAGCGAGATGTTTCACCCATCTGTTCATCAAAGGCGGAGGTTCAAACTACGGATTTTCAATATGAGACTAAATTTATTCCTTGTATGCTTAGCATGTTGACATTCTTATCTTTAAAGAATAAGGGTTTATATTCTTCTAAGACTTCCTTATAAGACTTCTTGACAGAAGGATTGGCTAATTCTTGTACTTCAGACCAAGAAGCTGCTCTAGTCCAATCTCCTTCTCTTCTAGGAGTGAGTTTTTGACTTATCTCCTGAATTCTAGGAATAATTCTAGGAAGTTCCTGAGTTAAGCATTGCTGAATCTGATCTATACGAGAATGAGTCTTTTCATTCTCATCCTGAAGCTGAGAGATACCTGACTCTATCAATTCATTTGTCTGTATTGTTCTGGAATTGATAGTACCTTTTATACCAACAATATGATCAACCAATGCCAAATCATTACGGATTGATTTATTTTAGTTGGTAATTCAAGAGAAACATTATGAAAGCTGTTGTTGGGCTAATGTTTCTATTTTTTGAACAGATTTTTCTATGCTATCAATTTTACCCATTATTAGCAACTTTAGTGCACTGCAGTATCTCCTTTCTTTCTTAATTCAATTGCTGTAGGGTTTTTCCATAGCGAGACAATTTATCGAGAAGATTCTTGAACTTCTTCATGGATGACTAATAAAGCTTTATTTGTCCAGATTTATCATTTTAGAGCTCTCGATGGCTCTATATCTTTGTTCACTGACCCTTTGATACGAAGGCGCCTTTCCGGGTCGATCTCAGTGATATTAGTTCATGTTGCTCTGTAATGGGAAAAGAAGCTCTAGTACTTGTAGAAGCCATGTTAATAGTAGGCCCGTTTACGAGGGCATACTTTTGACTTACAAGTTTTCACGGTCAGTACACCAAAGAAAATCAGTGGAGGGATCATGTGTCAAACTTTTATGGCTACATAGGAATATCTTTTCCTCTTTGTTATCTTTCTCATTCTGTGTGCCTGAAGTTTCACCTACGGTGAAATATGATGATGTAGAGGCAACAGAATTACTTCTAGGCAACTGTCTTTTTGACATACCAACATCAGAATTTCTTCTAAAACTCAAAGTCACATTATCTTTACTTTCTGTAACTGAGGTGGCATTTTCTAACTTAGGTCTGGCTGATTGAACAAACTTTTTTGCCAAGGTCCATTCTCTGGGGACCTTTATGTGTCGACCAGGAGATCAACTCCGGTTCTATCTTTTGACTTTCTAGATTAACGTGTGTCACCACGCTACTGCCCTTGGACACGCCATGTTTCCGTTTGGATACATTGTGTTAACCAGTCTGTATATGATTTTATAATGTATGGCCAGTGGACAAGATCCTGTGCGCATGTTGAGACCAGTGGTGGCTAAATGCAACTTTAAGACATCCTGAAGGAGGTCATCTTTTGTGAGAGACACAGGGTAATTAGGGTAAACTTCGAAGGAGACAGGTCCATTATGGAGACCGGTTTGGATGGCAGCAAGGAGACTATCCTTAAAATTATCAAATCTAAGGTCCATCAAACAACACAAAATACTAGCATTTAGACCTCTTCTGAATAATGGGGTTATTCCTATTTGAACACAACCTACATGTGCAAATTTATAGGTAGACTGACGCTTTAGACTTTTGATATCGGCTTTGTCTATTAGAGGTATATTATATTCGCAATTATTGCTTTGGGCTACTTGAATTACGGACTCCCTAGTTTTAAATACAGTGGAGGCTAATAACTGAAATCTATTGAGCTTTGAATAAACATCACTATATGCCTTCTTGGGTAGTTTCCACTCAGGAGTGGGACTGGTTTCATCAATCATACTAATATCTTCATTAATAGAGAAGACGTCAGACAAGTTAATCAAATGACTTTCTTCAGATTCTACAGTGGACGATCTTGGAGAAGTATCAGCCATTTTGGGCTGTGACTAACAAGTAAGGAAGCAGACGTTGAACAAATGTCGGGCAATATTCGTCTTACTGTTGCACCTTCACACGGCGTCTTACAGTTGCGATAGCCACACCAATCAACCTATGGAATTGCTATATTAACTTGTGTTTGAGACGGTGAACCTACCAAACAATATCAAGCGTGTATCAATATTGTGTTCTGCTGAACTTATAATCATCAACTCGAAATGTCCTAAGAACTTTCTTTGGCTACGATACCATTCGAACAAAAACTATCCTATCAAACTTTGATGCGCTGATACTAATTCTTATACAACCATAAATACTTTGAAATAACCAAAAAATATAGTTCTAAAACAATTCATATACCAACTTACGCAAACCAAGATTACTGAAAATAGGATATCAACAATTTAATTTGTACCAAATATCAACAGAATATTGATCTCGGCATCTTCACCAAATAAATCATAACAACGATATCAAATACATCGTCTGTTTCAAATACATCTTCAAATTCTGAAAAGTCATCAATATTTATAAACTTTAAATCACCATTTACGAGAGACTAAAACATGGACTGAATTAAACATTATAACTCACAAGACTTCTTAACTAGACTTGAACTCCTTATAGCGACTTCAAACTTCAATTCTTCTTCGATCTTCACCCGTAGTATATTTCCATCTAAAACCCGATGTAGTGAATGAGATGGAAAGTCTAATTTATAGACAATCAAGGCTTTTCACCGGGATGACCTAAGACGAAACCGAATAACCGAAGACAAGGTTACAAGTAAGATTCAACCAACATGAGTACTGCCCACTCACGAAAGCTTTATTAAAGGCATGGGTCCACCACGCAGCGACACAAAAGCAAAGATAAGAACGAATCTTATCAGGACAACCGACAACGGGCCTATCGTATAGCAAAAGAAAGCGCACTACAAGCGCACTAAGAAAAGTAAAAGATAAGATAGAATCTTATCGACAACATGGCAACATGCCCTGCCATGATAGCGATGAAAAAGGTGAAGTGCGAGGCACACTGAGAGTCACGGACTATCAAATTGGGACCGAGGGACCGGGGAGGTCATCATCGATGAAGAAGTACTATCTTGTCGTTGAGGAGCTCCGGGAAGACCCTTTCATGTTGTTCAAGCCGGACACGGGATAGATGAGTTGTTCCGTCGGTGTTAGGCTGTAAATGAGGCCTTGTGGGAAACAAATAGTGATCCAAAGTATTCGTAAATCTTGATCTGGAGCAGGAGGCCTTACAACCATGGTGTGATGTAGAAGTATTCTCCTCCAAAGGTTGCATTAGGTCTTTCGACCATATTTCTGTGATTAATCTTTACATAATAATGTGCTTTAACAAACCATGGAATTTTACCTTTGGATTAGAATGTTCCTGGCAGTGTCAGGATGCACATTAAGAAGAGGAGAGTCAGACAATTTAGTAGGAAGAAATTTTAATAAGAAGTATTTAAAATGGGAAGAAATATACTTCCTGTCTCCCAGGGATGGAGGTCGATTCCACAAATCATAATGCAACGGATGTTCTTGATCCACATCTGAAAACTCGAACCGCCATAAGTGTGTCCTTTCGGGTATCATTGCGAGTCACGAGACCTTCGACTGGTAAGAAATCTGGTTGTTCCATAGCATATAATGATCTCCATTGCCAATGGAGACAGCATTTTATCATTGGCTCTTGAAGTGTATGATATTGGCGTCCTGGAATGTCTGGATCAAAGAATCTGCATTCAGTTTCTGACATGGCATATTCTTGAGTGGAGATGAGATCCCTTGAAATGAGAAGCGTCTGAGCTTCTTGAGACATTCTATTATCATTCAAGACCAAACTATCAATCTGGGCCTTTGCATGTCTCGTGATCCCGAGATAGTTCCATGAGGTTCATGAAAGACTTGTGTAACCCCGCATGACTTTGATGTATTCGGATTCTCGCTTACAAAATCTGCAAGAGCATTATTTTCCAGAAATATGTTCTACTGAAAACTCAAAGTTATCAAACCAAAGACCCCATCTTTGGAGTCTATTAAATACGATTTTATTGGCTGGATCACCTCCATTCAATCTTTTTCTAAAATCTTTAAGATCTGATCTAAGAATGAATGATTCATTTTGAACAAAGAATAAAAAAGCTTTAATAGCCTTTTTTGCAGCCAATAATTCTTTATGCGAAGAGTGGTAATTTAATTGGAACCTTGAAAGGCACTGAAGCAAACACTGCATACCTTTTCCTTACCATCTTGACTTTTTCTTTGAGGACAGCTCTCCCCAAAATTGTTCGGCTGGCATCGCATTCAATAATTTTCATGCGAGTCTGGAAGAGACATGGCTGGGAGCTCACGAACCTGCTTCTTTATTCTCTGTACTGCTTGTGTCATCTCCTGAGACCAGCTGGGAGCATCTTTCTTGAGCCTTTTATTAAGCAAGTACTCTGTGTCATTGGCTATATTTCGGTAAAAACCAGCAATATAGTTTACACATCAAGAAAGCGCTGCAGCTCTTTGTTTTTCTGAGGATTTGATCGGGAAAGTTCGGATGTTGGCTACTACACATGTTGTTGCATGGTGATAGTACTGAGAACTAATTCTAATGCCGAGAAATCAATTTCCTCTTTGAAGACTTCAAATTTTGAGGGGGACAGACAGATCCCATTTTTATAACACGGTTTCATAAAATCTTTCAAGATGAGTTATATGCTCTCTAGGAGTCTTAGAAAAGATCGAGAATATCGTCAATATAAACAATGAGGAAATCGATAACTCACCAAATATTCTATCCATAATCTTTTGGAATATGGATGGGGCTGTTTTTAATCCGAATGGAAGCACTTTCCATTCATCTTTGTCCCTGCACGATGAATGCCGTTTTATACATGTCTTCATTTTTAAAAATATCTGCCAGAATCCGCTTTTAGATCGAAATTTGTAGACCTTCGATCCTTTGATCCTTCTGAGGATATCATCCTTGGCAGGTATGGGATGTTGCACTGCAGCAATAAACTTATTGAGTGGTTTATAATCAACCACTAATCTTTTCTTGTTCCTTATCTGCTCACTCCTTTTATTAACATAAAAGGCTGTGCAAGACCATGGTGAATTGGATTCTTGAATGAATCCTGCTTTTAATTTCTGGATTTCACCATGGCATTCCTTTCTCTCTGCTGGAGGCATTCCTCTGTGGTGTGCCTTGAATCTAGGCACAATTTCATTTCCATTGCTGTCTTTGACAAGCTGCAGATCTAAGGAACAATAGTGTTTTTTTCTGTTAACAAATGCATGTGGATCTTCACTGCATACATTCTGTTTTATCTTAGATACAATCTCTTCTATACTTACAGAGCAATTGGATATAGACTTATGGATCCAGTATTGTTAACAGTTTTTACCTTTTGAGGTAAAGGAACTATAGACTGAAATGAATATCTCCTGGGAATTTTGACAGGAGGCTGAAACAGGATATATGATCTTGGGAGATACTAAATGTGTGACATTTTTGTAGAAAATCAACCCCAAGTAGACAGTCATAGTTTTCCATATTGTGTTGATAGAATTCTATTTCTATAGAATTTCCTTCAACATCAATACTAACCCTTGCCATATTTTTACAGACAACTTCCCGTTTATCAAACTTAATTTTAGTGTGGGTGTTAACCCAAGAATCGAGAGGAATAGCATATTGTCCGATTAAGCTAATCTCAAGCAAAGATATCGACCATAGCATCTAAAAGATATGGTTTGATATGAGGTATACAAATTGTAATGGCAATAAAAGGGTTTTGAGTGCAGCTTAAAGTACATACCTTTGCACTCTCTTTTCTTTCTGCCAGATTCTGATATGTTTCTTCAAGATTTTCTTCAGAATCTGTCTTTTCTTTCTCTTCCTCTGCTAGGAGCTTACTGTATTCTTCTGTAGCATTTGCTATTACTTTCTCTAGCAGTTCAATCCTGGATCTTCTCCAGGTTTTGTAAACTTCCTTTGAAGCTGGATCTGTAGAGGATTGTCCTGGTTCATATGAAGAATAGACAGGAGGACTGATTCCTCTGCCACGACCTCTCGCCATAATTATTCCATGATCCTCTTCCCCTGGTGGGAACTTGCCTCTGTCGGATCCTCTCTGTTGGAATGGTGGCCTAATAGGAAAAGCTTCAAACGTCTCTTGATTGTTCTTACGCTTTACTAGAGTGCTTTCTAATTCATTACATGCCGATGTAACGGTCTTGGAGATTTCTGAGTTCCTTATCCAGGGCCATTTTTCTTGCTGTGTCCCATGGGGGACAGCTTTCATAAACTGATTGAAGACTTTCCATCTGTCTTCTTAAGAGATCTGCACTTGGAGGTATCATAGGGTGAACAAAATTTGAAACCATATTAATACTGAAGTTAGCAAAAGAGGGAATAGAGCTATATCCACTATCTTCAGTACTGTCACTGTCATCTGATGCTTGTTGAATCAGATTGCAAGGTTCACCATCTATGGATGCATAAGATATATCTGACGAAAAACTGTCAGAATCAGAAATAAAAGCATACTCCTCTTCATTTATGCCTTTTATAGATAAAGCATTTATTTTGGCTTTACCTTTAGCAGAATCTCGCTGAGGACACTGGTTTGCATAGTGATCCTCCTTACAAATATAGCAAGTAGGTTTAAACTTTCTTGACTTCCCTACATGCTTATTCTTTCTGAATTTATACTTTTTTCTGGGCTTTTTATCCCTGAATTTTTCTCTGTTTTTATACCTTTTGAATTTCTTTCTCTTTTTCCACACATCCTTCCCCTTTGAATGGTATCAGAGCTGGTGAAAGTTCTTAGGACATTTCAGAGTTGATGCAGATAAGTCGAGCTGGAACACAATATTGATACACAGTTGATATTGTTTGGTAGGTTGATAATTTTTGATCTGTAAACACAAGTTAATATAGCAATTCCATAGGTTGTTTGGTGTGGCTATCGCAACCGTAAGTAAGACGCCGTGTGAAGGCGCAAGAAGACGAATATTTCCGACGTTTGTTCAACCTCTGCTTCCTTGCTTGTTAGTCACAGCCCAAAATGGCCGATACTTCTCCAAGATCGTCCACTGTAGAATCTGAAGAAAGTCATTTGATCAACTTGTCTGACGTCTTCTCTGTTAATGAAGATATTAGTGTGATAGATGAAACCAGTCCCACTCTGAGTGGAAACTACCCAAGAAGGCATATAGTGATGTTTATTCAAAGCTCAATAGATTTCGATTATTAGCCTCCACTTTGTATTTAAAACTAGGAGTCCGTAATTCAAGTAGCCCAAAGCAATAATTGCGAATATAATATACCTCTAATAGACAAAGCCGATATCAAAAAGTCTCAAGCGTCGGTCCACCTATAAATTTGCACATGTAGGTTGTGTTCAAATAGGAATAACCCCATTATTCCGACAAGGTCTAAATGCTAGTATTTTGTGTTGTTTGATGGACCTTAGGTTTGATAATTTTAAGGACAATCTCCTTGCAGCCATACAAACGGCTTACATAATGGACCTATTTCCTTGAAGTATTCCCTAATTACCCGTGTCTCTCACAAAAGATGACCTCCTTGGGATGTCTTAAAATTGCATTTAGCCACCACTTGGTCTCAACATGCGCATAGGATCTTGTCCTTGGCCATACATTATAAAATCATATATCTGATGGTTAACACAATGTATCCAGTGTGAAACATGGCGTGTCAAGGGGTAGCGTGGTGACACACGTTAACCTAGAAAGTCAAAAGATAGAACCGAGTTGATCTCACCGGTCGACATAAAGGTTCCGAGAGAATGGACCTTAGAAAAAAGTTTGTTCAATCAGCCGGACCTAAGTTAGAAAATGCCACCTCGATTTACAGAAAGTAAAGATAATGTGACTTTAAGTTTTAGAAGAAATTCTGATGTTGGTATGTCAAAAAGACAGTTGCCTAGAAGTAATTCTGTGGCCTCTACATCATCATATTTCACCGTAGGTGAAACTTCTGGTACACAGAATGAGAAAGATAACAAAGAGGAAAAGATATTCCTATGTAGCCATAAAAGTTTGACACATGATCCCTCCACTGATTTTCTTTGGTGTACGGACTGTGAAAAACTTGTAAGTCAAAAGTATGCCCCTGTAAACGGGCCTACTATTAACATGGCTTCTACAAGTACTAGAGCTTCTTTTCCCATTACAGAGCAACATGAACTAATATCACCAGATCAGACCCAGAAGGCAGTCTTCTGGTATCAAAGGGCTGTGAACAAAGATATAGAGCCATCAGAGAGCTCTAAAATGATAAACTGGACAAATAAAGCTTTATTAGCTGTCCATGAAGAAGTTCAAGAATCTTCTGATAAATTGTCTGCTATGGAAAAAACCCTACAGGCAATTGAATTAAGAAAGAAAGGAGATCTGCTGAGTGCACTAAAGTCATTAATGGCAAAATTGATAGCATAGAAAAATCTGTTCAAAAAATAGAAACATTAGCCCAACAACAGCTTCATAATGTTTCTGTTGAATTACCAACTAAAATAAATCAATCTGTAACTGATTTGGTACAACCATTGGTTGATCATATTGTTGGTATAAAAGGTACTATCAATTCCAGAACAATACAGACAAATGAACTGATAGAGTCAGGTATCTCTCAGCTTCAGGATGAGAATGAAAAGACTCATTCTCGTATAGATCAGATTCAGCAATGCTTAACTCAAGAACTTCCTAGAATTATTCCTAGAATTCAGGAGATAAGTCAAAAACTCACTCCTAGAAGAGAAGGAGATTGGACTAAAGCAGCATCTTGGTCTGAAGTACAAGAATTAGCCAATCCTTCTGCCAAAAAGTCTTATAAGGAAGTCTTAGAAGAATATAAACCCTTATTCTTTAAGGATAAGAATGTCAATATGTTAAGCATACAAGGAACAGCTGAGTCTCATATTGAAAATCCAGAGTTTGAACCTCCGGTCTTTGATGAACAAATGGGTGAAACATCTGCTCCTGGATTTCAAGCAGCCACTAAAATACAGACATTACAACCTAACTTCTATAGGGTTGAATGTAAATCTGTTTCAGAAATCAAGGAATTAATCCATGCTATGATTGGTTGGGGTAACACCCAGCAAGAAACTTATGGTAGAACTCCTAGAAACATTGCTGCTACAATAGCCAGCGGCTTCGTTGGTGTATTAAAAGAATGGTGGGATCTTGTTCCCAACAAAGAAATGATATTGCAGGTGGTTTCTGAGGGTCTGGCGGCCGTCATCAAAGAATTTATAGGCAACATTGATGGCGACAAGATGATGAACTGCGCAATGTTCTCTCGGGCAAGGCTCTTTGTGATATGACCCGAGTAAAGGAATATCAATGCTTCATGCGAAGCTTTATTATAGTTAGGAAACATCAATGCGAGACCATGCGTCTTTGTTACATTGAATCCTTTCCTCCATACTTTTCCACCCAAGTATAAAAAAGCAATGCATGACATTCGTACTTGAGCTTAGTTTTGGTCATATTAATCAAATTATAGATCAATGTAATGCCAAACTATGCAAGGATAAGTGGGAGCGTAAGCAAAAGCGCTTAAACATCGAAAGCTACGAGCAATACTTTACGTGAAGCAGTAGCGATTCTCCTGGAACCATTTGGGTGTCAGAATTAGAAATTGATCTTCCCGACGAAATTCTTCTGTAAAGGTGTATTTTTCAAAGGGGAAGGATGTGTGGAAAAAGAAAGAAATTCAAAAAGGTATAAAAACGAAGAGAAAATTCAGGATAAAAGCCCGAGAAAAAAGTATAAATTCGAGAAAGAATAAGCATGTAGGGAAGTCAAGAAAGTTTAAACCTACTTGCTATATTTGTAAGGAGGATCACTATGCAAACCAGTGTCCTCAGCGAGATTCTGCTAAAGGTAAAGCCAAAATAAATGCTTTATCTATAAAAGGCATAAATGAAGAGGAGTATGCTTTTATTTCTGATTCTGACAGTTTTTCGTCAGATATATCTTATGCATCCATAGATGGTGAACCTTGTAATCTGATTCAACAAGCATCGGATGCGGTGGCGATGATCTTGAAGATAGTGGATATAGCTCTATTCCCTCTTTTGCTAACCGAGTATTAATATGGTTTCAAATTTTGTTCACCCTATGATACCTCCAAGTGTGAGATCTCTTAAGAAGACAGATGGAAAGTCTTGATCGAGTTTATGAAAAAAGCTGTCCCCCTTGGGATACAAAGAGAAAAATGGCCCACGAGATAAGGAACTCAGAAATCTCAAGACCGTTACATCGAGCAGAATGAATTAGAACGAGTAAAGCGGAAGAAGCGATCGAAGAGCCGTTTGAAGCTTTTCCTATTAGGCCACCATTCCAAAGAGGATCCGACAGAGACAAGTTCCCACCTGGGGGAAGAGGATCATGGAATAATTATGGCGAGAGGTCGTGGCGGAGGAATCGGTCCTCTGTATATTCTTCATATGAACCAGGACAAGCCTCTCTGATTCGGCTTCAAAGGAAGTTTACAAAACACGGAGAAGATCCAGTGAATTACTAGAAAGTAATAGCAAAGCGCCACGAGAAGAATACAAGTAAGCTCCTTGCGAGAGGAGGAGAAAGAAAAAGGATTATGAAGAAAATCTTGAAGAAACATATCGAGAATCTTGCGAAAGGAAAAAGAAAGTGCAAAGGTATGTACTTTAAGTTGCACTCAAAACCCTTTTATTGCCATTACAATTTGTATACCTCACATCAAACCATATCTTTTAGATGCTATGGTTGATCTTTGTCTTGAGATTAGCTTAATCGGACAATATGCTATTCCCTCACGATTGTTGGGTTAACACCCACACTAAAATCAAGTTTGATAAACGGGAAGTCATCTGCAAAACATATGGCAAGGGTTAGAATTGATGTTGAAGGAAATTCTATTGAAATAGAATTCTATCAACACAATATGGAAAACTATATTTGTCTACTTGGGGTTGATTTTCTACACAAATGTCACACATTGACATCTCCCAAGACCATATATCCTGTTTGACCTCTGTCAAAATTCCCAGGAGATATTCATTCCAGTCTATAGTTCCTTTACCTCAGAAGGTAAAACCGTTAACAATACTTGGATCCATAAGTCTATATCAAATTGCTCTGTAAGTATAGAAGAGATTATATCCAAGATAAAACAGAATGTATGCAGTGATGATCCACATGCATTTGTTAACAGGAAAAAGCACTATTGTTCCTTAGATCTGCAGCTTGTCAAAGACAGCAATGGAAATGAAATTGTGCCCAGATTCAAGGCACACCACAGAGGAATGCCTCTGGAGAGAGAAAGGAATGTCATGGTGAAATCCAGAAAGCTGTTAAAAGCAGGATTCATTCAAGAATCCAATTCACCATGGTCTTGCACTGCCTTTTATGTCAATAAAAGGAGTGAGCAGATAAGAAACAAGAAAAGATTAGTGGTTGATTATAAACCACTCAATAAGTTTATTGCTCTGTATCAACACCCAATACCCGAGGATGATATCCTCGAGAAGGATCAAAGGATCGAAGGTCTATAGCAAGTTCGATAAAAGCGGATCAGCGAGATATTTTAAGAAATGAAGACATGTTCAAAACGGCATTCATCGTGCAGGTGGGCCAGTATGAATGGAAAGTGCTTCCATTCGGATTAAAAACAGCCCCATCCATATTCCAAAAGATTATGGATAGAATATTTGGTGAGTTATCGATTTCCTCATTGTTTATATTGACGATATTCGATCTTTTCTAAGACTCTAGAGAGCATATAACTCATCTTGAAAGATTTTATGAAGCTGTTTATAAAAATGGGATCTGTCTGTCCCCCTCAAAATTTGAAGTCTTGAAGAGGAAATTGATTTCCTCGGCATTAGAATTAGTTAACGGTACTATCACCATGCAGCAACATGTAGTAGCCAACATCGAGAACTTTCTGATCAAATCCTCGAGAAAGCAGCGATTTGAGCGTTTCTTGGATGTGTAAACTATATTCTTTGGTTTTACGAATATAGCGTGACAATCTTGCTTAATAAAAGGCTCAAGAAAGATGCTCCTAGTTGGTCTCGGGAGATGACACAAGCGATCTGAGAGAATAAAGAAGCAGAGTTCGTGAGCTCCGGCCATGTCTCTTCCAAGACTGGCATGAAAATTATTGAATGCGATGCGGGTGAACAATTTTTTTGGGAGCTATCCTCAATGAAAAAGCTGAAGATGGTAAGGAAAAGGTATGCGAGTTTGCTTTGGTGCCTTTCAAGGTTCGAATTAAATTACCACTCTTCTCATAAGGAATTATTAGCCGCAAAGAAAGCCATTAAAGCTTTCTTATTCTTTGTACAAAATGAATCATTCATCCTTAGATCAGATCTTAAGGATTTTAAGAAAAGGTTGAATGGTGGTGATCCACCAATAAAGCGCATTTAATAGACTCCAAAGATGGGGTCTTTGGTTTGATAACTTTGAGTTTTCAGTAGAACATATTTCTGGGAAAAATAATGCTCTTGCAGATTTTGTAAGCAGAGAACTGAATACATCAAAGTCTGTTGGGGTTACACAAGTCTTTCATGAACCCCATGGAACCATCTGGGATCACAGACATGCAAAAGCCCAGATTGATAGTTTGGTCTTGAATGATAACAGGATGTCTCAAGAAGCTCAGACACTTCTCATTTCAAGGGATCTCATCTCCACTCAAGAATATGCCATGTCGGCGAATGCGAGATTCTTTGATCCAGACATTCGGACGCGTCGTACCATACATACACTTGAGAGCCAATGATAAAATGCTGTCTCCATTGGCAATGGAGATCATTATATGCTGTTGAACGACCTGATCACCTACCAGTCGAAGGACTCAGACTCAGACAGCTGATACCCAGAAAGGACACATTATGGCGGTTCGAGTTTTCTAGGATGTGGTGAAGAACATCCGTTGCATTATGATTTGTGGAATCGACCTCCATCACGGGAGCAGGAAGTATATCTCATCCCATTTCAAATACTTCTATTAAAGTTTCTTCCTACTAAATTATCGACTCTCCTCTTCTTAATGTGCATCGACTTACTGCAAGGAACATTCTAATCCAAAGTGCAAAATTCCATGGTTTGTGAAAGCACATTATTATGTAAAAATAAATCACAGGAATCTTGTTGAAAGACCTAATGCAACCCTGTGGAGGAGAATTCTTTTACATCACACCATGGTGATCAGGCCACCTGCTCCAGATCAAGATTTACGGATCTTGGATCACTATTTGTTTCCCACTGAGGCCTCATTTACGGCCTAACAACGACGGAACAGCTCATCTGTCCCGAATCTGGTTTGAACAACATGAAAGGCGTCTTCCTGGAGCTCCTCAGCGACAAGATAGTACTTCTTCATCGATGATGACCCTCCCTGGTCCCTCACCCAATTTGATAGTCCGTGACTCTCGGTGCGCCTCGCACTTCACCTTTGCTATATCATGGCGAGGCATGTTGCCATGTTGTCGGATAAGATTCTATCTTATCCTTTACTTTTCTTAGTGCGCTTGTAGTGCGCTTTCTTTTTGGCTATACGACGACAGGCTTTGTTGTCGGTTGTCCTCGGATAAGATTCGTTCTTATCTTTGCTTTTGTGTCGGTGCGTGGTGGACCCATGCCTTTAATAAAGCTTTCGTGAGTGAAATTTGTACTCATGTTGGTTGGAATCTTACTTGTAGTAACCGGTGTCTTCGGTTATTCGGTTTCGGTCTTAGGTCATCCGGTGAAAAGCCTTGGATTGTCTATAAATTAGACTTTCCATCTCATTCACTACATCGGGATTTTAGATGGAAATATACTACGGGTGAAGATCGAAGAAGAATTGAAGTTTGAAGTCAGGCTATAAGGAGTTCAGAAGTCTAGTTAAGAAGTCTTGTGAGTTATAATGTTTAATTCAGTCCATGTTTTAGTCTCTGTAAATGGTGATTTAAAGTTCATAAATATTGATGAGTTTTCAGAATTTGAAGATGTATTTGAGACAGAGGATGTGTTTGATATCGTTGTCATGATTCTAGTAGATCTATTTGGTGAAGATGCCGAGATCAATATTCTGTTGATATTTGGTACAAATTAAATTGTTGATATCCTATTTTCAAAGTAATCTTGGTTTGCATAAGTTGGTATATGAATTGTTTTGAGAACTATATTTTTTTGGTTGTTTGAAGTATTTATGGTTGTATAAGAATTAGTATCAAAGCGCATCAAAGTTTGGATAGAGTTTTTGTTCGAGAATGGTATCGTAGTGGTGAAAGTTCTTAGGACATTTGAGTTGATGACAGATAAGTTGCGAGAACACAATATTGATACAGTTGATATTGTTTGGTAGGTTCAGCCGTCTGTAAACACAAGTTAATATAGCAATTCCATAGGTTGATTGGTGTGGCTATCGCAACCGTAGTAAGGCCGCCGTGTGAAGGCGCAAGAAGAAGATGAATATTGCCCGACGTTTGTTCAACCTCTGCTTCCTTGCTTGTTAGTCACACCCAAAATGGTGATACTTCTCCAAGATCGTCCACTATAGAATCTGAAGAAAGTCATTTGATTAACTTGTCTGACGTCTTCTCTGTTAATGAAGATATTAGTATGATTGATGAAACCAGTCCCACTCCTGAGTGGAAACTACCCAAGAAGGCATATAGTGATGTTTATTCAAAGCTCAATAGATTTTGAGTTATTAGCCTCCCTTTGTATTTAAAACTAGGGAGTCCGTAATTCAAGTAGCCCAAAGCAATAATTGCGAATATAATATTCCTCTAATAGACAAAGCCGATATCAAAAGTCTGAAGCGTCAGTCCACCTATAAATTTGCACATGTAGGTTGTGTTCAAATAGGAATAACCCCATTATTCCGACGAGGTCTAAATGCTAGTATTTTGTGTTGTTTGATGGACCTTAGGTTTGATAATTTTAAGGACAGTCTCCTTGCTGACCATACAAACTCGGCTTACATAATGGACCTATTTCCTTGAAGTATTCCTAATTACCTGTGTCTCTCACAAAAGATGACCTCCTTCAGGATGTCTTAAAATTGCACTTAGCCACCCTTTGGTCTCAACATGCGCACAGGATCTTGTCCACTGGCCATACATTATAAAATCATATACAGACTGGTTAACACAATGTATCCAGCTGTGAAACATGGCGTGTCCAAGGGCAGTAGCGTGGTGACACACGTTAACATAGAAAGTTAAAAGATAGAACCAGAGTTGATCTCTGGTCAGATATAAAGGTTCCCAGAGAATGGACCTTAGCAAAAAAGTTTGTTCAATCAGCCAGACCTAAGTTAGAAAATGCCACCTCGATTCAGTAAAGTAAAGATAATGTGACTTTGAGTTTTAGAAGAAATTCGATGTTGGTATGTCAAAAAGACGATTGCCTAGAAGTAATTTCTGTGGCCTCTACATCATCATATTTCACCTTAGGTGAAACTTCAGTACAGAATGAGAAAGATAACAAAGAGGAAAAGATATTCCTATGTAGCCATAAAAGTTTGACACATGATCCCTCCATTTGATTTTCTTTGGTGTACGGATTGTGAAAAACTTGTAAGTCAAAAGTATGCCCCTCGTAAACGGGCCTACTATTAACATGGCTTCTACAAGTACTAGAGCTTCTTTTCCCATTACGAGCAACATGAACTAATATCACAGATCAGACCCGAAGGCGGTCTTACGGTATCAAAGGGCTGTGAACAAAGATATAGAGCCATCAGAGAGCTCTAAAATGCTAAACTGGACAAATAAAGCTTTATTAGCTGTCCATGAAGAAGTTCAAGAATCTTCTGATAAATTGTCTGCTATGGAAAAAACCCTACGAGGCAATTGAATTAAGAAAGAAAGGAGATCTGCAGTGCACTAAAGTTGCTTAACAGAGCGAGAATTGATAGCATAGAAAAATCATTCAAAAATAGAAACATTAGCCCAACAATAGCTTCATAATGTTTACATTGAATTACCAACTAAAATAAATCAATCCGTAATGATTTGGTACAACCATTGGTTGATCATATTGTTGGTATAAAAGGTACTATCAATTCCGAACAATACGGACAAATGAATTGATAGAGTCGGGTATCTCTCTCGGCTTCGGGATGAGAATGAAAAGACTCATTCTCGTATAGATCAGATTCAGCAATGCTTAACTCAGAACTTCCTAGAATTATTCCTAGAATTCGGGAGATAAGTCAAAAACTCACTCCTAGAAGAGAAGGAGATTGGACTAGAGCAGCTTCTTGTCGAAGTACAAGAATTAGCCAATCCTTACATCAAGAAGTCTTATAAGGAAGTCTTAGAAGAATATAAACCCTTATTCTTTAAAGATAAGAATGTCAACATGCTAAGCATACAAGGAACAGCTGAGTCTCATATTGAAAATCCAGAGTTTGAACCTCCAGTCTTTGATGAACAGATGGGTGAAACATCTGCTCCTGGATTTCAAGCAGCCACTAAAATACAGACATTACAACCTAACTTCTATAGGGTTGAATGTAAATCTGTTTCAGAAATTAAGGAGTTAATCCATGCTATGATTGGTTGGGGTAACACCCAGCAAGAAACTTATGGCAGAACTCCTAGAAACATTGCTGCTACAATAGCCAATGGCTTCGTTGGTGTATTAAAAGAATGGTGGGATCTTGTTCCCAACAAAGAAATGATATTGCAGGTAGGTTTCACAGGTCTAACAGCAGCCGTCATCAAAGAATTTATAGGCAACATTGATGACGACAAGATGATGAACACTGCAATGTTCCTCCGGGCAAGGCTCGTGATATGACCCGAGTAAAGGAATATCAATGCTTCATGCGAAGCTTTATTACGATTAGGAAACATCAATGACGAGACCATGCGTCTTCGTTACATTGAATCCTTTCCTCCATACTTTTCCACCCAAGTATAAAAAAGCAATGCATGGCATGCGTACTTGAGCTTAGTTTTGGTCATATTAATCAAATTATAGATCAATCTAATGCCAAACTATGCAAGGATAAGTGGGAGCGTAAGCAAGCGCTTAAACATCGAAAGCTCGAGCAATACTTTACGTGAAACAGTTCTCCTGGAACCATTTGGGTGTCAGAGAATTAGAAATTCAGTCTTCCCGACGAAAGTCTTCTGTAAAGGCTGTATTTTTCAAAGGGGAAGGATGTGTGGAAAAATAGAAAGAAATTCAAAAGGTATAAAAACGAGAGAAAATTCGGGGATAAAAGCCCGGAAAAAGTATAAATTGAAAGAATAAGCATGTAGGGAAGTCAAGAAAGTTTAAACCTACTTGCTTTACATTTGTAAGGAGGATCACTATGCAAACCAGTGTCCTCAGCGAGATTCTGCTAAAGGTAAAGCCAAAATAAATGCTTTATCTATAAAAGGCATAAATGAAGAGGAGTATGCTTTTATTTTGATTCGGCGGTTTTTCGTCGAGATATATCTTATGCATTCATAGATGGTGAACCTTGCAATCTGATTCAACAAGCATCGGATGAGCAGTGGTGATCTTGAAGATAGTGGATATAGCTCTATTCCCTCTTTTGCTAACCCGGTATTAACATGGTTTCAAATTTTGTTCACCCTATGATACCTCCAAGTGCGAGATCTCTTAAGAAGACAGATGGAAAGTCTTGATCGGTTTATGAAAATCTGTCCCCCATGGGACACAGCAAGAAAAATGGCCCTGGATAAGGAACTCAGAAATCTCAAGACCGTTACATCAGACAGAATGAATTAGAACAGAGTAAAGCAGAAGAGCAATCTGAAGAGCCGTTTGAAGCTTTTCCTATTAGGCCACCATTCCAACAGAGGATCCGACAGAGACAAGTTCCCACCAGGGGAAGAGGATCATGGAATAATTATGGCAGAGGTCGTGGCAGAGGAATCAGTCCTCCTGTATATTCTTCATATGAACCAGGACAAGCCTCTCTGATCGGACTTCAAAGGAAGTTTACAAAACACCTGGAGAAGATCCAGGATTGAATTACTAGAGAAAGTAATAGCAAACGCCTGAGAAGAATACACGGTAAGCTCCTTGCGAGAGGAGGAGAAAGAAAAGACAGATTAGAAGAAAATCTTGAAGAAACATATCGAGAATCTTGCAAAGGCAAAAAGAAAGTGCAAAGGTATGTACTTTAAGTTGCACTCAAAACCCTTTTATTGCCATTACAATTTGTATACCTCACATCAAACCATATCTTTTAGATGCTATGGTCGATACTGGTGCTGAGATTAGCTTAATCAGACAATATGCTATTCCCTCTGATTGTTGGGTTAACACCCACACTAAAATCAAGTTTGATAAACGGGAAGTTGTCTGCAAACATATGGCAAGGGTTAGAATTGATGTTGAAGGAAATTCTATTGAAATAGAATTCTATCAACACAATATGGAAAACTATGACTGTCTACTTGGGGTTGATTTTCTACACAAATGTCACACATTCAGCATCTCCCAAGACCATATATCCCTGTTTCAGCCTCCTGTCAAAATTCCCAGGAGATATTCATTTCAGTCTATAGTTCCTTTACCTCAGAAGGTAAAATCTATTAACAATACCTGGATCCATAAGTCTATTTCAAATTGCTCTGTAAGTATAGAAGAGATTGTATCTAAGATAAAACAGAATGTATGCAGTGAAGATCCACATGCATTTGTTAACAGGAAAAAACACTATTGTTCCTTAGATCTGCAGCTAGTCAAAAGCAATGAATGGAAATGAAATTGTGCCCATTCAAGGCACACCACGGAGGAATGCCTCTGAGAGAGAAAGGAATGTCATGGTGAAATTCAGAAACTGTTAAAAGAAGGATTCATTCAAGAATCCAATTCACCATGGTCTTGCACTGCCTTTTATGTTAATAAAAGGAGTGAGCAGTTAAGAAACAAGAAAAGATTGGTGGTCGATTATAAACCACTCAATAAGTTTATTCTTTCAACACCCAATACCTGCCAAGGATGATATCCTCGAGAAGGATCAAAGGATCGAAGGTCTGACAAGTTCGATCGAAAAGCGGATTCAGCGAGATATTTTTAAGAAATGAAGACATGTATAAAAGCGGCATTCATCGTGCAGGTGGACAAAGTATGAATGGAAAGTGCTTCCATTCGGATTAAAAACAGCCCCATCCATATTCCAAAAGATTATGGATAGAATATTTGGTGAGTTATCAGATTTCCTCATTGTTTATATTGACGATATTCGATCTTTTCTAAGACTCTAGAGAGCATATAACTCATCTTGAAAGATTTTATGAAAGTCTGTTTATAAAAATGGGATCATGTCTGTCCCCTCAAAATTTGAAGTCTCAAAGAGGAAATTGATTTCCTCGGCATTAGAATTAGTTCGTACTATCACCATGCAGACATGTAGTAGCCAACATCCAGAACTTTCTCGATCAAATCCTCGAAAGCAAACGATTCGAGCGTTTCCTTGGATGTGTAAACTATATGCTGGTTTTACTGAATATAGCAGCGTGAGTATCTTTGCTTAATAAAAGGCTCAAGAAAGATGCTCCGGCTGGTCTCGGGAGATGACACAAGAAGACTGAGAGAATAAGAAGCGAGTTCGTGAGCTCCTTTGCCATGTCTCTTCCGGGACTGGCATGAAAATTATTGAATGCGATGCTCGGCACGAACAATTTTGGGGAGGCTGTCCTCAAAGAAAAAAGTGAAGATGGTAAGGAAAAGGTATGCAGGGTTTGCTTGGTGCCTTTGAGGTTCGAATTAAATTACCACTCTTCGCATAAAGAATTATTGGCTGCAAAGAAAGCAATTAAGGCTTTCTTATTCTTCATTCAAAATGAATCATTCGAAGCGTCAGTCCACCTATAAATTTGCACATGTAGGTTGTGTTCAAATAGGAATAACCCCATTATTCCGACGAGGTTTAAATGCTAGTATCCTATGTTGTCTTATGGACCTTAGGTTTGATAATTTTAAGACAGTCTCCTTGCTGAACCATACTTTTGGCTTACATAATGGACCTATTTCCTTGAAGTATTCCCTAATTACCTGTGTCTCTCACAAAAGATGACCTCCTTCAGGATGTTTTAAAAGCGCATTTAGCCACCACAGATGGTCTCAACATGCGCACGAGGATCTTGTCCACCGCTGGCCATACATTATAAAATCATATCTGTAAGATCAAGTTAACACAATGTATCCATAGGTGAAACATGGCGTGTCTGAACAAAACTCTATCCAAACTTTGATGCTGATACTAATTCTTATACAACCATAAATACTTCTAAACAACCAAAAATATAGTTCGAAACTAATTCATATACCAACTTATGCAAACCAAGATTCTGAAAATAGGATATCAACAATTTAATTTGTACCAAATATCAATGAGAATATTGATCTCATAGCATCTTCACCAAATAGATCTACTAGAATCATGACAACGATATCAAACACATCCTCTATCTCAAATACATCTTCAAATTCTGAAAACTCATCAATATTTATGAATTTTAAATCACCATTTAGAGACTAAAACATGGTGAATTAAACATTATAACTCACAAGACTTCTTAATGGACTTGAACTCCTTATTACGACTTCAAACTTCAATTATTCTTGATCTTCACCGTAGTATATTTCCATCTAAAATCCCGATGTAGTGAATGAGATGGAAAGTCTAATTTATAGACAATCCAAGGCTTTTTCCTTGGGATGACCTAAGACCGGAAACCGAATAACCGAAGACACGGTTACGGTTACAAGTAAGATTCCAACCAACATGAGTACATGACCCACTCACGAAAGCTTTATTAAAGGCATGGGTCCACCTGTGCATGAGCGACACAAAAGCAAAGATAAGAACGAATCTTATCCGAGGACAACCGACAATGGACGGGCTGTCGTATAGCCAAAAAGAAAGTGCACTACAAGCGCACTAAGAAAAGTAAAAGATAAGATAGAATCTTATCCAGAAAACATGGCAACATGTGCATGAAAGAAAAGGTGAAGTGCGAGGCACTGCGAGAGTCACGGACTATCAAATTGGTGAGGGACCGGGAGGGTCATCATCAAAGATGAAGAAGTACTATCTTGTCGTTGAGGAGCTCAGGAAGACCCCTTTCATGTTGTTCAAGCCGGACACGGGATAGATGAGCTGTTCCGTCGGTGGTGTTAGGCTGTAAATGAGGCCTTGTGGGAAACAAATAGTGATCCAAAGATCCGTAAATCTTGATCCGGGAGCAGGTGGCCTTATCACCATAGTGTGATGTAAAAGAATTCTCCTCCACGGGGTTGCATTAGGTCTTTCAACAAGATTCTGTGATTTATTTTTTTACATAATAATGTGCTTTCACAAACCATGGAATTTTACCTTACTGGATTAGAATGTTCCTTGAAAAAAGTGTCGGGATGCACATTAAGAAGAGGAGAGTCGAGACAATTTAGTAGGAAGAAAATTTAATAGGAAGTATTTAAAATGGGATGAGATATACTTCTGTCTCCCGAGGATGGAGGTCGATTCCACAAATCATAATGCAACGGATGTTCTTCGGTCCACATCCTAGAAAACTCGAACCGCCATAATGTGTCCTTTACGGGTATCATTTGCTGCGAGTCACGAGACCTTGGTAAGAAATCAGGTTGTTCCATAGCATATAATGATCTCCATTGCCAATGGAGACAGACATTTATCATTGGCTCTTGAAGTGTATGTAATGATGGACGTCTGGAATATGCGGATCAAAGAATCTGCATTCGGATTTCGACATGGCATATTCTTGAGTGGAGATGAGATCCCTTGAAATAAGAAGTGTCGAGCTTCTTGAGACATCCTATTATCATTCAAGACCAAAGCTGTCAATCTGGGCTTTTGCATATGCGTGATCCCGAGATGGTTCCATGGGGTTCATGAAAGACTTGTGTAACCCCAGAGACTTTGATGTATTCGGTTCTCTGCTTACAAAATCTGCAAGAGCATTATTTTTCCCGAGAGATATGTTCTACAGAAAACTCAAAGTTGTCAAACCACAGACCCCATCTTTGGAGTCTATTAAAGGCTGTTTTATTGGCTGGGTCACCTCCATTCAATCTTTTCTTAAAATCTTTAAGATCAGATCTAAGAATGAATGTTTCATTTTGAACAAAAAATAAGAAAGCTTTAATTGCTTTCTTTGCTGCCAATAATTCTTTATGTGAAGAATGGTAATTTACTTCAGAACCTTGAAATGCACCTGAAGCAAATCTACATACCTTTTCTTTACCATCTTCACTTTTTCTTTCAGAACAGCTCCCCAAAATTGTTCATTTGGCATCGCATTCAATAATTTTCATGCCGAGTCTGGAAGAGACATGGTGGGAGCTCACGAACTGCTTCTTTATTCTCTCATCTTGCTTGTGTCATCTCACGAGACCAGTGGGAGCATCTTTCTTGAGCCTTTTATTAAGCGGACTGTCTGCGGCTATATTACGGTAAAAACCAGCAATATAGTTTACACATCAAGGAAACGCGCAATCGGCTCTTGTTTCTCGAGGATTTGATCAGAAAGTTACGGATGTTGGCTACTACATGTTCTTTGCATGGTGATAGTACGAGAACTAATTCTAATACCGAGGAAATCAATTTCCTCTTTGAAGACTTCAAATTTTGAGGGGGACAGACAGATCCCATTTTTATAAACAGTTTCATAAAATCTTTCAAGATGAGTTATATGCTCTCTAGGAGTCTTAGAAAAGATCAGAATATCGTCAATATAAACAATGAGGAAATATGATAACTCACCAAATATTCTATCCATAATCTTTTGGAATATGGATGGGGCTGTTTTTAATCCGAATGGAAGCACTTTCCATTCATATTGTCCACCTGGCACGATGAATGCCGTTTTATACATGTCTTCATTTCTTAAAAATATCTGCCAGAATCCGCTTTTCAGATCGAACTTGCTGTAGACCTTCGATCCTTTGATCCTTCTGAGGATATCATCCTTGGCAGGTATTGGGTGTTGAACAGCAGCAATAAACTTATTGAGTGGTTTATAATCGACCACCAATCTTTTCTTGTTTCTTAGCTGCTCACTCCTTTTATTAACATAAAAGGCAGTGCAAGACCATGGTGAATTGGATTCTTGAATGAATCCTGCTTTTAACAGTTTCTGAATTTCACCATGACATTCCTTTCTCTCTGCAGGAGGCATTCCTCTGTGGTGTGCCTTGAATTTAGGCACAATCTCATTTCCATTCTTTGTCTTTGACGAGCTACAGATCTAAGGAACAATAGTGTTTTTTCCTGTTAACAAATGCATGTGGATCTTCACTGCATACATTACTGTTTAATCTTAGATACAATCTCTTCTATACTTACAGAGCAATTTGAAATAGACTTATGGATCCAGTATTGTTATGATTTTACCTTCTGAGGTAAAGGAACTATTGACTGAAATGAATATCTCACGGGAATTTTGACGGAGAGAGGTGAAGCGAGGATATATGGTCTTGGGAGATCTTTGAATGTGTGACATTTGTGTAGAAAATCAACCCCAGTAGACAGTCATAGTTTTCCATGTTGTGTTGATAGAATTCTATTTCTATAGAATTCCCTTCAACATCAATTCTAACCCTTGCCATATGTTTTTGCGGACAACTTCCCGTTTATCAAACTTGATTTTAGTGTGGGTGTTAACTTGGTGATCGAGAGGAATAGCATATTGTGCGATTAAGCTAATCTCGGCACCGAGTATCGACCATAGCATCTAAAAGATATGGTTTGATGTGAGGTATACAAATTGTAATGGCAATAAAAGGGTTTTGAGTGCAACTTAAAGTACATACCTTTGCACTTTCTTTTTCCTTTGCAAGATTCTGATATGTTTCTTCAAGATTTTCTTCAGAATCTGTCTTTTCTTTCTCCTCCTCTGCAAGGAGCTTCTTTGTATTCTTCGTGGCGTTTGCTATTACTTTCTCTAGTAATTCAATTCTGGATCTTCTCCGGGTTTTGTAAACTTCCTTTGAAGCTGAATCTGTAGAGGCTTGTCCTGGTTCATATGAAGAATATACAGGAGGACTGATTCCTCTGCCACGACCTCTGCCATAATTATTCCATGATCCTCTTCCCCTGGTGGGAACTTGTCTCTGTCGGATCCTCTTTTGGAATGGTGGCCTAATAGGAAAAGCTTCAAACGGCTCTTCAATTTGCTCTTACGCTTTACTCTGCAGAGTACTTTCTAATTCATTACATGCGATGTAACGGTCTTGGAGATTCGAGTTCTTATCCAGGGCCATTTTTCTTCTTTGTGTCCCATGGGGACAGCTTTCATAATGCGGATGAAGACTTTCCATTTGTCTTCTTAAGAGATCTGCACTTGGAGGTATCATAGGGTGAACAAAATTTGAAACCATATTAATCTTGAAGTTAGCAAAAGAGGGAATAGAGCTATATCCACTATCTTGATCATCTTTGTCATCGATGCTTGTTGAATCAGATTACAAGGTTCGCCATCTATGGATGCATAAGATATATCGGCGAAAAGCTGTCGAGAATCGAAATAAAAGCATACTCCTCTTCATTTATGCCTTTTATAGATAAAGCATTAATTTTGGCTTTACCTTTAGCGAGAATCTATTTGAGGACACGGTTTGCATAGTGATCCCCTTTACAAATATAGCAAGTAGGTTTAAACTTTCTTGACTTCCCTACATGCTTATTCTTTACGAATTTATACTTTTTTTAAGGCTTTTTATCCTGAATTTTTTCTGTTTTTATACCTTTTGAATTTCTTTTTCTTTCTCCACACATCCTTCCCCTTTGAAAAAGTACAGTCTTTACAAGAAGACTTACGGCGGGAAGATTGAATTTCCAAATCTGGACACCCAAATGGTTCCGGGAGAACATTCACGAAAGTATTGCTCAGAGCTTTCTGATGTTTAAGCGCTTGCTTACGCTCCCACTTATCCTTGCATAGTTTGGCATTACATTGATCTATAATTTGATTAATATGACCAAAACTAAGCTCTGAAGTACGCATGCCATGCATTGCTTTTTTATACTGGGTGGAAAAGTATGGAGGAAAAGATTCAATGTAACGAAGACGCATGGTCTCGTCATTGATGTTTCCGGAACTATAATAAAGCTTCTGCATGAAGCATTGATATTCCTTTACTCGGGTCATATCACAGAGCCTTGCCCGGAGGAACATTGCAGTGTTCATCATCTTGTCGTCATCAATGTTGCCTATAAATTCTTTGATGACATTCTGCATGTTAGACTGTGAAACCGCCTGCAATATCATTTCTTTGTTGGGAACAAGATCCCACCATTCTTTTAATACACCAACGAAGCCGTTGGCTATTGTAGCAGCAATTTTCTAGGAGTTACGCCATAAGTTTCTTCTTTGGGTATTACCCCAACCTATCATAGCATGTATTAATTCTTTGATCTCAGAAACAGATTTACATTCAACCCTATAGAAATTAGGTTGTAATGTCTGGATTTTAGTGGCTGGCTGAAAACCAGGAGTTGAAGATTCTCCCATCTGTTCATCAAAAACTGGAGGTTCAAACTCTGGATTTTCTATATGAGACTCGATTGTTCCTTGTATGCTTAGCATGTTGACATTCTTATCTTTGAAGAATAATGGTTTATATTCTTCTAAGACTTCCTTATAAGACTTCTTGATAGAAGGATTGGCTAATTCTTGTACTTGGACCAAGAAGCTGCTCTAGTCCAATCTCCTTCTCTTCTAGGAGTGAGTTTTTGACTTATCTCTGAATTCTAGGAATAATTCTAGGAAGTTCTGAGTTAAGCATTCTTGAATCTGATCTATACGAGAATGAGTCTTTTCATTCTCATCCTGAAGCCGAGAGATACGACTCTATCAATTCATTTATCGTATTGTTCGGAATTGATAGTACCTTTTATACCAACAATATGATCAACCAATGCCAAATCATTACGGATTGATTTATTTTAGTTGGTAATTCAACGAAACATTATGAAGTGTTGTTGGGCTAATGTTTCTATTTTTGAACAGATTTTCTATGCTATCAATTCGCTGTTAGCAACTTTAGTGCACTGCAGTATCTCCTTTCTTTCTTAATTCAATTGCTGTAGGGTTTTTTCCATATGAGACAATTTATCGAGAAGATTCTTGAACTTCTTCATGGACGACTAATAAAGCTTTATTTGTCAGATTTATCATTTTAGAGCTCTCTCGATGGCTCTATATCTTTGTTCACTGACCCTTTGATACCGTAAGAGGCGCCTTACGGGTCGATCTGGTGATATTAGTTCATGTTGCTCTGTAATGGGAAAAGAAGCTCTAGTACTTGTAGAAGCCATGTTAATAGTAGGCCCGTTTACGGGGCATACTTTTGACTTACAAGTTTTTCACAATCAGTACACCAAAGAAAATCAGTGGAGGGATCATGTGTCAAACTTTTATGGCTACATAGGAATATCTTTTCCTCTTTGTTATCTTTCTCATTCTGTGCCAGAAGTTTCACCTACGGTGAAATATGATGATGTAGAGGCCACATAATTACTTCTAGGAAACTGTCTTTTTGACATACCAACATCGAGAATTTCTTCTAAAACTTAAAGTCACATTATCTTTACTTACCTCAGAATGGCGAGGTGGCATTTTCTAACTTAGGTCTGGCTGATTGAACAAACTTTTTTGCTAAGGTCCATTCTCTGGGAACCTTTATGTCTGACCAGGAGATCAACTCTGGTTCTATCTTTTGACTTTCTAGGTTAACGTGTGTCACCACGCTACTGCCCTTGGACACGCCATGTTTCACAGCTGGATACATTGTGTTAACCAGTCTGTATATGATTTTATAATGTATGGCCAGTGGACAAGATCCTGTGCGCATGTTGAGACCAGTGGTGGCTAAATGCAATTTTAAGACATCCTGAAGGAGGTCATCTTTTGTGAGAGACACAGGGTAATTAGGGAATACTTCGAAGGAAATAGGTCCATTATGTAAGCCGGTTTGTATGGCTGCAAGGAGACTATCCTTAAAATTATCAAACCTAAGGTCCATCAAACAACACAAAATACTAGCATTTAGACCTCTTCGGAATAATGGGGTTATTCCTATTTGAACACAGCCTACATGGGCAAATTTATAGGTGGTGATGCTTGAGACTTTTGATATCGGCTTTGTCTATTAGAGGTATATTGTATTCGCAATTATTGCTTTGGGCTACTTGAATTACGGACTCCCTAGTTTTAAATACAGTGGAGGCTAATAACTGAAATCTATTGAGCTTTGAATAAACATCACTATCCAAACTTTGATGCGCTGATACTAATTCTTCATTAACAGAGAAGACGTCAGACAAGTTAATCAAATGACTTTCTTCAGATTCTACAGTGGACGATCTTGGAGAAGTGTCGGCCATTTTGGACTGTGACTAACAAGCAAGGAAGCAGAGGTTGAACAAACGTCGGGCAATATTCGTCTTACTGTTGCGCCTTCACACGGCGTCTTACGGTTGCGATAGCCACACCAATCAACCTATGGAATTGCTATATTAACTTGTGTTTACGGGCAGACGGCTGAACCTACCAAACAATATCAAGCTGTGTATCAATATTGTGTTTTGCAACTTATCTGTCATCAACTCTGAAATGTCCTAAGAACTTTCACCAGCTCTGATACCATTACGAACAAAAACTCTATCCAAACTTTGATGCGCTGATACTAATTCTTATACAACCATAAATACTTAAAACAACCAAAAATATAGTTCAAAACAATTCATATACCAACTTATGCAAACCAAGATTACTGAAAATAGGATATCAACAATTTAATTTGTACCAAATCAACGAGAATATTGATCTCGGCATCTTCACCAAATAGATCTACTAGAATCATGACAACGATATCAAACACATCCTCTATCTCAAATACATCTTCAAATTCTGAAAACTCATCAATATTTATGAATTTTAAATCACCATTTCTGAGAGACTAAAACATGGGTGAATTAAACATTATAACTCACAAGACTTCTTAAGCTGGACTTCGAACTCCTTATACCGACTTCAAACTTCAATTCTTCTTCGATCTTCACCCGTAGTATATTTCCATCTAAAATCCCGATGTAGTGAATGAGATGGAAAGTCTAATTTATAGACTTTCCAAGGCTTTTCACTTTGGGATGACCTAAGACCGGAAGAAACCGAATAACCGAAGACACCTAGGTTACTAAAGAAGATTCCAACCAACATGAGTACAGCCCACTCACGAAAGCTTTATTAAAGGCATGGGTCCACCACGCACTGACACAAAAGCAAAGATAAGAACGAATCTTATCTAAAGACAACCGACAACAGGCCTGTCGTATAGCCAAAAGAAAGCGCACTAACTGCGCACTAAGAAAAGTAAAGGATAAGATAGAATCTTATCCGACAACATGGCAACATGCTCGCCATGATAGCAAAGGTGAAGTGCGGCGCGCGAGAGTCACGGACTATCAAATTGGGTGAGGGACCGGGAGGGTCATCATCGGATGAAGAAGTACTATCTTGTCGTTGAGGAGCTCGGGAAGACCCCTTTCATGTTGTTCAAGCCGGACATGGGATACATGAGCTGTTGTTCAGTCGGTGTTAGGCTGTAAATGAGGCCTTGTGGGAAACAAATAGTGATCCAAGTATCCGTAAATCTTGATCTAGAGCAGGTGGCCTTATCACCATAGTGTGATGTAAAAGAATTCTCCTCCACGGGGTTGCATTAGGTCTTTCAACAAGATTCTGTGATTTATTTTTACATAATAATGTGCTTTCACAAACCATGGAATTTTGCCTTTGGATTAGAATGTTCCTTGCGGTGTCGGGATGCACATTAAGAAGAGGAGAGTCAGACAATTTAGTAGGAAGAAACTTTAATAGGAAGTATTTAAAATGGGATGAGATATACTTCCTGTCTCCCAGGGATGGAGGTCGATTCCACAAATCATAATGCAACGGATGTTCTTCAGTCCACATCCTAGAAAACTCGAACCGCCATAATGTGTCCTTTTACAGGTATCGGCTTCACGAGTCACGAGACCTTCGTAGTAAGAAATCAGGTTGTTCCATAGCATATAATGATCTCCATTGCCAATGGAGACAGCATTTTATCATTGGCTCTTGAAGTGTATAGTACGAGAGGCGTCCCCTGGAATGTCTGGATCAAAGAATGCATTCGATTTCGACATGGCATATTCTTGAGTGGAGATGAGATCCCTTGAAATAAGAAGCGTCGAGCTTCTTGAGACATCCTGTTATCATTCAAGACCAAACTGTCAATCTGGGCTTTTGCATGTCTATGATCCCAGATGGTTCCATGGGGTTCATGAAAGACTTGTGTAACCTGACAGGACTTTGATGTATTCGGTTCTCTGCTTACAAAATCTGCAAGAGCATTGTTTTTGCCAGAGATATGTTCTACTGAAAACTCAAAATTATCAAACCAAAGACCCCATCTTTGGAGTCTATTAAATGCAGTTTTATTAGCTGGATCACCACCATTCAACCTTTTCTTAAAATCTTTAAGATCTGATCTAAGGATGAATGATTCATTTTGAACGAAGAATAAGAAAGCTTTAATTGCTTTCTTTGCAGCCAATAATTCTTTATGCGAAGAGTGGTAATTTAATTCAGAACCTTGAAAGGCACGAAGCAAACCTGCATACCTTTTCCTTACCATCTTCAGACTTTTCTTTGAGGATGGCTCCCCAAAATTGTTCATTTGGCATCGCATTCAATAATTTTCATGCCGAGGTCTGGAAGAGACATGGTGAGGAGCTCACGAACCTGCTTCTTTATTCTCTGTACTGCTTGTGTCATCTCCTGAGACCAGCTGGGAGCATCTTTCTTGAGCCTTTTATTAAGCAGTACTCTGTCAGCGGCTATATTCTGGTAAAAACCAGCAATATAGTTTACACATCCAAGGAAACGCTGCAACTGCTGTTTCTCGAGGATTTGATCAGGAAAGTTCTGGATGTTGGCTACTACATGTTGCTGCATGGTGATAGTAGAACTAATTCTAATACCGAGGAAATCAATTTCCTCTTTGAAGACTTCAAATTTTGAGGGGGACAGACAGATCCCATTTTTATAAACAGTTTCATAAAATCTTTCAAGATGAGTTATATGCTCTCTAGGAGTCTTAGAAAAGATCAGAATATCGTCAATATAAACAATGAGGAAATCTGATAACTCACCAAATATTCTATCCATAATCTTTTGGAATATGGATGGGGCATTTTAATCGAATGGAAGCACTTTCCATTCATATCGCATCCACCTGCACGATGAATGCCGTTTTATACATGTCTTCATTTCTTAAAAATATCTGCCGAGAATCCGCTCCGAGATCGAACTTCTTGTAGACCTTCGATCCTTTGATCCTTCCGAGGATATCATCTTGGCGGTATTGGGTGTTGAGCAAGCAGCAATAAACTTATTGAGTGGTTTATAATCGACCACCAATCTTTTCTTGTTTCTGAGTTGCTCACTTCTTTTATTAACATAAAAAGCAAATGCAAGACCATGGTGAATTGGATTCTTGAATGAATCCCGCTTTTAATGATTTGAATTTCACCATGACATTCCTTTCTCTCTGCAAGAGGCATTCCTCGTGGTGTGCCTTGAATCGGGCACAATTTCATTTCCATTCTTTGTCTTTTGGCTGCTGAGATCTAAGGAACAATAGTGTTTTCCTGTTAACAAATGCATGTGGATCTTCACTTTGCATACATTACATTTTATCTTAGATACAATCTCTTCTATACTTACGAGCAATTTGAAATAGACTTATGGATCAGTATTGTTAACATATTTTACCTTCTCGGGTAAAGGAACTATAGATGAAATGAATATCTCCGGGAATTTTGTGAGGAGGTGAAAACGAGGATATATGGTCTTGGGAGATCTTGAATGTGTGACATTTGTGTAGAAAATCAACCCCAAGTAGACGAGTCATAGTTTTCCATATTGTGTTGATAGAATTCTATTTCAATAGAATTTCCTTCAACATCAATTCTAACCCTTGCCATATGTTTGCAGCAGACAACTTCCGTTTATCAAACTTGATTTTAGTGTGGGTGTTAACCCAACAATCGAAGGAATAGCATATTGTCGATTAAGCTAATCTCGGCACCTGATATCGACCATAGCATCTAAAAGATATGGTTTGATGTGAGGTATACAAATTGTAATGGCAATAAAAGGGTTTTGAGTGCAACTTAAAGTACATACCTTTGCACTTTCTTTTTCCTTTGCAAGATTCTGATATGTTTCTTCAAGATTTTCTTCAGAATCTGTCTTTTCTTTCTCCTCCTCTGCAAGGAGCTTGCTGTATTCTTCTGTAGCATTTGCCAGTACTTTCTCAAGTAGTTCAATCCTGGCTCTTCTCCAGGTTCTGTAGACTTTCTTTGAATTTGAATCAGAGGCTTGTCGGTTCATATGAAGAATATACAGGAGGATGATTTCTCTGCCACGACCTCTCGCCATAATTATTCCATGATCCTCTTCCCCTGGTGGGAACTTGTCTCTGTCGGATCCTCTGTTGGAATGGTGGCCTGATAGGAAAAGCTTCAAACGGCTCATCAGATTGCTCTTCTGCTTTACTCTGTTCTAATTCATTACATGCGATGTAATGGTCTTGGAGATTTCGAGTTCCTTATCCAGGGCCATTTTTCTTCTTTGTGTCCCATGGGGGACAGCTTTCATAAACTGACTGAAGACTTTCCATCTGTCTTCTTAAGAGATCTACACTTGGAGGTATCATAGGGTGAACAAAATTTGAAACCATATTAATACTTGAAGTTAGCAAAAGAGGGAATAGAGCTATATCCACTATCTTGATCTTTCATCCTTTGTCATCGATGCTTTTTGAATCAGATTGCAAGGTTCACCATCTATGGATGCATAAGATATATCTGACGAAAAACTGTCAGAATCAGAAATAAAAGCATACTCCTCTTCATTTATGCCTTTTATAGATAAAGCATTTATTTTGGCTTTACCTTTAGCAGAATCTCGCTGAGGACACTGGTTTGCATAGTGATCCTCCTTACAAATATAGCAAGTAGGTTTAAACTTTCTTGACTTCCCTACATGCTTATTCTTTCTGAATTTATACTTTTTTCTGGGCTTTTTATCCCTGAATTTTTCTCTGTTTTTATACCTTTTGAATTTCTTTCTCTTTTTCCACACATCCTTCCCCTTTGAAAAAATACAGTCTTTACAGGAAGACTTTCGTCGGGAAGACTGAATTTCTAATTCTGGACACCCAAATGGTTCTAGGGAGAACTGTTCACAGAAAGTATTGCTCAGAGCTTTCTGATGTTTAAGCGCTTGCTTACACTCCCACTTATCCTTGCATAGTTTGGCATTACATTGATCTATAATTTGATTAATATGACCAAAACTAAGCTCTGAAGTACGCATGCCATGCATTGCTTTTTTATACTGGGTGGAAAAGTATGGAGGAAAGGATTCAATGTAACGAAGACACATGGTCTCGTCATTGATGTTTCGGAGGCTGTAATAAAACTCGCATGAAGCATTGATATTCCTTTACTCGGGTCATATCACGAGCCTTGCCGGAGGAACATTGCGGTGTTCATCATCTTGTCGTCATCAATGTTGCCTATAAATTCTTTGATGACGGCTTTGTTAGACTGTGAAACCTACCGCAATATCATTTCTTTGTTGGGAACAAGATCCCACCATTCTTTTAATACACCAACGAAGCCATTGGCTATTGTAGCAGCAATGTTTCTAGGAGTTCACATAAGTTTCTTCTTTGGTGTTACCCCAACCAATCATAGCATGGATTAACTCCTTAATTTTACGAAAGCATTTACATTCAACCCTATAGAAGTTAGGTTGTAATGTACGTATTTTAGTGGCGCTTGAAATCCGGGAGCGCAGATGTTTCACCCATCTGTTCATCAAAGACTGGAGGTTCAAACTACGGATTTTCAATATGAGACTCGGTTGTTCCTTGTATGCTTAGCATGTTGACATTCTTATCTTTAAAGAATAAGGGTTTATATTCTTCTAAGACTTCCTTATAAGAATTCTTGTGGAAGGATTGGCTAATTCTTGTACTTGAGACCAAGAAGCTGCTCTAGTCCAATCTCCTTCTCTTCTAGGAGTGAGTTTTGACTTATCTCCGAATTCTAGGAATAAATCTAGGAAGTTCTGAGTTAAGCATTCTTGAATCTGATCTATACGAGAATGAGTCTTTTCATTCTCATCCTGAAAGTTTGAGAGATACGACTCTATCAATTCATTTGTCTTTATTGTTACGGAATTGATAGTACCTTTTATACCAACAATATGATCAACTAATGGTTGTACCAAATCATTACGGATTGATTTATTTTAGTTGGTAATTCAACGAAACATTATGAAGCATGTTGTTGGGCTAATGTTTCTATTTTTGAACAGATTTTTCTATGCTATCAATTCTACTGTTAGCAACTTTAGTGCACCTGCAGTATCTCCTTTCTTTCTTAATTCAATTGCCTGTAGGGTTTTTTCCATAGCAGACAATTTATCAGAAGATTCTTGAACTTCTTCATGGACAGCTAATAAAGCTTTATTTGTCAGTTTATCATTTTAGAGCTCTCGATGGCTCTATATCTTTGTTCTGACCCTTTGATACCGTAAGGCGCTTCCGGGTCTGATCAGTGATATTAGTTCATGTTGCTCTGTAATGGGAAAAGAAGCTCTAGTACTTGTAGAAGCCATGTTAATAGTAGGCCCATTTACAGGGGCATACTTTTGACTTACAAGTTAGAACTTTGATAGATTCCTCGCCACATGACCTTGTAATAGCACCACTTTCGGAAGGTTGATCTAAATTCTTATATTGGTTCCTCATTGTTGTTGCAAAATTTGTTGGTTGAAACTTTAATAAATTGGCATTCGGTATACCTTATATTTCCATACCCTTGAGCTCGACATCTTTGTAAATTGTTCCATTATTGTACCCATTGATTTATGGAAATGCTTTCGACAAAGTCTCGCACGGCCACCTTGATATTCCAAAAATTAGGATTCATCACACCCATGGCTTCGTAATTTTATCTTTCTGAAACGTTCACGATTTATGATGACAAGGTTTCTAAATTTTTTTATCCTTTATTCTTTTTCAACTATAAGACTCAAACAAATTACGTGTCACGGGAACATCTTCTCGTCCGATCCTCGTAATATCTTGGACGTTTTTGCAAAATGTGCATTGGTATTTCCCTCCCATTAACAAATGATGCAGAGGTGATTGTGGATATTAAATCTCAACAAGGTGTTAGGATTTTTAAGATCTAATAAATCTTTCCAATTTTGAAAAACAGTGCATCAAAACTATCACGGGAATAGTACAATATATCAAGACTTTGACATACCATTTTTCTCATCCGTATAAAATACACAATATAGATTAATCGCCTGTGCATGCTTCATCGGTGTATTGATCTCCTTTAACAATGGAAGAATACCAACCAATGTAAGCAATGTCTCCAAATCAGTTAAACGGAACAACAAGTCCCTTTCCCTATCAAATTCATGACGGTATTTGTGCATGAAACCAACCAATGAAGGATACTCCTCACGAACTCTGCATGCAGGTTCATACAAAGAGATCCATCTAGTCTCCACATCCTTCAGAAGTTTTTTGCCATCTGTAATTCTAATTGCAAATTTTTGGAACTCGAGAAAATGCTTTGGGCTGCTTGACATATAGGCATGAAGTTCTCTTATAAGGTCTTCTAATTTAGCAACATTTTCGTGGTTGCTTACCATTTTATACGCTAAATTCATTCTGTGAGCCATACAGTGAATTGGTAGCATATATGGGGCCTTTTGTCGTTTGTAATCTAACACAGAGCCCTGTTTGGTGACCCTGCATGATAGATGCACCATTTGCTTCAACGCATACCAACTTCGTAGCAATTTCATAATCATTCATTCCAGCAACATCTTTCAAATGAGAAACAACTATTTTATATAGGTTTTCGACATTGCAGTTTTCAACCATTTTCATAACACCCAATAGATGAGGTGTCCTTATATGATTTTCTAAAGTATAGATGTGGATACATACCCATGCGGTGTTGTCGACTGTTGTCACTTCATCAATTGAAAGAGAGATAAAGTTTTCTTTTTTTACATTCTCTTTCAAATCTTCCTTCTCTATCATCGAGAGGCATTTTGCCATTTCCCATCCACTACTTTCAGACCAATGAGACTGAGGTACATTCAGCATTCCGTTAAATTGATACAAAACTTTAAAATCGAGGAAATCTGAAATCGCTCTTCCTTTTTTAGTATTTGAAAAAGAGTAGAGAATTATATGAATTTTGCATGTAGATTTGTTTCTTTCATCTTACCAATATGCGATGTGATCGTTCCTCCCTTTTCCAATAGATGTCTGTGTTTTTTCTACTCTGCCTCATATTCCACTGCGTATCTAACATGCATGCATTCTTTTTCAGTTTTCCACCTATGTGTTTTGATTTTCTGGCCATCCGCCCCCGTTACAATCAAATATTGTTTTCCACAATGTTTTTCTATAGTGTCGGCTTGATTTGCATTTTTGTTGCTTTCCCAATTTCCACGTACATATTGTACATGTACATTGAGATGGGATTTATTCGAGAATTAGATGATTGTACTGGGTTTAATAAACAGAAATTTATTGCCCAATCAAACTTGTATGTCCCGCCAATGGTCCACATATTCTTGTTCGTTTTCAATGCTTTACTTTTTTGAGTAGAATTTTGAGCAATATCACAATCACTGGTTTCCTCTTTCTTGGACCGGAGTTTGATTTTGATTTATGTCTTCCATTTTTTGAGTGTTTGTATCTGTGATATCTATTGCACTACAGTTTGCACCCCAACAAGAATAATATCTTCAAGATCGGCATATTATCATAGGTTTCATTTGTTTGACTTTGATGTGTAGAATGCATGTCCACCTCAATAATACCTTCCACACGGTCGATGATTCGATTCTTTGTGGTGGCATATATATGATTGGTATTTACAATATCTGTATCCGCAGAGTTTCCAAAATACTTGAAGAGTGATTTCTGAGATTTCTTACTTACTTTTAGGTTATTCGTATTCTTTGAGCTGGCACCTTCCATTATTCTGAAAAGAGTCCTGCGTCAGCAAAAGAACCAAGTAGCGACTGTCCAGTGTCTGAGGTCTTGTCGCACGTCCCCTGTCTGAGGTCTTTGTCACGTGTCAACTCTGCACTTGTCACACGTCAACAACCCATTTCTGTCGCGCGTCCACTATATGAATATCATCGCGCGTAAACACTTCCTCTGTCACACGTCAACACTTCCTCTATCACGCGTCAACACTTCCTCTGTCGCGCGTCAACTTCTTTGCCCAAGTCGCGCGTCAACACTTCCTCTGTCACGCGTCAGTACAGCTGTTGTCACGCGTCAACAATGCCCTTGTCGCGCGTCAACAATCACAGGCTAACAGTAATCTGAATCTCTGGTGCTTAAGGGTATGCGAGTTCAAATTTCATAGTATTGGTAATTTGTTAAGCTACTTGAGGTATACTACCGGTGAATCAGCTAGGTTTTTATAGGAGATGTTTTCAAATGAAGGCGAAGCCGACCCCCCAAAAAAAATATACTATATATTTTAGGCGAACAGGACACCGACCCACTCTAAATAATTCACCTTTTCAAATTTTCCTAAAATGAAATTTTTGCCATATTACGAATATTCGCCGCTAAAATTATCCTAGGAAAGAATTATTTAATTCTTTATTCCTAATGTTTTATTAGAAATGTCTCTTTTTATGGAGAAATTAGTATCTTTGGTATAGATACGACTCTTAACAAAACCATGGGAGCTACCTAAAAATTGTTATTGATATCGAAAAATGGTTCTTTGTTCGGTTTTGAATCCCATCACTTACTTGGTATTGGTAAATAAGATAACCAACCTTGCATAAAATATTATATTTGTTGCATTATGAAAACCTCATGTGATAATTTTCTATCCATGGATTATTACTTGTCCTTATTTAAAATTTTATAGAATGTTTTAATATCGTTTGTAAACCAATTTATCTAAATTAGTGATTTATTAGTGATTCTTATACAAATTTTAAAATATGATAATATAGGTAGCTTTTATTTACTTATTTAATGGGAAAATTATTAACTAAAATTATAAGAAGGGTGTTCGGTGCACTTATTTCCTAGGGTACTCGTAACCTTAAATTCAAGTCTACACTCATGTCACAAGGAGGTTCGGAAGGGGGCAAGTAGGAAGGAAAAACCTAATGGTATTTTTGCACTCCATTTTTAGGAGGAATCCTAAGCGTAATTCACCAATTACGTGTAAATATTTTTGTGGAGATCTAAATTTTCCTATAAAAATTTTGCATTTAATGTTTTCATCTTGATTAATAAAAGCTTGATATCTTGCATCGTGGATGTCTCCTAAGCACTCATTTAGGCTTTTACCATGTAAATATGGTGTTCGTCTCTTACATTTTTGGTATTTTGTACATTAAATTTATCTTTATCTCTATTAAATGTTATTTTGTTATTTAAATTTTCGTGTATTCATTATTGTAAATTATATTGTTTTCTAACACCTTTCTTGTTGAAATTAATCTAACTACAAGGTATCGGACTATGATTTGCTATGAAAGATCTTGAAATTTATGAATTTAGAAGGGGATATTGTAAACCCTCCCGTATTTAACTTTGAGTTTGAATAGGTTAGTGCCTCTCTTATTGAGGATACTATCAACAAAAACATTGGAAAAAGGAAAATTTAAACAATTCTTAATCTTGGATCTTTCATTTCACCAAGAAAAGAATTATAATACCATAATAGTTGTCTCAACAAATTGTCTACATATTTTTACTTCTCTTATTTCGACATGATCTACATTGAGAAATATTTCATTATACATGATCTGGTGATGAAACCCAAATCCAAGCCCCTTAAAAAGACACAATCATTGAAACCTAAAATAACGCTAATTATAAAAGATGAAGTCATCTAACTCCTGAAATTTGGTTTCATTAAACCATTGGATTATACAAACTAGTTATATTACATTGTGTAATGTATAAAAATAATCACAAGATTCAAATTTTCATTGAATTCCATTACATTAACAAGGTATTCGCAAAGATGATTTCCTATTTCCTTCCATTAATTTGAATATTTATGATACCACTTTGGTTATGAGTTTATTTCACTCATGGATGTCTTCTCAAGTTATAATCAAATCTACATTTTTAAAGAGGATCAAAACAAAACCTCATTTATGACCCCCTAGGGAAAATTTTGTTAGAGTCATCCCCTTCAATATTATGAATCTAGAGACATCTTATCAAACATTAATGAATCAAATATTCCATTATCTAATCCAAAAATTCATCAAATCCTATTTTGATGACCTACTTTCTAAGGTTAGGAAGAGGGAAGATTTTGTAGAAATGTTACACATCATTCACACATGACTCATTGAATTCAATGTTATTTTAAATTTACAAAAATGTTTATTCGGTATGATGGGTAAAGAATGGGTGTATAAAATCAAAATGAGGCATCCATATTGACCTTGACAAAGTTCATGTTATCAAAGAAATTGTCACACCATCTACAAAAATAAATATTTGGTCATTTCTCAAAAAAATAGGATCCATACAAAGATTTTTCCCAAACCTCATTTACGATGTTATCCCGATTCAAATATTACTTAAGAAGGTGAACACCATTACGTACACCCAAATATTCCAAAAATACTTTGAATCCATTAATATTTTCTTGAATAGACTCCTACCTTCATGGCACCACGGTGAGATATACCATTTATCCTTTATATAGGTTTAAGTAAAAATTCTACGACTTGCATGCTTACCCAAGAGGATGAAAATGACATAGAATAAGTTATGGAATTCATCAAACATGTCCTCTTAGATTATGAAATGTGATATTCTCAAGATGAGAAAGAATGTCTCTCCATATTGTTCAAAATCTAATGGATAAGACATTATATGCTAAATCAAAAAAACATGGTGATTTTTTTATGTTCCAAGGACTTCATACATTATTAACACAATTGAACCTCTCTAAGAAATTTTTTCATCTAATATTGATGATTAGCCATTTTAATTTGTTGATTTGAAAGAGAGAGAGCGGATATATTGAATAAATAACCAAGACAAAACAACCAATACATACACGTTGAAATGGTTTTGAGAGGAGAGGGAACCATCAAAGCGATTCTGAGGAAAAATATTCATGGAGGCATAACTCACTAGGTCATTTTACAATGTATTATGATAAAATTAACCCCTTAATTGTTAGGAAATAAGAGATAAAATATGCGGAATAATCCCTCATAGAATCGCAACAGTGAGAAAACTAATATGCAGAAATTATTACGGATCTCAAATAAAATTGTAGAATAAAATAACACAACACAAAGAGATGATTTAACATGGTTCACCCAATTTGGGCTACGTCCACCAAGAATCACTTGCTCAAATTTTATTACAATCCACCACTCTCTCAATACTGATACCCAAATCCGTTTGGAGCTATACTCAACAAACTCTACAGAATTCATAGCCGAATTCAAAACACATCTGCAATACATTTACTTGTACATCTATCATATGCATAAGACCATATAAATAGACAACTGCTTAAGCAGTTTTACAAAACCGTGGGTATCAAAACCATGGGCAAAACCCGTCCCATAAACCTATGGGTCAAAAACTCACCCATATGAGAAAGAGCACGTTTCCCGATATGTCGGGTGCATTTTTCGAGGCCAAAAAAATTTACGCCTAAAAATAAATTTTGGGGCTACGCCCCTGAACCGCCACTCGGGGCCGGCCCGCTACAGAACCCGGTGAGGATACATGAAAAGTGTACAGTACTCTTAGTGTAAAATCTTTAACACTTTCACACATGAAAACAGGCTCCACAACCTAACATTAATATATTATATTTACAAATTTACCTCTACGAAACAATTCAAACTTTACCTTTCCAACAGACTTTGGGAGTATATCTGCGATTTGGGAATCGGTTGGGAAGTGGTGGAGTTGGATGTGGTGGTTTAATACTTGTCAATTCCATTCGATAGTGATTATAGGGGATGCAAAATGTTGTGTGATGTCGTGTTCCTTCAAGAATGCCAAGAAATTAGTTGACATGAATTCCCCCTTAACTGTGGACCCTTTCCTACATTTCAAGGATTTAATTACTTATAATTGTTCACTAATGACTATTCTTGCAAGACATGTGTCTTCTTTCCCCAACGAAGAATGAAGAATTTTACAATTTTCATATCTTCTTTAAGAGAGAGTTATTCAAGAAACGGGAAACCCCTTCTAGTCCTCCACTTAGATCGAGGGAGGAATTCCTTCAAATAAATTGTTATCATTCTTTAAGGATCACGAAATCACACATAATTTGACTACCCCTATACTCCCCAATAAAATGGCATTGTAGGATGTCACAATCGATCTATCATGGAGATCACTCATTGAATTATTTCCACTATGAAGTTAGAGAACATATTTTGGAAAGAAGAAATCTAGACAATTGTATATCCTCTAAATCGGGAACCTACAAAGATATTACGAGACAAGACACTTGAAGAGGTATGGATTAATCATAATCCTTCAATTTCCCATTTGAGATTATTTGGTTGTATAACATATATGGATATCCCCAATAAGAAGAGGAAGAAGATCAATGAAAAAACACTCCAGTGCATAGTTTTGGGGTGAAGTACTAACTTAAAGGCATATTGTCACATGGATCCTAAGACAAAGAAGATATATGAGAGTAGAGATGTGTTTTGTGATGAGTCATCATTTGACTCATTTCCACATAAATAAGATTTGGTATGAGAACTCCTCTCATATATTTCTCTTAAAGTCAGATGATGAGCATGATGATTCATCATAGAATGAAGATTACTTTTAAGGAGACTTTTTTGTTGATATTCGTAATTTGGAAAATAATTCTTCACATCAGTAGCAATTTCAATGTTTGAAGTTGGTCCAAATCACCATGAGGGACTCCCACTTGAACTATCTTCCAAATATTTCATCAGGATTCGGAATGAGAAGACAACAAAGAAATGAGGTAAATCTCACACTCATGAGTTCAGTGGTTGATAGCACCAAACCTGATATAGTTCGTAAGGTACTCATTCAAACAAAGTTGAATAAGGTCATAGATGCAAAATATGAATCCTTGATTCAAAATCAAATATGGGAACTTTTTATCTACCTAGAGGAAAGAATTCCATTGATTCCAAGTGTCTTTTCATTAGAAATATAGGGCACATGGATCTATTGACATGTACAAAGCACATATATTTGTAAATGGATATTCTTAGAAGGAAGGAATTCACTATGAGAAGACCTTTGTACCCTTTGCAAATGTCAAAACCATAAGATTTTTCTATGTAATTGTAGCACACAAAGGATGCAAACTTTATCAAATGGATGTAAAAAGTGCTTTCTTGAATTGTGATCTCAAAAAAGAAGTATACATGACCCAAGTGTAAGGATTTGTCGATGAGAAGGATCCTCATAAGGTATGTCATCTAATTATGTCTATTTAAGGATATAAACAAGCACATAGGGCATGGTGCATTAAAATAAATAATCACCTATTGCATCATGGATTCACTTGTAGCCACAATGATTAAAATTTGTAAATAAAAAGATAAGAAAAGAGATTGTCATTTTGTTTTTGGATGTGGATGATCTTGTTAACATGAGGAGTTCGAGAAAATATCGTCGAATATGTTAAGAATGATTTGAAGAAAACATTCAACATGAGAGATTTGGTGCTACTTCATTATTTCCTTGTCTTAAATATATGGGAGAAGAAGACTCATAATTTTATCTCCCAAATGAAATATGTCAAAACATTCGAAAAGAATATCATGTCTAATTGTAAACATGTATACACTCTAATGGAAAAAGGTTTGAAAATTTATATATTCTAGGATTCACCTCAAGTAGATGGTACTCACTATAGACAACTTATTGGGAGTCTTATTTACTTGACCTATACCAAACCTAATGTTTGATTTGATGTGAGATATCTTTCCAAATTCATGTAAGAGGTCAAAACAAAATCATTGGGTAGTAGTGAAGCATGTGTTGAGATATATCTGGAATACGATTGACTATAGTCTAGAGTATCATAGGAAATGTCATCTCTTCTTGTAGGGATATATAGACTCAAACTATGTTGGATCTGTTGATGACAAGAAATCAACTACAGGTTATATTTTTCATCTTGGGTATAGACCTATCTCGTGTATTAGTAAGAAGTAAATTGTTGTTGTTTTCTCATCCACTAGGAAGAGTATCATGCCACGGGAGGAGTTGTGTGAAAAATTATTTGGTTACATCACATTTTGGCTGATATGGGCATTCCATATGAAAATCCAACCATCATTCATTATGAAAATCAAGGTGTGTTGAAACTTGTGAAAAATAATTTTTTTCTATGAGAGAAAAAATCATATTCCAGAAGATGTGAGCGAGTGATGTAAACAATCCACTAGATGAATTTCCTTTAAGATTAAGAGATAAATCTTTTCAAAGAACCATATTGCATTATTCATTACTCAAAAGTCTCCATAATATCTAAAACATGTAATTTGAGATAGTTTTTAGGGACTCTTCTGGATTGATTTTTATTCGAATTATAGTACCAAGCCAAGAATATATGTATGAAGCTTGAGGATGGCTAAAAATGATATGATGAATGTGACACCCATACAAGCATTCACGTCTCACTACATGATCATCCGAGGCCACCTTCATTCTCTTCTTCATAAATAAAGCTTGGTGGCGGTACAAATTAACTTGCAACAATTAATATATTGTTCATTAATCTATAGAAATGTAATCATCGAGCTAGGGACCTCAAATTTCAATATTTCCAGTGTTTTATGCACATTTACATATTTTTGTGAGGTATGAAGGTAAATTGTTGTCACTAGAATTAGGAAACAAAAATTTTGGAAATGAAATAGATTATGACTGAAATTAAATACTATGGCTAATGACAAAGCATGTAAAAACAGAACATAGATAAAGGAATAAGTTATTGCTAATATAATCATGCAAGGAATTAAAGAAAACAAAAAAATGAGAGGGTTAGCAAACCGCTAGTGGGCCCTACCTTATGTGTTAATCCCTCATAAGTCTCGTGTCTACAACAAATAAATAGAATTCATATTCTTATTTCATCATCATGAAGATTACAATTGGAAAATACATCCAAATCGCTGCCTATGGATCGATCTATTTATGTATATCTCCTCCTTATCTCTATAGCATTAATATTTCCTTTTTATATCTTTCATTACAATAGAGGCATGAAGAGATAGATTCCTACTAGGATTTCCAGTTAGATTAAGTAAAATATATTAACCAAACAATCTGGAAACTTACATGCATGCAATAGAACTATTCAGTAGATGTTCTCATACAATCACATAACTTAACTAACCTTCCAAGTAAATCAACTTGTTATTAAATTATGAAGAAAATAAATTAGTTCTTTGTTTGAGTTTCAACTCATTATCGGTGGTGATGTTGAGTCTTCTCCCCATTCTCATAACTTCCTCTTCCATCAACACATGTGGGCTTAGGTGTAGTATCATCATTTTGGAAGCTCCTCGAATCGGGACTTCATGTATTGTGTGACATCCTATGGCTGCGGAAACCTTCTGTATACGAGTCCCTTTGAATACATGTCGGTTGATGGAGACAACCTCTTCATTGTGAATGAGTTCCTTTGGCTTCATTTTAGTTTTTGTATATAAAAAATTCTTTGCAAACAAGGATAACATTTATACAAAGAATTATTTAACATCATTTTGCAATCAAAATAATAAATACATACTCATAATCCATAAAATAAATTAGGCTTTAGTAATAATTGTATTAACTAATATTCATGCTATAAGTTAAATCTATAGTGAAAATGTTCATCCGTATCACCAATAAATACAATTTGAGGGGATAAAAATGGTTTGAAAAATACAAAATATGTGGTTTTTAAAGGAAATTAAACAACTCATTACGTCCCCAGATTTAACATCTTGAATTTCCTCATTCGCTTTTCTTTGGATCCTCCTCGAGTGCTTTTGGATTTTCCTTAGGTTTATTTGGCTCCATCTCGAATGATGTTACATCAATTAAGAAATCGATCAAGATAGATTGTCCTTGAGTTCGATGAAGAAGTACCCTCCATTCCTTTTGTATCTTTCAATGACTTTTCCTCTATTTCCTCATCTAGTTCATGTGCACCATACCAATGTGGTATATGATGGTGGAATATCGGTGGATAATAAGAAATGTGAAATAAATGTTTTCCACATCATTTAGAAACTTCAAGGTATGCATTTACCCTTCGATGTAGGAATGACATTAGGATAAGAGTGAATTTCTTTCCTTTGCATTTGAGGGACATATCCTTCGAGCATGTCTGTAGGCATGCATTATTTCTCTAAAATTATATTTAATGTGGTCCTTTCCTTCTTCATGAGCATCATGTCTCATCAGTACATTCATTATCTAATTTCCATGTGTTCCATGTATTTTTCATCTTTGTTCAATAATTTCCCATGTATGTAAAGTTTCAGCTACGATCATCAATGGCAACATTTTTGACAATTGCACTGTATTCTTCTATTTGTTTCTCTCTGTATAATTTTATGTTGAAATAAGAACATAATTCCATTATTGGAACATCTCAATATAAAGTACTGGGATCTAGTCCCTATCATATTCCAAGGCATAATTGTACATATACAACTCACATAATAGTAGCTGAATTTCATGAGGCATTTTTAGATATATTCTAAAGAAATTTTTGGCTCCACTAATATCAAATGGAATATCTGAGTTGATACAAGTGAGCTTTAACTACAACATCTATTCTTTCAAGAAAATGGCATAAATGTCTTAGAAGGTGGCCTACATTTAACTATCTCATTGGTCACACAGAATCGTATCTTCCTAATTCTTCTTGAGTCTTTCAATTTCCTTGTCCTTTGCCTTGAGTTTTTATCCTTTTCTTCAAGGTCATGTTGATGTTGGAAGATTAATTCTTCCTTCTCCCTTTCCCATTTTCCCGTAACCTATTAACATAGTTTTCAAATTGTTGCACCCAGTAATCTAACAAGGTTGTCTAAGTGGTCATGTTTGTATACAAGCTTGTTTTGGAGGTTCCTTGAAAACTTCTTTGATGATAACTTGTGGCTGTAGGATAGCTTGTGGAAACAATGGGGAAGCATGATCTAATATTTTCTCAGTTGTATCCTCTGTAACTATAGGAATATCCCCTTGTAATATTTCATCATGCTCAAATGGTTGTTCTATCTCAATGCTATGAACAATATTTTCTATAATTTCTTCAACATTATAGGGTGACCCATCCCCAATATCCATTTCATCAAGTTGTGTTTCGAGCCTTTGCATGGTCATGAACTTCCTCTATCTTATCTACATGGGTTGTATCTTCAATTTCTTCTATCAATCCTTCTCCTTCATGCTTCTCATGGGTTTCCCCAGCATGAACTACTCTATGTGTTGTTCAGTGGTGCCTTCCTACATAGCTTTATCACCACTTTCTTCTCCTTTCTTCTCTTCCATACCCTCCATGGGCTCCTAAATTTCAACATCAACACCTTGCTTATCTATTTCCATGGATGTGGCCTCAATATTCTCTTCTGCCACTTCTTTATCACTATCAAGTGTTATGGTTTCATTCTTTGTGGCTTTTTATTTTTTTCTCTTTTAGTTCTTAGATGATGAGAACACCTAGGTGGTGTGGGAGTGGATTTAGAAGATGAATGAGTAGACTTGGAGGATTTAGGAGTAGGCCTGGAAAACTTCCTCTTACTCCTTGAGGTGGATGATTCAGGAATTAAAACCCAAGTAGGGTTTTAGCAATTAGAACTCTCTCAAGGGATATAGGAAGTGCGTTCTCCTCAACAGTGGTGTATTTTAAGAAACATGGGTTTTTGTGGCTGAGAAGTGGAAGATGTGGGTTTAGGTTGAGAATTCGAAGCTTTGATTTCACTTGTATGGTGGAAGAAATACCTACACTTCTTCTTCTCTTCCTTCTTCCAATAACTCATCAATTTGTTTTGACCTGGAAAATCTTCCCATTTCATTGTAGGTGTTCTATATCCAATGTATGTATTACAAGAAAAGTGATGAGATAATGGTGAGACAAAGCTGACATCCCCCTCTATGACTCTCTACTCATTCTTTTCAATATTTCATTTAAGAAATTGGGAACATTAACATGTCTACCATTTTTCAAATGATTGAGTAACTTAAAATGGATAGTATTCAATATGGAGTATCTACCCTCGTAGGTAAAGTATTTGATAATGTAATTGGAAACATCAGCCCAAAATGGTTTTAGAGAAGTGTGAAATGTACCTTGTCTATCAATCACGAAATTATCATCTGCATCACCAAATTCTCGTCGAGTTGCATATGAGTTTTCCTTCTCGGGTAAAAGCCCACCTTTTTAAGAAGCTCATATTCTGCAGCTAAAATATCGCCATCCACTTTTCTTGTTTAACCCTTTATAGTATCTTCTCCATCCTTGAATGTAGTCATAAATTCCTTTATTACGGGTTGTGGAAATTCTTGATATACCCCATCCATCCACTATCTTCAAAATACTACAATATATGTGGCGGTTTATTGTTGTGAATTTCTTGTAGGCTCATGGTGAATCAGATCTCCTCCCATCTTAAATTCTACAAACTCCTTTAGCTCTGAGAGGAAAAATTTGTTATTCAATGATGCAAGAATTCAAGTGAGTGTAAATTTTTTGGAGTACTTGTGTTTTTAAATTTGTGGTGACTCACTCACACGCAGTGTAAAAGGAAATGAATTAAATTAATTTGAATGTTGCAAACGTGTGAGGTGACATGGTGTGACGGAGTGGGGTGACATGGAGTGACAACTCATAGGGTTTAAAGGTGGCGAGAGATAATTATTATTTAAATTCATTCATGATATGGCATAAACATTAATTAAACATAATCATTCTATCACTACTTTATTAAAGTGAAATGAGTGCACTTATCTCGAGATATGCATTGGATGATGACAACATGTGCCTTGTTGTAATTTGTGCCTTTTACATGCAAATTTATCATAATGTTACATGTTGAGGTGACAAAATGATGCGGGTGATGTTTATAGTGTTGCAAGCGTATGCAAAGCATGATCTTGAAAGCTTCTTCGTGAAATCAATTAATTCCCGAGAGAGGGAATAATGACTTTTTCTGGTGCTAGTCATCTTCATCAATATTCACATGTGTAGTTTGTTCCTTATTTTCTCCATGAAATCATAAGTTCCTCCAAAAGGAAAAAAAATCATATATTGTTTGCATGCTTATGCAAGTGGGCATCTGGTCATTGCACCATCTCCTTCTTTTAAATACCATGCACTTTTTACATAGATACACCAAATTATGCAAAATAGAAATTATAAGAAAAAAACATGTTAGTTGAGTGGTGCTGATCACCAAGAGGGTTGATCACATCACTTTTATTCACCCTTGGAGTATTCAACAAGCCGGATATACCAAAGCTACTAAACATATCATTCTTGACAACATTCAAAAAATGAACCAATAGGTTCAACTTCTGACCTTAACTCTGATGTTCTCATCTCCATTCTACTTTGAACTCCTCTAAACTAATGTATGAAGGTGCTCCTATCAATTGTATTTTTATACAATCTCAACCTATGACCATTCACTATTAGTTTGAATCTCATAGGGTCTATGGTGGTGAGTTTAATAGCCTCATTGGGAAATATTTTCTCAATCTCATATGGCCCGAGCCACCTTATCCTGAGTTTTCCCATGCGGTCCTTATACTTTGATTCAAATAAGAGAGCCTAATCACCTTCTTGAAATTGTCTTGTCTTGATGAACTTATTATTTCATTTGATCCTTTACTTCGAACTACCTCGTAGTATGCATGACTTGTCTCCTCATTTCATCCAACTCATTGATTTGGAGAGTCCTCTTTCTTTGGGCTTCGGAAAAATATATGCATAATTCTAATGTAGTCCTTATTGTCTTGTGCTCAAATTAAATATGGAGAACAATGGTCTTACCATACAAAACCTCGAATGGTGTCAAGCATGTTCTGCTGTCTTCCAAATTGTGTTGAATTCCCAAAATGCCTCTGGAAGTATATCTGCCCAATCTCTTCTATGGAGTGCAATGGTTTTGTCAAGATATATTATGTCTCCTATTTTTTACCTCAACTCGATCATTAGATTGGGGGTGATAAGGTGTAGACTTACCATGTTTGATTTCATATTCCTTGGCTAGATCGAAATAACTTTAGCAAGATAAAGTGTGTACCTTGATTTGTAACAATTTCACTTGGTATTCCATACTTTGTGAAGATGTGGTCGTACAAGAATTTGGAAAATTTCTCACTCTTCGATATGGCAATTATTTCACCTCTACCCATTTAGTGAGGTCATCTGTCCACACCAAAATGTATTTCTTCTGGTCTGATATTTAGGATCTATGGGACCAATGAAGTCTAAACTCCATTTGTCAAATGGTTGCAATACTAACTGAGGTAGAAATGGCATTTCATCTAACTTGTTAGGCTTACCCATTCTTTGGAATTTATCAAACCTCCTAGTATATAATGTTGCATCCTTATGTAGTGTTGTCCAGTAGTATCCTATTGTCAACACTTTTTGTGTTGTTATTTTTGCAGCAAAGTGTCCTCCACATGGTTCACTATGGAAGGATTTGAGGACATCATATATTTCCTCATCATCTATACATCTTCTCATAAAATTATCCTACCTCATGTGAAATAGAAAACCAGCTATCCAAGAAAAATTCACACTTTTCTCAACAATATATTTCTTTTCAAAATATAAATAGTGTGGAGGTGTCTTACCTGAGACTAAATAATCAGCATACCAGAGGTGTTCTAGTGGAAATGGAAAATAGGTGCTCATTTGGGAAAGAGTCATCCACTACTTGTTCTTCATTATTATTATCCATTCTTAAAAGAAAGTCAACTACAACATTGTCCTTACCAGGCTTATCTACAATGGTGACATCAAACTCTTGCAAGAGTAGTAACCATCTGATTATTCTGCTACTTATAATTGATTTTTTTGATCATATATTTAATTTTTGCATGATCAGTATGAATGAATATTGGATAACTTGTGATTTACTACTGAACTTATTGATAACATAAACAATCGCTAAGAACTCATTTGTGGATGTGTAGTTAAGTTCAAGCATGCTCTGATTCTTATTGACATAGTAGATTATGTAGTTCAGAATTCCATCCTTCGTCTAAAAACAACTCCAATGGCATGATCGAGGCATCGGTATGAATGTGAAATGTAAATTAGCAAAACCATAATTATGCAAGAATTTTCCACATAATATTAATCTTTTTCATGTGTCATTACTCATTAACGACATGCTACATATATATAGGAAATACAACAACTATAATTAGGGAGGTTGGTTTAGCAACTCTTCCCAAAATACTCTCTAACAAATTCTAATATATGTGAGTGGTTTAAACAACCAAACTCACTTAACAAATAATTATTATATGAGTTGTCATGTAAACAACTCATATTAACAATATAACATTTACCAATAATAATTACCCTTGTAATTATTAATTACAAACAAATATATGAGAGAACTAATATTCCTAACATTTCCCCCTTAGTGCGAACATGGGGAAAACCTATCTTTGTACTTGCACTTGCTTTCATGATTAGGTGATTTTTAGAGGAAAACCAAAACCCAATGGATGGTTTTACAATGGTTGACCACAAACCGATACTGGTGGTTTTTTTTTGGTTTACCACAAACCAAATCATGGTGTTCCAAGTACTATTTTTAGCCCTCATCAATATCTCACTATAGGGAATAACATAGGAAACAAAACTCACCAAACTGAACAATAGAACACATAGTGGAGAAAATTCACATTTCATCCTATAAGAATCACAATGTTCTTAATTGTAGCTACTCTCCTTGATCATTACCACTTTGGATCTCAAACAAAAGAAAACTTCCACTTCCACCTTTGGAAGTTTCCCTTTACTTTAGTTGTTTTGGGATCATAATGGAAATAGAACATTGGTGAGATGTTCTCCCCCACAATGTGAAATTTCCACACACAAACAATGGAAAGAAAATTGTATCAATTTGCATACCACCGACAAGATCTTGTTAGCTAGATCTTGTTGCACATGGTTACCATTTCAAGTGAAAGTATTCATAATAGACCATCTTCAAACAAATTTCAACATTCAAAGGATCATTGATAGTCATATGCACTCCAAAAAACTCTTTTTCCAGCATCCAAAACCACACAAAAAAAAACTCTAAAAAGAAACACGCTGCAAAATTGAAAGAAAATACTCACACCATAAAAATGCCACCATAAAGCGATATGTGGCCCCATTGTTGGTCAGCGATGAGAGGTCGTTTATCGACCTCCAACCTCGATGCCTCCATCCTCTAGTGTAAAGATGCTAGCTCGGCCCAGATTTGATCGTGCGGCTCAATTTTACATATTGGACGTCGTGTTCCGGTGATAATGCATTTGCAAGGCAATTTTTTATTTTTAGAATTTTTGACACTTACAAATCTTGACAACTTTTTTCAATGACTCTTTTTATGACATTGACACTACAATGATAAAACTTTCAATGGTATAAAATGATTCGACTTGACTTTTGAAAATATAACATGAAATGGTGATTTTTGAACCTCATAAACAACACATAATATATACCGATGAAAATGATAAAGAGATGACAAGAGACACCTTATCGAACTAATGAAGCATAGCATAATGTTATGACTAACGATGACATTGTGTTATTTACTCAAAAACAAAAACAAACTTGTACACTATCCAAAATGATTCTAATAATATTGATAATAATAACAATAATACTATATACCCACAAAATGACACACTACAAAAATACTATAACCAATTAATAAAAAAATTCCAACCTTTGTAATTTCACAAGGGAAATAATAATTTGTTGTGTATTATCTCTATCGTCGGTCGAGAAGACTTATGATTACCATAATCTAAACATTGCATAACAAATTGAATGCATCATTCTTTACGGCTATAGACGCATGCATAGACCAGATTGCACAATGAGATTTGCATGAAAATGATAGATATGGAAAGAGTGAGATAACGTCACAAAATATTTTTCCAATGGGGCACTTGCCATGTTTAAGAGAAAAAACACAGGTCTATAAAAACTAACACCTAGATTTCATCGTGTGAACATGCCTAATTTGACACAGATATCAGCATATACAACATTTATATCATATTCTTCATAACATTCCAATTATTGATAGTTGGATATCAAAACTATAGTAATAAATCTTGGGAGATTACTTGACCTTCATGCGAATGAAAATATCAAAATACATAGACTGTTACACCTTTTCTACAATATAAAATGTACTACGGTCAAATTCGGTAGTCACCACTCAAGATCTAATTCATCATGTTAGGAGATCACTAATGCATTACTAAACTATGTAGAAACTGAGTTGAGTGTAGGATCAAACCAATAAAAATTATGAATGCACTACCAGATGGAACTATCAATGCATGAATTTATTTTAAGACTCTCATCTTTGATTATCCTTACTTTGATAAGGAAATAAAGTAGCAAAACCATATTTATGAAATAATGTTCCACAATGACATTAAGCTTTTGTATATATCATTACTCATGAATGACGGAGTTACATACATATAGAATACAACAACCATAATTATTGAGGTTGGTTTAGCAACTCTTCCCACAAGAATCTCTAAGAAATTATAATATACGTGAGTGGTTTAAATAACCAAACTCGCTTAAAAATAATTATTATATGAGTTTTCATGTAAACAACTCATATTAACAATATAACATTTACCAATAATAATTACCCTTGTAATTATTAATTACAAAAAATATATGAGAGCACTAATATTCCTAAAAAATGGAAAAATCCAATCCGGTCCTCTTAACATAGGTGGTGAATTCAACATTTGATTCAAAGTCTGGAATGCAATCTCACATTTCTCATTCCACTCAAAGGAAGCATCTTTTCAGCGGGATAAATAATGGTGTTGCAATAAATCTTTGAAGTTATGTATAAATCTTCTATATTCTTGAACATCGCCTAAGAAGCTCCTCACATATTTCTTCTTCTTTAGTGTTGAAATATTTATAATCACAAATATTTCCGCTAGATGTACACTGAATTAGGAAGATGGTAGATAATGCCACAACACTATTTCTTCAGACATCATCATGTAGCATTTTTCATTGCTTAAGGACATGTTATGTTCCTTGCATCTCTTAATAAATTTGTCTAGATTCTTCATTGCTTCATCAAAATTTATTCCATATACTGTAAAATCATCCATATATACCTTTATGCAACCATTGTATAGATCTTAGAAGATTCTCAAAATTGCTCGCTTAAATGTAGCAGGTTCATTACATAAACCAAAAGGAAGAACAAAATATGCAAACGTTCCCCATGGAGTACGTGAATGTGGTTTTCCGTGGTCCACTTCTACAATTTGAATTTTTTTGTAGCCACTATAGCCATTAAGAAAATAAAAATATTTATTTTCAGCAAGAGTGTCAAGTACCTGATCAATGAAAGGAAGCGGAAAATGATCCTTCTTTTTTATTGCGTTCATCTCTCTATAGTCTATGAAAATCCTCCATTTACAATTCTTCTTAGTTTCAATGACAAGGGGTGACACCCATTGACTATGTAAAATTGGATCGGGGTTCATTTTAAGACACCCATAGAAAATTGGAGGTGGAAAATACCTGGCGAATATCCCAGAACCGGTTTTAGTGAAAGGTGAATTTACCAATTTTTAGAACTGAATTTTCACCCTTTTTTTTAGCGAGATGCATATTTGCAAACAATGACGGCTTGTTGACACGCGTCAAAAATCCTTGTTGACAACCATGTACTCATACACAACAATTTATTTTTAACAAATTTAGAATGCAAAACAAAAATGATAAATTACGGTGCAAATTCATGAATATAACTATTAGCGAACATACAACTATCAAAAACATAAATACAGAAACATGCATTCCAATCAACTCGCATAACCCTGAATTAATTTGGATATCAGGGGAGCACCATTCTGTTCCATTTCATGTATTCCTAATACCTAAGGCTATGAAGTTATGAACACACATAACCCTATCAAGATACTTTATTTAGCAGACTCGGTGAGTATTAATTACTTGTAAGCAAATTTCATGGCAACAAATGCCATGTAACTCAATCCAGTCAAAATTACTTGTGAAACCGAACAAGAATCGTGGCATCTTATGTGGTGCCACCACTCCAAACAGTGTTATGAGGAAGGCTAATGTCGCTACCATCTATGCAGCTTCACCAAGTACCCCATCTCTTTTTTCAAAAGAAGTGAAGCACTATAATTTGCACCCATAATCAACTTGCAACTCACCTCCTTCCAACCAATTTTCATTTTATCTTCATCCCTTTCCATTTTAATTAGGACGTATCTTTGGCCGTTGAAAAAAATCTCTTTATCATTCAATTGTGAAATGGGGAGGGAAGCATGTTGCATTCTAGTACCTAACCCCTCCATTAAAGTCCCACCTTGAGCAAATCCAATTGTTTCCATATCAAGATTCATTAAAAATTGTTATTAAAAAAACCTAGCAAGCTACTTAAATTACACAGTCACTATCGATGTGTTAATGAGTCATGTTAACGCGTGTCAACAAGACTTGTTGACGCGTGTCAATGTGATTTTTTGATGCACAACTACTTCTTAACCCTCTATCACACGTCATTGCTTTACCCTTTTTTATGCATCAACTTCTTAACCCCTTGTCACGCATCAACTGCTTAACCCCTTGTCACATGTCAACTGCTTAACCCCCGATCATGCATCAATTGTTTAAATCCTTGTCGCGTCTTGTAACCCCTTGTCATGCGTCAACTATTTAACCCCTTGTCACGCATTAACTGCTTAACCCCTTATCATGCGTCTGTAATACCTCCTTGTCACGTGCCCACAATACCTCCTTGTCGTGCATTTGCAATACCTCTTTGTCTCATGCCTGTAGCCTCTACCCTCCTTTCGTGTGTTTATTGTACTTGATAATACATATACCCCATGTGGTATGAGTGATCTAGTAGTGTTCTACTTGGCGAATAATCTAGGATTATATAGGGGATAGTTTAAATGGGTAGGCGAAGCCGACCCCTAAAAAAAATTAAACTATAATTTTTAGGTGAACAGGTCACTAACCCACGCTAGAAAATTCACCTTTTCCAATTTTTCAAAAATGGAATATTCGCCATATTATGAATATTCGCCACTAAAATTATCCCCGAATTAGATATACGAATCCAGGATCCAATAATTATTTTAATTCTTCTTTCACTATATCCCTCACTATTAGGTTCATTCTTCTTTATGGTTGTCTTATTGGCTTGCAGCTATCTTTGATGTATATCTTATGTGTACAGAGCTTAGGGTGGATTCCATGCATGTCTCCATAATCCCATGCAAATGTTGTCTTGTGTTTCTGCAGAAGAAAAATTAACAGTTGCTCTTGTTACATGCTCAGCATTTTGTTCACATTAAGTGGATTTCCCAGAGTAATTTCCACTTTCTTAGAGAGATCAGTCATGGAGCATATACTAATACTTATATAATTCAATATACAATCATGTGGAAGAAGTTGGTGGAGGATGCAATTCTTACCTAGAACGTTCATAGTGCTTTGTTGCGGTAGGATTTGATTCTCAGGACAACTTATACATCGTAATTTTCCATCTACTTCTTCATTCCTCCCATAATTATTTTGTAGGATGTTAGAAAGAAAAACATCCTCTTCTTTCCCTTCAATTGTGCATGACTTCTCCAGCATCATGAGCTACTGAACTAAGCTTTGGTATTCTTCTAGATCTTCAACCCAAACGGTTTGGTCTTCTTCATTGAATGGTTGTGTAGGGGGTAAAGCATGATATTTTTGGTACCACTTCCATTAGAGATAATCATATTACCATATCTACATCCTATGAATGCATCACCTATTTGCCAACCATGGTCATTCCAGGATGATAGGATATCCTCCCAAGCCTTCTTTTAGGTAAAGAACAATAAAATAAGCGGTACTCCTAAAAGGCTACCACTACTACTATGTCCTCCTGGAATCCTTCAAGTTTAACTGTTGATCTGTCTACAAGTCAGTTGTAAGACTATGGCTATTAGTATTAGTCCCTCTAACTTCAAATCATCCATAATTTTTTTTGTCATTACATTTATTGCTTCCCCCAAGTCAATCAGAGTGTTCTTGATCACTATGCCATTGATTTTGACATTTACCAAAGGACTTCTTGGATCTATGTATTTGGGTAGAATTGAGTTCCCAAGCATAATATCAACTAGTTGTCCAATGACCTATATAGTAGTTGGATCTTTCCTCTTCCTTCTTGGTTTCTTTATGCATAGGTATTTAACCAATTTATTATAGATGGGAACATCCTTAATAGCTTGAATCAATGGAATTTTGACACAAATGTCTTTCAACTAGTTGAAAAAATTAAAGTTAGACTCGATTTAAGGTCAGTCTTCTTTTCTTATAACCTTTTAGGAAATGGTGGCTCATTACCTTGTGTTTTACTCTTATTGGAATTTTTCTCAGGTTGTTGTGAATGAGGATGCAACATCTTCTTTCTTTGTTGTGGATTGGTATGCGAAACTATGGTTCCTTTGAAATTTCAATAATGATGGTTGCAATTGGTGGAGGAAGAGTTCATCCGATCAAAGATGGATATTGTCGACATAAACAGAATAGGTAGGGTTGAGATTGTTCAATGGAATAAGTTTTCTAAGAAGCTTTATTGTTATGGTTAGGCATTAGTTGAGTTGGTAGTTGGGTAGCTTTTGGTTGAGATCCTGCTTGAGGGTTTGGCATCAGAGCTTGTTACTATGGATAAGGAGGTTGCTGATAATATTTTTGGTAATTTGGAGGTGGTTTATTCCATTGTTTCCCTCCTCTCCAAGGTTGTTTCCATGATTGAGGAGGTTGTTACCATTGATTTTTTTGGTTAGCCTTAGAATTAAGGTTTCATTTGTTGTTGATATTGGCTAGATATAGGGGCCCAACCTTGAGGGTTGGCCGGGTAGGGGTTGGATATATAAATTATTAGACAAATTTTGAAATGAATGCATAGGGTCTTATGTCATACCTCCTTGCCTTAGTGGCCATGGTTTTCTTTGAGAAACATAGAAAACTTTCCCATCCTCTATCTCCAAAATTTTGAACTCATGTGAAGCATCCCTTTCTTGAGAAATGTTGGCCAATTATCTGCATCTACAATTAGATTTCTTCCTTCTGCATGCATGGTAGTACTCTGTGAGTGTTGCTTCTACATCTTCCTTTTTCATTTATGCATGTAGAGCATCTAATTGCTTAGCCATGTCATTGAGAATCTCCTACTTCATGTTTTTAAACATGTTGACAATATCTTACTTGGATATGTCCCCAATTGTTTTGGTAGCTAATCCACCTCTTGATCTTACATTTCTTACCCTCTTCATAGTAGCTCTTGAGTAATTTTTCAATCTTCATAGATTTATTCAAAAGTAGATTTTGAAATTTCCCCTACTCTTATCATATCCAGAGCATCCATGTCCTTCTCACTATGTCTCTTCAAAAAGAGTAATTTGAGAGATTCAATTGGTATTCTAGTGTGCCTTGACTTTTGAACGCAGAAAAAGAACCTTTTAAAATAGTCTTCCAATGGTTCATCCTCTTTTTGTGTCATTCTGTAGATTTCATCACCTCCTCTACTGCTTGGTTTGCAATAATCCTGGTACTTATCGAGGAATTTCTCCTTCATTTGTGCCCACGTGGTTACAACATTTCTTCTCAATCCGATGAACCATATCAAGGTTGTATCCTTGAGTGTAGCAAGAAATAGCTTTAATTTATGTGCATCAAGTAGTATAATCATAACTCCTGCATAAAACATCAAACTCAAACAAAAAGGTTTTTGGGTCTTCTGTCATTGATCCATGAAAGTTGGGCAAGGATGAGGGAGAAATATTCTTCATAGCAGCAGTTGCATTATTTTTAGTAATGGGGAACTCAAAGGTAGTTTCCTATTTTGAACATTCTGATCTACTTCTTCTGCCATCTTTGGCTTCTCAAGAGTAGCTTCAGAACTATCACTTGGAGGATGATCTTCTAACAGTAAACCTTATACATATGAAAGGATGTCTTCTTCAAAATCCTCAAAGGTATATGAAGAGATCTGTGATACTTGTGGATTAGGTAAAAATCTACCATGGGAATCCCTTGGATGGTGCATGCATCAACTTAAATCAACTCAATCAACATATATAATTTGGGGTTGGTTAGAATGAAATTTCCTAAAACCTAAACTACTCTAAGAAATGAAAAACCTCTTCAAAAACCTTATAACTTGGTAGTATCCCGGAAACAAGTGCCAAAAACGGTGGTGAAAATTAATCGTAGAAATTATTATGATGTTCATTAATCTAAATTCATTTAATCATCATACCCATGGACGTAAACTTTCAATATTGTCGGTGTTGTATTAACGATTCTGAGATGTTTGTGAGGTGTGAAGGTAAATTGTTGTCACTAAAATGAGGAAATAACAATGTTGTAAATGAACTAGATTATGATTGAAATTAAACAATATTGCTAATTACAAAGCATGTAAAAATAGAATAAAGAGGAATAAGCTAATGCTAAGATAATCATGCAATGAATTAAAGAACCAAGCAAAAGGATAGGGTTAGAAAACGCAAGTGGGCCCTACCTTAGGTGTTAATCACTCCTAAGGCCTGTGTCTACAAGGAGTAAACATAACTCATATTCTTATTTCATCAACATGAAGATTACAATTGGAAAATACAGCCAAATATCTACCTATGGATTGATCTATTTATGTATATCTCCTCCTTTTCTCTCTGACATTAATCTTTCCTTTTTATATCTTTCATTATAGTAGAGGTGCGAAGAGATAGAGTCCTAATAGGAGTTCCAGTTAGATTAAGTAAAATATCCTAACCAAACAATCCGGAAACTTACATGCATGCAATAGAACTATTCAATAGATGCTCTGATACAATCAAATAACTTAACTAACCGTTTAGTCGATCAACTAGTTATTAAATTATGAATTAAATCAATTAGTTATTTGTTGTAGTTGCAACACATAATCAGGTGGTGGTGTTGATTCTTTTCCATGTTCTCATAACTTCCTCTTCTATCAACATATGCAAGGTGAGGTGTAGTGTCCTCATTTTGCAAGCTCCTCGAAACGATGTAAATGAATTCCTATGGTTCGCATGTTAGTTATTACATATAACAACTTATTTGAAAATAAAACATTATTTAACATCATTTTGCAATCAAAATAATAAATGCATACTCATAATCCACAAAATAAAGTAAACTTTAGTAATAATTATATTAACTAATATTCATGCCATAATTTAAAGCTATAGTGAAAAATTTTAAAGACTACTAGGAAATACAAGTTCAAGGCTACAAATGGTTTCACAAAATATAGATGATGAGTTGTTTTAAAGGAATTTAAACATTATTTAACATCATTTTTTAATCAAAATAATAAATGCATACTCATAATCCTCAAAATAAAGTAAATTTTAGTAATAATTATATTAATTAATATTCATGCTAGTGAAAAGTTTTAGCAAAGATTCTTTGGGAAATACAAGTTTAGGGCTAAAAATGGTTTCACAAAATATAGATGATGAGATTTTTTAAAGGAAATTAAACCACTCATCACTGGTACCCATAAATATAATAAAATTGTGTTTATAACATCATGTCTACTCCCAAAATAATATTGTCGATGTTTAGCTCGTAAAAGGTCCTAATTATGCCACTTTGAAGAAGAAGATGCACACCATTCTCCAATTTCAATATCTATGGTAGATCATCACCAGCATAACCCCTCATCCCACCGACATAGATGAGCAAATGAAATATGACAATGCGTACGAAAAATTCTCAATGTTGATCACTCTCAAAGCATTTTTGATGAGGTGCAACCACACATATAGGATGTGAAAACATCAAAGGCATCCTAGGACACTCTCTCCACCATCTATGAAGCAATGAAATTGAAAAATATCCTCCATCTCCAATCTAATATTCATACACTAAGTATGAAAGAAGGTGAGAAAGTAGAGAAATTATTGCGTAGTGTGGTAGAAGTATGAGTAGAGATTGGAGTGCTTAGAGTATTGGTAGAAGATAGTTTATTTGTCCCTCTCACCATACAAGCTCTTGATTCCCGGTTCGGAGATTTATCACCACATTGACCATCATAAAAAAATAGGTGACCTTTTCTAAACTGGAAAAAAATTTTACAAAGAGGAAAAATCTATCCGAGACAATGCACAAATAGTTTGAAGAAAAACATTGATCTCAAAGAAACATAAAACTTAGAATCCTTAAGGGACAACAAGAGAATTAGACATAGAATAAGTCCCAAAAGTAATAACTGAATCATAAGTCTTAAACAGTGAATCTATGGTGTCATATTTACACCACAAATACATCAGTAAATTGAGAATTGCTGGTATAATGGCAACACACAACACAATTCGGAGAAGAGAGCACATATGACACTAGTTATTTACGAAATCTAAGTGGTGTCCTCAAAAAGAATAAGGGACATGTCATGGCCCTCTAAGATTATGACTTAGATGAAGACAAAAATGTGATGCTTTTTCTTTCATATATTGGCATATTTCATCTGTGAGATAAAAATGTGATACTTTTTATTTCATATATCTAAGAAAAACATTATGAAGTAGCCCAAAATATGTCATTTCAAAGTATTTCTTCATATAATTTTTAACATCTTCGAGGAGATTGCTTTAACTCCTTGTGATCACAAGATCATCCGTATACAAAACCAAAATAAAAATCTTTGTGTCCATATTTGTTTATACATATTTAAATTTAAGGGGCTACGTATGAATCCATGCTACAATAAGTGATCATATATTTCAATATATCATGCCATGTGTTCTTTTTTAAGTCCATAAAGAGACTTAATTAGATGAAATAACTTTTTAGGATGTTTCTCATCAATAAATCCTTTTTCTTATTCATGTATACTTCTTTTTTGAGATCACCATTCAAGAAAGAACTTTTTATGTCCATCTACTGAATTTTCCATCCTTTATGTGTTCAGAATGGAAAGACAACTTTTATGTTTTGATTTTTGTAGTGGGTCAAAAATCTCCTCATATTCAATTCCTTTTTGTTGAGCATATCCCTTTACGCAAACCGGTTGTGCTTTGTACTTGTCAACAAATCCATCTTCCTTGTATTTTACTTTGAAAATCCATTTGTATCGAATACATTTCATTCTTGTAGGAAGATGAACAAGTTCTCGTTTTTATTCTCAATTAGGTAGTCATACTAAAAATCCATGGCCTTCTTCCACTCTAGTTGACTAAGTGCTTCTAAAACTATATCAAACTCATCATGTCAACCAATGAGCTAATGAGTGTGATATTTACCTTATTGTTTGTTTGTCTTCTCGTTCGGACTCTCGATGAAGTATCGGGAGAAATTTTAGGTGGGATTCCCTAATGATTCTTTGGATCCATTTTAGATGATGATGTTAAGTTGGTGTGAAGAATTATTTTCAAATGATAAAGATCAAAAAATAACCCTCCTTACATCTCATCTTTCCATTGTGAAGATTCGTCATGGTCATCATCCGAATGCGATGGCATTCTATGAGAGGATGTTATTTGTTACTCTTATTTGTGTGGGAATGAGTCAAATGATAACTCATCACAAACCATATCTCTAATCTCATATATCTTATGTGTCTTAAGATCCATGAGATAATATTATTTCAAGGTAGTATTTTTTCCCAAAAATACATATTGGATTTTCTTTGCATCGATAGTTTTCCTCTTCTTGGCTAGGATATACATAAATTTTGTACAACCAAACACTTTAAGATGGGCAATTGAAGGCTTGTGATAACTTGATAGCTCTTCGGTGCCTTTTCCTATAAGATCTTGGTAGTTTCCCATTTCAAAATATATATAGATGTATGAACTACTTCCAAAATCTATTCGCCCACATGTCGGTGGAAAGCATGTCGTGAGCCATCTCCATGAAAATATGATTATGATGATCTAAAATGTCATTCTACTATGGCTTATCTAGGCATTCAAGTGCTTTTTGATACCATGCTCCTTATGGAATGCAAAAAAATATTTTTGTGAATTCCTTGTATTTTGTTTTGAAGATATATTTTTAGCCATTAGATTTCATTCATGTAGGAATATCAACAACTTCCCGTGTCCAATTCTAAATCGGGAGTCGATTCAAGATCCATGGTCTTCTTCCACTCGCTAACTGAGTGCCTCTCAAATCGTATCAAACTTGGTCATGTTAACCAATGAACTAATGAGTATGATATTTACGTCTCTTTTTGCTTATCTTCTCATTCTAACTCATGATGAAGTATTCGGGAGAGAGTTTAGGTGTGATTTTGTGATGGTTCTTTGGACACATTTAAGACGATTATGTTCCTACTGATGTGAACAATTATTTTCCTCTATCAACAAACAAATCTCCTTGTAACTCATCTTTCTTGTGTGAATATTCTTCATTCTCATCATCTAAATGGGAGATCAATCTATCGAGGAAGTCGGTGATGACACTTGTTTTTGTGGGAATGTATTGAATGATGACTCGTCACAAACCAAATCCAAAATCTCATATAGCTTATGTTTCTCAAGATCCATGACACAATATACTTTTGAGGTAGCATTGTATCGTAAAAATACACATAGGAGTGTATTTTCATCAATCTTCTTCCTCTTCTTGGTTGGGATATGCATAAATGTTTTACAGCCAAACACTATAAGATGGGAGATTGAAGGCTTCGATTAGTTGATATCTCTTCTCGGTGCCTTGTATCGCAAGATATTTTTGGGTTACCGGTTTATAAGATATATGTATATTATGGAAAATTTGTTGATAGAAGATTTAAACATTGGAAAATGCTTCACTCTTATTATGGAGAAAAAACATTCGTGCATTATGATAATATTCATCTATAAAGAACTATAAGTATTGAAATACATGAAAGGAAGTAGGAAAGGGTCTGCAAATATTGGTGTGAATGACCTCGAGATAGATATTGGTATGGAAGGATCTTAGATCAAACAGATCCCAATTTTGTTTAACAACAAAACATCCATAATAAATAGATAATGAATGAGAGAAAGGAGGAAGTGCTCCTACCATTTCCTTAGAATTGAGTTATAGATAGAACTGGAAAAAGGTTCCCATATTGATAATGCCATAGTGCAGTAAACTCCACCATGAAGGAATAAAGAGAAATTGTAGAGGATGAAACTACATCTAGTGGAAATTAACAATCCTTCAAAAAATATCTAGCACGTATCATACCTTCTTAACGAGATCAAATATTATTTTTCTAGATGATAAAATCCACCTTGAGCTTGTGATTCAAGAGCTGAGATATAGACATGAGATTTTTTTGTAAGCCCAAAACATAAGGCACCTTTGTGAGGGTACAACTTCTTGTCTTGAAAGAAATGATGACATTGCCTATTCCTTCATTACATACTCGTTTTCTCTACAATTTTTACATATATATAAAGTATTTTGATCGTTCAATGAATCAAAAAGCTTCCTATTGCCTTGTTGTACCAAAATGAATCAACCAAACACTATCTGATGACTAAAAATTTTGGGAGATTATAACAACAGTTTTAAGTGTGCCACAATTTACTGATTCAAATACTTTCTCATATGAATCATCATCTTGTTGGGTTGCAAATTTTCCAATCTGCTTCCTATGGCGAGGATGTCATCTATATTATTGTGAATCACTGTGACAAATATTATGACTTCACTAGAATTTCACCGTGTGAGACAATTATACCAATAGTTAATAGTTTCATGTATTCATGATACAAATGTGCCATCATTGACTTACATTCCGAGACTTACGGTGATGTGCTTATGTTTGGGGCTGCATTTAGGAATGTTTCTCTTGTTGTCCCTTTCAAGGCTTGTGACGCTTCACCTATCTTGATATCGTGCCTTGTCTTCAAATTCCTCGTGCATTGTCTGGATGGATTCTTCTTACTACGAAAATTCACCATTTCTTCAAAGGTCACCACTTGTTTTTGGTCCAATGTTGTGACAAACATCCAAAACTATGAAGGAAGATATCTCAAGTATGATAGGGACTAGTAGCTTTTCTTCCACCTTTTCTTTGAGCGTCGATACAAGATTTTCTCATAGTTCTTCCACTTGACCCAATAATTCCTCTACATTCTAACTATCTTTCATAAAAAGTGTATGACGCTTTGAATGGAGATGGAGGATCTCCGTCAATTTATTTTCCTCGTAGATGATGGAAAGAGCATCCAAGTCCATCTTTGATGTCATCGCATCTCGTACATGTGGTGGAACCCCGTCGGAGATGTTGAGTGTTATCAACATCAATTCTTTTACAGCATCCTTGTCAAACTTCATCTTCTTGTCTTCGCTAGTGGAACAGTTAATTTTCTAGTGGTTATTCCTAGAGCTCATCGAACTGGATAATGGTGCACATCTTCATCTTTTAGGGGCATAATTTGGCCCTTTTTCAAGAGATGATAATCAGAGAAAAGTAACTTTTGTGTAGACATAGTGCCAAGAAGTCTTCCACACTTCAGCAGGTTGGTAAGGAATCTCTACACGCATAGGTATGACATTTTTCTCCACGCAAAACCGCAGAGAAATGCCAACATTTGGTGCAAACTCCTCCACATTTTGTAGTAACAACCTCTAAAAAGCAATGACATTTATTCTTCACTCGTTGCCAGTGTTATTTGTAAATAGAGATTGAAGGACGAGAAAGAATTTTTGGCGTAGGTCACAAGTTCCAATAATGGTTTTCCATGTCTTCGTCAACAATGATAGGAAAATGATAAACAAGCTTCTATGTTATTCGCAGAAACTTCCAAACAGGTCTATAGAGCTAATGCTACACAACAGCAAAATAAAATAGTAGGCCTGATTTTCCACGTTATTACCTTTGTGCTGGTAGCACATTCTTCACATCAGAATAGTCAATATCCAGTGTGTAGTTTCCGACCCTTGTATAGATGCTAAAATAGGTCTTCAGCACGGTGTCTTCTTCTACCTCCACGAACCAATGATATGCATTTTTATTTGCTCATATATATGTGCCACTAATAACAGATTATTTGTGCCCAATAATTCCTAGTCCAGATCGTTTCACTCCTCTGATACCAATGATTATCGGAAAAGATAGCAAAAGTGAATTGATATATTCAATGTTAAATGGAAATTATATACACAAGGAAATGTAGTCGGTAATTGGTTAAGGAATAGGTCAGTATGATAGGTTAATAACCGAACAAACAATGGAATAAACTTATGCCAACAACCTCTTTAGAGTAGTACCCTTGGTAGTACATGGGGGTGCCTATAACCCAATGAATTTTTTTACAGGAATTCTCATATGTGGTAAGGGTTTAAAATATTGAGCAGAGCATTAAGAAACCCTAATGGTGTTACCAACAATGATCGATAGAGAAAAGAGATTTATACAAATGACAAATACAGAAATTAACAGACTACATTTTTGAGTAGGGGAAAAACCATACAAAGATGTCAAGACCATACAAGTATTCTGTACCTACTATATGGTCCCTCATAGGAAGATTCTAAAGTCATAATTTCATTTTTGAAGCATCCTTAGGCCTTGATTCCCTTGTTTCACACCCAAATCACCTAAATCAATTAACAATCACCTATAGTGAGGCAAGTGCACACAATACTATGTGTTTGTGATTTTTATTACACCGTTTATATGTATTAAATATATTGAAGTATTATTCTAATATTGAATAGTTAATGTTTGAAGTTTATTTAGTTATCATAATCCCCTCTAACTTCTATTTCATTCCTTGTTTGATTATAGGCATATAACCCTATAAATCTTAAAAAGGGTTTAACCCCAATTATTAGTATAGTTACACTTATTATGCACACATGTAATTATACCAATACAATTATTGTTGATGATTATGATATGCAGATATCTACAGGGCATAGGAAAATAAAGCCGAATCCTAAGTTTTCCTCTAAAATCTTATGGGTGTAACATACTGAGAATATTCTCACGGATAACACGATTCGTCACTATTACTCAATTCTAATGATAGAAATTATTTTTATCCTACCTACTATTATGATTATTATAAAAACATGAAGAGAATTTATTATGTCTTGAGCATATTGATGAATAAAAGGACACTATTTCTATAGAAGTTGTACATATTTCTCAACATCTAGCCGCAAAACATAAAGCTTCATGTATGGTAAAATATAACACCATAGTGAATCCACCTCCTCATCCTCTTGATAAATACTTATGGTATAGCCAACGTGTCTCAATTTCACATAGAAACCATTCATGCACCACCGTATATTTGATCTTTATCTATATGCACCACTATATGATAACTTCTCTAATACTCATCGGTATATCGAGATCTCCCTTATTTTTCAAGAATATGTTTCCTTTAATTTCATTTCATACTTTAATAAGATTCAAATTTTCCAAATGTTTTCTAATATTACTAATACTATCCCTAGTCATCACAAGCTATCTCTTCAATCACAATGTGTTTTTCACACCACTCATAATCAATATCAATCCATCTTAGTATATTTTAGTATAATACTATAATCACAACTATCAAATCAAAGCGTTCCACTCATACAATCTACATTGTCTATGTAGGTATTCGCTACACTCACTCGTCAATTCACTAAGACTTTTCTCACACCTTCGGCACATTTGGGGACTAAGCATATATCTAACCTACACTAATTGCTCGACCTCTTTAGGAGTTTCGCATTGGATACCGATTTTTCTACCCACGCCTTTTGTAAAATGATATACACCTTTGTGATAATACAAAAAATCATATATTTTCAATAATTTAAAAATCAAGACATGTTTATCTAGCATTCATTACTAGCAATTAGTGTTATACATATTGATTTATCGTTCGGGTTTGATATGTAGCATTTTTTTCTATACAAAATTGCATTCATAGGGTATATTAAGCATGATGTAGAACATATATATTGATACATTATTATGGGAGATATAATTTTTCCTTTTTACTTTCTTTGGGGGAATCCCTCCATACAAAGTGGGTGTTATTATTTCTATAGCATGTTTTCACTTCCTCATTATGTTTGATTACACATATACACTATTTTCTATCTTTTGAACTAACAAGACTAACACATATTTCTTATGATATTTTGAATTATTTTGGTTTTACATAATCTTTTATATCACTTGATATGTCATTTCATCACATTATGATACTCTAGGTTTTCTATACATGCTTTCTACTTGTGTGTGTAGTTAATTTTCTTACTACTTTGATTGTGGCCTAACGACCTTGTTTGTCTTACGACACCATGTGTGTCCCATGTTTTTGCATCATTCCTTTCTTTTAAGATATTTCATCTCTTATTTGTAAGCCCAAGGGCCTTTATTGTCTTACTATATCGTGGGTCTCCCATTTTTTAGGATTTAAGATTTTTCGTGACACTATTTGCACTATTATATTTTTACTTACACATGCATTACTATTTATGAATAAAACTAGTTTTCTTGTTGAATTTTTGCTACTATTATTCTAGTTGACATTATTAGTATTTTTATGCACATCCTCTCTATAGGTATAGGTTCTTCTTAGTAACCATGACATCAAGCCTTCATGTATTTTCTACATAGATCATTAGCCTTATAATACATGGTTACACATATGTTATTTTTAGAAACAAAAATAAACTCTATATCACACATGCCTCAAATGAGGGGTATTCATTAATTTATATTCTACATCTACAATATTCATAGACTAGATTATGGGGTAAAAAAGGCCCAAATAGGAAAAATCACTCAAAAACAACATCGAGACACAAAATTAGAAAATTAATATTAAGTTCAAAATAATACAATGTGGTCATGACATTAAAAACATTCCTAACCCATTTCTATGGTTTTCTCTTATGAAAAATACAATAATTTTCGTACCAATTTTATACTTTTAAGGCACATGTTTTTGGTATAGTTTCAGGTCTTATATAACTCGGTTCGAGATTCAATTTCTAGGGACATGAAATGATTCATTCATTCTTCTCTACAACACTTATTCATTTTCAAGGATATTTTGGGCATATTTCTCCTTCCCCAACTATATTTTATCACATTTCAATTCTATTTAGTTTCTAGTCGGTTTGTGGCACATGGGGAGAGTATGGGGAAATTCATTCTCTTTTATATTGTGTTTCCTAATTTATAAAATTGGTCCTAGATCCATCTGGAGTGGTGTGTTACGTGGATTTATAAAAGGTATTAAAGTGGCTATGTTCTTCATAGACATTCCATCCTTTCCTCTTACAATGATAGGGTAAGATATCAAATTTTCTAAATGTTGTTCATACACAACATTCTTCTGCATGAGGTGCTTCAGTTCCTCATTATTCTTCTCTCTCTTTGGAATTTGGATATTTATTTCCATACATCCAATAATCTATAATCTCCTTAGATAACTTGGGGATCAATCACCCCGATTCTTTATCAAAGTTCAACAATCCAAATCTAGATAAGTAAAATCGAGTACAAGAAACTCTTTGCTATTTAAAATAAAAGGTGTATTTGTTACATTTTTCATCTCTTTATTTGATTCTTAAATTTTTAAATTTCAACACATTACATCAATAAATTTTAGTTAAATTATAGTTCTTTATCATGGACATTGACTACTGATAATTTTCTTGCCATATAAAGGAATTTTGTAAAACAAACATTGAGTAAAGAAAAAGTGTGTCTACAAACTCATGTACATTTTCCTTTAAGCATTTAATTTCATTTTATACTTAAAGGGGGAAATATGGACACTCAAATTTGGTAGTTCTTCTCTTTAACACTTGCTAGCATATACATTTCTCTCTTCCTCAAACAAGTGCACTTTAACCATTCTCATTTAGTACATCTCTAGGTATCTTTTTTAGGTTGTTCGATATTACAAAATCATTTGTCAACAATTTATGAAAATTGAATGCATGAAACACAACAAATAACTCCACATATTTTCTTCCAAACATCACTCTTTGAATATTATTTCTTTTGGGTCAAAAACGTAAAGTAGGGGAATGGACGTTTTACGGTTCTAACCCTAGTGTACATACGATTTTGAACATGCTTACTTTGTTCTCATACTTTCCATTTCACATTATTATTTGGGTAATTTACTTCTCATTAACTATTCTTTGTAACTTAAAACACCTTCAAAAGCATATATAAGTAATTGAAACTTGTCTCATTTGTAACTTATAATTCTTATGTACTCTTGATAAAAAAACTACAAAAAAGGAACCCAAATCTCCCCACACTTTTAAAATACCCGTAAAATTTCATTAGGGAAGAACCATATACAATTATTAATCTCTTCACTAGGTCTAGGGATTTCAACCCACATTTTCAAGCAATCAAATTTGCTCACTCAAGTAGATTTGCAATAGATAAACTCAAATCAATAATTGTCAAAGGAAAGACATCAAATATGATTGCACTACACCTCGATATTACATGTTTGGTGGAGAATTACATGCGGTTTGATTCCTCTTCAAAGTAATTCCAACGTATGTTGTGCTCTGGGTTCCCACAACCCAACTAATGTTTTTTTCTATGACTTCTCATACATCGTTCGGTTTAAAATATCGAACATACCATTCAAATACCCTCACAATGTTATGAACAATTATGAACATAGAGTGATAAAGATATTGAGACGAATGAAAAATGTAGAAAGTAATCGACCAAAGTTCTTTGTAGGTGTAAAACTATATAAAAAGAGGTCAATTCCATAATGATGTTTTTATCCCTACTATACAGTCTTTCTTGGGAGATTCTCAAGTCATAGTCCTAGTTAATAAGTAGATCACCCGGATCAATAAAAATCACATGTAATTAGCTATGGGCACTCAATCCCATATATTTGTGAGTTTATATTACATCATGTACATTTTTATAGGTATTAATGTGTTATTCACATATTAAATGGTTAATAATAGAAGTTAATTATCCAAAATAACCCATTCTAGTACAGCTCCTATCTCATTCCTTTTTATTATAGGAAAACAAACATTAATCAAACTTAAAATGAATTAAAATACGTACCTTCTTTACAAAATTACACTAAATCACCATATCTAAGTGTATAACCTTTGAGAATGGAATCCGTCGAATCAAGAAAACATTTCTTCTCAGTGACACATTTGGCATCTCTTTATATATCACATGGATGAATATTCATTCATATTTCTCTCTCATCACCAGAGTTTTGAGCAATTAGAAACATAAAATAATTGAAAATTATTGAATTAGAAATAGATGAGAAGAAATACTCTTTTGACAATGATTTCTCTAGGAAAGCATGTCTTTATACTCGAAAATTTCTAAAAACACCAACCCCATAAACGTTAGAATATCACGTAATTATTGAATGCTTTTAAAATAAGTATTATTTCAATTTTAAATGAACACGTAGAAGGAATTTTAAAATGAAACACAACGTTGGTGCATATGTACGTGCCATTAATTTTCAGGTCATTATCATTCGACATGTTATGAATTTGCATCACCGAATAAAATTAATCTATTTTTTCAAGTTAAACTAATAGTCATTGTAAAAAAAAATTCCAAAAAGTGTCATGCATATTGAAAAATATAAAAAAATGCATACTCAATTACATTGAAAATAATTACCTTTTTCCATTGTTTGTAAAACCTAAAATTATTTTTGAAATCCTAGGATTCTATATATGTTTGGACAAATTATATACTACTTCTACTAAGAAGTAGTGGTATTTATAGATTTGATTATATTTTTCACCAATAATAATTTTATTGCATGTCCTAATGAACCCCTTTTTAGTATCATTTACAACTTATGAGAGTGTATTATCTATCATGTTACTTTACACCGACTCAAGCCTATTTAGGTTATCTAATTTATTTTATCCAAATTTTTGATAAAATTTATTGGACAACACAACAATGATGGTTTTAAATGTGTTAGAGCAATAGATTCAAAAGGAAAGAGCTTGATATTGTATTAAAAATAGATATATTATAAAAATAATTATAAATCCACCTTCACCATGTCAAGTAGCGAGTCCACCCAAAGGTAACAGATGGGGATGGTGGAGTTGGAAGGGATGGATAGGGATCACCCCTTAGAGGCATTGCAGTAGGTGGGGGTTGGGGATCACCACCTAGATAACAACATTAATTTCTGCAAATACCATTGCCTAGACATAAGCTCATTCTAGGAGAAAATGGGCCATAAGTGGCCATGTTATAGGTACAGAGGGCCATATCCATGGTATGAGGTGATATAGCATGTAGTATGGTACATTCCCTTAATAGATAGTTGGAGCGGGTGACCACAAAGCAATACTAGGCTAGAGCAGAGAGATATTAGGCCATTTTTACACAAGAGCGACTTAGGACACGGCTCGGGTTGGACATATCTCATATTATAGGAGAGTGTGATGCTCTTTATCGCGCAACTGAGACAGATGGAGCCGAAGACTTAATATATGATTTAAAGTGGATTCAAGTGAGTCAAAGCACATTATAAGGATCTATATCATGTTGCGAGTTCTAGAGGGATAGAGGAAGCCCATTATAGCAAGATTATAGGAAACAGGTCCCAATCAAGATCACACAGGCCATCTAGGTCTACGAGATCAGTACAAATGCCACCACCTAGCTAGAGGTAGGCGGCGCGAATCATAGGCCGGGTAGTCTTAGTGATGGTGAGAGTCATCCATGACTCTTTATTCATGTACTATTTTTGATGTATGCCTCGTAATGAAGGCACAATTTTGTCGGGTGTGTGTGTGTGTGTGTGTGTGTGTGTGTGTGTGTGTGTGTGTGTGTGTGTGTGTTTCTATTATGCCTTGAGATGGAGGGACATTTTTATCCATGCCCATGATGGCATTTATTATATCGATGTGCATTGAGACACTTTTGTATATAGAAATTGATTTTATATGGATATATGATGATGATGGAATTTGATTATTTGTCACATTTTGTTTTATTAGATATGATGTTTAGCCCATGTTTTTATTATGGTCTATGATGAGGGGGGATAAAGATAATCCTTGTTGCCCCAAGTTGATGATATTGTAGTCACAAAATCATGCACTTTAGACATTTATTTATCCTAGTCTCATACTACTATTTAGAAGGTTCTTGAGTGAAGAAAGTACTAATTAACCCCGTTATTTTGGCCATCTTGTTTATTTTATTTCGTAATTTTCAACCTATTACATTCATATGCCCATCCATTTTTGACATCCCACACTATTTTAGCGTTAGCTGGGGTGCCTAAATTTAATGTTGTAGTGCTATAAGCACCCTGGTCCCACCTAGGGGGCCTTTTCCTTCTAGAACTTTCCCACCGCTTTTAGGCCTCTTCTATCCGTTTTCATATTTATCTTTCACGTGGTTGGCCTTTTCGAGGTTAATTATGAAATTAGAGCAAGATAACTCTATAAATAAAAAGTTATGAGACCATAATGAGGGACCTAAAATCATCTAATACTATCACTCATCTAGAGTTGCATCCATCTATTGCATTTGCATCCATATAGCCCCATCATCAAGACACAAGCTAGAATTTCGCATCACACTACATAGGGGGATGGATTATATTCTATTCCATGCACACATACTATTATAGTTTCTACATTTAGTTATTTCTCGCTATTTCATAAAGTGTGATTGGCACAACAATACCTAGGGCATGACATGCACACTCACCATAACTACATTTGGGTCTGAAATGTAGTGCAACACTTAGTTTAATAAGCCCGTTGTTTTGGAAACTGAGGTTTGTCTGACCCATTCATTCTGCATCTTTATTTTTTAGGGTTTTGATATTTCTTCTATCTTTTATAGGTTATTCTTCATCTAGTAATATTCAAATCATAAGGCATAGTATAGTAAATCTAACGCGACCAATAGTGAAGGTTACAAATCATCTTCCGACCCTATGAGAACCAGTTAGAAGATTTTTCATAGACCGGTGCCTATTTCACCTCTCAAAGCATCTATGGGCACCCCAATCCTTCCCTAGGCACCTCATTCCATCCATATGACTCGAGATCTATCCTCTACGGGGCCCCGACACAGTCATTCCTACTCTTGTTTTCTATAGTCATCTCTATGACACTCTGCAATAATCACCAATTATCGGTTGAGTTCTTTCTTCACCTTATTCTTGCATGCTTAGGGTTTCATTTCCATTAGTTTAATTATTTCAGTTATTCTACATATTGCTTTAGTACATTTATTTACTGTGTTTTATGTCCTCCTAGATTAGATTAACTACTATAGTCACTACACATTAGTATAGTCTATTTTAGTTATCCATTTTGGTGAACTCGACCTCTTATCATGGACGTAAATAATCCGTTTGAATCTCTAATCATTCTTTAGTTTACTAGCCGTGGTCAATCCTTTATATATACTCTGTTGATCCCTTTGGCTATAAGCCATGTCCTTCACTTATTCAACTTCCATCTTTTGATATGGATCCTAAAGCTCTAAAAGACACCTTTTTCACTTATATGTGTCCCATTGATCCTGTTATTTTAGCATGCATCCTTGAGGAAGTAGAAGCTCCTCCACCGATCACATAATTACAGCTCCTACCATTGCTGACCTAGAAGTTGACTTTTATTCACACTTGCCCCATTAATTCTCTTGCATTATATGTAGTTAATTCTCCTAATACATTATGTGCCCCTACGTGCCATCTCTTACTCTTGCACCACAACCTCTTGAAGCTCATGTCACAATTGTCGTAATACTTTTACATGGTCCATTCCGCAATGCTCTCTTCCTTTACCTATGCTTCCATCAGTTCCACTTATGGAAGACACACCTCTGCCCTTGTCATCATTTGAGGGTACCATTTTTATGATCGATGCAATTCCTTCTACGCCACCTACTACTACTGCTCTCATTCTATATCAAGGGCATTTCCAATCCATGGATGTCGTTATATCATCTACACCTTCACCAACACCACTAGTACAATCACCATTCACTTGCACTCTCTTCATGAATGCTTCTTATTGGGAGCATATCTTGCTTGATACTTCTGCTGAGCCACCTTTGTATACTCACACAATGGTCTCCTTCAGCTTAGTTTCAGATTTGAATACCTTCATTCTCCTTTATATGATCCCCATTTATATCATGGATCTATTATTCTTACTACTACATATGGACTTCATGTTTTCCATCTTGTTGTTCACCTTGCATGTTATCCTACTTCCTCTCCACTTACCCTCAGCCAATCTTGGTTAGATTATATTGGAGGCACACTTGATTCGGTCATATTTATATAGCTTTTCCAATTTTTTTTGTCTTGTGTGCATTTACAATAGCTTCTTTTTTTTGCTACTCACCCAACTTTACCATTTGGTATGCTCATGGATGTCCATTGCCTCCCTTTACTGATGAACAATACACCATGGAAATGTATAACTTGTGTATTCACGGTTATTTGGATGACCAACCACACACCATTGCTTATCAAGTTTCCCACGCTGTTCAATATGATTTTGAAAATGATAATGATGATCTTTTAGAATATTTTGCTTATCATTTGCCCCCTTTATTGATGAAAATTTGCCACCACACCAAAAAGTCCTACACATTTAGCTGATAGCTTTGGCCCTCATGATCATCCATCTAATACACCTCTCTTAGACTCAATCCATGCTTTGCATACCTTATTTCAATATTAGTATCAAGCCATAGAATCCACAGTTGCTTCGCAATCGCATTTTTTACTAATTCTACATTGCATACCTCCACTACCTACTATCTAAAGCCTGAACCTCAAGGCATACCATTGCATGTTCCTATCATATTTTCACATAATACTATGACACATGACATTCTTATTCAACTTCTTAATCATCAGTTGATCACTCTACCACCTACTCATTATTATCCTCCTTGTCTAGAAAAATATCGTGGTCATCCATATTGCCATTATCATCAAATTAATGGAAATCATGATAATTCTTTCCGCACTTTGTCACGAATAATCAATGATCTCAAAAATATAGGCCTTATTTCATTTTCTACACCACCTTCTACCACTAATAATAAAGCCCATCAAGATCTTATACCTCGTGAGCATCAGGCTAATTTTTCTCCTAGCACCTCATAAGCAACGACCTTTTGCAAGTAGTTCACCGTCTCTTTCTCTTCAACCTTCTCCGACGGCGCTAAATCAATCCTCTCTCAGTCAAACTTAGTTCACCATTTCATATTAATGAGTCATTAATCGTATGACGGAAATAACTTCCCCGGCCTCATCACCACCACATGTTGCTACACCCCAATCTTCATCATGCATTCATCGGTCCTAGTTAATATTAATAGTTCTCCAGATCTAATCCCGAGTATCGAGCACATGTCGAACAGTGTGACTCACGGGTGGCGAGGTGCGGGGGATGGGACCCTCTATATGCTTCGGTTCACACTTAAGCGTTGAGGGATTAAAACTACACTAAACCTCACATACTACACTTTAGGCATTACCACTTGCATTTCATCACACATCGTGCCCTATACACCAATATATACTACACTTAGTTTACATTTTCCTATTATTTTACATGCATCTTGAATCATACCTAGGTCATTCTATGTCTTCTATATGCTATTCATCTTACACATTACATACATTTTAGGGTATCTACGTGCATAGTCACATCATACACTACACATTTCTAATATTATACATACTACACTAGGTTACATTACATATGAGTCTAGCTTTACATTTCATCACTACATCTTACATTACTAGTCTATCTACACCTATTACATTGCATTTTACACATTACATATTATACATCCTACACATTTAGCATCACCTATTACATTTCATGCATTTACAAACCCTTCTCACCACATGATCGTATCATCATTTCTCATACTACAAATTTTACTACGCGTTGTACTCACCACCCTCTCGACACGAGTTTAGTTCCTCGTTCCATACTCGAATTCCAAGGGTTTACAAATCAAATGGACACGACCCTTAACATGTGACATGTCATCATACGACACTCCTATGCTAGTGACATACGCTTTAGGCTAAATCATTAGTCACTTTTTATATCTAGTAGTGGTATAAGCTTTAGGCTAGATCACCACCTCCATTATATCATCATGTAGTGGTTTACACCTTAGGTTACATCACCACTCCCTCCTTTCATCTTGTAGTGACATATGCTTTAGGCTAAATCATCACTCACTTTTTCTATCTAGTAGTGGTATACACTTTAGGCTAGATCACCACCTCCATTATATCATCTTGTGGTGATATATACCTTAGGTTACATCACCACTCCCACCTTTCATCTTGTAGTGACATACGCTTAGGGATAAATCATCTCTCATCTACTCATCTTATAGTGATATACACTTAGTGTTAAATCATCACTCATCATCTTTTCATCTTATAGTGATATATGCTTAGTTCTACCTCATCACTCATCCTTTTATCATATAGTGATATACGCTTAGTGTTAAATCATCACTCATTCTTTCATCTTATAGTGATATATTCTTAGTGCGACCTCATCACTCATCCTTTCATCATATAGTGATATATGCTTAGGCTAAATCATCACTTGCCTATTCATTAATTCGTGATATACATTTCGGCTATAAGGTTCACACACACCATTTTTATATGTCGCGATCTCATCACCACTACACATACACACTCATCACGGCGTCTAGACATAACAAACCTTACTTGAGTGTTTCCCAATGACAAACTCTCATTTACGGTTCATTCTTCACTGTTGAGGGGGAAAAGAAAATGAACCTCATTGCATACACTTATATTCACTCGGGGAAAACGTCTCTTATTATTCCATCTTGAATTCCATTCCATCCATCCACAACATATTACATTGTCTTAGGGGAATTTACTCTTTTTACTAGTGTTTGCATGTTCACTTTACTACGCATGCTAGATTGATTTATCATATGTCATTATCTATACCTATTAGGAAATAAGGGATAAAATATGTGGAATAATCCCTCATAGAATCGCAACAATAGAAACTAATATGCAGATAATATTACAAATCTCAAACTAAAAGTGCATAGTAAAATAACACAAAGACAAAGAGACAGTATTTAATGTGGCTCACCCAATTTGGGCTACGTCCACCAAGAATCACTTGCTTAGATTTTATTACAAGCCACTTCTCTCTCAATACAATACCCAGATCTGTTTGGAACTATGCTCAACAAACTCTAAAGAATTCACACCTAAATTCAAAACACATCTGCAATGTTACATAATACCTACCATATGTATAAAACCATATAAGTAAACAATTGCTTAAGCAGTTTTTACAAAACTGTGAGTATTAAAACCATGGGCCAAAACCATCCCATAAACCTATGGGTCAAAATCTCACCCATATGAGAAAATCACGTTTCCCGAGTATATCGGGCACATTTTAAGGCCAAAAAAAATTGGGCGTTGTGCCCCTGAACCCCTGCTACCAAAGGTTACTACCCCCGGACCCGCTCGGGGCCGGCCCTGACCACGAACCCCAACGAGACAACTATGGAAATTGTACATAACTCATAGTGTACATTCTTTAACACTTTCACACATGAAAAAAGGCTCCACAACTTAACAATCTCCCACTTCAAGACTAGTTTTCCTCTGAGCAAGCTTCTCAACCCTTCACTAGTTTCCGTGAAGACCAACCAAATCTTAACACAACTTCAATTTTCCCTTGTGACCACCTTGGTCATCTTGTCTATAGGATTTTGACTGTTATGAATATTCTCTAGCTTCAACTTCTCTTCCTCCAAAGTTGTCCTGATGAAATGGTGCCTTAACTGTATATGCTTCATCCTAGAGTGGAAATCAGAGTTCTTAGCTAGGTGTATATCACTCTAACTATCACTATGTAGCTTTCCTTCCTCCTTCTTATGCCCCAAATCCTCAAGCAATTGTTGTAACCAAATCATTTCTTTGCTTGCCTTTGTGGCAGAAACATACTCAACCTCCGTGGTTGACAAAGCCACCAGCTTCTGTAGTCATGAAATCCAGCTTACTATTTTCCCATCTACAATGTAAACATAACCTGTCATGTTCCTCCTGCTATCTACATCTCTAGCCATATCTAAATCTACATAACCACACAAAGTGGTGTCTAATCCTGAGTAGCAAAAAATTGTCCCCATGGTCCCTCTCAAATAATGAAGGATCCACTTTACTACCACGTGATCTCTACCTAGATTACCCATAAATCTACTCGCTTCTCCCACTTTGCATGGGCAATATCAAGCTGGTGCACACTATGGCATACCTCAAAATGTCAACCGCTGATGAGTAAGGTACCTTGGACATCTGGTTTCTCTCATTCTCCTTTGATAACTTGAAATGGCCTACCAAAGGAGTCTCAACTAGTTAGCATCTTACATATTAAACCTCTCAGGGACTTTATTAATGTATTCTTCATGAGATAAAGTCATCTTCCATTCCTTCATATCTCGAGATATCCTCATACCAAGGATTTGTTTGGCTTCCCCCAAATCCTTCATAGTAAAGGATTCACTTAGCTGCTTCTTGAGTACTTTTATTTCCAACATGTTTTTACTTGCAACCAACATGTCATCCACATACAGACAAAGGATAATATAAATACCATCCTCAAATTTCTTTGTATACACGCAATGGTCCGAATGACATCTAATATAACCTTTCTCCATCATGAAGCTATCAAATTTCTTATACCATTGATGTGGAGCTTGTTTCAAGGCATATAAGCTATTCTTCAGTTTGCACACCATCTCCTTTTTACCTTTGACCTCATAGCCCTCTGGTTCTTGCTACACATATAGTTCCTCCTCCAAATCACCATGGAGAAATGTAGTCTTTACATCAAGTTACTCTAAGTGCAACTCTTCTACTGTAACTATTCCAAGAATAGTTCTAATAGAAGTCATTTTTACTACAGGAGAAAAAATCTCATCAAAATCTATACCTTTTTCTATGCAAACCCCTTGACCACCAACCGGGCCTTGTATCTTTTCTTGTCTCCTTCCTCTTTGACTCTAAACACCCACTTGTTCTGTAATGCTCTTTTGCCTTTGGGTAGCTTCACCAAATCCCATGTTTGGTTCTCTATGAGATCCTGATGCTCCTCATCCATGGCTTACCCCCACTTCTTCCTGGCATCTCTACCGCATTGCTTCATCAAAGCTCTCTGGCTCTCCACTATCAGTGAGTAATAAATAATAAAGAGAAGGAGAAAAATGTTTAGGTTCTCTTCTTACCCTAGAAGACCTCCTCAATATAGGAGTTTGGGGTTCCTATTAAGGAGGTTCTGAACTAATTCATGTGTCACTTTCCCATCTAGAAGATCCTCTACCGCTACATATTCTTTCTTGGATTCTTCCCTATTTTTCCTGCAACTGCTTCTTATACATGACTTTCTCATTAAAGACCACATCCCTAGATCAAATGATTTTCTTATCCTTAATACTCCAACATTTATATCCAAAGTCATCACCACCATAACCAATGAAAGTACATTTTTCTGATTTAGCCTCTAATTTGGTCTTATCATCCTTTTCTATATGGACAAACACCTCACGTCTAAAGACTCTAAAAATGAATAATCAACTTTCTTACCATACCAAGCCTCCTCGGGTATGCCTCCATCTAAGGCACTTGAGGGTCCTATGTTTATCAAGTACATAGTTTTGCTCACCACTTCTACCCAAAAGAAAGAGGCATCCCTACATGGAACCTCATGCTCTTAGCACGTTCCATTATTGTTCATTCATCCTTTCTAACATCCCACTCTATTGCGAGTTCCTGGAACTGTATTTTGCCTGTGGATTCCGTTCTTATAATAGTAATAATCAAATTCATACTTTGGAATACTCCCCTCCATTATTTGACCTAAGACATTTTATGTTAAGACTGTTTCATTCTCTACCAAGACTTTCCATTTAACAAAAGTGTCAAATACATCATATTTGTTTCTAATACAATAAACTCAAACTTTCCTTGTTGCATCATCAATAAAAGTAACATAATAACTCTAACCCCCTAGAGATGATACCTAAGCCGGCCCCCACACATCAGAATGCACCAGCTCTAACTTACTCTCTTTCTTTGTAGGTCCAACCTTGAGAAACCTTACTCGCTTGTTTCCCATATATGCAGTCCTCACAAAACTCCAAACCGATTTCTATATATTCGGGAAAATTCTTCTTTATGATCTCCATGCCCTTATGGCTCATATGACCGAGCCTATAGTGCCACAATGTTGTATCTAATTTTAAAGCCATAAGATTACAAACATTAGTTCTATAAGTGGTTAAATACAAGTTTCTAACCTTCTTACCTCTTGCCACCACAAGAGCACCCTTGGCAACCTTCGAAGAGTCCACTGTAAATATCACAGTACAACCATCACTTCCCAACTACCTTGCCGATATAAAATTTCATCTTAATGTAGGCACATGTCTGACATCCTTCAATAGCCAAGTATTCCCATTCTGCATCTTAACCTAAATAGAACCTTTTCCAACTATGTTACAAGGCTCATCATCACTAAGAAAAACATGTCCAAAATCTCCTTGAACATAATTAACAAAATAATTCCTATGTGGAGTAGCATGGAAAGAAGCCCCCGAATCCAAAACCCAAGATTCAATAATATTGTGCAAAGAAAGAATCAAAGCATCCTAACATACATTACGCGTTTCCACATTTACCTCCTTGTTTTCTTCCTATTTTTTCTTCTTATCTCGAAGCTCCCAACAGTCCTTCTTTGCATGCCCAGACTTTCCACAGTGCCAACATACTATCTTACTTTTGGATTTTGACCTTTCCAGTCCTTTGATTTTCCATGGCTTCCTCCATTCTTTTGTCTCCCTCTAGTTTCCACTGTAAAAGAATTCCTTGAAGTAGAAGATTCATCGAAGCTTTTTCTTTACATTTCCTCACTTATAATCACCCCTACAACATCCTCAAACTTAAACTTTGAGTTAGCTAGAACTGAGTTGCTTACCGCTATTACTGTGCTATTCCAACTCTTAAGTAAAGAGCACAGAACTAATAAATCCCTAACTTCTTCATCAAATTATATTGTAAACAAAGCTAGCATATTTACAACCGTATTAAAATCATTTAAATGATATTCTACTGAACCATTCTAAGACATCTTCATATTAAACAAATTTTTCATTAAAAATATCTTATTAGAGGCAGAGGGTTTTTCATACAACTTCCCTAATACATCCATCAGTTCATTTGTAGTCTTTTCCTTTGAAACATTAAATAATACCGAAGATGCAAGACACAACCGGATTGTCCCAAGTGCCTTCCTATCCAGTAAATCCCATTCCACATTCGTCATGCTCGAGGGTTTGTTCACCTTCTCAGACAGTGGAATATAAAGATCCTTCTGATAAAGGTAATCTTCCATCTACATCTTCCAAAGACTGAAATTATGCCCGTTGAATTTATCAACCTTAGATCTTCCATCATCTTCCATAGCTCCCACTCAAGATAAAACTTTCCTATGATTCAACACTTCAGCAAACCAAACTAGGCTTTGATACCAATTGTTAGGAAATAAGGGATAAAATATGTAGAATAATCCCTCACAGAATCGCAATAGTAGAAACTAATATGCAGAAAATATTACAGATCTCAAACTAAAAGTTCATAATAAAATAACACAACATAAAGAGACGAGTATTTAATGTGGTTCACCCAATTTGGGCTATGTCCACCAAAATCACTTACTCATATTTTATTACAATCCACCACTCTCTCAATACAATACCCAGATCTATTCGGAGCTATGCTCAACAAACTCTACAGAATTCACACCCGAATTCAAAACACATCTGCAATGTTACATAATACCTACCATATCCATAAAACCATATAAGTAGACAATTGCTTAAGTAGTTTTTACAAAACCGTGGGTATTAAAACCATGGGCCAAAACCATCCCATAAACCTATGGGTCAAAATCCCACCCATATGAGAAAATTATGTTTCTCGGTATATCGGGCATGTTTTAAGGCCGAAAAAACAATTTGGGGTTGCGCCCGAACCCACAGTGAGACAAGCTGTGGAAAGTGTAAAGCACTCTTAGTGTACAGTCTTCAACACTTTCACACATGAAAACAAGCTCCACAACCTAACAATACCATCCACACATGCACATTCACACCTTTGGTTAGTGTGATCGTAGATACAAGACTCCTACATGCAGCTTTGATGCTCACCTTCTACCCTTCCTACACTGGTCGCTAGGGGCATCCACATTCGTCTCTTCTAATTGTTATTGTTTCATTTTGTGCTTAGCATCTTACATTACTTGATCTTACATGATTTTTACATATTGGCTATTTCTCCAACATGCTAACGGGTGTTCCATGTGCAACACTTATTTTGCAGGATTATATGTTACCATGACTACTTGTTTCTACTTATCTCGCCATTGTTTTCTCTATTCTACGGGATTTTCCCTATGTCTATTTATAAACTTGGTTGTTGTTTGCAGCCATGATGGCCTCGCGTGTCTTGCAACATTGTGAGTGATGTCCCATGTTTGTACCCCAATTTTTATGGCTTATTTTATTTCTTGTGTGTTTATATTGTTTGCATAGCTTATACATGTTTTCTATATGCACACCTTGTTTCTTTACACTTGTCTTTCACTAGCCTTCGTGTTTGTGCATGCCTTAGTTTCTACTAAGTACTTTCTAGGGTTAGAGTGTACATATACGGTTGGTCCTCTTTTGGGATTGCATGTCTCCTACCCGGTGATGTTGGATGCACCCCCAAAGAGGGGGCATCATTTGGGGGTTTTACATACTAACACTTGTGTATTTACAGTTCAAGTATAGTGCACGTTCCGCCCTTGGCATTATGGGTTTACATACATTGAGTGGGTTCAGACCAGTCTATGAACCCCATACACAGTGGCTTTTATAGGACATGGTGTCCTTAGCATTTTGGGAAGCAGTTATAGGCTTGAAGGTTAAAGTAGGTGTGCCTCTCTACACTACTTCGGCCAGTGGCATCAGATTGCCCAAAAACCAGGACAATACAAATATCTCTTCACACACATTTCAGTAGAATCATTTGGAGCTTTGAGGACACAGATCATTTCCTCCCTACACTTGTTCAACCAGGGTGGCATGAGATCACCTAAAAAATCATAGTACATGATATCCTTCTACACTCTTCCTTTTGCCATGGATCACATGCACATGTTCCATTTACACTTTTATTTTTATGTACTTTACATTTGTGTATTTCACACATGCATATTTTACATAGCATTTTTACATTTACATATATACATATTTGTTGCTTGATCATTTTCTCTTGCGCAGGTCCAGCCATATGAGAAACAAGTAGTCAAATTGGGGCAACAATAATAAGAGTGACCAACAAAACATTCCATGACAACACATGTTTTACTAACCATCCAGGTACACTACACATTCAAGTAGCTACACACATGTGTTTTTCCCTAGGTTTCATTTATAATTTCAATGTTCCTCTATCTATTTATCATTCCACACTTTTGTCTACTCCTTCACACATTTTCTACTACATGCTTCATGGACATCATGTATGCATCTCTATGCATCTTGTATGTTACCGATGTTTCGCTCACCAACATAAAGTGGGGAAAAATGTAGTAACAACATCATGCACTTGAGACATTTATTTATCCTGGTCTCATACTACTATTCAGAAGGTTCTTGAGTGAAGAAAGTAATAATTAACCCCCGTTCTTTTGGCCATCAAGTTTATTTTATTTCATAATTTGTGACCTATTGCACCCATATGCCCATTTATTTTCTAACATCCTGTGTTATTTTAGTGTTAAGCTGGGGCACACAAATGTAATGTGAGGGCCCCTATAGGTGCCCTGATCCCACCTAGGGGTGATTTGATCCTTCTAATACTTTCCCGACACTTTTTAGGCCTTTTCTAGCCATTTTACATTTTATCTTTCTTGTGGTCGGCCTTTTCGGGGTTAATTATGAAATTAGAGAAAGAGAACCCTATAAATATAAAGTTATGAGACCATAATGAGGGACCTAGCATCATCTACTAATATCACTCATCTAGAGTTACATCCATCTATTGCATTTACATCCACATAGCTCCATTATCAAGGCATAAGCTAGGAAGTCTACATCACACTTCATAGGGGAGGGATTCTATTCTATTCCATGCACACATGATATTACATTTTCTATATTTAGTTATTGCTTTCTATTTAAAAATTTGTGATTGACACGAGAACACCTAGGGCACAACATGCACATTCTCACGAGAAATACATTTGGGTCTCGAAATGTAGTGCGGTGCTCAATTTAGTAATCTCAATGTTGTGGCAACTAAGGTCGGTCGACCATTCATTTTACTTATTTATTTTTAGGGTTTTGATACTTCTTCTTGGTATTTTGTAGTTTATTCTTCCTCTTGGAATATTTGAAGCATACAGTGCATTACAGGGTATCGACGACACAACACACAAGAAAGGTTTGAGATCATCTTCTGACCCTATGAGAACCACTTTTAGAGATTTTTCACGGACAGGGAACCTATTTCACCTGTCAAAGAACCTATGGGCACCCTAGTTCTTCACTAGGCACCCCAATCCAGCCATATCACTCAGATTTGACCTCTGGGAACCCCAACATAGTCACTCCTGCTATTTTTTTCTACAATCGGCTCTATAACACTCATGACGGTCCATCGATTATCATTTGGGTTCTTTCCTCGCCTTCTTCTTACATGTTTAGGGTTTCATTTCTATTATTTTAATTATTTCAGTTATTCTACATATTTCTTTATTAGATTTATTAATTATGTTTTATGTCCTATATTAGGTTAACTACTATAGCCAATGCACATTAGTATTGTCTATTTTAGTTAATCAAATATTATATGATGTTATTTTATCATACATGTGTAATTTTCATTTTTATGATGATGTAGTTTAGTATTTACTTGATATGTGATATTAGATGTGATGATGAATGATATGGATGATGAAATGATGATAAACTATACAAGCAAAGAACACAAGCACAAGAAATAGTTAATCAAATATACTCTAAACATAACTTGAACAATGAAACAAAAATTAATCTAATCAAGAAAAGAATAAACCAACCTAAATAATCATGTAACGCAACACACAAAACTATGTACAAACATATAACTAAGTAAGAAAATACTACTTTGTTTTTGTTACACAATTTTGACACGTTTTGCGTTGTTTTGGTATTTCCTTGATATATTGTTATATTTGTTTTAGTTTTCTATGGAACATATTTGAATGTTTTGAGATTTTTGAATAAACATATCTGAATTTTTTTTTAGTTTTCTAAAAATTAATGAGATTTTTTAGAGTTTTTCAAATAGTTTACCAAGGATATGTACAAGAAAATGAAGAAACATGGATGCCCCAAAGTGATAGATGGGAATGTACAAGGGAAAACATCACACATATGTGCAAGAAATTGAAGATGTAAAAATCCCCCAACATGAGATGGGAATGTAAAAAGGAAAACTCTTCACATACATGAGTAGGATCAGTTGGATCAAGGCCACGAAGGATAGGCTCAAAAGTATCTTAGACACAAGAAAAAACTAGCTTAGGATAAAGCCATTGTATTCCTAGATATGAGATGCTTGTGAACAACAGACCCTCCGATGGCACTAGAAAACTAGTTTTCACCAAAGGACTTGTCCAAAGTGCCAAAATTGTGTGGTTTTCACACTTGGATGGATTTATTTCTCTTTACTTTTTTATTTCTTTTTCTAATTTTTATACTTTATTTGATTTGCTAATATTAAAGGACTTCCATGCTTAAGAATAAATGCACTTGAGGTGCATGGCATTCATAGGTTCCCATAGCTAATCACCATAAAAATAAGAAACTTTTTATGCACTTGAACCAAAATTAGCAACCATAACATACGGCCCTAACAAATCGGGCTCCAACTTACCCTTCGTCTCACAATCCTTTATGGTGTTGAACTAATTTTCTTCTATGACCAAGTTCCTACCTCAAACTAGTGAGGTATGAATCTTTTTTTATATCCTTGGCACACTCAATTTTATAAAATTTTAGGTGATTTAGTGCATGGAGGAATTTCTCATGCAGCAATTAGTTCTGCGTGTATAAGAACTCTATAGTCCTCTTTGTCCAAATAGTCTCATAAAGATATGTGCAAAGAAGGGATCTTGATCTCAAGGGTTAGAATAGATTCTATGCAAAAATATGGAATATGGAGTGGCTCGGTAGAGGGGGCGGATAGATGTTCTATATGCCCAAAGGGTAGGATGAATCTATAAATTCCAATTATGGCCAGACTTGTTAACCATATTTTCCATTATACAAATAAGAGTCTTGTTTGAGGCTTCATCTATCCATTACTTTGAGGTTAATAGGTATTTGACCATTTTAGTTGGATTTGAAAGTGTTGGGACAACTTCATAGTTTTGTTCTTGAAATACTTACCACTATCAGCTACAATGGCCAAGGGAATGCCATAACAGAAAATGACATGGTTCATGATGAAATCTAAGATCTCAGGCACTAGTAACATAGGTAAGAGGAACAACCTCTACCTATGTTGTGAAGTACACTGATGGCAGTAATAATGAAAATGTGGCCATAAGATGAAGTAGGGGTAAGATTTCCAATGAGATTGAGTCCCAAATTTGAAAAATACCATGGCGTTATGATTGGCTACAAATCTTGTGTTGGTGCATGTATCAGGTTACCATACTTTTCGCACAACAAACATTTCTTAACATACTTGGAAAAATCAGTTTCCATGGTAGGCCAATAATAACCTACTCTAAACAATTTTTTATCCAAAACCATGTCACTCGTATGGGCCCCACAAATTCCTTCTTGCACCTCCTAAACCGCTATGGTAGATTCACCTAAATTTAGGAAACACAACATATTCCTGTCATAGCCTCTATGATAGAGTGTGCCCCCAAGTAGGGTGTAGCGGGTTATGCACTAGATAAGGTTTCTTTTTTCAGATCGAGAAATGTTAGTAGTGAAGGTTCCATCATGAAGGTAATTATAAATATCATTATGTTGAGGGGATAAGGGACCAAGAACTTCACATACCAAACAGACTCGACATGTCATAAGAAAGTATTCGTAAATGTTAAATGAAGGACCACATGTCATTATTTCCAGGTGGGATGTATAACATAGATCCAACTATGGCCATGGCTTCCTTTGAGTGATTCTCGTCTCCTGTATCTTTTGGAATGTGATCTATAGAAATAATTCCTTCAATGTATCAACCATTTTCTTATAAGGAATTAGATTATCATCCTTAACATTATACTCATCATTTAATTTTTTGATGATTAATATAGAATCACCAACTACGTTGACCTACCCGATATCAGGGGTATAGCTATTTTCAATGCTACTATGAGAGCTTCATATTCCAATATATTGTTTGTACATGGAAAACCAATCCTCGGATGCTTGTGGAATCAGATCTCTCATGGGAGTGATGAGAAAAACTCTTAATCCTCGAACCATGAAAAGTAAAGTATCCATCAAAATGCATCTTCCATGTAATAGACTCCTTAAGGTACATCATGAAGCATCTAGAAGTTCTAGACTCAATGGTTCAATTCTTGACAAAGGGCCTTGACTAGTTTATCTGCTAGTACCTTCCCTCCGATCGATTTTTAATTAACATACTCAATATCAAACTCGTTAAGTAGAATGATCCAATTATCCATCCTTCCTATAAGTGTTAGTTTAGGTAATAAGTACTTGGTGGGTAAACTCTTGAAATGATCTTGGTCTTATTATTTAGCAAATAATGATGAATTTTTTGAAAAGAAAAAATGATGGCGACAATCCTTTTCAATCTATGGATAGTTGAGATCGTAAGTGATCAACATGTGATTAAGGTAATAAACATCCTTTTCTTTCTGATTTATATCATACTAAGCCGAAAGTGTGCCAATTACAAATTGTATGGCACAAATTTATAGAAATAATGGTTTACTTGAAGTAAGTGGCATTATAATAACGGGTTTAGAGAAATATTATTTTAGTAAATAAAAATGCTTGTTTTTATATACCCGGTGAAAATCAACATCCTTCTTCAGAAGATGTGTGAATGAATGACACTTGTCTGTGAGATGGGAGATGAACCTTCTGATAGCTTGAATCTTCCGTTATAAACTATGTAATTGTTTAATGTTTGTAGGAGGAATTTCTGTTATAGTTAAGATCTTTGCAGGATATACCTCAATTCCTCTCCATGAAACAATAAAAGCTAACAATTATCCTAATAGTACCCCAAAAACACACTTCTTTGGGTTAAGTCAAACCTTATAGTCTTTAAGACGCTCAAATATGCACCATAAGATTGTTCGATGGTCCTCTCTAGTCCTATCTTTACCCAAGATGTCATCCACATAATGTTCCATTGTATCATTTAGCATGTCATGAAAGATTACATTCATATCCCTTTGATAGGTGGCACCTACATTCTTGAGGCCAAAGGGCATGACTTGATAACATAACTTCCCCCAAGGCATAGTAAAATATTTCTTTTGTTGTTCTTCCTCTACAATTTTAATCTGATTATATCCCAAAAATCCATCTATGAGTGATGGCATTTCATAACCAGTAGTTGAATTGAAAATAGTTTTGATGTTAGAAAGAGGGAAATCATCCTTAGAACATGTTTTATTAATATCTCTAAAATCCTTACATATCCTGATACCAATGGGTTTCTTTTGTACAAGGACAATGTTAGAAATCCATGTTGTAAATTTGGACATTGAGAGGGGGTGAATCAATGTCTTATAAAACTTTCAAGATATTTCTACTTCACAAAAATAGTTAAGATAAACATATCAAATCATGCACAAGCAAATGAAAGAGAGACAATACACAGTGGTTTAGGTGGGAAACCCAAAAGGGAGAAAACCCATAGAAATCAAAGAACTAGCTTTGGAAAAAAATTCCTGTGTGTTACAATGATTTCAAGTTGAGCTGCAACTCAACTTTTTGAGGCTACAACCTCAATTATACACTCAAGCAACAACTTGATGTTGGAAGCAACAATTCCTAAGTGATTTAGTCAACAACCACTGACCATATGTAAGCTACCACCTACAAGGAAGTAACAACTCCCTGATAATAATGAGCTCCAAATCAGTTTGAACACACTATATGATCACTCTTCACTCTAGATGTAATACATCTGATTGTGACCCTAAATTTGTAGCCTAACTTCCTTACTTCACCAAAGCAATTTCATCAAAATTTTAACATTCTTTTCACCTTGTACACTGAACTCTAGTTTATCTGAAACACTCTATTCTCCCCTTTGGATTTCAAACTCAATCCCTTGCATTTCATGTTTGTAATTCACACACAATCCTTCCCTTGCATTTTCAATTTTTTATTTCACTTTTTTCTTGAATCAACAGTGTCCTAGATGCACCTTAGTATCTATCTTTACAATCATGCACAAATGCACTAGTGTCTTATCATGCACACATTTGTATATCACGTTTATCAGTTATAAGGTCTATCACTATTGTATTACTCATCAATATCACCACTCTATCTCCTTCATACCACATACATCTCACACAATTGTCTCACATATCATTGTTCTGATTTGTATAATTGTCTCACACACTATTTACCTCTTACTATAGTTCAATACTTGTTTTTATCTTTAACAATTAGTCATTCATCAGCTAGGTATTCAAAAACTCACACCCTTTTTTTCTGTTCAAGGTCTTATACCTCCCCACCTTACTCACCTATTCAACTTCTCTATCTTCATCACTAGCTTACCACATACTTCATTACTCCAGGAAACATCACCACTTATCTCAGTCATCATCATTCAATATATAAGTCTTGTTTCACACACTTTTTTTTTCATTTTGAACATCTCAAAATTTCATATATTGATTCATCTTCCTAGTTTGTCTTTCACACTTTGAAAGGAACACCTAGCTTCACAGTTCTTCTCTATCAATTTTCACTTCATGTTTTCTACAACATTTTCTCACCCTTGTTCGAGCTCATATCATAGATCTTTAACATGCCTATCTCTTCATATTCTTTTCTTTTAGTCTTAGACTGTTTTCTTGATCAAATGGAGTCTCTTCATCTACTTGACTCGAGTAAGATTGGGGTGTTCACAATCTTGTAGCTAACCAATGACCTTTCAAAGTCCTTCTTTACATCGAGCAAGAAAATATTTCAAGTTCTCAATCTTTTCACCTTCACTAGAAGACAAAACATTTACTTCATACCTCAATGTGATTTAGATTTGATATTTCAAAACTAAATAATCACATTCCAATGTTCTGAACCATTTCATAGCATATGAGATCTTTGCAAGAAGATGTGACTTGTTCACAACTAGAAAATTACATTTGGAATACTAATTTCAAACCTCTACACTCATTTGTAAGAAAAACACAGTTGACAATGTTTCAAATATCCATTGTCACATAAGCTTTAAGCTTTTCACCTTGATTCAAGACCATATTCACATTGATTGATTCATGAATTAGTTTTTGAAATATTTTTATGAGATTCTAAACTGTGTTAACAAATAAATTTGTATTGAAACCATCAAAAATACTACCTGTAGAGTTTTATACGAGGTTTGAAAAATCATGTCAAAAATTATCAAAGTATACACAATGAACTCCAAAAATTCTTTTTGCAAATGATTGGTGAGATAGAGACAGAGAAATCTTCCAAAAATTGGATCTTTTCATCGATTATTTCAATGATTTGAGTATTTTAATCTACAGCACCCTAGTTTCAAGGTTTTGGAACAATGGAAACCTAAGACAACAAAAAAATTTATTTCTCCTTCAAATGTGAATGGAATTTAAGGATTTAAGTTGCCGATTATTCATAAGACAAATCTCCAACTTCTATAATCAAACACCTTGTTTGAAATATTCCAATTTACTTCTAGATCTTACAAGAACATAGCACAGTGTCATTCAAGTCAAGAATATGTTTTATGTGTCAATAAAATTTAGCTTCTCAATCTAGGAAAAACTTTCTAAATGATTTTAGGGGAAGAATTAAACATGTAAACATTCACTTAGTGCTTAGATCATACCATCTATTTCAAACAATCACATTCTAGTTCCAACTCAAGTTGTCTAGATAACCTATAGTCCACACAACATCAACAAGGATTTTTATAAATTTCATATGAACCTTTGCAATTTTTAACCCATATTGAAGGCATGAAAGATAACTTGAGGTCCACCACTTCATTTCATATTCTCTCGAGGATAACGGGTAAGCCTTTGAACAATAATTTAGCCACTTATGCTATAACATGTGAGTGATGAAGTAAAAGGGAAAATTGAGAGCATGAAGAATCATTAAATAATTTTGATATTGGTACCACTATGAACTCAAACTATTTGGCATGAACTCATAAAGAGGGAAAACCTTTCATTTCAACCTCAAACTTTTAATGCAATCATTATCTCCATGTTTGTACTGTCATATTGTTCTTAGGGAGTTGAAACTTTTCCTCGCTACAAGAGAGTGAAGAGAGAATTCATTTTTGAAGTGCATTGAAAGACTCAGAATCATGGTGTCAACATTAATAGCTCTTTAACATGATATAATATCTCAAACACCGGAATTTTAAGCAAAACAAGCCACTTTTTCCTTTTTTGGTTCAAGGAGGTTCTTGGAAATGAGAAATATAGTGTCAAAAAAGTGATCATAACTTCTTTGATACTTTTCCAAATTTCTTCAAACCTTTTGCACCATCTCAGGATAGGAATTATCTAAAAACATTTTTATATTATTTATTCAAGAAGGCTCCATATTTTTTCTTGAGTGCTAACAATCAAGAGTGCTCAATTTTCATTGCTCAAGAGAGTAATTTTAGAACAACTTGCATAACTTTCACATACTTCTTCAAAAATTTATGAAATTTGGCATGGAGCACCAAAACTCATCCCTATACATGATCCATGAGCTAATTTGACATAAATATGCATATACTCTTCTATCCTATCTCATTTGAATAAAAATGCACTATTAGAAGCACATGGGACCTGAGAGGGGGTGAATCAGTCATTTGAAACTTTTATTTCCTTTACCATCCATCATATTTTATCATTCATATGATCATTCATTCAACCATGTATCATATTTTTGTAAACATAAGAATATAAATAACCATAAGAAATATCAAGAGAAAGAGAGTACAAAAAACACCATAATTAAGTGGGAAACCTTCATGGGGAAGAAAACCATTGAAACTCTACTTATATTACTCAAATCAAAGTAATTTAATGAAGCGCCAACTTCACAAGGAGCACCAACCCCTAGTTTAGTAGAGCATAAACCCTACAAGGAGCACCAACCCCTAATTTAGTGAAGCACCCAATCCACAAGGAGGCTACAACCCCTAAATATGACCAAGAAAAAACTCAGCCACCTAAAGATGTTTTATCTTTAAAACATTTTCTCGCCACAATTGATAGAGATCACTAATTCGAATCGAAACCCTAGTTCATACCCTAGGGCATAAAAATTATTGTTTTTCCTTTTTCTTTGCTCTATCCTCTTGCTATCGTGTTATATAATTTTTCTCAACCTATCATAATATTCATCTACCTTCAAATCATGCTCTCATACTGTATAATATCTTCCTCTAGGTCATACTTCTTCCTCTAAGAACACTAGTTCAAAAATGAACTAAAAAGTACTTAAATATGCTTTTATTCCTTCCTAATCAAATTATTTTTGTCCCTCATGATAATTTCAACCATTAAACTCTATAAAATTCATAAATTTTAATTAAAATATTTACATTTTCCCATATAGGTCATCCTAGCTAAAACCCTCATTACATGTGCCAAAATGGCTCAAGACCCCATGGGTACATTCTTAAAAATGGTCGTACATATAAAAATAAATTGTTTCATGACCCAAAACCCTTTACATATGATTAATAAATCATAAAACATTCAAATATGGTCTCACATTTAATCAACCAATCATATTATTTCATTTACTAAGCCCAGTTCCCTTTACAATTCTCAAAACAGTTGTTTCATACACCCTTCAACACCCTGGAAACTTCATTTGATCACAAAATCACTTCTACTTAACCAAAACATGCCATGTGACAAATAAAAATAAATTTAATAACCTTTAGAATTCTTCTAATCAATTTATAATTCATGAAACATCCTTCACTTCAAACCATAAAGCAACATTTTCCTTCACTAGATCAACCTGCCAAAAATGTTGTTTCCAAAGGTTAGCTCATAAAAACATTTCTACAAACATTCAAGACCTCTAAACTGAATTAATTTTATTACTAATTCATCCCTCTTCACATTCCAGGTGATAGTAGGCATCACCAAATTCATCACATGCTTCAACAAACATCAAACGTCCACAAGAACAGATCATGTCCTGAACTACCAAAAAAATTGTTGCTAAAAGAATGCCCTGGAAACCCTTTCAAATCACCTCATAATGATTTAATCCATATAAATATGGAAATATATCTGAATATAATTTCCATAACAACTTGAATCACCTCAAAATTTCACCTGTAACTCAATTTATGGACAAAACACTTGACCACTACTATTTGACACCTTAAAACTACACTTTTACCGGTCAACATGTTTGGACCTCAAAACATCATGAAATTACATGAACATTTCCTAAAAACTTTATGGACATCACGAACAACTCCCAATGATCATGCAATATCAATTTTGTATGCTACTCCTTTAGACAATCTTTTCCTAAAACCTTCTTCTTCGTAAACTACTATTTTTAGGTGGGCCCACATATCATCATGACCTCAACCATACATCTATGGAAATATTTATGAGTTATCTAAAAATCTAATAATCGCTTGTTATTAGTTAATTAAAACTAGTTCAAAAAACTTCACTTTCTGTTAATGCTCCTAAAGTGGTTTAACTAGGGTTTTAGACCTCTTAACCTTATTAATATTCATTCATAAAAGTGTGATGATAAAATGACCTAATTATTTTTTAAGACTTTATAAACTCACATTATAAGCATCCTGAAAGCCACAAGTTCCCATGTAAATCACATCATTCACAACTAGCATTTGAAGTTGCACTTCGAAAGGATTTTGCATTATTTTTCACTGTCTTACAAAAACAACCATATCTCGACAAAATACACATCATGGAGTTTAGAAATTTTTCTAATAAAGCATCATCACTCGTCCCTATAACATCTTAAATCATCATAACATCAATACCATTTCCCAATATCTCCAAATCATTAAGACTTACCTATGCTCTATGGTAGATCCTCATAAGAAGAACTAGGGTCAATCGAAAGAATACAATAAGTAAACATGAAACCTCTAAATATGGCCCAAACATACCTCATATGCCATGATATACCTAATTTCATGCTTACATGATCTCAAATGGCTCCAATCCACTCTGTCACACCTCCAAGCAAGCATACCGCTCCCAATGAGCACCTATAACCAAGTGATTCACATGTACCTGCACTATACCACTACTATGAGTGCTCAAGCACCCTCAAATCATGCTAAAAATTATGTCAACATGCTTCCTAATCAACCAATAAGTTCTCACTGCCAAGAAACACCTCCTAGGCACATGTATAGGCTTGCTAGAGCAAGAATGCATCACTAAATCCCAGTGTAGTAGATGATAACCATCTGAACCAGTATGTTAGAACCTCAAAATCATCATGAAATCATCAAATAATATTCACTTTTTCATTAATGTTGTTTTTCATCAATGACGACACCTATTAGGACACCATGCCAACAATCTCCACCTTTATCATTGATGGAAAACACCTTGAACTTCTCCTTTTTACATTAATGAAAAAGGATAACATGTTACTCACCTCATTCAACTTCTTCAACATCATTCCTCCATTATTTTGTTGGAAACATCAACCAAAGGTATCAAATTCACTTGTTTTCTTGATTTTCTCCAAAACAATCCGATTTTAGTTCTCATGTTAAACATGCAAATGCTAGGCTCCCCATGGAAAGAGCACTTCAAACATCTAAAAATCATCAGTACATCATGAAAAACATAATATTTACCTTGCAAGGGACTTAAAACACCATTCTTCATCTCTTAGACAAGAAAACAAGCACATTTTCTCCTTGAACCCTATTTTTTCCTTCTTGGAGCTACTGTAGTAGTAGATATCTGTATTATACCACCTATGATCCATGCCAACAATGTTAGAATCATCATGTTCATGCATTCATCCTTAACCAATTTTCACCTTTATAGGCCTATATTTTTCATATACAATGCATGTTTCTACTCTTCATACCATATCAATAAAGTGAGACCAATACAGTCTTATTAGAGCAATTTAGGCCAACTTTGACATCCACCTACAGATCATCCATGCTTGGACTCATACAATAATTTATCCCCCTGGCCTTAAGACCTCTATTCCTAGCTCCTAGGCACAAACTTGATCTGACTAGCCTTGCAATCATGCCTGGAATCAGCTTTAGAACTTTCTCAAGGTGCAAAACAACATTTTCAGTCTTTCCTAGTCATATTTAACTAAGATAAGCAATCATTATTCACCAAAACTTGAACAAATGAAAAATCATTACTTTAATACCTTATATGGCCTTTGTGATCATTAATTCATCTTCTAGGGATTAACCAGAACTCCCATGTCACTTAGATCTAAATCACACCTTGAGCAACATGTTTTCTTGCAAGGAAAACATTTTAGCATTGTTAGAGGATTAACAACAACATATCAATATAAGATCTCCATTGAGAAGGCAATATATTTGTCCTTGTGGTTATTAAACACTTGCAACATCTTGTATATTGAGCTAGATCAAGCTCCCCTATCTTGAATACCAAAACTACAACCTCTTAAAGCAATGACCTCTATCATAGGTTAATGTAGTGGTGTATCAATCTTCATTTTGGAGTACAAGAGTAAACATACAGTCCTAAACTTGATCATTTACTCATGAATACAAAAGTAGTCCATATTAGGAAATAAGAGATAAAATATGTGGAATAATCCCTTATAGAATCGCAACAAAGAGAAACTAATATGCGAAAATACATGATCTCAAATAAAAGTGCAGAATAAATAACACAACATAGAGAGACAATATTTAACATGGTTCACCCAATATGGGCTATGTCCACCAAGAATCACTTGCTCAGATTTTATTACAAGCCTCCACTCTCTCAATACAATACCCAGATCCATTTGGAGCTATGCTCAACAAACTCTACAGAATTCACACCCGAATTCAAAGCACATCTGCAATACATTTGCTTGTATATCTATCATATGCATAAGACCATATAAATAGACAATTGCTTAAGTAGTTTGATACAAAACTATGGGTATCAAAACCATGGGCAAAAACCATGGGTATCAAAACAATGGGCAAAAACCGTGGGTATCAAAACAATGGGTACCAAAAACCATGGGCCCAAAAACAACCCATAATGGTTACCCATTACCCATGGGTTAATAAACCACCCATGAAAATTTGCTTGGGGGCTTCACCCCCGAACCCCCTTGACCCACTCACCGGCGAGCGGGACCGCCATAAAAATACCCAAGTGTAACACATAGAAGGTGTACCACACTCTAACATGAAAATAGGCTCCACAAACATAACACTCCAATCATATTCACCATGAAAATTTCACATAAAGGATTGAAATACATCATTTAACCTTCAACACCACTGTTACCATGCAAGACATGCTTCTACAGCCCTCAAAACCATTCAACTTTGCCTTTAGAGAATTCGTGCAACCGTAGCTACACATCTTTGTCCATTGAGTTATATAATTGGATTTTCCTTACTCCTGGCTCAACATAAACTCCTATGTTTTTGATCTCTACAAGGTGCTCTTATTTTTCTCAAGCCATAAATACATTGGATGACCACACATAACTTACAACAACTTAGATCATACCTGTAGTTAGTAAGATTGAAAACCTTTAGACCATGAGATCTTATACAAACCCTTGTACCTTCTTTCTTTTCCTCCTTCACATCCATGACCATACTATAGTAGATGGTTTTGACCTTCAAACAAGTATACTTCACCTCCTTGGAGCTTAGACTCAATGAAATTTAGTAACTTACCCGTAGATTTCCTTGAAACCGCTTCATAGTCATAATGCTTTGTCTTAAAACAACTTTTTTCTCGTCATATAATATGTTTAAGCCTGTAGGGACAACTTATTGACCATAATTTACCTGTATACTTGAATCATATCATCACCGTAGATTCATAGTTTAATTCATTTGGCTTCCTCCACAAGTTTTTTACTAAGTAAGCTAGAGGGATTACGAGAGTTTCCATTCCTAAACCTTGATATCATCCTTTATCAAGCATTGTAACATGAATTTTAATGAAGAAATTTCCACTTTCTTGGCTTGAAAAACCTATAGACTTGTTAGATTAGTCATGTATCATATATGATGAAATAATCTTCTTAATCATCTAGATCCAGTCATTGCATATATTTACACCTCGGTCCAACATTATCTCTTAAGGAAACTCAAGAAAGACTTGCAACTTTTGTAGATGGTCCTTTGCACTATCCAATTACATGAGCACCCTTCACTAACCACTTTAGAACCCTCACTTTTTTAAGAACACATATACATACTTGGAACCATAAAAAAACAATGTATGATGTAAAAATCTAGATCTGTAGGTATTAGAGTTTGTGGATCTATGATGAAAATGAATGCACGAGAAATTGTAGAAATCAAAATAACTAACAATAAGATGCAATATGATCAAAACTCACAAAGGCAAGAATGGCTCCAAATCAGCTCAATGCTCCATGCTCCATATTCACCATATAATAGAATGATGCAAGTCAAGTACATATAGGTGGTGAATGTGTAACCTCCTCCTAGATCAATGGGGAATAACTCTCACTAACTAATACTAGAAGTAGAGTTGACTCCACACAACTAGTGAGCCAACTAAACACAACTAGTAAGCTAACTCAACCTAACTAGTAAGCTAACTCAACACAACTGCTACAACTAAGCAAGCATATCCCATGAGTGTAGGAAAGCTCCAAGTAAATAAACAAATATAAGGAAAATAAATATCCTACACTAACACCCCCATAAGCACAACTTAGGTGGGCAGTGAAAAGGAAAGTGGGTCCTGAAAACATGGCTTGATGAGGTACCCACGTACAATGCAAATCTCTCATAAAGTGGAGAAAAGGAGAAAACCCAATGGGAGAAAACTCCCCCAAAAGAGAGACATGAAACTCACTCAAGAAAAACTAGAGAAGAAGAAGAAGTAGTGGGTCCCGGTAACTCATCCTGATGAGGTACCCACATACAATGATCATCCTCTAGAGTAGAGAGAGAAATAAGTGAGGACAAGAAGGTCCCCTAAGAAGAGTGTCAATGATGTGGTCCTCTATGTAAAGACTGAAGAGAATGCTTGCACCAAACAACGTTCGTGCATTGGGAAGGATAGAAAATGAGCACTGAAAGTCAGCCCACTCCACAAAGGAAGAAGAAGCATGTAGTACTGATCTCTGCTCAATGAGAGAAATGTCTGACAAGAATGTATAAACATCACAACATGAAGTAGGAGGAGAAGACTACAAAGAAAGAGCTACTGGAAGTCCAAGATGAAGCAACGCTGCACTCAAGGGTAAGAACTCTGTGTATGTGGAATGTCATCATCTAAGAAATCAAGATGCAATGGAGCATGAAAGGAAATGGTCACATTTGTCTCAGAGGAAGGTTTTCCAATAGAACACTGCTACAGAGAGTGAATGGAAGCATGAACATGGGCGACAATGAGCTTTGTGGAGGCAACAATAGGGAGAGTGTGCTCAATAGCAAGATCCTGTGGCAAATGGTCAACATGGGACTCATGAGTAGCAATAGGTGCAGAGGAACACTCAATAATGAAAGGGATGTGAGAGGGGGAAGAATCTATGGAGGCACTAGAGTGGTCCAGGAAGCATCGCTCTCAAATGGTGAAACAAGGTCGCCATACAACCTGTTGATAATGGTCCAGGCAGTGAAAGGGCACTCAGTGTGCTCAAAAAAATGAAATATATCCCTAGAAATAGTAATACCGAGAAGGCCATAGACCTCATCATTTTGTTTAAACCACTCATACTTTTGTAGAGGCTCATCAGGCTCAGGAACAAGACCATGGAGGTAGGGAAACAAATCATTCATAATGCAATGATTGATAATGCATGCCTTCCAAGACAGAAAGTTCTCAGAGTCAAGCATAACAATAGAACGGTGAAATTGAAACTCCATAATGTAGATAAACCCCCCAAAATTATCCCAAATGGCACTTTATAACTTAGTGCGAAAATTACAAGTCCCTAGTGAGTTTTGCAAGAACCCCCCCAAAATGTGGCACTTTATAAAGTAGTGCATTTACAAAAATAAATGAATCCATCATGTAGAGCATGAGAAAACATGCACTTTTGACCAAAATAGTGCTCAAAAACGAGCTACTAATCAAAAGTTATAGCAAAAACAATTTCCCGCAAATAATGGCTTATTTAATTAAAATTTTGTAAACTGATTAAAAAGTTGCCAGAAATGAGGGGAAAGGGGGTCATGCATATACTCGTTAGAACTAGGATGGAATGATGAACATCATGGGACGTCAAGATTAGCTGAAAATGCATCCATGTGCAAAATAAAGGAGAAAGTGTTTATGCAAGGGGTTTGGCCACCTGCCAAACCGGGCCTTACCCTCCATCTTTGACATGCAAATAATGGGAAGGTAGAAATAACCACTTAATTATCCCTTAATACATTAAATTAGTTCAACTTATATTTTAATAGCATAAAATGCTAATAAAAAAGTCAAAATGAAAAAAGTAATGCATTTAATCCTTAAAGTTGGAGTCCACCTGGAAAGTAAATGTGTTGTGAACATAGATTTTAGGTTTGGAACCTAGAAATATTCTCTTTACTATTCTTTTCCTGTGTTTGTTGTTAGCACTGCACAAACCAAAGCAAATGAAAAGGTAGAGTTACTGGTCTTCAATGACATCTCCAATGACTGCAACTTTCTCCAAATAAAAGTCATTTCAGATTATTAGATGCAACAGGTCTTCAACCATAAAATTACAACCATGAATACATTGCAAAAAAGGTTGAAAAACAATGCCTACGCTGTGCAAAGGCTTCCAAAAATCCCAAATGCACCATTCAGATGAAAAAGCATAAATATGCAGCAATATTGCTCTGATTAAAGAGGCGTTTAGGTAGAGATGGAGAGAAACTAGTTGGTGAGGACGTCCCAGAAGAAAAAAATTCATATCTGAGCACCCAATACCACAGATCTGCAATGTATAACAGCAAAAATAAACTTTTTTTGTGCTAGAGTGAGTATTTCAGGGGAATTTGAACCTCCTTAGTGCCTGCACGCCCAGTATGGGCCAGCTAAATGTCACAAAGAAGCAAAACAACATTGAACAAGACTATGGCAACTTCAATACAAGTCTGAAAATGTAATTTTTAGGTATTTTAGTATCTTATACAGACTACAATATCACAGAAGCCTGCAAATAGGTTGTACACACCACATAAACCATGTAACAACCCTGACAATTTGGTAAAGCCTTCAAATAGTCTACTAAAAATAGTGGTTCTCCCAAATTTAGTTGTAGATAATTATATTAGCTAAAAAAAGATGGAGTCTCGATCTATTTGCACATGAACTATTAGTTTCACAAATGAAGTATTCAAAAACTACAAATAACTCAGTAATGGAAAATGTATCACCAAATCGCTCTGATACCATATTAGAGTTTGTGGATCTCTGATGAAAAATGAATGCACGAGAAATTGCAGAAATCAAAATAACTAACAATAAGATGCAATATGATCAAAACTCACAAAGGCAAGAATGGCTCCAAATCAACTCAATGCTCCATGCTCCATATTCACCATATAATAGAATGATGCAATTCAAGTACATATAGGTGGTGAATGTGCAACCTCCTCCTAGATTAGTGGGGAATAACTCTCACTAACTGATACTAGAAGTAGAGTTGACTCCACACAACTAGTGAGCCAACTGAACACAACTGGTAAGCTAACTCAACACAACTACTACAACTAAGCAAGCATATCCCATGAGTGTAGGAAAGCTCCAAGTAAATAAACAAATACAAGGAAAATAAATATCCTACACTAATAGTAGGTTCATATTTCTCACCTCAGTAGACCTTCCATGGTAAGTTTGAACTTGCAACAAAGCTTATTACATTTATACTCAACCTTTTCAAGGTCAGTAGAATTCATCAATTTCATGTCAAACTTATGGATACTTAGAGCTTTTCAATTTGTAGCCCTAAGTGAACTTTAGACAGATATTTATCTTAAATTCATACAATTTTCTTCATGTCTCATAGCATCAAATTCCTTGATTCACTTTAAGGCATACCCCGATTAGGTTCGACACCCTTGAACAACCTCACTTAACCACCTTATACTTTATTCATGTAATTTCAAAGCTCACAACTCCATAAAACATATAACATGCTTTGATAATGCTTCTTAGACCTTGTACTATGAGTAAACACCCATCACAACTTATGGTAAATGAGCTTTGATGAACATTTTTTTAGTATGACATTCTCATACTTGTATGAGAATTTTCACTTTGACTTTCACAAAGACTTTAGATGTATTGATATAATTTTAAGTACAATGACCTCAAAGCATACTGACAGACTTTTCATGATTTAGGTGAACTTATCCTTAAACACAAAACACAATAACTTTCTCTTGAACACACATCATATAAATATTTGACATGGTAAATAGTTTCTTCCTTGCATTTTCTAAATTTCACAAAGACACTTACTCATATTGTAAGACTCGGTCTCATTTTGACAGAGTATAACCCTAATTACAGACTTCAGACATGGGAAACACAACCTTTGAGATACTTTCTTGAAAAATAGCACCTTTTAAGAACATAGTAGAACTCTTGACACTCATAAACTAGGCCTTGAAGAAATATAGGTGCACTTGATAACTTTCATTACACATAGACACTTTAGACTGAAATTTTAGCAGGCATATGAACACAAGAGATCTTTGAAAGAGACCAAACTCAATTACTTGCATAAAATATTCACATGAAAATGATATTCAAGACATGACACCTTCATAGACCTTGCAGACATCACAGAGATACCATATCTTTGACAATTGGATGACCCACTATCTTGAAGCTAAACACATGACCTAGACATATACCTATAACATCTTGAACTAGATTCAAAGATCATTTTACAAGACAGAGATCTAAGAGAGTACTGCATATATTTTGAAAACATGACAAGATATCACATACCTTATAGAATCTATATGGATAATGAATATACATAACACAAGAGTCTTTCTTAGCAATATAAACCTAATGAATTATGATGCATGAACATATTCATACTCTTGTCAGCCTCTTTTATGCTTAGAATGACATAACAAACTAGTGCACAATTCCTAAGAAACCAAGACATATGTTTGGAGAACAAGCTACCTCAACATAAGCTATTAATCCTAATTATAAAGGGAAGAGCCATTAACTTTGTTCTCAACTTTGTTTTGACCAGACAACATGTTATAGTAGATATAAAACTATGGAAATATCTTTCAAAATGCAAAATCACATACAAAATTTATGATGGACATCATGACATATATCAGATTCACAAAATTCTCAAATTTAGATTCTTGACAAACATGAGACATTTGATTGAAACAATACTACTATCTCTACATGAATGATGCACCAAGACCATATTTAGACCATAGAAACACTTCAACCATGAAAATATACCTTTAAGACAAAGATGAATGACAAAATTATGCAAACTCAGACACCTTGTAATGACTAAGACTCAAAAACACATGAATAGGTCACTTGGCATACCTTATCACCTTTGATGTGCCCCATAGACCAATTTTCTTCAACTAATCTTGCACATGTTCTTGAAATCCATTCAAACACATATATTATTTTCAAACATGTCTAAACAATATTCCTTGAGATGAATAGGGCTTCTTGACCACGTTTCTAACCTTGATGGCACTAGGATCCTCCTTGAAAACATTCATGCTGCATACAGTAGAATGATAATCATTTTTCATGGCCTTCTTTACTTGAGCTACCTCCTTGTTTTCCTTTGGATCATCCCTTGGAATAAACCTCTTCTTGTTTTGGAAAAATCTTGCAATATGACCTGATTGATGAAAATTGAAGAAAACAACATTCCTCTTCCTTCTAGGCTCAAAAACACTTAAGTTCCATCCATAAATTGTTTCTCTATGCCCATACTCACAACATGAAAAACAATCACCTTTGAAGAGAGCTATATCATCCCTTAGAGACCTCCTTTTACAATTTATAGCTCTATGACCAAAATCATGGGAAAAAAATAGAAATTTACTAAAGGACCATACCTCATAAAAAGTAGGTTTTATAACTGAGTTATACATTCTTGAATCAATTTTCTTAGTCATCTTCTCGGCTGGTTTAGTGCTGGACCAGCTTCATGATCATCCTTCTTTTGCTCTCCTTCAAACCCTAGGCATGTTTTTTCATTTGTGCCTCTTTGAATCTCCAACATGTCATTAAGAGCCTTGGAGCTCTTCTCAAATATTTCATACATCTGCAACTCACTAGTTGCATCCTTCAAATCTGATTCAAGGGATTTCAACTTGTCTTCATACTCTGGAACAAGCATCTTCTTTCTCCTTTACGGCATTAGAAAAAATTTCCACTTGAGATTTCAAATATTTGATAGCTAGATCATGATATTTATCCATTTCATCCATTGTCTCTTGCAATCTAAAAACCAAAGACTCAGCAATCTCATATTTTCTTCTCCAAAGATTTGCAGACTTACCAATTTGTGCTTCTAGGATCTCCTTCAAGTTGCTAAATTTGCTTCAATAGGACCTACTCGATACCAATTGTTAGAAGCATAAGGGACTAAGAAGGGGGTTGAATTATTCCTTTAAAAAATTATTTCATTTACCATTCATCATATGTTATCATTCATACAACCATTCATTCAACCATGTACCATATGTGTGTAAACATAAGCATATAAACAACCATAAGCAAGATCAAGAGAAAGAGAGTACAAAAGACACCAAAATTAAGTGGGAAACCCTCATGGGGAATAAAACCCATTGAAAATCTACTTATATTACTCAAATAAAATTAATTTAGTGAATCACCAACTTCACAAGGAGCACCAACCCCTAGTTTAGTAGAGCACCAACCCTACAAGGAACACCAACCCCTAATTTAGTGAAGCACCCACTCCACAAGGAGGATACAACCCCATAAATATGACCAAGCACAAAATCAGCCACCTGAAGATGTTTTATATCTAAAAATTATCCTACCACAACTGATGGAGATCACTAATTCAACTCACAAACCCTAGCTCATACCCTAGGGCATCAAACTTGTTATTTCTCCTTCTTTCTTGTCTCTATCCTCTTGCTCTCATGTTATCTAATTGTCCTCAACCTATCATAATATTCCTCTTCCTTCGAATCATTCTCTCATACCTATGAAATATATTCCTCTAGGTCACACTTCTTCCCTCCAAGAGCACTAGTTTAAAAATGAACTAAACAAGCACTTAAATATGCTTTTCTTTTTCCTAATCAAATGAGGTCACTCCCTCATGATAATTTTGACCCATAAAACTCTAGAAAATTCATAAATTTTAATTACAATAGTTACATTTGACCCATATAGGTCGGCCTAGCTAAAACCCTCATTACATGTGCAAAAATGGCTCAAAACCCCATGGGCACATTCTTAAAAATGGTCTTACATCAAAATTACACTTTTTCATGACCCAAAACCCTTTACATGTGAGTAATACATCATAAAAAATTAAAATATGGTCATGCATGTAATCAACCAATTAGATTCTTTCATTTACTAGGACTAGTTCCCTTTAAAATTCTCAAAACAGCTTGTTTTATGTACCCTTCAACACCCCGAAAATGTCATATGATCACCAAATCACTTCTACAAAACCAAAACATTCCATGTGACCACTCAAAATAATTTTTAGAACCTGTATAATATTTCTAAGTAATTTAAAAGTCATTAAAATCCTTCACTTCAAGCGACAACAACATTTGCCTTCACCAGATCAACCTACCAAAAACGTTGTTTCCAAAGATTAGCTCATAAAATCATTTCGCAAACATTAAATACCTATAAATTAATTAATTGGATTCCCAAATAATCTCTCTTCATATTACAGGTGATAGGATACATCACCCAATTCATCTCATGCTTCAACAAACATCACACTTCCAAAAATAGATCTTGTCTTGAAAGTGTACCAAAAACTTCTTACTAAAATAATTCCCTATAAACCCTATCAAATCACCTCATTATTAGGTATTCCATATATCAATGGAAATATTTCATACTTTAATTTCCATCACAACTTTAATCACCTCAAAATTCCACATGTAGCTCAAGTTATGGCCAAAACACTGGACCCTGCTATTTGAGACCCCAAAATTGCCCTTTGACCAATCAACCTGTTTGGACCTAAAAATCATGAAACTACATGAATTTTTGTTTAAACCTCCATGTAAATCAATAAAAACTCCCATTCATCATGCACCATCAATTTTGTATGCTACTCCTTTGGACCATCTTGTCCTAAAACCTTCTTCTTCAAAAACTACTATTTTTAGGTGGGGCCCACATATCATCATGACCTCAACCATACATCTCAGAAATATTGAGGATTCCTATACAACATCCAATCATAAATTTTTATGAATTAATCAAAAATGGGTCACAACATTTCAATTTATGTCAATTGCTCCTAGCTAGTGTTTAACTAGGGTTTTAGACCTCTTTACCTTCTTAACATTCATTCATAAAAACGTGACAAAAACTGACCTAGTTATATTTTTTGAAACCTTATAAACTTGACTTATAATCATCCCTAAAATCCTCAACATCCCATGTAAATAACATTGTTATGGTGAAATCACATCACCCCCTGAATGGTCCGAGTTTGAGATGAGACATTCAGTGTGATTACATAACATGGAGCTATCCTGAGTGTGGGACATTGCGAACAGATAGCTCTCTGGAGAAGGCCGGTTCCTGCTCCTAACCTACCTACCACTAACTACTCCTAATGTAGGAAAACTACTAAATAATCCTAATCTAATGCTTCCAAGAGGACAAGGAGAAAGATACATGGAATGAAAACCTACACTACGAGTGGCGATATACCAAGAAAGGAGTTTCGATCACCTCCCCAACCTACAAAACAATGAAATAGATGAACCTCAAAAGGGTGGACCTACACCATAAATTAATTTACATCCAATACATCATTCTTGAATGAGCACAACACACCAAAATCATGTAATAACCAAGGAAATGCACAAATTAAGCAATCACAATGAAAGGTAAGATGAAGATAATAAACCATGAGAGGTTAAATAGATCAACATAGAAATAATATTATTGCTCCATATGGATATACACAATACATTTCTATAGCAGAAAGAGGCATGAAGCCATTACAAATCTTGAGAGGAAGGCTTGAATCCCCAAGAAGAATGGGGTGCATGAGAGGAGAGAAAATGACTAACCTTTTACACAATGCCACCCCTTACAATTTATAGAGGAAGAAATGAGGAGAGAGAGGGAAGAAAATCCAAAAATGCACTCCAATCTCCTACAAAATCAATCATTTTTCTTGCAAGAGTGATGGGAAAGTTTTTCAAGCCCATACTCCATTGTACCTTACTTGTTGGGGAAGAAAAGAAGCCCATACCTCATCATTTTGGTAGGTGGGAAATTTGAAACCACTCCTCTAAAATGGCATACTATATTTCCCCATTTTAAATCTTTAACCTTAAAAAAATTCTTATTTTGTGTAGAGGACACTGAGAGATTTCCAAAAAGTCTGATTTTGTGCAAATCTGAGCTCCCAATCAAAAGTTATGGCCATCTGAAGATGAGGGTGTCATACTGCAATAAATGCAAGTGGTTGATTTTCCTTTCTAGACTCTAACCCTACATCGCACCCTCCGAAATCCAAAATTTCTAAATTTTGGGATTTGAAGCTTTGGGTATTTTGACTTTGCAGATCTTCATCACTATTCATTCGACAAGCTAGCTTGAGAGTTTTGAAATGCCAAAACCTCGAAGTCTAAAATTCAGACTTCGGGTTTTGAACCTTTATGCTTTCTCGGTTTCAAGGTTTCGGGAGTTCGTGTTTTGTGGGTTTGGGAGTTTGGGTTTTGGAGGTTTCAGGAGTTTGGGTTCGGGGTTTTAGGAGTTCGTGTTTTGGGGTTCACGTGTTCAGTTTTGGAGGTGTAGGAGTTCAGGTTTCAAGGTTTCGGTATTGTTCATCCACATGGCACATGAAACCTCGAAATCGCAAAAGCCCGAATTTTGAATTTCAGACTTTAGGTTTTGGAATTCTTTTTCCTCCCCACATGGCATTGTTCATTACTCAACCCCGCAGCTAACTCCAAACTCTCAAATTTATGAAGTCTGAATTTTAGACTTCAAACTTTGATGTCCTTCGGACCTTTTGAGCCGCCGATTCGAAATTTTTTCCCGCCGATTCGAATTTTTTTCCCACTGAATCTGAAATCTTCCACGTCACCTCAAATTTCTCACTTGAGCCCGAAATGTGATCTCCCATGGCTGAAAAAATCCTCCTATTTTCTCTATGCAGAGTCATGTTTTCCCAATTTCTCTCGAGGGGAAAATGGATAACAAACACCATTCACAACAAGCATCTAAAGTTCCACTTCAAGCTAGATTTTGCATTGTTTTTCACCTGTCTTACAAACATAACCATATCTAACAAAATAAACATCATGGGGACCTAAAATTTTTCTAATAGCATCATCGCTCATCCCTCTAACATCTCCAATCATCATAACATCAATTTCATGGCCCAATATCTCTAGTCACTAAGACTTACCTATGCTTGCATGCTAGATCCTCATAGTAGCAACTAGGGTCAACTGAAATAATGCAATAACTGAACATGAAACCTCTAAAAATGACCCAAACATACCTCATATTCCATGATATACATGTTTTCATGCTTACATGATCTCAAATGGCTCCAATCCACTTTGTCGCACTTCTAAGAAAGCATACATGCTCCCAATAAGCACTTATAACCAAGTGATTCACCTATATCTTCACTATACCACTATTATGAGTGATCGAGCACCCTCAAATAATGCTAAAATTCATGTCAACATGTTTCCCAAGCAACCAAGAAGCTCTCACTTCCAAGAAACACCTCCTACGCACTTGTATGGGCTTGCTAGAGCAAACATGCATCACTGAATCCCACTGTAGTAGTTGATAACCATCTAAACTAGTATGTTATCACCTCGAACATCATTAAATAACATTCACTTTGTCATTAATATGGTTTTTATTGAATGATAAAACCTATTAGGACACCATGCCAACATACATTGCTAATTCTCAAGGCCTATTTCGTGAGCTTTTGCCTCTAGGAGCTAAAATACACCTTTTTGATGCTCACACATGCCATAGAAAACATTCCTATGTTATCCTCATGATTTTATGACCTTACCATGACTGTACCTCACTGTCACACCTCATTAGGCTATAGAAATAGACCTAAATGAGCTAGTTACCACCGTGACTCCTACCAAATTACCTCAAACCCACACTAAAACCTCTTTCTCATGTTGACATCATCATATCTGACCTTTATAACCTCTGAGCCAAGCATTCCAGCCATTTCCATGCTTCCACTAGACTCCTACTTCACTGATCAAGCCTGCAACACATTGAATCCACTGAGAAAGCACTACCAATCAACCTTCATGCCTCTTATAGAGCCTCACTTCACCACTCATTTTTTGCCATCAATGTCACTTAACATCAATGGAAACACCAATGACCAAGGTTGAATAATAAATAAGCATATTTAATCCTACTTCTAATAGTTTTCCTTTTCTTATTTTACTAATAGGAAACACGTGGATGCATCTTTCAGAGCTTCTTCGATGGGCTTTACATCTTCATGCACAACTAGGTTATGCACTACTAATGAAGGATCTAACCCGGGCATGTCCGCATAATACCAAGAAAGATATCTGAAAATTCACATAGAATCGTGACAAAGGTTTTATGTTCTTGTGTTGAGAGTGAAGCTCCCAACTTAATCATTCTAGGTTGTTCCTTTGTTCCAATGTTTACATCGATAGTCTCCTTTACTAGAAATTTGGATTATTCCTCTATATGCATGGCATCGGGGGAGATTAAGATATTCATATAAGGGAATCTCAATGAGATTTTCATCATTATAATGGTCACTTTTTATGTCCAAAGTGATTTTTCCATCTGTTTTGTCTCAGTAAATTTCTCAAAGAGTTTTTCACTATAGGACTTGGATTTTTATTTTGTACAAGGATTCTCTAAGGATATCTTGCCCTTGAATTTTTTTATTTTGCTGACCATGAAGCTCAACCTCCTCCTCAAATTACGTGTGTGTGTTAATATTAATTCAAGAATCCCTTCTTATGATCACCAACAAGAATGTCATCAGGGAGACCCATAAACTCACCAATTTCTACATCATTCTCAAAGAAGTCAATTGGAACGTATTGTTGTTGGTCCTAGTGGACAAGGGAAGGATAGACAAGTTTTAATTCATGAATGGTAGGGTATGTAGTTAATATAGTCGTGTTAGAAAATAAATTCATGGAGGTAAGGTTTTTGTAGAGACTACATCATGAATCTGTTTCACTTTCGTAATTGGACAAACTATCTTCTCGTTGAGAAGTGGTTGCTTCAACCTCTAGAGGATTGGACCTATATGGTTGGCTACCAATACCATACTTACAAACCTTGTGATGTGGTATGGGAAGATCTTTCTACATGCCTTTTTTGTCTATGTCGCATCCGTGTCCTTTGTATGCCATAGCATACATCTTTTTGGGAATACATAATTGGGTGATTGATAACATGGATCCATCTCATCATCAAGTGATCGGGATATGGAATTTTCTAACATATTTTCATCTGCTAAAATAACACCAAGAATAAAGTTGTCAATGTTATAATTCTCTATGGGTATTTGATATTTGTGGCTAATCCTAACCCACATCTTCTATGATAGGGGAGTTTAGAAACTAAGAGGGCCTGTTGGAGGTCATATTCTCTGCAGACCATTTGCAATAACTTTCATCTCCCAAGAAGTAAAGGTAGAATCCAATGTAGAAACATTGTCATCACAAGAACACAGTATCTAAATCAATGTTTGAGGCAAGATCCTTTGATTGAACTTGAATGGTCATTTATGTAGAAGGACATTCAAATGTGGTGGGAAAATAACCCAAAAATGCTCTGTAATGAGCAAAGGGTTGAGGATCCCCTTGAATGGTAATAGTCTGTCCTTTATGGTATAACTTTAGACACTGATGGTACGTGGAAGGCATGGTCTACATGGCATGAATCCATGGGTGACCGAGGAGCATGTTGTAAGGAAGTTCCAAGTCCAAAACATGGAACTTGGTGTCATGAGTAGTAGGCCCTACTTCCATAGGAAAATTGACCATGCCAATTGATTTCCACTCTTCATTATCATAGGCCTTGATGGTGATGACTTTAGGTTCTAAATTAGCATCAATGTGGCCTAGTTGTCGAACCAATTTCAGAGTATAAATATTTAGGCCCAATCTGTTGTTCACAAATACCCTTTTTATCTTCTTACAATGAACAATGACTTCAATATGTAAGGTTAGATTATGAGCAAGATCCTCTTGAGGAATCTCTTGATGGCTAAAGGTTATGTGCTCAGTAGGAGTAATCTTCATGACCAAGGCTTGGAAGCACATAGGATCAATATAAAATGACACTCATGACCCCTGTAGCATTTTGCAAAGGATGTATTTGTGAACATTGGATATTTTGAGAAGATCTAAGATCAAAATCTTACCAAAGTGGTTTCTCAGGTTATTCTAAAATTTTGTAATGACTATCCCGAGTGGTAGGCAGAGGAGGTCTAAAGTAATAAAATGAGCACATTGCATTGTCATGGGACACTCTCTCACTTTAATCCTAAAAGTATTGATATGTTCAATAGTTGGGTTAACACAACCAATTAGGGAATCAAAAGGATTATTAGTTTTGACAACATATTTGGTAGTCTTGTCTCGAGAAGATTGTCCTTGATCCTGGATTTTCCTTCCCTTTATTATGCTTAGGGAAAGGTTCTTTATAGATCCCCAAGTTTACATTGGCATATTTGGCTAGGTCTAGGGAATACATTTCTACATCTCGCTATTGATTAGATCTTGTATTAAGTGCTTTAACTTCATACATTTATCAATATTGTCACCCCTAACATGATGAAACCCACAAGTATTAATTTTCTAGAAACCATTTTGGTTTTGGATCATCATCTTCGTATAGTACGGTGTTTGGTATTTAACCATGTTCATCACCTCCAAATTTTTTAAGATGGACGAAAAAGAATCCGTTAGAGGGTGAACTCATGACGCTTAAATTTAGGTGCAATAGTTTCTTTGGTAAGTTTCAAACGAGCTCTATTTAGAAATTCTTGCACATGTTAGAATCAATTATTCCATCTCCTATGATATTTTTATTCTTATTTATAAATAAAATTGGTTTATCTGTAGGTTTTGATTGGTGGTTATATCTTGAGAAGGGTTTTAAGGTACCTTTTCCTAACAACACTTATTCAATTTAGCTTCCTTTTTCTATAACCTCAAAGGTGTTTCTACAATGCATTTACAAGTGGAAATCAATCTCAGGCGTAGATTAAGTAATAAATTCTAACCAATTGTTTCTCCGGTATTAAACAAGAGAAGTGACTTTCTAACCCTCACTATATTTGTAAGAAACTAGAAAAGTTTTCATTATTTCATTGTTTTACATTACACAAGTCTATCATGGTGATGTCATTTTCCATGTTAAAGGAAAAGTGACACACAAATCTTTATGCTAATTCCAGCCATGAAGCGATTAACCCTTTAGGTATGTGTAAAAAACATTCAAGCGTTTGTCCCCTAGACTTAGTGGGAAGAGGTGAATGAGATAATTATCACTATATGCAACCTCTTGACATGCCATAAAGAATTATTTGACATGGTCCTGTGGATCACCTTTACCTTTATACTTATCAAATTTTGGACAATCAAAGTGATGAGGGAAAGGTGTTCTCAACATAGCTCTATCAAATGGATATGGGCATAGCTCTTCAAATTGATATTTCTTGATATGTCCCACATTGTCTTCTTGTAAAGAAGTGAGGGATTTCTTCATAGATAACTTTTCCTCACCAAATATTTGACCATGCGTAGGTGAAGGAGGTATATATGTATGGTTAAATATAGATGTTTCACCACCTTTATTATCTGTGTATAATTCATTATACACCTCTTTATGTTTTTCTTGATGAGGATTCTTATTATAAAAATCATGATACGAGGCTCTAGGTTTTTTTGTGTTGGAGTATTTGTAGTTTATTTATTGACATGTGAAGCTAAACTCGCCAATTGATGAGTAATGACTTGTATTTATTGTTCTATTGTAACTTTATTATTTTTTGTCTATTTTTGATTCTCACGAGGAGGGGGTTGTTCATGATGGTTATGTTCTTCATGATCCTCACAATTAATTCTAACAAAGGAGGATGCAATAACCATCGTTATTTAAAGAAGTAACTTCTTCCTCATTATGTTGGCTGGAAGTAGAAGCATGTCCTGGGTTTAGGATTTCATCAACATTGCGAAGAGGATGCTCTACTTCTTCCTCTCTATGAACCATGTTTGTGAGGATATTAGAATCAATTTTTGGTTGTAATTTTACTCCTAATTCTATGACACGCATAAGGATTTCATTCATGTTTTGGAAAAGTAATTTATCCATGTGGGCAGGATCAAATTCAAATTTATAGTGAGGAGAGTTCCCTCATCATCACTATGGTCAACCATGTTATTATATTCAAAAATAGGGTTTAACTTGTCATTAACAAAAGGTTTTGACCCTAATCTTCGATTCCCCATTCTTTTGATAAGAGGCATAATGGGAAAGGTTTTACTAAGGTTGATTAAAATGGACCCTAGGAAAAACCAAGCAGCATGATGACATCAAATTGTCACAAATAATGTAAAATAATGAATGGCAAAGAATCCAAAGAATCAAGGAAATATGAATCAAGGATACCAAATAATAAATAATGATACACTGATATGGAACCATATAGTAAGAAATATCTAGGAAAAATCAATCAAGTACAAGATCAAGATCTAATTACAATAATATTTCTACTCCCTACTTTCTAAAAGATGGGTTTAGTGTAATAATGACAACACACAAAGTCAATACTTAGATCAAGTTTAGGACAAACAAGACCTAAGTACTAATATGTTTTTGGCTTAATTTCCAGCCAAGGTATACTTAAACAAGTTTAGACACCCACAAATTCCAAGTCTTGAAAATGGAAGCTACAAATGCAAGCAACGCAACAACACAATTTGGACACGTTAATCAAGCTTTGTAGACAAAGAAAGATATTAGTATCAAAATGATATTGACACAATGTGAACAGCATAACGACAACACTTTTCAAAACTCAAGGAAATGTTGGAATAAAAACAAGGTCTAAGTATATCAAGAAGTTGATAGTTATGCAGCAAAGATAACAATACAACTTAGAGACTTAAATCAAGTTTCACAAAGGAAACAAGATGTAAGTATCAAAATTGTATTGATATGATGCGAACAATGTAACAAATCAAGAGGAATTAAATGATGAGACAACCTAACTACAATGAAAGAGTATTGACATGGGTATCAAGACAAGGGCCTACCAAAACATGAAGACATGCCAACACACTTTCAACACTCACATTCCAACATTACAACCTAGTCATGTGAGTATAATACAAAAGTGGTGGAAATGATTATTTCTAGTGGTACCATGTATATATGCTTTCTTTTTTCCCAAATGAGAAACAATAAAACAAAGGAGTAGACCAAGTGGTGATGAAAAATACTTAGTGTAACTTTGGCAGAGTTTTGCCTTGTCTTAGGAAAAGATAGAAACTAAGACAAAGTAATTCTTTGTAATTTTCATGATGAATAACATGTGGAAAAAAATTCAATGAACTCTCCCCTTGTTCGATTAACAAGGTTTTGACGAAGAAGTTTTTACTTTGTGAGATCTCTTTAGAACATGATGGATAAATTCAAGTTGGCCCCAATGCCAAATGGTTTCCTAGGATTTTTTTCTCAACACTCACCAATTCTTCCTAAGAGAGGTACACATTTCTAATAAATTATACAATGGACCATTACCCCACAATCAAATAATGAGTGGGGTCTCATACGATTAATATGAAGCTTTCTCACACGTGTTTTGAACTAGTCAAGCGGATAAGAGGGCACTTCCCGTTTCTTCAACCAATTTCCTTAAGGTGTGGAGTACTTTGGGGTTTCTTTGGTAATCCTCATAATGATTTTTATGGCTTATGCCAAGATACTTCCCATAGTTTAAAGCAGATGGGTTTAAGCCCTTATCTAAACCTGCAAATACATTGTTTTTGAATGAAGTGGTGTGTTTTTTTATCTTTTGATTAAAATGTGATTTAACACACCACTGGAAACTTACAACACATGTTTTAATAACCATTTTTTAGATCTTTATTTTTTGACAAGCTTTGGGTTCTACACACAAAATATTTTAGTAGTTTCCTATAAAAAGTGAATCAAATTTTTTTATTCTTTAGATCATCCAAGGATGTAAGAGAAGAAAATACACAACAATTGATTCAACTATATAAATGCAAATGAAAAATTTAAATCAAATAACCATAGAAATGTTTGATAAATTGTTCATTCCCTTAAACAAAAATGAAAGATTAATTTTTCAATTCAACCAAATGTTAGAAAAAGAAGACTAAAGTTTCTTTTTTTCTCAAGATCACCCAAAGGTGCAAGAGAAGAGCATACACAAAATTTATCATAACTTAAGAAAAGCATGAAAACATTACATTCATTAAAGCTTGAAAACATGTTTAAAATATGATTAAAAATGTAAAAACCTGCAAAAAAGTTATAAAACATGTAAAACAACATCAAACATAAAAATTCAAAATATGGAAACCTAAAAATACAACCAAAAACTAACAGAGAGCGCTAGCGCAATCTTATATATTAGTAGCGTGAGGATTTAAGCAATAGCGCAAGGATAAAGGCGCTAGCTCAAGGAAGCTCACACTAGCACAAGGGAAATAGAAAAACACAAGTATGATACAGAAACATAGAAAATTACTCTCTGTTAGCGTAGGACAAGATTCAATAGAGCAAGCCTACAGTGTAGTAGTAGCGCAAGCCTACAGTGTAGTAGTGCAAGCCTACGAGTGTAAAGCGCAAGCTTGATACAGAGGATAAAAATTTAAGTGAACAAGTAAAACATACTAAGAGGTGTTAGCACAATCCTATTAAGTGGTAGTGCAAGCTTAACAATGGTAACGCATGAGCTTTTTCACTAGCACAAGCCTTCTTCCCGCTAGAGCAAGGGTTTTTCCCACTAGTGCAAGGCACCTGTGCAAGCACAAAAACATGGGATTTGACAAGAACAATGTCAAAAATCTCAAATATTTTCCAATTTACTTCAAATTTGGTAGCACCTCACCTCCTTTACTCCTGCAAAGAGCACTAAAACTAAGCAATCTTAACTAATCTAGTTAAGAAACTCAAGATTTACTTTTAAATGCTAAAAAGAGGGTTAGTAACCAAAATTGAAACTAATTAAAAAAACTAGAAATTAATGCAAAGGACAATGGAGTATGTCCCACTGAGCATGTCAAATGTATCTATGTTAAACTTGCTTATACTATTTAAATGAAACAAACACCTAATAGCTTCAAAGCAAAGTAAATCTACTATTAACATCAAGATAAGAGCTTAAAATAAATAGATATCCTAGTGTATAAGCATGGACGAACATTTAATGTTAAACCACTCATATTCTTATAAATGTATGATTACTATTAAAGTATGAGCCTATTTAGATCACAAGCAATCAAATTGGTATGTTGTCTCTATATGAGGAAGGGATCCCGCCAATAAATGGCTACAAGGACATGCTTGGATCTTCCAATACTACTCAAATATGAGAGAATGGATGCAAAGATGAAGTAATTATTCCAACAATGGAAAGACTCTAATCACAAGCTTATAGAAATCACTAGCAAAAGTGTTGTGTGGTGTAATACCAAGGTGTGAAGGATGTAGGAGGGTCCTTTATATAACTTTCCAATTTTGGAGAAGCTTGCAAACTAGTTCATGTGGGATAAATGATGAAGTAGATTTAGAAGAGATAAGCTTTATTAGAGGATTTAACAAGTGACTAACAACTCATGGGAGTTGAATTGATTTAATTAATCAACTAGGATTGATTATTAGGCTAGAATAAGCTTAGAAATCTATTTAGAGATGATTTAGAGGGAAATATGTATGATTTGGATGATTTGAAAGGGGGATTTAACTACTAAGAGGGTTTATTGATTCATTACAAGGTTATGAAGGCTTAATTAACTATTGATTAGTTAATTAATTGATCGAAGAGTATTATAACTAACGAAGTGTTGTTCATTGGCATCCAGAGTGAAGTAAAGGATAGTTAATTAACGAAGTGTCATTAATTGACCAAAATGGAGGGAAAGATTAGTTAATTAACGAAGTTTTGTTAATTGACTGAAATGGATGGAAAGAGGGTAATTAGTAAAATTTTAGTATTACAACTGCTTAGGAGGATTTTAGGTGTCTACAATCATTTTACTTTACACTAACTCAAACCTATTTAGGTTATTTGATTTCCTTGATCTGAATTGTTGGTGAAATTTATCGGACAACACAACAATGATGGTTTTTAATGTGTTATAGCAATAGATTCAAAATGAAAGAAATTGATATTGTATTAAAAATAGATATATTGTAAAAGGAATTGTAATGTAATTGGGAATGTATACTGATTGGAAAACAAATTAGAGATATGTAAGCCCACAATTTATTACAATTGAGAATGTATCAAAATGGAAAACTCTTTACAATATATGTATACCTTGAAAATATTTTCAAATGAGGATATATACAAAATGGAAACCCCTATTAAAAATATGTATGTCTCCATACCTTCATTAACATTACAAACCATCTATTTATAGATTGATGCAATACAAAAGATGAAAATTTGCTAAAAATAGAAAATAAAGGGTTCCAAATGGGAATTGAAAGGGTGAAGTTGAATGGGAATAATTGAACAAAAAAATTATTACTTTATTATTTTTACTATTTCTCCCTATTGAGTAATATCGTGTAGATCGCTTAGTTCATTTATGAACGAAATGATGCATCTAAAATATATATGAGAAAAATATAAGAAAAGTATATAAAAATATTTGAATATTATTGTATTTTAAAAATCTTATAAATAATCCAACGAATCTCCAAAATGTAAAATAAAATGCTAATAATAAACATTTGGGTCTTGTTGATAACTCTTATTTGAAAATAATCTAGATCATTCCTTCTAATTTAAAATTCATGAACACATCGTAAAAGTTCATCTCAATTATTCATATTCAAAATCCATTTGACTCCTCCAAATATAGTATCAAGGTAAACCTAACATATTTATATTCAACATGTAGTCCCCATAGTAATGTTAAGTACAAAATTTTACCAAACAATTAATTACACCTCAATTTGTAACCAAGTGTGAAGGAACCTTATGTTAGATAAAATAGAGTTCAAGTGTGGATCCAACTTATCTTTGATTAATTTTTTAGCACTTCCCACGTCAATAAACATGGTCACCTTTTAATATTTAAAAACCCAACTACTTTTAGAGTTTGAGGATCGTTAACACCATATTGAACATGAAAAGGAATATTTGGTTTAAAATCTTTAGATTCTAGCTCATGGAGAACATTTTATTGATTTTTCTTCATCCTCCTATTCTTTATGGAAGGATTTTATGTAAAAAAATTCTGAGGAAAATTCATCTCCTGGACTATATTTTTGTTCATAATCAAACCATGACCCTTTATCTATCTTTTCTTTAATTTATTGAGGTATTAAAATGGTAGTATGTACTAATGACATTAAAAGTACATCTAATATTTTTTAGATAAAAGGTAAATGGTTGTTTTTGGCTGAGGTTCTACCGAGGAACAAAAAGGCCCTGAAATCCCACATAAAACCTATAAACACAATAATAAGAAAAGAGAAGAAGCTTCCAACAGTAATAAGAGACAAATAATGAGGGAAGCAGGTTTTCTTGTGGGAGGATTTTTCTTTCCATGCACCATCCTCCAACCATATAAGGCATCCTCAACAGAATCATTACTTCAACAACTTTAATTGGAAAATATTATTGTCATTTAAAGGAAAAAGATGAGGTTCATTTTCCTTATCCGATTAATCGAATTTTTGTTCAATAGTTTTGTTGAAATTTGAATATATGCATTTAAGTTTTCCTTGTTTCCTTCAATTGAACTTTTTGTAAGTTGAGTTCATGGAACCAAATAAACCGATTCCTCCGAATCATCTTTTGAATTTAAATCTCCTTAACATCAAAAAAATTTTAGGAGATTGTTCTTCCACCAAGTGGCTTTTTCATTTTTATGCTTTACCATCACATAATCAGCAGTGATATGTCCCAAAGTGAAACATCTTCTACATCTAAATGGAAAAATTTCATAATCAAGATGATAGGTCCAAGTTCCAATTTAAACTTTAAACTCAATGTTAGCATGTGGATTCTTTGAGGTATCAATCTCAACTAAAATTCGGGCATAGGTTGTATGGGTAAAATTAGTGGTGTGGGAGTCAATGTTTAAAATATTTTTGAATTTATCCAATGAAAACAAGAAAATGATGGTCCCAAAATTACGGTGGTAGGTGCAAATCTAATCCATACCGGTTTGTAAGAAAAATATTGAAGTGGTTGGATTAAACAAGGGGAACAAGGGTTTCATGACAAGATAATGATATTCTCATGCCTAAATATTTCTATATATGGCATCCTTATTAGCTATTGAAGTAAAAACAACAATAAAAGTCCCTCTTGCATTAGGTTAGATGTCTAACCTCACATCTATAAAAGGGATCTAATGTTTTGAGATCCATTCATGAAGGAATGGAAGGCTAGGCCAAAAACCACGAAATCTAAAATTGTGGTACGATCTCGATAAAATGTCTCATATTTAAGCACATCCTCTCCAAACATAACATTGGGGATATTTCGTCATGGGCACCATATGTTTGAAACTACTCCTCCCTGTAAAACCTCCCTTAACGAATGATTTTCAGGACTCTTTCCGCTCAAAGATGATTTCTATCATCCCGATCTCGCATCGTTGTCCCAAGCTACCATAACATGGGAAAGAGGTGCAGGTCAAATAGGGTAATCTACCCTTCCACCAACACAACCCTTCCTAGAAACATGTGTACCTCTCTTAGGTATCGATGGAAAATTTTATAAAACCTTTCATGTATGTCGTACAAGGAAAGAAAGGACCTACCAAAAATACTAGGGCTAGGACGTCTTCCACTAGAAAGGATCACACCATCAGGAAACTCAAAATGGATATCTTGTTTGTTTCCACCTTAACTCCCCTGGATGTAACCATTGACAAGAGTTCGCAGGGTCCTCGACTCCCAACTATTCAAAGATATTCACCTTCTTCCCTAGTGGCACTTCCAACCATTCCCCATATGTTTCCACTCTCGATTCGAGCATAAAAGGATTGACTCATATTTTCATTATTACCAATGTTATGTTTAAGGTTTGAACAATCTTTGGGATGAGCCATCATAATAACATAAATTAGTATGTACTAATGACATTTAAAATACATGAAATATTATATGTCATTGAAATCTTAAAATAAATACATTACATAGTTTTAGATAATATGTATACGACTATTTCTTTAAATTAAAATATATGTGTAAATTCTTAATTATAATATAAATCTCTTCCACATTGATACCTCTAACACTATCTCTTGACACTCTTATATAGATAAGATAGAGACTATCATTAGTGTTTGGATAGTATCTAACTGATAAAATAATTATACTTTACACTATGAATCATGAAATTCAATAATAGATACTTTTCTCTATAAGATAACATGTGGATAAGTGTGCCCCAATAAATGTATTAAATATATAGATTATGCAACAATGACTATTACATCTACATCTTATAATCATTAAAAAATGTATGGATAGTTAAATAATTGAAAAATAATTAGAGGTCAATGCTACCCATCAAAAAAGTATAGTATGTGACAAATAATAAAACCTGAAGAGATATTTTAAAATATCCACTAGTAGGATGACATGGCATAGTTTCTCATCATACAAACTTATATAAGTCTTGTTAAAAGAATATTTTTGATGTGGATCAAACTGCAAGAGGTTGAAATGCCTCTAAAACACACACACACACACACACACACACACACACACACACACACACACACACACACACACACACACACACACACACACACACACACACGATTTTACAAATCTCCAAAAACTTCAAAATAGTTTTCTTCTCATTCCTAAATCTACACTAATATTTTTACAACATTACAATATTACTTTTATTATTCACTCTACTAAAAGCCTTAAAATGTGACAAAACCCTAAAATTCCATGAAACCCTAAAATAAAAATATACCTAATTTAGTAAAATACCTCAGATTGCCCCCAAATTTTTCATACTAAATATGAATTTGTAAATTAAGGTGTACACCAAATTTTGGCTTATTACATGAAACATAGCAAAATATATTAAAACTCTAAGTCCTATAAAAAACTAAAAAAACGTTTAGAGTAGATTTTAGACAACTAGAAAAAGAAATTTGGCCCTAAAAATATGTCAAAAATTGACCCAAAATTAAAGAAAACGTTGGTCATCACATATTACTAACTAATAAATTACACCGGGAATTTTCAAGATGATCCAACGGTCGATCAAAAGTTATGGCCTTTTAAATTATTCCCTCGCATCATTCTCCCTGGTTGAATAGAATTCTACTCTTGTGAAGTCTTTTGATGGAATTCATCCGATTATCCGCAATCTATATTCTTCAACTCTCACTCGGGAATCTAATTATTTTCTTCTTATAGAAAAACATCCCACTATACCAAATATATGTTATAGCTCCCATGTTTAGCAATGACCGCCTTTTGATCCAAGACACACATTACCCTCTCCTTTTTATTCTCTAGAATATGATACTCCTAGTTTATTTCTTCCTCCTCCATGAAATTTTCCTCATGACCTGGTAACTTATATAAGTCATAAATATTATAAAAATGTTGAAATAGCAAGGTTTTCATGTAGCTTCACCTTATAGGTATTATCACTCATTTTCTTTAGAGTCATACATGGCCCAATCTTCTTATACTCTAGTTTATTATATTTCCCTTTGGAAACCTCTCCTTTTTGAGATTAACCATAACTATATCTCTTTGTTTAAACTCATTTACTCTCCTACTTGCATTTGTAACTACTTTATATGTTGCATTACTAACTTTCATCTTTTCCCGACTTCTTTCTATAATTATAAAGACGTGTTCTACAAAGGTTCTTCATCATCATTGGTTTTATCTTCACTAGTCCAAACACAATAAGATATAGAAATCCCTTAGAGTTCCTACCATAGAAACTATGGAAAGGATACATCCTCGTTGACCTATTTACTAAGCTATTATAAGAAAAACATCATATGGAAAAGCCAAATCCCATTGTTTTGTTTTGTTTTTCAAATATGCAATGTACAATATTTCCCAAGCTTATGTTCACTACTTCTATTTTTCCATCGGTTTGAGGGTGATATGCACTACTAAACTGTAGTTGTGTCCCCATTTTCTTACACTAATTCTTATAAAAGTGACCCAAAAAAATTTTGTCCCGATATGAAGTGATCCTTCTTGGAATTCCATGCAACCTAACTATTATCTCTCGAAAGTGCACCCTACAGAGAGATGGCAGCAGGTTTTCTAAGTCTGCAAAAGATCTCTCTCTCTCTCTCATAGATACAATGGGGACACCTCAGGTCTGTGGGTATACCTATTTTGAGGTGAACCTCCGGGATTAAAAGGTCGGTTCCTTATTGGTGTACACTAAACTGATTTTGGGAGTTTTAAGGGCAAAAGATGACTAAAAGTTTAATAATACTAAGGTGATACACCAAATTTTGTGTGAGAACTTTGACTAAGTGAAATACACAACTGATTTGTGAAGGATTCTTTGGATGCACGAACCAATTAATACTTTCTACAGAATATAAGGGAAAAACACTTAATTTGTACTAAGGGAAATTCACAACAGTACTAGTAAGCTAACATGCACAATGAAATTTAGCAGAAAAATGGTAAATTTGCAGCAGGTAAAGTGTTTAATCAGGGAATATTGATTCACAAGATTAATGTTGACATACACAAGACTGCAAAATAACTTGGAAAGGCATAAAATACTTCACACTCAGAGGGAAAAACTGGTAGAAATTGCTTCAGTACTCATATCAAAAATTTCTCTGGGAAAGTTCTCTAAAAAAATTCCCCCTTTGTGCTTTGCAAAAGCACACAATATATAGAAAAAGTTCACCCCCTTCCTAAAAATAGCCTAAAGGCTATACTCACCCATGCATCCTAATTTTATCCTTTATTTAATAATAAATAAAGGAATAAAATAATACAAACTAGAGCATGTGATAAAAATAGGCATTATCAGCCTTAGATACAATATAGTCAAACTGAAGTTGACTGTTCTATTTTTAAGAAAGGAAAGGTGAATAATTTGCTAAAAATATAATTTTCTTGCTAGGCAAGTCTTCCTCCTTTGAGCATGCAAATTCGTCATCTTCTCTGTTCTTTCTGTTGTGAAGGCATGCAAAATATCATTCTCTGTATGAGCAAAAGGCTACAATCCATAGCAATATTTGTAAAATAGAATTAAGTGGGGACCACCTTTGGTATGCACATGCTCTGATTTCCATCCTTTTCTTGAATGGTCACAAGAGTGACACTTGCAAATTTTAATCAAAACCCCAAGTGGGGACCACCTTTGGTTTATTTGTTTTGATGCTGCCACCTTGTGGACTTAGGCAAAAGCATGTGATTTGATAAAAGGGCACCACCCTTTGATTAGTTTGGAATGACCACCTAAGGTCCGCCACCTTTGGCCTTGGCATATGATTACAAACTTCCCCTTTTTGGGTGATCATGGCATAAATAATGTGGTTTTTATTTTTCCTTGGGTGACTATAGTTTGGACTTTTGAGTCACTGGCAATGATTATTATTGTGTCCACGTGGGCTGGCCCCTTCCATGATGACTCACCCCTTGCGGAATTTGGCGGTTAGTAACTTAACCCTGGGCAGATTGACTTGGTTTTCGTGAGCACTAATGGCCCTTGATCTTCGTCCTTCTAATTTTTCGTTGTTTGATCATCCACCATGGTTAGGTTCGACCCTAGCATTTATTGTGGTCGGTGTGGCCAACCGGGGGTTATCACTTGGGAACCTGTGTTTGATCCTGCGTCGTTCGATCTTGTACTTGGACATTTGGTGGACCGTCAATTCTCTACCGTGGGTTAGGGTTTCAAACCCTTGGTCTTGGTGGCAAGTTAAATCACTTGGGCTCTTCGCATTTGCATTTCATTTGGTTTTTGCTACGTGGGAAAAGCCCTGGAAAAATTATTTCTGCTCTGCATATTCGATGGAAACTTGGAGGTTTTGGGTGACTTTGAGCCTGCATACTTGATTTTTGATGCTCGACACCATAGTTTCTTGGTTTGGCCTGCATTTTATTGAAACAATGAGGTATTTGCTCTATTTTCATTCCTGTAGCTCGGATTTCTTTTGTATATGATCTATAGATCATTTCAATCCATTTCTTCTGCATAGCTTTGATTATTTGAATGATGAAACCTTGCTTCTCTTCCCTATTTTTTGGTTTTGGTCTCTGTGGAGCTCGAATACGAGCCTGTGAAGGAATTCGTAGCCATTTTGATCATTTTTTGCTTCGTATTCGACCGGTGAGTTCTTGTACTCTTTATCTCTTGTGTAATTTCTCCTTTTGAGTTTGATTTTTACCTCTACAACTGAAGGAATCATGGAGGTCTCAGTTATATCATTCGTAAAATGAAATTATTTTCGTATATGAAGTTTCTTTCCTGTTTCTAGCTTTCGAGTTTGATCTGCCATTGACATTTGTCGAAAACCTCTTTTTTGTGCAAAATTTTTGATATTCATTCTTTAGACCCATATATTCGGAAGATGAGCATTTGTGGTTCCAATACAAACTGAAAATCTAGAAGGCTTTGACATATTGAAGTGTTGACTATATTCGTTCTTCGTTGATAGATACCTGTCACTATTTCTTTAGATGCATGCTTGGCATTTTGTGATACACCCTTCCTTCTGTACTGGCAAAATGCTTTGTTTCTGAGTAGTTTCTTCCTAGAATGATGACCACCGTTTATAGATCTGCATATTCTGGAATGGGTATTTCGAAAAGAACTTAAAACTAAAAACACATCTTGGACTTTCTGTGCTTGGCTTCCCGGATCTTGACTTGTAGCAACCTGAAACATTCTTGACTGAAGGATTTAAAAAAACGTTGACTGTTTTTCATTCCTTGTTGATAGATAATTGTCACCATTTCTTCTTTCTGTAGATGTAGCTTCAGTTTGTCATTCTTCTCGAATGTGAACGTTTTGGTTGATACTCCTCGAGCTCTGTATTGGATACTTAGTCCATTCTTTTGTATATGCATACTTGGCATTTTACTTGTTTAAAAGGAAAAGTCCTTAAATGTGAAGCTCCTTTTTGTTTTACCTGGGAGATAACTTGTTTGAGCTTATAGACCTGCAACTTAGAGATGGCATTTATTTCTTTTAAAAACTGTAACTGTAGCTTGACATTTCCTTTGTAGATTTGAAATGTGTTGTCCATTTTGTTTGAAGTAATTTGTTGATTGGGAACGGTTCCAAAAGCATGGTCTGAAGTCTTGACTGAAATGACTTTCTATTGTACCTATAGCTTTCACATCGTCACTCAAAATAATGATAGATTTTCTGGAGGTTGCATGATTGTTCCTTTGTTGCAAACATGATTATATTCCACTTTGTATAATGAATAAAATGCTCCTTTTCTAAAAAATGAAGAAAATACTTAGTTTTCTTTTCTGTAATGACTTTTTCTTCTCAAAAGTCATAATAGCAATTGTATTTCAAATTTAGCATCAATTCTTCATTTTGTTTTTCTGGAAAACTCCATTTTGCAAGGGGAAACTATGGAAAAATTTTTCCAAAATCCTTCTTTTTCCATATTTTTGTGATTTGACCATTCTGAAAAGATATGAACATTTCTCTTGCTTGTCTGCTCACTTGAATGAAACTGTCCATGTTAGCTTTACTTGATTCATTGCATCTTCAAAACTGTGAAGTAGTTGGCCTTTGATTCAAACTTGAATTTGGAAATAAAATGAAATTTTAATAGCTGCAACATGATGAACTGGAATACCGTATGTTTCATTTGATCATGATATCAACTTAAAAGTGATGAAACATGTACTTTTGTTGATTTTTTTGCTCCTTTTGAAGTTCAGATAGCTTATAAAGCATGTAGTAGCTAAAAAAGCATGTGTTTCAAATTTTTTTAAAATCAAAAGTTAATTTTACAAGGGGAGACTCTAGCAAAATATTTCCAAAATCTTGTTTTTCTCTCTTTTTCAGATTTCCAATCCTGATTTGCAAAATATCTCTTTCTTGACCTATTCTGATGCTTCTTCCTTAACCAGTTGTTAAACTGTTTTTCCATTTTATGTCACAACCTGTTCCTGCAAAACTCATAAATAAGTTAGAAATAAATAGGCTTTTTGGCTTCTCTTGTATCCATGTGATTTATTTCTTCTTCATTCCTTCTTTTGCAAACTGTTTTCCAATTCCCTTCATGTGTTATCTCCACATTTGTTCCTTTTGCAAGTTACTTCAGATTCTGCTTCTTCTACATCAATCCTTAGCTCTTTTGATTTCTCTTCCACTCATTTCACTTTATGTACTTTGCTTCTTCTTTTGTTGCCAGCCTATCTGTATCCCTGAATTATCCTGTGTCATGTGTTTCGATCTCTTTCTTTCAAGTACCATTAGATACATTGAACTTAGAATATGTATTTGCTTTAGAACATGTGTATCGGAATAAAAATGTACCCTGAGCTCAAAATTTGACAGATACTGCTCTTTTTCTCATAGGTGAAAGAAGATGGAGATGGAAGCGGAAGATGGAATGGGTGAAGCTAAAGATGCAGATGATGCAGAGCGGGAAAGAAGATGAAAAGGCAATGATGGGTTCACTTTTACTCCTTTACTCTTGTTCTTTAGCACATGCAATATTCTCATTTCCATGTATATAATGTTATTACTTAGTCACATCCCACGGCTTGTGTGGGAAAACTTATTATCTCTTATGAATAAATCATTAAATTGAAATAATGAGTTGACTATCTCTTTCTGCATTCAGTTTTTCTTTGATTGTACAATGATGTATGCAACTCAATATCTCAATAAAATGAATTAATACAAGAGATAACCTTAAAATGAATACCTGTAACTCCAGTAAGCAACCATTGAATGAGATGTGCCTCCTTGTATACTATTTGACTACCTTAGCATATGTTTTTCATTTTGACTTCTTCCTGCTACTCCATTTGGACATTATTGTCACTGTTTGTTTGTCAATATTTTCTTGATGGAAGTAGTAGGAAAGGAGTCAATTGTAATCATTTATGACAACATAGATGGATGCAATCTCATTAATCACAACAAATATGTAATGAATACAAAGCAATAAATCTAATAAACACCATCGTAATAATAAAGTGAATCGATTACTTGAAAACTGCCACTATGTTTGTTGTTCCGAAACCATACACTTCACATATTCTGCAATCCGGTGTCTTCATCAAGACAACACAACTGTCCTTCGGGGCTTGTGTTCTTTTGCTGAGGATATTCGTGAAATTGTAGACTATGTGATTTGTTATGTTTTGTAATAGCACACATAGCTGCAGATTTCACTTAATCTTTTTCACAAATCAGTAGTAACAAAATAATCTGATATAAATTCCCTTAGCTTAGGTATACTTCACCAAGGCTATCCATCATAACAAAGTTTCGAGTTTCCCATTTTTGCACAAGTGCAAAAATTATCAACACTAACCACTTCGAAAAAACAATATGCAATTCTATAATTATCATTACTTTTATTAAAAGAAATGAAATGTTTCATTTTAGAGAGCCTATCTACCACAAAAAGATAGAATCATTCCCTCATTGTGTGTTATGAAGTATTAATACAAAATATAAACTCAAATAAACCCATATCCCTATAGGGACGGGTAATGGCATATACGACCTAGAGTATTATATGCATGGCCCTTACACACATTTCACACATTCTAAATATTAATATGATCCTACTTATGTCCCTATTTATCTTTGGAAAATAATACTTCTATATCACAAGATCAGTTGTCTTACTTATACCAAAGTTTCTATCCAAACCCCCATTGTGTAATTCTCATATAATATTCTCTATCATTGAACCAAAAAGGATGCACAATTACTTTCCCATTAATAAATAACCATAATACATCAAATAATCAAAAGAACCACTACCTAATTTAGGGTCCTTATATTTTATAACAAAATCATCAAAATTTGGATCACTTTCATATAATTTCATAACTACCTCAAGTTGTACCACTTCATTTTTCATTGTTATCAAAAGTTATACACACCTACTAAAGGCATCAACAACTTGATTCTACTTACCTAACATATGCTTTAGCATAAAAGTATATTCTTGTAAACAATAAACCCACTTTGCATGCCTATTATTTAGCTTCTTTTGTGTGTTTACATACCTCAATACTTCATGGTTAGTAAAGAGTACAAAATCCTTAGCTACTAAGTAATTTCTCAAATGCCTTAATGATTGAACAATAACATAAAAATCCACATAGTAGGTAGAATATTTCCTCCTGAATTCATTTATATTTAAACTAAAAATGTTATAGGTTGTCCTTCTTGACTCAATACAGCTTCAATCCCAACATGTGAGCCATCAAAATCAACCTCAAATACCTTTCTAAAATCTGCAATACCAAAACCTCGACACTTTCTTCTTCAACAACTCAAAACTATATATTCCTACCTTATTCCATACAAACTCCTTTCCCTTCATGCAATTTGTTAAGGGTGCAAAAATGCTACCAAAATTCTTAGTGAACTTCATCTAAAGTGTTTACAAGACATGAAAACTAAAACCTATGTCACATTCCTTAAAATAGGCGATTCCAAATTTTCCTTCTCTTTTTCCTCATCCATCCTCTAAAATGACAAACCCACAAAAACTAAACTTTTCTAAAGAAACCTACATTTTTAAGTTCTCGTATAAACTCTCTTTTCGTAACATTTCTAACACCAATTTAAAATGCAATAAGTGTATTTCCACTATCCTACTGAATATCAAAATATCATCAAAATAGAAAACCATAAAATCACCATTGTATTCTTATAAGTACTGCTCAACATCCTTATGGATGTACTAGGTGCATTATATAACCCAAATGTCATCACCATCCACTCATACAATCCATCTTTTGTTTTGAAATTCATTTTCCATTCATCCCCTTCACGGATTCAGATCTTGTAGTACCCACTCTAAAGTTCAATCCTACTAAAATATTAGTCTCCCATTAGCACGTTCATCTTATCATCCAATCTTAGAATTAGGAGCTAATACTTAATTGTGATTTTATTTATTTCTCTAATTTCCACACATTCTCCACTCTCCATCCTTTTTGGGAGTCAATAGTGCTAGAGTTGCACATGGACTCTTGTTTTCTCTCACTAACCCTTCTCGTACCAAATGTGACTTTCTTATTTTACTCCTCACTGTGTTGTTATCGTGCTTCTTGATTGAAGGGTTGATCTTGGGATTAAATCAATATGGTGTTGTATATCCCTCTCTAGAGGTAAACCATATAGTATCTTATTTGGTATGACATATTTGTACTATTTTAGTACCTATTTTGTTGCTTTGGGTATACCAAAGGCCTCCAGATTCCACCTTATTTTCTATCAATGCATAACACCGACCAACTTCTTCCATTTTTGCAAAAAAAAACTTTTTATTCAACAATCCGTCACTATTATTTTCTTCCTGAAGGATAACAAGATCATCTTTACACTATAATTCAAAAATGTATAAGTATTCTTCTATCCATAATTCGTAACCTTTATATCATATTTCAAAGGCCTCCCCAATAATATATGGCATGCATCCATTAGGATAAAATCACACCATGCCTCATCCTTAGAGTTATTCCCAATCAAAAACTATATTAGACATCTTTTATCTATGGTTACCTCATTCCCTTTCTTGAACCATGGTATGCAATAGGGGTATGGATGGTTCTCACATTTCAGATTGATTTTATCAACCATCACAATTGAGACCATATTTTCACAACTACAACCATAAATATTATTTTTACATACCTTCCCTCCAGAGGTGCTTCTTTCTCGAAAGATATTTATCCATAGCCAAGAATTACAACAGGCTCCATCTTGTTCTTTATCCTTCCTTGGGATGATCATTTTTATCCTTATCATGAGGGTTTCACCTAAGTCTACAACAACCTCCATTTCCTCTTCTTCTTCAGCTTCAACAAGGTTTACTCGCCGTGTTTCCACTTACCATCTATCCTTTGTAGGATAGTGCAAACACTCAAAATCTCTATTCCCTTCACCACATTTGTAACAAGATTATTTCCTTTGGGGGATATTCTGACCATATACTCCACCATATCCTCTTTCTCTCTAAAACCCCCTACCTTTTTGGTAGTTACCATGACCTATACCAGATTCTTCCTACCCTTCTGCATTATAGGATTCTCTTTTTAGGGAATCAAATATACATCTCCTCTCATGGAGATGATGATGGTCCTATCTTAACTCCTCTTCTAAAATAAATCCTCTTGCTCTTTTCTTCTAATTTTAATGTGAGTTGATAAGCATCATCTAGGCTCGGATCCTGGATTATACTAAATTCATATTGTATGGTATAACTCAACCCATTTACATACCTTCAGCCTTATGTTCCTCAAACTCTCCTTCTAGATTTATATCTTGTAAAATTCATTGGTATAGTCTTCGATGTTGAGATCATTTTGTCTTAGGTTTTCAAACCATCAAAACAATTTCGGGCATAATCTATAGGAATAAACTTTTCTTTCAACTTCTTGACCATTTAATTCTAGTTCCAGATCTTTCCCTTTCCTTTTATTTTTCTTTCATTTTGGAGGTGATCCCACAAGATCAAAGTATGTCCAACTAACTTAGAGCATGCAAACTTAGCCTTCTTCTCCTATTAAAGGGTTTACCACTCAAATAATATTTACATGTGATTCAGCCACTCAATCAGATCATCTGGTTTTGACCCTCCACCATAATCATGATCATTAATCCTAATACCATCATTCTTTCCCTCTAAATCTTGGATCAATATATCCTCAAATGGCCTCTCATTCAATGTTTCTTCATCTCTCTCATCTTATTCTTCATTTCCTACTTCATTCCTTAATGGAGGTAATTTTTAGTATCACTATCGATTTCATCATCCCAATTTGCATGTCTTTGTCTCGAGGCGTGTAACTTCTCCTATGAGCTCAGAATTTATCTCTTTAGCTCCTATATATGCCTATTCATCTTGGCATAATCTCTGCTCTCCCGCGTCTAGCCATGCTTATACAAAATAGATGTAATAAATCACACGTAAGAATATAAGTTATATTACCTTGAGCATTCCCACAAGATCCAAATCATGCTCGATACCAATTGATTTGGATCCAACAAAAGAGGTCGAAATGCCTCCAAAACACACACGCGCACGCACGTGCACACACACACACACACACACACACACAATTTTTCAAATCTACAAATAGTTAAAAATATTTTTCTTCACATTCCTTAATCCGCACCAATCTTTTATAACATTACAATCTTCCTTTTATTGTCCACTATCTGTAAAAACCCCTAAAATGCCACGAAACCCTAAAACACCAAAAAATATACCTACTAGTAAAACACCTTGGATGGGCCCCAAATTTTTGTACTAAATATGCCTTTGTAAATTAAGGTGTACACCAAATTTTGGATTATTACATAAAACATAGCAAAAGATATTAAAACTCTGTTCTAGACATAACTAAAAACGTTCAAAGCTAATTTTAGACCACTTGATGAAGGAATTTGGCCCAAAAATATGCCAAAAAGTCACCTAGCCTTTGTTAAAATGTTGTTCATGGCATATTACTAATAAATATCTAACTCCCCTGGAAAATTTTAAGACGATCAAAAGTTATGGCCTTCACCCTCATCAATTTTAAAGGTAATGGTCATGTTGCTTAGGAAGAGTAAAGACATAAAATTAGAATTTTAAGTCACGGATAAATTAAGTCAATGACAACACAAATAAAATAAAATCATAATATCATTTTTTAGGCCATAATTAGAATTTCAAATACATAATTTAAATACATCTTGTAGTATACAAATACAATAATTAATTAAAATAATAAGAAAGAAAATTAATAATGCTTATTGGATTCATCAAATAAATGATTACTTTATATAAAATTTCCACTTAGAAGAATAAATTAAGAGCTAGAGTAAAAGAAATAAAATGTATAACTTTAATTTAAATATCCTTTTTTTGAGATAGGCATGGTGTGAATAGGTATTTTGAATAAACAAATTAGTAAATGTTTTGAAAATGATAACATGATTTTAAATACAATCTAGAATAAAAATCACTAAACAATTGTATTAAGTAGAGTATTTTTCATATAATAAAAAGTGATACGAGCATGACACTAAAATGCATTCATTGTGTTGAATAGATTTGGGCACTCATTTTCTTAACCCTGAAATTTTCGTTAGAATCATTCTTAACTTTTATAAAAGTCTTCTTCAACACCATCTACTCATTTTTTTAGGTTTTTTTATTTGTTATTTATTTGGAGGTTAATTAGATTTAAGGCGGGTTATCCCATGCCATTCCACCTCTCTTTCATCCATTATTCCTCTGATATATTTTCTTAAGATATTTTTCTCCTTATATGATAGGATGGAAGTCTACGCTTCTGCATTTCCTTCTTATTTTCCATCCCTTTGTAAGATGAAGAGAATATAGGAATGTAAATCCTATAAATTACATCATCTCTTGTAAATCCGTATTTATCCTGCTAAGAGTTATGTCATGTAATATAAATATATTTTTTATATGTTATTTTCTTAAACTATATAAAAAATAGGATATCTAAAACTATTCTAAAAAATCAAGGTTTCTTCAATTATATTGCAACTTAACATGGTCCTAAACTAAAACTAACAAAAAATCTCTATATCACATAATTGATTAGGGTCTCTTATGTGAAACTAAAATAGAGAATCTATATTTTTACTTTTAAAAAAATGAACTAAACCTCCAACATTAATTTTGAATCTGATCTCGAACATAGATACGGTGATCTTTGTTTCACCAATATTTTATGCCATTAACCATGATTATTCCAAAATTCCTATAGCCATACAATCTCATCTTTTAGGGATGTAAAAATGAATGCATTGGGGCTAACCACTTATTGCTTTTCCATAGAATTGAATAATTGAAAGGTTTATGATGTATAATAGACAAAATATTAGGCACTTCATATCTACTATGAGGTACGTGGAAGATAAAATATAAGTATAGTAATGTATAATTAATTGAGTATGTGGTATAAATCCATCACATAATATAATCAAGTAAGTTAGCAATGGATTTATTGTAAAACAATTATCCTATGAGTTTTAACATTGTCAAAACATAGTTATAACCGAAGGGTTTTCTAAGAAAATAATGGATTAGAAGTTCTTATTAATCCATTACATTTAACTATTTTTTATCAAACTAGATCCCATGAGGGTCAAGGTGAGGGCATAGGGTTGGTTATCTTTAATAGGACACTAAATTTAGGTTGAAACATATAGAAAATTGAAACCTGCAATAGATTCAGGTAAGCATAAAATGTTGAAAACTATAGATCTGATTTTAATACTTGCATGCAACATGAGGTGAAACCTCTATTGTTCGTATACCATACTAAGGCAATTGTGTATTCTTTATCATCATTGAAACAACCATACGACATATATACCCGAATGCATGCAATAATATAATTCAAAGGAAGTTAAAAATAAAGGCATTACATATTTTTAAATAACATGTAACACAAGTGGTTTTTATATTAAAATATCTATTGTAAATTCTCCATTATAATATAAATATATTCCATATTGATACCCCAAACACTATATCTTTATGGTATTAAGGAAGAGGCTAGTGTTAGGGTTTGGAAAGTAGTTAACTTACAATATAAGTATACTTTCATATTTAGATTGTAGAATTCAATTGTTGATGCTCTTATCTATAAAATAACATGTTAATAAGTGTGCACCAATTAATCAATTAATTATGAATTATGTTACAATAATTAAATTACATGTGTATCCTAAAATCATACAACAATGTAGATATAATTAAATAAAATAATAGGAAATTCTAAGTCAACACTAGCCATGAAAAAAGTGTAATATGTGACAAATAATAAAAAACGAAGGATATTTAACAATAATATCCACCCAATATGGACACACATCTCAAGTTCACACCCACCCGAAGGTATGGGAAATAAAAAATCTAAAAATAAAGACATTATATATATTTATATAACATGTAGCATGAGTGGTTCTTTATCTTATACTATCTAGTGTAAATTTTCCATTACAATATAAATATCTTCTCTCTTTCTACTCTTATATAGATAAGGAAAATGCTAAGGTTAGGGTTTGGAAAGTAGTTAACTTACACTATAAGTCTACTTTATAATTTTTGTGGAATTCAATTGTTGATGCTCTTCTCTATGAAATAACATGTTTATAAGTGTACACAAATTAATTCATTATCTATAAATTAAGTTACAATAAATAAAACCATGGGTTTCGAGTGTCATTCCCATACGGATGGCATTCGAATTGCATGGAGAAAGGGGATAAAAGTGGAGGTATGGAGAAGAGGACAAGGGTTAATAAAGGAAAATCCACAACGAGCAATAACATCGAGAAATGTAGGAAAATTTGGTACACGGTTTCAACATCGAGGACATGCATTACTCATTTCTCGGGTTGGTTAATGACTAAGCTCAAGCAATTATTAAATTCTAAACACTTGATTTACGAGGAACCAAGGTCACAACAAAAGAGGAGATGGATTATTAAAGAACAGGTGTTAATCGATGGGGTTGAATATATCAAGCTCTTGAGGTGGATGGCCACCAATTTTATCAGTGGCTCAGTTTTCACAAGACTTGGTGAGACGGTTGTTGTTGAGGAGGTGGTTAAGGTAATGAATGACCCAAGGCAATCCAATCCCGTTTACACACTCTCAAGGTTGCCCAAATTATCGTGGTCTAGAATGTATTTCTTGGCATCAAAAATGCCTACGTGATTCACGAAGACATGGAGAAGCTAGGTTATTATGTGGGCCTGAAACTGGATCAGCTTTGGTAGTTAACTAAAGACATGGCCATGGAAAGTGTTATCCAAAATTCACCCCTGTGGTAATTTTTGATAACATGCATAAGAATATTCAAGCCCCAGGCAAATAGATTGATTCAGGGCAAAAATCATGTTTCTAGGGTCCCTTCAGAAATTTTTCTAACTTCCCTGACCAGGTTGAAGAGAGCAAGCTCTGAGAAAATGCGAGAAGGTTGCAGAAAATAAACTTGGGCCAGGAAAAATCGTGAAAATTGGCTAAGTCCTAGTCCTTGCAACAGTAGGGACGTGTGGGACAGAAAGACGCGGATCGGCCGAAAGGCCTCTAGGTAGTCCGGAAGCGACAGGGACATCTGGGACAGAAGTACGCGGCGGGCGCGAAAAGCCGATCCGGCCGAAAGAGGAAGAAAAATGACTAACTGCTGAGCGGGACAGTTCAGGACAAGAGTACGCGAAGGACGCGAACCGGCCGGTTCGGCCGAAATGAGAACAGGCGGCCCGCTAAGCAAATGGGACATTTGGGCCTTGAAGACGCGAACCGCCCGGATCGGCCGAAATGGAGAACTTCAGTCCGAAACAATGTGGGACAAGTGGGACAAAAGGACGCGAATCGGCCGGATCGGGCGAACCAGGAAGAATTTGTCCCGCGAAGCACTGGGACATTTGGGACAAATGGACGTGAACCGGCCGGTTCGGCCGAAACAAGAAACTTCAGCACAAGGAAAAGTGGGACAGTTGGGACAAAGGGACGCGTGGGACGCGGATAGCCGAAAAAGCCGAGAGCCAATCAGATTGCGCCACGTGTCATCGGTAGATAAGGGACAAGGAAGCCCATTTCGGGCGGATCGGAGGTATTTGTCCCAAAAGCACAGGGACATCCAGACAAAAAGACGCGGTGGACGCGAAAACCCAAAAGGCCCGACAAATAATGAGAAATGGCCACGTGTCTTCACAAGAGGTATGCCGGAAGGCTCAGAAAACCCGACATACAAGGAATATGTCGGGAGGTTTGAAGAACCCGACATCAAAGACAAGTCGGAAAACAAGTCGGGGAAGCACGGCGCAAGGACATGTCGGAGGGGTCGGAAGGCCCGACAACGAAGGAAAATTTGGATAATCTGGCGGAAGCGGGTTTCGGGAAAACACAAACATGAAACATATGTTGAGCCATCCTCCAAGTCCGATGCAAATGCAGAGGAGAATCCCGAACCCGACAGGCTGAAGACATTGTTCATCCAATCAACACATGACACGTGTCATCCAGGTGGCGAAGCGCGGGAAAAGTTTTCGAAATCCATTTTTGCCTGTTTTCTTCAGATCGTCATATCTTTTGATCCAGAGCTCGGATTTGCACGTTCTTGATATCAATGGAAAGCTAGTAGAATCCTCTACATGATTCTAGGGCTAATCTCGAGTTTTGGTGCAGTCTGGAGAGAGAAAATTGAGAAACGGCTCTGATGCGTGTTCATGGCCAGAAGTGACATTCCAGCGACCATAATTAATGCAGGATGGGTCGCACTCTCCTACCATTTGGTCAAAGTGACAGGGTATGGGTTGGTAAGGTCCTCCATGCTGATTTAATGCATTGGCATTCAATGAGGAATGGGCTTGCACGTTTTCCTATGTTTTCTCTCTCCTGGGCTCGACCCATGCAATGTAAAAAGCCAGATTTGGCTCATTTTATAACAAGTTGTTCATCTTTTCTACTCTGCCCTCCCTTATTTTCTTCTCTAGGGTTGAAAATGGAGTTCGAACCTCCTCCTTTGCTCTGTAATGGCATTTTTGCCTTTTATTATTGAAATGATGTTCTGTGCAAACTTCTGGAGCAACAAAACGTGTTTTGTGATGCATCTGTCCATCCTTGCTCGTTTTTGCTTGTTCTCTTCTTGCCTCTCTTCATTACAGGTATTTGTGCATGTTTGAATGTTCATTGCAGGTTTGGAGCTGTGTTCATGGAGTTTTGGGACATTTTCTATGTGTGAAATCTATCCTTGGGCCTGTGATGCATCTGTCCATCCTTCCCATTGCTCACCTCTCTTTGTCCCATGGCAGTTTTGATAGATGTCCAACATTCTCCTTCTCTGGTGTATCACCGTTTTAGTGTAGGCTTTTGTTCTTTCTCTCTCTCTCTCTCTCTCTCTCTCTCTCTCCTTGGCATGGTTAGATTAGGATTAGATTAGCTTGCCTGCACTGGAATAGCTTGTGGCAGGTAGTTTAGGAGCAGGAACCAGCCTTCTCTGGAGAATCCTTTCTCATTTTTTTCAAGTCCCACACTTGGAGAAAGGATTCAATGTTATGCAATCACACTGGATGCAAGTGATCAACCTAGAAACCTGATCTCGCATCCAGGGGTGCTGTGATTTTGCACTAACATTTTTGGCACGCCGGTGGGATGTTAGAGGTCTTCCGCTTCATCTTTTGCAGGTTGATGTGTTCTGTGAAGATTTCATCCTTTGGAGGCACTTGCAAACACATCTGGCGACTCCATCTGGTCAACAACCCATCTCTGAAGTTACAGACCTTCCTTTCCATTCATTTTCATTCTTTTTCTATCCATTCTTCCATATTTCTTTCCATCTCTTTCATTCTTTTCCATTCCATGAGGTTGTGCAATCATGACTTCATTTCCATCATGGAATTCACATCAACAACAGCAGTATATTCCACCTCCAACATGTTTTACAAATCCTCCAAATCAGCCTTTTGAGAAGATTCTAGATCAGTATGCATACCCATATGAGCGGCAATGCCAAAGTCAGTTTGGCTGTGGAGCTTTCCAAGAGCAAAAGTATGCATATAATAAAGACCATCAGATCCAAGACGCTGGTTTGTTGGAGAAAATCCAAAATATGGAGGTAGAGATGGTGTAGTCCAGAGCAACAGCTCAAATGAGAGCTTTCAGATTGGTTCATAGGACTCCTTGTCCATGGGGAGGCCCTTTTCCAAGACACTTCAGCCCTCAAGAGAAGCTGGACTTCATGATAAAGATGCTGCCCCAACTTGCACAATGGACAACAGAAATAGAGGCCTATACATTCGGTGTTGAACAACCTTGTCAATGGGTAAGTTATACACCATCATCTGGTTTTTCTCTTCCCATTACTCAAGCAGGTGTCATCTCATTTGGACTTGCAAATTTTAAACTCTCCATCTACTGTCCCAAATGTTGATCCCATGTCTCCACCTCTCAGTCTTCCACCACACCTCAATTCTTCTTTCCTTTTTCCTTCTAAACAGTCATCCCCTCCACAAGAGCTAAATGAAATACCTCCCACTCCAAAGAAACAAGAGTTTTCACCTCCTCTACCACCACAAAAAAATTGCCAAATCGGTTGAATCATAACCCATCCCTCCTCTTGCATTCCCAATTCCATGTGGGGAAGAAGAAATTGAAAAAATTAGTCATCAAGGACAGCAAGAAGAGGAGCCAATGTAAAAAAGAAATGAAGAGACGACTTCAAGGTTTGGGCTGCCAAGTTTGGGATGACAAAGATCCCCTTGATGGTTAAGCCTACAGAAGAGGCTAAGGTTGGAGAACAAATGGTGGTCAGGACTGATTTTGTTGCAGCAGAAGAAGAAGATCTTGCAGTCCCAACTTGTCCTCTAGAGCAGCAGATTGAAGAGTTTGACTTGACAAACTTCATGCTAGAGGAAGAGTTCAATCAAGAGCAAGATTGTCTTCAAACAACAGAGGAAGGAGAAGCCGCTCCAAATCCAAAATAAGAGGAGCACATTCCAGCTATGGGGGAGAAAAGTGTAGACCCAAGAGCTCTGAGCACAAAGCAGGCTACAGGAGAACCTTCAGTTCTTCTTTCTACTCCATCTCTCTCAAGTTCTAGTACTGAAGAAGAGTTTGATCTCTCAAACTCAATTTTGGAGAGTGAAGGAAACCATGGTGGTCAAGTTGTAGATCAATAGGACACCGTGGAGGAAGTTGAACATTTGCAGCAGGACAGCAATGAGGCAGTTTACCTGTCTGATTTGGAGGACTGTTTTGATGGAGAGGAGCCGGTTGAGTTTCCACCATTCTCTCTTTCATCATCCATCTTCCAAACACCAGAGCCTGCTGTCATGAAGGAGAGCATTCATTTGCAGCATCCTGCATCTTAAAGCAGCTCTTTGGAATCAAAATTGGAAGATTTAAATCTTCCATTTTCTTCATCGGAGGAAGGGAAAGGACAGAAGAATTCCACCATTTCTTCCACGTCATCCATCAAGAGGGTCTACAAGAGAACTCCATTTTTGGAGTAGAAAATCAGAGTTATGGGCATATCAAACGGATCAGACCTTGCCCAATCAGGTATTTGGCTTCATTGGAGCCAAAGGAGAAGCCACAACCGGTCATGCTTGCTCCTGAGCATGAGGGTGAGCTACAAAGTACCAAGGATCAGCTGCCATACCTCTCCAATCCAAATGCAGAGCAACTAAAAGAGGTATTGGATTTTTCAGTTGACACCTTGATGATTTGGATAGAAGACCAGCTTCTTGTTGATTTTCCATCCATCGAAACAGCCATGATCAGTACCAAATCAATTGCATGGCTGCCAATTTTGAAGAAAGGAAGCTATTTTGCACAACTTGATTGCGGGGTTTGTTTAGCTTGCCTTTGCTTGAGTTAGAATAGAGTAAGTAGGTTTTCTTTCAGTAGAAAAAGTGCTTGTGCACACTCTGTATGTTCCTTTTGGAGCATGTATGATTTTTAGTTCTGTACATAGTTTTTTGGTGTTGCTGGTTTTGCTCTTGCACAGTTCATTTCAAAGTGGCATTTTGGTGAGAAAACTCCATGTCCAATGGGTTTCAAGTGGCTCAGAGGGAGGTTTTCAAAGTTCAGATCAGTTGCAGGTTACAACTCATGACTCCATGCCCAATGGATTGCTTGTGCAACCTGGTAACTTCATCTAGTAGGAAGATGACCCACTTGAGTCACCAAATTGTTATCCAAAATTCACCCCCCAGGGTAATTTTTGATAACATGCATCAAAATATTCAAGCCCCAGGAAAATAGATTGATTCAGGGCAAAAATCATGTTTCTAGGGTCCCTTCAGAAATTTTTCTAACTCTCCTGACCAGGTTGAAGAGAGCAAGCTCTGAGAAAATGCGAGAAGGTTGCAGAAAATAAACTTGGGCCAGGAAAAATCGTGAAAATTGGCTAAGTCCTAGTCCTTGCAACAGTAGGGACGTGTGGGACAGAAAGATGCGGATCGGCCGAAAGGCCTCTCAGCGTCCCGGAGGCGACGGGGACATCTGGGACAGAAACGCGGCGGGCCCGAAAAGTCGATCCGGCCGTAAAGAGGAAGAAAAGCGACTAATCTTTGAAAGGGACAAGCCAGACAAGAGTACGCAAAGGACGTTCGGCCGGTTCGGCCGAAATGAGAACAGTGGCCACTAAGCAAATGGGACATTTGGGCCTTGAAGACGCGAATCGCCGGATCGGCCGAAATGGAGAACTTCATCCAAACAATGTGGGACAAGTGGGACAAAAGGACGTGAATTGGCCGGATCGGGTGAACGGAAGAATTTGTCCGTGAAGCCTTCGGGACATTTGGGACAAATGGACGCGTACTAGCGGTTCGGCCAAAACAAGAAACTTCAAGACAAGGAAAAGTAGGGACGGTTGGGACAAAGGGACGCGTGGGACGCGGATAGCCAAAAAGTCGAGAGCCAATCATATTGCGCCACGTCATCGGCAGATAAGGGACAAGGAAGCCCATTTCGGGCGGATCGGAGGTATTTGTCCCAAAAGGCACAGGGACATCCGGGACAAAAAGACGCGGTGGATGCGAAAACCCGAAAGGCCCGACAAATAATGAGAAATGGCCACGTGTCTTCACAAGAGGTATGCCGGAAGGCTCAGAAAACCCGACATACAAGGAATATGTCGGGAGGTTTGAAGAACCCGACATCAAAGACAAGTCGGAAAAAAAATTCGGGAAGCATGGCGCAAGGACATGTCGGAGGGGTCGGAAAGCCCGACAACAAAGGAAAATTTGGATAATCTGGCGGAAGCGGGTTTCGGGAAAACACAAACATGAAACATATGTCGAGCCATCCTCCAAGTCCGATGCAAATGCAGAGGAGAATCCCGAACCCGACAGGCTGAAGACCTTGCTCATCCAATCAACACATGACACGTGTCATCAAGGTGGCGAAGCGCGGGAAAAGCTTTTCAAATCCATTTTTGCCTGTTTTCTTCAAATCGTCGTATCTTTTGATCCAGAGCTCGGATTTGCACGTTCTTTATATCAATGGAAAGCTAGTAGAATCCTCTACATGATTCTGGGGCTAATCTCGAGTTTTGGTGCAGTCTAGAGAGAGAAAATTGAGAAACATCTCTGACGCATGTTCATGGCCAGAAGTGACATTCCAAATGACTTAATTAATGCAAGATGGGTCACACTCTCCTACCATTTGGTCAAAGTGACAGGGTATGAGTTGGTAAGGTCCTCCATGCTGATTTAATGCATTGGCATTCAATGAGGAATGGGCTTGCATGTTTTCCTATGTTTTCTCTCTCTTGGGCTCGACCCATACAATGTAAAAAGCCAGATTTGGCTCATTTTATAACAAGTTGTTCATCTTTTCGCTTCTCGCCCTCCCTTATTTTCTTCTCTAGGGTTTAAAATGGAGTTTGAACCTCCTCCTTTTCTGTAATGGCGTTTTTGCCTTTTATTATTGAAATGATGTTCTCGTGCAAACTTGGAGCAACAAAACGTGTTTTGTGATGCATCATCCGTCCATCCTTGCTTGTTTTTGCTTGTTCTCTTCTTGCCTCTCTTCATTACAGGTATTTGTGCATGTTTGAATGTTCATTGTAGGTTTGGAGCTGTGTTCATGGAGTTTTGGGACATTTTCTGTGTGAAATATATCCTTGGGCCTGTGATGCATCTGTCCATCCTTCTCATTGCTCACCTCTCTTTTTCCCATGGCGGTTTTGATAGATGTCCAACATTCTCCTTCTCTCGGTGTATCACCATTTTAGTGTAGGCTTTTGTTCTTTTCCTCTCTCTCTCTCTCTCTCTCTCTCTCTCTCTCTCTCTCTCTCTCTCTCTCTCTCTCTCCTTGGCATTGTTAGATTAGGATTAGATTAGCTTGCCTGCACTGGAATAGCTTGTGGCAGGTAGTTTAGGAGCAGGAACCAGCCTTCTCTGGAGAATCCTTTCTCATTTTTTCAAGTCCCACACTTGGAGAAAGGATTCAATGTTATGCAATCACACCTTGGATGCCGAAGTGATCAACCTAGAAACTGATCTCGCACCTGTGGGTCTTTGTGATTTTGCACTAACGAGAAAGTGTACAATAAGGTAAGAAGATTGATGCAATATGCCTTTTCCTTTGAATTTCTACTAATTAATTTGAGTTCTCTAACCTAGCCAACTCCTTGGTGGCACTTATGATTGAGGATGAGGCTAGGAATTGTGATATCGCTAAAGTTATGGTAATCAACTCTTCGATGAAGAGATCAATTAGTATTAGGTTATCTATTTTATTTTTTCGATATATATTTCTGTTAGTTTCACCATCAATGATGGTTTTGTAATTGGAATTGTCCCTATTCTCGGTTTTTTTAATTAAAATATATATGTGTGTGTTTTTGTGTGTGTGTGTGTGTGTGTGTGTGTGTGTGTGTGTGTGTGTGTGTGTGTGTGTGTGTGTGTTGTTGGCTAGATTTTTTGCACATCTAAAAACCTAGGCATTCATGAGATAAATATCCCTCATTTACTAGTGAGGCTCCCGTGTAAGATTTTTATCAATTATGGATCTAGGAAATTGTTCGTGGGTTTTACTTTAATTGCATAGCTCATGAGCCATAGCTAGGCAATTTTGCAGCAAGTAAGTAGCTGTAAAGAAATATTTGTAGAAGAGGAAAATAATTGAATCCGAGAAGAAAGAAGGGAAGATGTGCAATCCAACCAATAGTTCACAAAGTTGGTCTCATACACATAAATGAAACAAAAAAATATCACAATACTGAGAATTTAAAGAAAAGGAAAGTTTTAAATCTAGATATGAGATAACACAAAGTTTATGCAAATATCTACACAAAAATAAGAAACAAATGCACCGTTGACACAAAGTTCTCTAGAAATCTGCCTCCTTTCAATTCCTTATCTTTCAGAAAAAATATTAAGGGTTTCGGCTCAAAGTTTGGAACACAAGAATGTTGATTACAAATTTTGATGATCTTTTAACCCGTAGGTTCTTCCTCTATTTATAGTGTATATAGGGCAATTACAAATAGGAAGCTTTTAGTGAATTGCCACATGTGAAGCTATGAAAAACGGAAGCAGATGGAAATCTTCCTCATGGAATTACTCTTTGCATGACATGTATGATTTATAAATAAAAATAGAACCTTCTATTTTTTCATGTCTCCGCCACTTATTTCCTAGTAATTGACTTCTTCAAGTAACGGCTTTTAAAATAATCACTTAAGTTTTATAATTTAATCGATTTCTCAATTACTTTGTTGAATAAAATAAGAGAAAGAATAAGAAAGAGGAAAATAAATTACAAAAATCTGCAACACTCTCAGTCTTGTTCTTTTTCCATATTTTGCATGTGGTTGACTCTTTTTCCTTTGGTTCTCACCAAACTAGATCTGGAAGCAGCTAACTGTGATTTACTTGTGGGTGCTACCTCTGACATGCCTTCCCCTTTTATCCTTGAAACTTTTGTAATTCTTCTCCAATATATGCACCAGTACAATGTTTGTCATAAATAATTCAGACAAAACTCGTCATCTTTTATTTCTAATTACATATGAGCAATTTTAAATTCTGGAAAGCACTCCAGGCGATGGTAAAACACAAGTAAATTCAATGAAGGCTTCAACTAGAAGATTGGGAGAACATGCACAACCTCCTAAAAGGATTTCCATGCAATGACTTCCACATGGGCTACATTAGAAATAAGAGAATGATTTTTTCCAGAAGTCTTTGCAATTATGAGAGCTAGATTTCTTACTCGGATTCTAAATATTTATTCAATGTATCGACATTGAATTTGACTTCTTTTTACCAATATGAGCACCTTTGATGAATACTTGGGCACTTATACCAACATGCAGATGCTCTAAATAATAAAAATAAAGTTTCTCCAACCCTAGGCACCACAACTGGAAGCTTCCCAACAGTGGAAAATATTCTTTAAGGAAAAATCCTCCTTCCCTTGGCACCAAAATCCTTTCGGGCTGAAAACTTCATCAAAAAGAATTAATTGTTTCTTTTTTATGGAGTCCCATGCTTATATAGCCATTTGCATGCTAGTTTTAATAATTGTCTTTCCCTATTTTTGGGAATTTAATTAATTAAAAGTCATGCTTCTTCTTCTAATTTGGGCGCCCAAATCTATATGCTTTTGATTGTTTTTTTATGAAATTATTTTATTTATTTTTAGCATGCATCCTTGACTTCTCTTTAGCTCATCCACTTGCCTTGACTTTCCTTCTATTTATGGCACCAAAATTGACTAGAAATACCATTAATAAATATCATTAAATACATGTATTAATGCCAAGGTGGGTCGCACTTTTTGGCAAGGGAAATTGCTAAAAATAGGAAGTCAAAGCAATGGGAATTTCCACCCTGCAATGCAGCTCCAAAAATCCCATCTTCCACTTAAGTGATTTGACTTTCATAATGGGAATTTTCACCCTGCTAGGCAAGTAAGAAATTCTCGCCTACCTGCCACTGCCAAAATTCCCACTGGCAACTTAAATCCTTCCTTCCAAAAAGTGTGACTTGCATGGAAAATAGCCTTCTTCTCAAAAATGTGACTTGCATGGGTGAATAAACTTCTTTGATGGGAAAAGTCACCTGCTAGGCAAGCAAGAAATTCCCGCTGGTGCTTTAAGTGATTTTTCTTTCATAATGGGAATTTTCACTCTGCTAAGCAAGTAGAAAATTCCGCCTTCTTTTCACCTCTAAAATTCCCATTGGTAGCTTAAGTCATTTTGTCTTGATGGGAAAAAGCAACCTGCTAGGTAGGAAAGAAATTCCCATCTTCCTACAACTACCAAAATTCCCACCTTCCCGCCACTACCAAAATTCCCATTGGTAGTTTAAGTGATTCATTTCGAAAAGTGCAACTTGCATGAAAGATAGATCTTTTCCAAAAGTGTGACTTGCATTATGACTTTTTCCTTTAAAACTGCGTGAAAATTCGTCACTTAAGGCAACGTGGAAATTAGATGTGGAAGGCAGCCTTGAAAATTTTGATCTGGCATAAAAGACTACATTTCTTCCCTTTTTTGGATTTTTGGTGAAGAAAACACAAGCCCAGAATAAAATTTTCCATTTTTGGAAAGGGTCCGAGAAGATGTAGTAGCAAAAACTTGCATGTGTCATAACTTTCATTATGTGGCTCCATTTTAGGTTTCATTTTCTCTAAAAGTGCATGTTTTCTCGAGCTCTATGCATTGATTGCAATATTTCTCTTATTTTCATAAAATCCATTTTCATACTTTTATAGACCAAGCAACTTCTTACGCAATCTTCCGAAAAAATCCCGAGCTCGATCGCCTTTAGACAAATTAGTAAAAAAATATTGGATAACTTTTCAAAACCCTAGGCCTAGGAAAGATCCGGTGGGAAGAATGAATAGGCTATAGGAATTGCTGGAGAAAACAAACCAAAACACGATAAAAATAAATAAAACAAAATAAAAGAAGCAAGATGTAATTGCTCAAATAATTTCTCCAATTAGTCGATCTCGCAGAAAATTCTTCCCCTCGGGTGAATGTTTGGTGGTAATAATGATGGGGTGAAGTACTTTATATAACCTAAATCCTCCAATTTTAGCTCAATTTATTTTTAAAAGAACTTTATTTATTTAATAAATAAATAAATAAAACACTTGCATAAAAGGTCTGGCGAAGGGATTGAGTGAGCTTTGACATGTGGGTATTTTTTGAATTTGGGTTTTTTGACTCTCTTAGGATATCTTAGAGCAATGCAAACAACTACAAGCAAAACAAATACAAAATAACCCGTTACTTTAAAAGAACGATTTTGTTTTTAAAGGGGTAGACCCAGATTTAGGTGTCAAATCTTGGGGACACCATGTGTGTATGTATATATGTATGTATATATATGTATATATGTGTGTGTGTGTGTGTGTGTGTGTGTGTATGTATGTATGTATGTATAGATATATATGTACATATATATATATATATACATATATATATATATATATATATATATATATATATATATATATATATATATATATATATATATATATATATATATACACACACATATATGTATGTGTGTGTGTGTGTGTATAGTGAGGACTTGAGCCTCTTTTTTTATCATTCCCAAAAAAAGTTACAATAAATAAATTACACGTGTATCTTAAAATCATACTAAAATGTACAAATAATTAAATAAAATAATATAGTGATTTCTAAGTCAATGATAGCCACAAAAAGGTACTAGGTGACAAATAATAAAAACTAAGGATATATTTTTAAATATCTACCCAATATGGATGCAAAGTTCAAGTGGACACCTACACGACCATATAGGAAATAAAGAAGTGTCCTATAGTAAACACACCAACTACAAAATCATATTAATGAGAATGAGTATGATAGAACCATGAAGAGAGTATTATTATTATTTCCCCAACCACCATGCAAAAAGCATTTGCCATCGGGAATGGGTTCCTAGACACTAGTAGTAACATTAGTGCCCTATTTCTCCTCAATTGTATTTTCCCATACTCTTGGAAATGAAATTTTGATCAAGGGAAATGTCTAGTATTTGGAGGTTTATCCTTCTTAAAGAATTCTATAATTTGCATATTTTTAAAGAGATATCTTTAAATGTAGTTTGGGGTTTAGTAGGAGGACTCTTATTTCCCATAATAATACTAAATGCTCTTATAGAATATCATATCTTGGGAAACTATATACATATTGAAGTTTCCCTTAGTAAATATATGCTCTCATAACACCAAATCTAATACTAAATCTAAATTTTTCTAGATTGCACATACTAGACACAAGAAAAAAATTACTTATTAATCTTCAATGAAATTCCAAATATATATGTAACAATTTTCCTATGATTTAGTATATCTAATTATCTCTAAAAAAACTCTACATGAGTGGTTTAAGCCACATCTATTTTTACTACATGAGTCATTTATTAAGCAACTCATTTACATAAAAATATATTTATTACTTACAAAAATAGTAGAACTAACACATTAACATGTAACACTAAAAATATTGTTAATAGGTTTTTATGAAAATTAATCTAAATCTTATAATAAACATGATTTTAAGTTTTGTGTTTCATTAAAATGTACAAATAATATTTGTATCTCTTGTTACACATACATGTCTATGTATAATTCCATTAGAGACTTACACCAACATTCTTGTGACCAAAGTGGGATCTTGAACTAAGGTATAGACATCTATACAATCATTGATGTTGGGTTATTTTAGTTGTAAGTTATTTTTTGTAAAATGTAAAATGGTTTATAAAAATGGTCTTACTTCTTATGTACTCCTATATGACACACCTAAAACATGATGAATTTAATAGATTACAAGGAATAATGGTCTAGTGTACACACAAAATCTATGCACTTGAGTAGATTTCAAGTTCCTAAAGCATACTAATATATATATGATTCCTAAGCAAGAAAACTAGTGGTTGACAACTCCTTTTTGCATATTGAATGCTTTATCGCTTGCACTTTGCTAGGATTAGACATCTTACGAGATATTTCGGCACTTGATTGATTTATATTTTAATGGCCTCAAATGCTAACGCCCAATTAGGACAGAATCTCTCAGTCCTCCTATTCCTCTAGGGTTATCATGTCCCTCTATTTATTATTCTTACTTTTTAGGTCCTTTAGATTCTTGGTCACATTAAAACACTTTGGATTAGCCTTTGAATTGTCAATTACGAAATTCAAAAAAGGGAATCATATATATACTTAGTTACTTCTTCTAAATAAATGGTCCAAGAACTATAATCATTATATATCACAACCCAATATTGCACAAAGGAACAAGAGCACGATACACCATACATCTACCACATTCATACAAGAGATAAGGGCTGCATTGATCTTCATATACTACATAGGAGAGGAGTTCATTTATTCCATCACACACATTTTTCATACTCGAGACAAATCTACATCTATCAAGATATCATTGTGTAACGTGTACAATAGAAACCATAGGGTAAGGGACATGGATACACATACACATGAAGAATTACATGGAGTCCGAGACGCAAAGACATCACTCGGTTGTAAGTTCACTCTTAGGATGACCATTAGGGTTAGTCTAACTCCATAATCTGCATCTTTTTATTATATTTGATTTGTTTTGTGGAAATGTGAAGGTATTCATCTTTTATTTAGGTTAAAGGTGTGAGAGATGATCTTATAATGAAACCATAGTGACAGGAACAAGAAACAATGAATATCTTTCATCCCAAAAAGGACTACATTCCTCGCATCTTAGTAGACACACACATCCAAATTATTGGCCATTGTGTTTTTGTGTCATCTTGGTATGATTTTGGAGCTAATAAATCTTATTGTAATATGGTATCAACATGTTGATATTTTACCCGAGTTTATGGTGAGTTTCAAGTCAATTATCAAAGGTTTGGTGGTGATTCAGTGGTCCTTGGGAGAAAACATATGAGGCTAACAAAGGAAATTCTTAATGACTAGAGAAATTCTTTTAGGCCATGAATTAACTAAGTCCCAAGGAAGAAGTCAATGTGTGTGAGAGGTAGTATAGAAGGTAATTGTTATCACCGAATCACAGCACCCCTGGATGTTGATCAGATTTCTAGTTTGATCACTCTAAGCATCCAGTGTGATTGGATAACATGGGTACTATCTCCAAGTTGTGGGACTTGCTACTTGAGATAGACCTCCAGAGAAAGCTGGTTCTTGCTCCTAAACTACCTGCCACAATCTACTCTAATGCAGGAGAAACTAGCTATTCTAACCTAAAATTCCAAGGGACCAGAGAGAGAGAATGCATAAAATGAAAGCCTACACTAAAGCGGTGATACACCAGAAAAAGAGGGTGTGAGAGTAATCTCCAAATGTGTGAAATACAGAGGCAAAGTGCACACTAGAAGAGGTGATGACAGTTCACCATAATCCAGCAAAATGCATTCACAGCAATATTCCAAGCACACACAATGATAATGAATTCCTGCAAGAACATAATAAATAGACACAATATACTTGTAGAAAGATTAAAGGGGCAAGAAGAATGCAAGGAAACACAGCAGGGGAAGATATATCCACAAACTGATATTTTATTGCTTCATGATATGCACAGTTCAATCTATTACAAGATAAGGGCCTGGATCACCATGCAAGGAGTCCACTACAAGGGCCTGCAACACACTGGCTTCACAAAGCAATTTTGACTGAGCTTTGTTACCCAAAAACTCTCCCTTTTCAATGAGCCCAACACTCCAATTTATAGAAAAATGAGAAGGAAAAGAGAAGGGAAAATGGAAATCCCGAAATCTGTCCTTCAACCACCTGTAAGAGGCATTAAATTGAGTGAAAAGGTTGTCCATTACTTGCAAAAGGCTCCCCATACTGTCCCATGTGCTGCAGAGAGAAAGAATGATGACCATGCCTCTTAATTGCACTCCCAGCTACCAAATAAAACACTATTCTGAACCCGGCCACGTTTCCTTAAAAAACTCAATCAATTTCTAATCAAATCTAGAATTTCTTGATTTTTTTGCATCGGGCTCGGAACCACGATTCCAACGGTACCAATTTTGTGTGATTTTGTTGAGAAATGCAAAATTTATGGCCTTCTGAGTGCGGGCAGCTATTTTGGGCCTGGCAGGCGTTTTCTGTCATCTGACGGGAAAGAGCATTCACTGACTGGAGCCGAACACGTTTCCTTTATTTAAATATATCTACCCTCATTAAAATTAAGAAATCCATTTTTTTGGCGTAGAGGACGTCGTGCTCGTTCCAGAAAGTCCAATTTTATGAAAATCGGAGCTCGGAGTCAAAAGTTATGGCCTTTTGAAGTTTCCGGACCAAACGTTGACTTTTCTTCCCTGCCTTCGGCCATTTCGGCTTTTCGCGTCCCGCACGTCCCTTTGTCCCATTTGGCATAGTGCTCCTTGTGCTGATTTCGGGCGAACCGGCCGGTTCGCGCCCATTTGTCCCAAATGTCCCAGTTTGTTTCGGACTGCTTGTTCCCATTTCGCTTGATTCGCGTACTCGCGGCCCATATGTTCCATTTGCTTTGGCTCCTGGGACAAATTCACCCGGTTCGGCCGGTTCGCGCCCTTTTGTCCCAACTGTTCCGGGACAAAAGTTCTCATTTTTCGGCCGGTTCGGCGGTTCGTGCATTTTTGGCCCGCGCGTCCCAGATCTATTCCGGGCTGCCTTGACTCATTTCGCCCGGTTCTACGGTTCGTGTCTTTTTGTCCCACTTGTCCCAAAGGCTTCTAGGACTAGGACTTAGCCAATTTTCACAAATTTTTCTGGATCAACCTACTTGCTTTCTGCAACTTTTTTCCGTGTTTTCTCAGAGCTTGCTCTTTTCAACCTGGACAGGAGAGTTAGAAAATTTCCTGAAGGGACCCTAGAAACCTGATTTTTGCTCTGAAACAATCAATTTGCCTGGGACTTGAATATTCTGACGCATGTTATCAAAATTTACCCCGGGGTGAATTTTGGATAACAGATAATTTCTCAAGAAAAAGTGTGCAAGGGAAAGACATGTAGGAGAAGAGGTTGGTGCGCACTGGAACAGGGAGGTTTGAGGACTTAGCCATATTTTGAAGAATTTTTCGTAGGAGAAATAGGTGAAAATACTGAGTAGACGTGACAAATGGATAAGGTGCCATCTTGGAGCTTTGGAGGTCAAAAAAATAATATTCCACGTAAGGATTATTCCCAGGATGATCATTAAAGTTAGTGGAGGTATTTGCAAGCTAACATAGGCATTGAACCATGGAGGACCACACTTCCACTTGCCATATGATCTGTTCATTAAGGAAACCAAGGTGGTGCATCCAAATCCTATTTAAAGGAGTGTTTGGGTCCAAAATAAGAGAAGGAGAGTAATAATGAAGTGTTGTTAAGATGCTAGTAGGGTTAGAGAGGGTATTGAGTAGTAACGAGGCACTACAAAAATGCTTGTAAGAAGGGTTTTAAGCATATTAGGCATGGATTTGGGTATGAACAAGGGTTGTAATGGGTATAATAGATAATAACTCTCTCTCCAGAGTATATTTTTGGGGTTTAAGATAATATTACTTGATGTATTCGGTCTTTATGAATCGTATGATGTAATGAGGCCACTGTCAGTCATTATAAATCAATATATGTGTGTGATTCTAGTTATTCATATTCTTGAGTGTAAACCCTTGTGTTCTTGATATTATTCTGAGTCAAATCTAGTTTCATTATGCTTATTTACAAAATTCATTCCCATTTATGATGCATATGTACACAGATATGTTATCTGTATCTTCTGTTTTTGATTGAATATTTATATTTTCATTCTTGCAACTCATTCTCAATCAATGGTAGATCATTCTCACGAAGCTCACATAAAGGAGGGTCTTGACACCCGTGTGTGCTTCGAGTGAGTGCCCAGTGCACACTGGGTGATAGGCTAACATGCTTGGGGTAAAAAGAGGTACATGAAGAAATGACTACATTTTGATTCTATTACCGGGACCTCTTTTTGAAGTTGTGAAAATGAGGTATGATGACAGAGCGCTTAACCTTCAAAAACATCGAAGCATGGCTTAAAATCAAAGAGGATGATTTTTCTCAGATATTTAACATTGGACCTAAGTTTGATTCACGTAAATGGGTAGAGGACCACCTGTATCATGAGTTGTATGAAACATTCTTTTGTTATTTCCCAGTGGAGTTGTATGAATGGCTTTTAACATATGCATCTAGGTCAATTTGGTACTATAGACCTCGTGTATGGACCCAAGATGAGTATCAGAGGCTGCATGATGCCAATATGACCTGGACCCATGTTGTTGATCACTAGTGGAGTAGAGTGCGACTAGTTATACCTTGGAATACGTTATTTCTATGTATTCTTTCCCGAGAGATTGTTGAGTTTGAGTTCTTGAGGGAGCCTAGAGGATCATTCTTGCATGTTATTCCACTGGCTATCAAGATCTTGGTCATTACTTTGAGTTTGGAATCCTTTCCCATGGCTGGCTAAACTCCTGCTAGGCATGAGGTAGGGAAGCTAGTGTGATGAAAGATGGCAGATCCTATAGAGGATACGGAGAGAGAAGAGAGGCAACTCAAGTATGATGAAGTGTGAGAGAGGGAGTTGAGGAGATAGTGGTAGGTTGCAGGAGTGATGGAAATATAGAGACATACATTTAAGGATTTGAGGTCTGCGCGGGGGCATGTGGGACTGATCATCTGTGCTACCCCATCTTAGAAAGCGTGAGAGAGTTACCCCTCGGGCCCTGGTGAGATTTTATTGCGTGAAGATAGAAGATCCTTAGGATCACCTCTTCGACCACCCTGGTGACCAAACCCTAATGCTTAGCCTTCCAATTTCTAAGGAAAACTTTACTTATTTAGTTGTTAGTGGTGTTGATATTGGCAATCGAGTGATACCTATGAGGTATAATTTTTCATTTGGTACATCTATTATTGTATAGTCATTTCCCGTATTCGGAGGTATCCTATCCGGTACCAAAATTTGCACAAGGTGTGGGTTCAAAAATTTTGGGTACCATGTCAAGTGGCATGGGAAACACATCTCGGGACTAGGTCAACTTCACAAACTGTCAGTGTGCAGTTTAGCACAGTGGTGGGTTTGCAAGGAGAAGCTGAATTAGGCTCCTTACCCTGCAATAGGAGGAGCATCTGATGGATCTGGAGGAGTTGGAACTAGTCGATCTAGTTCTGCTGGAGGTGGTGGAAATATTATAGGAGGCCAAGGTTCTGGATCTGGTGGGCAAGGGCCTCAACAACCTTAGCAGGTATTTTTTAGATGTCTTTACATTTTCCTAATTATAAGGGTGTGGAAGATGCTACAGAGAATGTGCAAAAATGTGAGTTGTTATGGCACAAAAAGAGTGTCATTTCACTAGAAAGGAAGGTAGTCGGTTTAACTAGGTTGTAATGGTGCGTGCATAGCTAGTGCAGGAAGTATGATCCACACTAGATGGTGGTGGATTACATCATGCTGCGTGATGTATTTTTGGTAGAGTTCCACATCCCTTAGTTTGAATAGAATAACATTAGCATGTTGAAGAAAATCCAAGAAGGGATGGAAGAAAGTGTGCGATAGTATGACACACACTTTAATACTCTTCTGTCAAAGTTGTCTTACAATATTAACCCATCTCAGCATGCTCAGTGTTTTGTCGGAGGTCTGATCACACCATTCAGGATGGCACTTTCACATAATACCTTCACAGATCTACACGAGGCCCTAGAGTATGCCTTTTGCATTGAGGTCGTGGGAAGCATTGATACCTGGGCGTTAGTCCATTCCTTGAAGCCTACATTGTTTTCATGAAAAATCATTTGGAGAAACTATCTGTGAACTCATCTCATGAGACTCGCAGTGGGATATGGTACATGGACTACGAAGTAGAGGGACATATAAAGGATAGTTTCCAATGAATATCAGTGCACACCATGTTAGTGGAATATGAGATTTTCCATGGAGATCATGATGCAAGTAGATGCCCATTTCTACATTGCACGATCTATAAGAATATGTCCTAATATTGCAAAATTTCACCTATACTACTCATAACACCAAGTATTGTAGATTTATTAACCAGATAGATGATCTCATTGATATTGGTGTGCTAAACTAGTGTTGCTAGTAGTTCCAAGGATGTTGGTCGTCATTATGAAGGGCACGCGGATGGAGGAGGTCGTGGAAGAGGATTTCGAGGTGGATTTTAAGGTCATGGCAACCACAGATGGGGGAGAACTGAATTTCCCCATGGAACCTATTATAATTGTGGTTCTCCAGAACATTACAAGTGGGAGTGTCCTAATTTGTTACAGTGCTCTTGGTGTGGGAAAAATAACAAGTTTGAGGAATGCCCGAATATTTATAACACATGAGCTAGAAGAAGCGTAAAGATAAAGGCCTTTGGGATGGTGAGCATAAAGCGTGTTGATCAACAATGGATGTCATTGGTGGTGCATGAATCTGAATTAGAGCATGTACTGGTGATGATGTAAGATGAGGCTGTGTGCACCAGGGAGATACCAAAGCAGAGACCATTGGTTACAAAAGAATAATTGGTGCATGGGAAGTATCCAGATCCTATGCATCATAAGGAAGTTTATCAGAAACCATGGATGTTATTCAAATCCTACAAGGAGAGATTCAGTGCCTAAAGGATCAGTCCCAGTAGTTAGAGTAAAAGAAAAGTGCTGACATCCCTCATGCAGATATAGATGAAGTCAAGGAGGTATGCAAGATGCTAAGACAAGAGAATATCATCCCTCTGTTATGAGAGTGGCTGAGAGGAAAAGTACCAAGCACCGAAGGAGAGCATGAGAGGTAGGTTTTACATGTTAATCTGCCTCCTCATAGTCTTGACTATGATAAGGAGATTACCTTGAATGCAATTATTAATGGATGGCTCCTAAGTAATATTATGATTGACATAGGCATGGAAGTTAATGTTCTCACCTTGGACACATGGAATCAAATGGGAAGACCTCCATTACATCCATCTTCAAATGTGTTTTATATGGCTAACAAGATAAAGGTGATGCCCATTTGTGTTTTAAAGGATGTTGCTATAACTATCCAAGGGGAAAAATTCACTGGAGACTTCAAAGTCTTGGAGCTTGCGTAAAGGCAAACAACTTTCTAGTGTTACTTGGGCACCCCTAGTACTATAAGAACAATGTTGACTTACGTTTCAATAAGGGGTATATAAGTTTTTAAAACAAGGAGGAACGTGTTATCATTCCTTTGATGGTTGGAAAGGTTGTGCCCTATACTAAGCCCTTGGGAGAAGGAGTCCTAGAAAAATCTATGTGCTCACTATCGAGACCATGAGGTTGTACAACCAACAAAAGGAGCCATTATTCAGTGGGAAGATGCTCAATCTATAAGTGATACAACTAGTGTGGCAAGTGAAAAATAGGCACACGGGACATATGAGTTAGTTATAAGGAATTTAAGAGAATCTATCATGAGAGTAACAAAGTTTTGGTTAGTTAAGCACCTGGGAGGAAAATAGTTGAGGAGTTACACTGAGGGAGACAACCCTGATGTTTTCCTATGAGAAAGGGAGACCTAGTGGAGATGTGAGATCAAAAGGAGAAGTATGTTTAGCTATAATTTGCTCGAAATTGCAACACATTGGTGGGCGACCCATCGAGATAAAATTATAGAGTGGCGTGAGGTGAGAATCACATTCTTTGTTAGGTTTCTCCAAAGCAATGCACCTACTACTATACAAGACTATCATGGGAAGGAACCCACCTTGTTTCACATCCAGGCATGTGAGAAGGCTGGATGGAAGGTGTGGAAGCCTTTCCTCCATCTTTATGGGTGTATAAGCTTGACTCCACCATACAAGGTTGTGCACACGTGTGGTACACTCATTCAGAGTTGCGCCGTCAGACAGGAAACTTGTAGGAGTTGATAGTTGATCTCAATTAAGCTTTCAAGTATCGGAGTACTAAGTCATCAGTGGATAAGGTGTTGCAGGTTGTTAAGTGCCTAAATATGGGAGATAGTGCCATGGTGGAGGATAGAATATTGGATTTTTGGGAGAACCTAACTTGGAAACGTGCTTCGATGAGGAAGAATTAGAGGAAGTATAGCTTGAGCATGCTTGCATGGAAAAAGAGAAAGGAAAGTTGGTCTACGTGATAGATGGTGAAGAGGTGGAAAACTTGGATGTTAACCATACTATTGGTATGCACGAGGTTATGGATAGTGCTGATGAGCAAGCACACACCTACCATGAACCCTTGAAAACCAAGAAGGTTAACATTGGTTCAAAGGCAGAACCTAAAGAAGCTACAATTGTAGATTACTGGATAGAAATGGAGGTTTCAAAGATTATTGATATGTTGTGTGAACTCCAAGATTTATTCCCACGTAACTACCATGAGCTTAAAGGAGTTCACCACTCCTTGGGAGAAATGAAGATCAAGCTAAAGGAATTTGCACGTCAAATTCAAAAGAGACCTTATCAAATGAATCTAAATTTGTAAGTCAAAGTCAAGGAGATTGATAATGTGATCGCATCCGGCATCATTGAGATTGTTGAGGAATAAGAGTGGATAAGTTCGATCGTCATCATCATTAAGAAGGATGGGAGGATAAGGATTTGTGTTGATTACAGTGATTTGAATGCAATATATGTCATTTATCCTTTCCTAACCCCCTTCACTGAGGAGATCTTGGAAGGAGTGGCCGGGCGCAAGATCTATTCTTTCACAGATGGGTTCTCATGATATCATCAAATTAGAATATTAAAGTAGGACCAAGAAAAGACAATTTTTGCCCTTTGAATGGGGATTTTTTTCCTATAGGGTCATGCCTTTAGGGTGAAGAATACGTCTGTTGTGTTTTCATGCATTGTGGTTCAGGAATTTCAGAACTTCATCCATAAGTTTCTTCAAGTCTACCTAGATGACTGGATATTATATGGATTGGTGAGGGACCATTGTGATAATCAAACCGATATATTTGAGAGATGTTGGCAGTTGATTATATCTCTCAACATTAATAAATGTGTTTTCGCTACTCCATTTGGAACCCTGTTGGGACATATCATATGTAAAGAAGGCTTGTTAGTGGATCCTGCCAAAGTTGTTATTATTGTGGGTTTAGGGAGCCTACCAACTAGAGTGTGGTGTGTGGATTCCTTAGGCATATGGGGTATTACCAGAAATTTATCAAGGGGTATGCCAAGATCATTGCATCATTCAAGGAGTTATGAAGAACAAAAGTAAATTTTGTTAGGGAGAGTCATAGCGAGATGGTGTTTGACACATTGAAGAATAGGCTTATCATTGCACCCATATTACACTTGCCCTCTTGTGATAAGCCATTCCATGTTCATGTTGATGCTTCAAGGATTACGATTGGAGTGGCATTAGTACAACCTAGAGAGGGAATTGTTGACCATCCCTTGTTCTTTTCTAGTAGGAAGCTAACCCCAGCAGAATAGAATTATACTACCATGGAGCACAAGGCATTGTCGATGATTTACACGCTGCACAAATTCAGGCAATATTTGCTAGTAACACCCTTTATATTTTACATGGACCATATGGCATTAAATTACTTGGTGAAAAAGCTCATCTTACAAGGGCGCATATGTAGGTGGGTCCTATTGTTTCAGGAGTTTGAGTTTACGATTGTTGTAAAACCGGGTAAGAGTAATTTGGGGCCTAACCATTTATCAAGGATTGACTTAGGAGAGGACACACAAAGCATTGAGAATACAATGTCAGATGCACAACTATTCATATTGTGGTGCACACCCTCGACTTGGAGTATATTTGTGTGCTTATCAAAACGAGTGTTGCACTGCAGAGGAGGGAATGAAGAATTTAGAAAGGAAAAAGTTAGACATACGTGTTACACCCTACATGTTAATTAGTGGAGACTTATACAACCTATGTCACGATGAGGTTTTGCGCTAGTGCGTGCTTAAGTATGAACGCATTGCAATCATGAAAGAGGTTCATTGGAATTGTAGGAGGAGACTATGTGGGGAATGCGACTACGCGTAAGATCCTCTTAGTTGGCCTTTGGTGGGAGATGATTTACAAGGATTGTATTGAATATTACAAGGCTTGTGATCATTTCCAGTGCCTTGGTAAGCCAGGAAAAAGGGATGAAATTCCATTAAGACCAATAGCTAGTGTTGAACCTGTTCAAGAAATTGGTAATTGACTTTGTAGGCCCTATTTTACTTATCATGTGAAGGACTGGTTCATGTTGTATCATTACTTGCATTGATTATCTAACACGGTGGGAGAGCGGAAAGCTACTGAGGATTACACGGTGGCCATAGCAATAAGATTCCTATGGGAAAATATAATTAGTAGGTATGGGTGCCTTTGAGTTTGACTAGTGACTGGGGTACTCATTTTTTGAATGAGACAGTCAGGATTTTGTTGGCAGAGTTCATGGTGGCTCATCACAAGACTACTCCTTATCACCCTTAGGCTAATGGGACTGCTAAGGCATTTAACAATATATTGAGTCATACACTTACCAAGATTTGTGATGTTGGGAGGAAGGATTGGGATGAAAAATTATCATTCGTGTTATGGGCGTATAGAACAACTTACAAGAGATTAAACAAATCCACACCATTCCAATTGGTGTTTGGCATGAAGTTGTTTTGTCGGTAGATTTTATGCTACCCTCTTTGTGTATGTGTGTGTAAGAGGATTGGCTGATGAAAAATCATTGCAAGAGTGCATTGACAAGCTAATGATGTTAGACGAAAGGTGATCACTTACTAAGTGGAGTCAGAAGACTGAGAAGGCAAGACAAAAGGCCTGACATGATCATCACATAAAGAATAAACAATTTGAGGTTGGGAAGATGGTTTTACTTTATGATTCTAAGTTTCTATGCCATCCTAGGAAGCTCAAGGTCCATTGGTTGGGACCATATTATATTACCCATATACTTGATTTAGGTGCTTTCACTATAGGCGTTAGAAGGAACGTGACTTCCGGGTATATAAATGGAAGTAGGTTGAAGCCCTACTATAAATAAGGCTTATAGGTGTTTGTAAATAAGGCAATATTTCCAATTAGCTTAGGATTTTCCTTAATACATTTTCCTTTCTTGTGTTTCCCTTTCTCGTTGCTTGTATTTCTATTTGGTTTGTTGTTTGCATGCTTACGCATTGGTAGCCTATTAATTCTAAATAGTTTTATGCGCAGAGGACCATGCATATTTTTAGTGTGGGGTGGAACATGAAGGAAACGAGTAGGACGTGGTAAGAGTTGGAGAAAGTGTGTGGAGTAATGCTAAAGAATTTTCCCATGTTGTAAAGTCAAAATTACATGGGTTCAAAAAAAAATTGCATGTAGTAGAGGTGATCATTAGAGAAGATTGGTTTCAAAAGGATTTGAGAAACCACGTACAAGGTTAGGAAGCACAGGAGCAACAAGAAGTAGGTGAAGGACTTAGTAAAGGATGCAGAGGTTTACATACTTTAGCACGTGGAGTGTGCATGAGCTAGTCTGTATTGTCAAATAAGTATTGAGCACCGAAGGTTGTGGAAAAAATTTTACGTGAGTTTGAGCGTAGAGTGAAAGCACCGAGCAAAACGCATGGAGCAATGTCATTGGAAAAATATAACTTTAATGTGTTTGTACATTGGTAGGTGACATCGGGTTTGTGTGGAAAAATAAAAAAGGTTATAAATAGAAGGATGATGAGCTATTGTTTTTCACCTTGTGTTTTGTTATCGAATAAGTTCTTGCATTTTAAGGCGATTCTTGCAAAGAAGTGTGAAGAGGAGTGTGTGAAGTTGAAGAAATCAAAGGACTTGTGAACCAGTGTGGAAGCAAAGTGCATAGGCATATGCGGAGGAGTTTGTTTGTGGGTTCCCGTGGGTGGATACGCTATCTTGTGGAAAGGAAGTGCTCTAGGTTAGGGTTTACAAGCTAGGGCACATGTTTTCGTGAAAATTTCACAAAAGTAGAGCCGATGGATTGAGCGGTAATAAAAATTGACGCAAGGGAGAAACAACATAGGACCGAGGAAGATAAAAATGTCACCAAGGAAAGGAGAGACCACTTCACCGAAGAAGGGAAAGGGCAAGGGAAAAGGAAAACTGACCATTTCCACCATTTTCAATGAAGAATGGTATGCAGAGATGTAGTACCTAGATGGTGTGTTGTTAGGGAAAGAGTGGGTATCGCATATAAGGAATATGGTCATGAGTGATTACAATCATCGCATGAGCACCATAGAAAAGGAGATGACCCTGGATTTGGTTTGCCCAACGGAGAAGAGGACACCAAATGGGAAACCCATCTATGATGATGAAGTAAAAGTGAAGTTAGAAAAGGTTGGGCTTCTGTAACTTTATGAGTTGCCCTATTTTGGAAAACATGTGACTATACTAGTGGTTAATGTCATGCATGCATGAGGACTACTTCTATTTCACAGGAAGGCGAGATGCGCATAACCCCATAGTTGATTTCTATGTTCATTGGCAGCATGATCCATGAAGGGGAGTTATTGGATGATGATTTAAACAAGGAGGCCATTAAGAATATTGTTGAGGTGTATGACTATAAGAAGGGTTCATGGTAATTTGACATCACTGCAATCATCAACCCTATTATGAGGATGACCACGCACTTGGTGACAAAGCTGAATGGGTAGGAGAGATGGACATAGATAAACAAAGGTTGGTTGAATGTCTACTGCAAGATATTTCGAGGGATCCATTTATAACCTCTCGGCTTTTCATGCGGAGGATATTATTGACACGCACACGATGGGGAGAATATCATGTTCAGTAATTTCCTCCTTACCATTGTATTTTTAGATATTGGAGTGCCCGATGGGCCAGATAAGTTTTTTTGGGAGTACCCGGATGAGAACCCCTCTCCCACAAAGAGGTTTGAAGCTTATACTTGTGACACCATGATGGCCACTCACAAGGTGCACTTGGAGAAATGGTATAAATGGATGCGTGATGCATTCAAAGATGAATGGAGGATACCAGAATAGCTACCTACACTGGTGGATGGAGAAGCTAAATTATCTATATACCAACATTTATGTATCAAAAGGTTTACCTTGACAGATGGCACCAAGGGTCCTTGGTGTAAATTACCCTTCTCCTTCACAGCGTAGTATTTTCAAGGTGCGGTAAACATGTTTAAAGAGGTGAAGAAACTGAGATTTGATCTAAGTGTTGTAGATCAAGATCACCGTGAAATGCACCAAACCTTGGTGTATCCCAAGAAGTGTGCATATGTAGAGAAGTACGTATCTCATGATGTACGCTTGATGAAACCGGTGACATTTCCTGTTACGGGTAGAATGATGGCAAGGGTGTATGTGTGGCTAAGGCCCAAGTTTGAGAAGGGTGCTTATGTTGAGGATGACATCTCTATCCCTAGAAGACCCCACCGGGAGAAAGAAGAAAGTAGTAATTAAGAAGAGAGAATGAGAAGGGACTCTGTAGAAAGGTGACGATTGCACATATAGTGTAAACCGTAGGGGCGCAGGAGTCAGGTGTGGGTACAAGCACCTATGTTTGATAGAAGAAGTCTCCCATCAGGAAGGAGTCACCAGAGAAAGAAGAGTCTCCTAGGAGAGAAGATTCACCCAAGAAGGAGGAGTCCCCTGTGTTGGAGTCACCAGTGAATAAAAAGTAAAGGGTGGTGCAAGGTTCGGACTCGGAGGATACGGAGACCATGAAAAGAGATGGCGAAGAAGAAAATGGAGAGTGTGAGGAAGCCCAAAATCCTCTCATATATGATGTACATGAGCCTAATGGAGGGGATAAAGAGAGGAATGAGTATGAATAGGGTGGACATGATAAAGGAGGAAGTGAAGAGGTAAACATACATGATCAGAAAAACTCGACCAAGGAGTAGATAGAAGAAACTGTAGAGAAGGAGGTGGCAAGAATTATACAATAGTTAGTGGAGCATGAGGTAGAACGAAGTGAAAATGAAGTGCTAAAGGAAAAAAAAGGTATTTCGAGTGTCAAAAAAGTAGTATGGGAGCATGGGTGGAGGCCCCATCCTAACAGTAAGCTTCCCAACAGCATCACGCATGGGTGGAAAAGGTGTAGTAGCAGTGTAGGAACACACCCTAACTTATATCAATGATCTAAGCAAGGTACTATGTGCACGCTTCCAAAGTAAAAATCCCACATACTAACTCCTCACTTGGTCATATTTTGATGAAGAGAGTGTGTACCTGCGCACAAGAAAAATGTTGTCCTAGGATTTTGAGTCCCACATCGATGAGCCCGAATTTGATGTAGATAATAGCGTGTTGATGAAGGTACCGGTTGCAAAAGGAATAAACCCTCTAGTGAATGCCCAATAGCTATCAAATGAGAAATTTTGCAACACGCTTAACAAAGTATCAGTGGAGATAGAAGCAAGGCTCTTCGGCGAAATGATAAAATAAGAGCGTTGGAGGAGGAACTTGAGAAGAAGAATGAGGATATCATTGAGAGGGATAGGGAGAGAAAGCATAATGAGGTGATCAATGCACAGTTAAGGCATAAGTGAAGGATGAAAAAGCAAAGGTACATGAAGTCCATTTGAATATAGACACCATTTCGGATGTCATTATCTTGAAGCACCCAGACATGGCCCCTCCTAGCGAGAAGTACGAGTTGACCATGCAATCCTTGGAAGACTTAGCACACATACTCACTATGGAAAGGTAATCACTTGCATTAGGATCAACGGAAAAAGTAATGGCATGCCAGAATAAGGAAAAGAAGTTGAATATTGGGGAGATACTAACTCGGTACTCGAGATCCTTACCTTAGTGAAGACCATGGCGCAAATGGTAGAAGTTGTATATGACAACTATGGAAACATGGACAGATTAGTAAGCATATTAGTTGCCAGCCATGAAGTGGATCTGAAATAATTTCAAGAGAAAAATAAGGGCAATAGGGTGGAGCGGGACAGGATCTTGGCCGAGGTAGAGAAGAAATCAAAGGCAATCGAAACCTTAAGAGTTTTGATTAAAAATAAAATGAAAGAGTTGTACCCCCAAGTCACTCGCAGGATGGTTGGGAGACCTTAGCAAGCAGATGGAAAGCATTGAAGATACGTTGAAGGCTAAGGGGGATGAGATGAGTTTTGATGAGGTTAGCATAATGGTGGGTAACTTACTTCAATAGGCACAGAATGAGGTGGATTCTTGGGTTAATATTGAAGCCCTCGTGAAGAAATATTTCCCACTTTCTATGCAATGAGAAAAAGCAGGATTCTTCCATTCTTTATTCAATCAAATATTATTTAATTTCCTCTCTTCTTTATTCTTTAGTGGAAGGGCAGAGTGTTTTCGAGAACTGACAACATGCGTAGAATGGGATAATGTTTGTCCCTAAATTAACTAATTCCCAAGAAAGAATTCAATGTGCGCAAGAGTCAATAAAGAAGGAAGGCTCTCTGGAAAAAGTGCGCAAGGGAAAGGCACATGGGAGAAGAGGTTTGCGTGCATGGAAGCAAGGAGGTTTGGGGACTTATCCATATTTGAAGAATTTTTTTGTAGGAGAAATAGGTGAAAATACCGAGTAGGTGTGACAAATGGATAAGGTTCCAGCCTAGAGCCTTGGAGGTCAAGAAAATAATATTCCACGTAAGGAATATTCCTAGGATGATCATTACAGGTAGTGGAGGCATTTGCAAGCTAAAGCATAGGCATTCAACCATGGAGGACCACACTTCCACTTGGCATGTGATCTGTTCATGAAGGAAACCAAGGCGATGCATCCAAATCCTATTTAAAGGAGTTCTTGGGTCTAAAATAAAAGAGGAGAGTAATAACGAAGTGTTGTTAAGATGCTAGTAGGGTTAGAGAGGGTATTAAGTAGTAACAAGGCGCTGCAGAAATGCTTGTAAGAAGGGTTTTAAGCATATTAGGCATGGATTTGGGTATGAACAAGGGTTGTAATGGGTATAATAGATAAGAACTCTCTCTACAGAGTATTTTTGTAGGATTTAAGATAATATTCCTTGATGTATTTGGCTGTATGACTCGTATAATGTAATGAGGCCACTATAAATGTTTATAAATCAATATATGCATGTGATTCTGGTTATTCATGTTCTTAAGTGTAAACCCTTGTGTTCTTCATATTATTCTGAGTTAGATCTAGTTTCATTATGTTTATTTACAATGTTCATTCCCATTTATGATGCATATGTGCATGGATATATTATCTGTATCTTCTTTTTTGAGTGAGTGTATATATTTCCATTCTTACAACTCATTCTCCATCAATGGTAGATCATTCTCATGAAGCTCACATAAAGGAGGGGCTCATCACCCACGTGCACCTTAGGTGAGTGCCCAATGCACACTAGGTGATACGTTGACGTGCTTAGGATAAAAAGGAGGCACATGAAGAAATGACTAAATTTTCAGACTTATTTTTGCTATGTGGTGAGTTTTTAAAGTTATAGGATGTTTTCATGATTCTTCATGATAAGTTTGTGTCATTATGAATAGGTAATTACAAGATATGCAAGTTTTGGCAAAATCAGGTACATTATCTTTGTGTTTTTAGAGAAAAAGTGGACCTTTTAATGTTCGAGTGTGATGATTTACATGAGGACTGAGATATTTTTCATATCATATTAAGTCAGTTGAATGTTTCATAAAAAAAATTGAGGTGGTTTGATCATCACGTTTTTATGAACTATCGTTACGAAGGTAAAGTGGTTTGAAATCCTAACTAAACACTAGCTATGACTGACATGGAGAATATTGAGTGTATCAAAAACAATTGATTGATTTTTCAAAGTGATGATTTGATGTTGTAGATTAATCTTCCATATTTCCAAAAAGGTGTATTAGTGCATGTGACAGTATGTGGGACCCACTTGAAAATGCTTTTTTTTGGAGAAGTTTCCCAAATAAGGTGAAGAATAAATTAACATTGTTTCTATCCATAAGTTGTTATATATTTTTATGAATGTTTCATATCGTGATGGTTTTTATCAAAAACAAATTTTGCCCTATTTATGAAGACTAGTTTTTAGGGAAGTTTGGAGCAGCTTGTGGTAAAATTGTCATTGTATGAGATACATGAGGATTTAGGATTCCAATAAAGTGTTATTGTGATATTTGTTAAGAGATATTCCAAATTTTATATAAAAATCTAGATTTTGATAATTGATGAAGAAGTTATGACCTGGTCCCATGAGGGTCAAATCTAGAGAGTGATTATTCTAGCAAGGTGTTATGTGGATACATGAGGTAAGGTGATGTTTCTGAGTTCTTCATGGTGGTTAAATATTTTTGAGTTGTTATACATCATTTATAATTATTTTCCATGCTTTATATAAGTGTGTAAGTTTTTTTGTGTGATGGAGCATGTTAAGCTCAAGGTAAGTTCTTGAGTCCTTGAAGGCTTAAGAAGCAGTTTGCAGTAATGAGCTTAGTTGAAGGCCTTGCACTTAGAGTTGGAAGGAGGTACAATATGTTATGGAAATAGGATTTTTAGGGATTTATATTTATTAATTATTTGTGTCTTTGTGAGTTTATTTGATGGATTATCCAACGTGATTTGAGAAGAATAAGGTTTTTATTTTTTAGGACAAGTTTGCTCAAGATGAAAGATTGAGTTGGTTAAGGCATGAAATCACATTTTTGATTCTTTTTATCACCTAGAAAGTGAGGAGGGATGAAAATTTTCCTATTGAAAAACATTTTGGGTCTTGGAAGTGAAAAAAAGGGTGCAAACTAGTTGATTTTACAAAATTGGTTTCTTATAAGCTTAGTTTGGTAAAGAGGAAAGTTATTGTGGTTTGAACCTATGGATTTTTCATGAGTTTTAACTTTCATGGATGTGTTATAAAGTTCTTGATGATTCCATATAGTGGTTACATGACAAATTTTAGGTGTTCTTGGGTGTTATTTAAGTCAAAAGGTGAAGACATAGTGATAGAAACACTGTTTAATGAAGGATATGAGCCTTTTGGCATATGTTATGATTTATTTTATTCCTCAAAGAAAATATGTGACCATAGATGATAATTATATGTCATATTACACATTTATGATGAATTTTAGAGATTGAATAATCATGGTTTTTGCATTTTTGGTTTTATCTCATCCTAGTTATGGGGATTTGAGCTTGTTTGGTGCAAGATGAGTGGTTTTGAGTATGACCAACCTATATGGGTCCAATTTATGAACTTGAAAGAATTTTTTTATATTTTTGAGTTTAATTTTTTTAAGGAGGTAAATCAGCCTTGGTTGAGCTTGAATCAATAGAAGCATATAAAAACAATGTTTTGTGTTCATTTGTGAACTAGTCTTACATGGGTGAAAAGTGTGACACAAGAGAGAATATATGAGGCATGTTTGCATGATTTAAGAGTTGAAAAAATGTGTTACAGGTTGAATAATTTTTTTGATTTATAGAAAAACTAAAATTCAATCATACACTCCTTTAATCGATTAGATGCAAACAAGAAACTTGCAAGATTTAAAAACTTTTCCTACTCAAAGCATAGAAGGATCAACCAACAAGTCTAAAGTGGCTTAAAACTTGCAACATTGAAAATTATCACTTTGAAGGTATTCATTAGAATAGATACCCTATTTTAATATGGATTCACATGTACCCCACAACACCATTTCATCAAAGTAAATATCTTACTCTTCATTCATACCCAACTATACTCACCTTGTTCAATCTTCGCCAAGTTCCTTAGCTAACTTCCTTTGATCATCATCAACTTATATGTTATTTTTGTCCACCAAGGATTCCAATACCTTTCAACCTGATTTAAACCTATAAGTATCTTGCATCAATCAAATAAATTCATTTAAATCCATCAAAATACGCACATTTATCCCCTTTGTCAAAATTGGCATGTATTCCCTTAAGAAAATCTATTATTGCAACATTCATGCATATACATTCTAGAGATAATAATAAAATATTAAAATCTTCATTAGTTATATTACATCATACCTGGGGTTTCTTGTAAAATCTTAGAACCCAACTCTTTGCAAGTCTCTCTCTAGCTCAACTTTTCTCTCTAGGCTCACAAACCCTCTAGTAGGTTTGGGACAGGTCTTGCAACTAGCATAAATTTTGATGAAAATAAATTCAATACTCAATATCAATATTTTTATCACCCATTATGGATTTCTTGAAGCATGTGAAGTTTCAAGTTTTAACTCAAAGGGAAAATGTGACTTCCTTTGTAAATATGCCCTTCCAAATAGTCATTTGAATGTGCTTAATGACTCTACACTAAACTTGAAAAAATGTCTCAACACTTAGACAAAAAACTATAAAAAATTATTCATAATATCTTTTCAGGTGTTTTTAGGATGATGTCCTCAAATTTTAGAATGAAACTCCAATTTTGAAGGTTCTAGGGCTTATCTCTTTAAAACCCTAGCTAGGAATGACTCTCCTAGCCTAAGAAGCAATATTTTTACATAAATTCCTTCAAATGTTGTTTCATATCACTAAATATTTTTATCATATCTATTCAAACTCCATACACAATATTTTTTTAACAAAGTGATCCTTTAAAGACAAGTTAATACTCCCTTTATTTAATTTTTTTTGTCTGCCTCGGGTTGTAAGAACTCACAATCACAGTTTGAAAAATTCTTGTATATTTAAACCAGAGAAATGTAACCATGTACCTAATTTGACATATTCCTTACCAATATTTCATGCAACATGTTATTATCAACCTTAACCTTAATGTCTTGAAATATTTTCACAATCTTATGAGTTACATACATAGTTATAAATTATCCATAGTACAATAGAGTAAAAGTTCAATGATCATAAACATATACAATCTATCCTCATATCATGCAAGACCTATCACATTCTTACACCCATTATTTCCACATAGATTCACCAATAAGCTCATTTTGAGTTCCATGCAATAGTTAATAACAACCATACAAACCTTAATCTGTCATATACTTCATTAAGACAATAAGACTTCATTTTATTACTGCAAGTAGTATCAACTTAACATTTGATTTCTAACCTTAAATAAACATATTCACGCATTGGTTTCCTTTTCTATAGACCACACATGCTACATAATGAGGTTTTCACAATAAAAATCAATGCATTATAAGAAAATACCATCTCTTTTTCTCTAGATAGAGTTTCTTTATTTGCTTCATAATGTCTTACAACTTGATACACTATTTTCCTCTCTTCTCTTCATCCTCCACATGAGGAATTTTGACCATATCACTCCTTCCTCTCGTATATTTGAACTCACACATACATGTAACTCCTCACGGCACTTCTTACCTAAGCTACAAGTCTCATAATCACTCATAATTCAAATTTTTGACTATTCAATGCCCTATATGCCTCTTTCACATATTATGACCATTTTCACAACTTTTGACGTGTCCCTAACTCTAATGACCCATGGCACCTCATCTATACAGTCCACTTACCATTACAATCACCTTGTTCCTTCATGACAACCTTTAAAATTTTAAAATATGTTTTTCAAGGAAAGTATAATAACAACGTAATTTCAAAATTTAACATTCCCCAACACCTTGACATGACTCATATTTCTCCTTAAGACCTTATAATAACCTAGGATCATGAAAAAGGGAAAATCACCATCTGCATGCTCTTCATTTCTTGATGCTCACATATCAGTTTTACAACATGTGTATAAGGTTTTAGAGGTAAGACAAGGTGTGAAAGAAGAAGAAAGAGTGAGCTAGATGAATGAGGGTTTGAAGGTGTGTGTATGAGCTGAATTAGAGATCTCCATCAGTTGTGGCAACAAAAAAATTTAGATATCATCATCATTAGGTGGTTGAGTTGGTGCTTAGTCATCTTAGGGGGTTGTAGCCTCCTTGTGGAGTGGGTTCTTCACTAAATTAGGGGTTGGTGCTCCTTGTAAGGTTTATTCTCTACTAAATTAGGGGTTGGTGGTATTTTTGGGTTTGCTTCCTCACTAAATTCAAAACATGATGATATAATGGTTGTGTTTCAGGTGCGTTTTCTTCCCCTTAAGGGTTTCTCACTTATATTTGGTGTTCTTATGTACTCTCTTGTTATTGATCTTATGAAAGGTTGTATATATGCTAAAGTAAATGAAAATATGGTTATGGATTTTGAATAAATTAATCAAATTATGAATGTATGAGATGTGAAATTAATTTAAAGTTTTATAGGAATGATTCACTCCCACCTTTCAGTCCACTTTTATTCCAACAATTGGTATCGAGAGAAAGTCCTTGTGAAGTAAGTCTAAGAGCTTGAAGGATATCATTGAAGCACAAATGGGTAAGTAAGATGCTATTTAGAGGAGAAAGTATGAGATTGCTAAGTCTTTAGTATTTGGATTGTAATATAAAATGAGTAACAAGGACAAATATCATGGTCTAGTCATCAAGGGTTTTGAGTCACAAGTCTAAAGTGTTTCTAAATCCCTAAAGGAGAAAGAATACACCTCTTCTAGGTATGAAGAAAGATATAAATATTTAGAATATTATTTTGAGAGTGCATATAGTAGGTTGAGGATGTATGAGAGGCTTGAGAAGAGCTCTAAAGCCCTTGATGGAATTTTATAAGGCCAAAGCATGGCTAGTGACAAAACATACTTAGGTTTTGTAGGAGAACATGTGAAGAATGATGGTGAAGCTAGTCCAAGTTTTAAAAATGATAAGAAGGTTACCAAGAAGGTTGATTTGAGAATTTATAACCCTAATATACAACCTAATTCTATGAGGTATGGTACTCTCTTCAATGGATACTATTATGTTTTTCATGATTTTGGTCATATAGCTAGAGATTACAAAAGGTGGGCCCGGGAATGGTGAAGCTTTCTTCAAATATGAATGTTTTTTTATGTTGTGAGCATGTTCATATGGCCAAGGATTATAGCTATAATCTTAGTGTATATGAGCCAAGAGGAAGGAGATGTGTTGTTTGTTTCAACTCTCAAAAACCAGGTCATATAGAAAGACTGTGTAAAATCAAGAGGATGGCCATCAAAAGGTCTGATCCTAAAGGTATATTCATGATAATCAAAGGACCTAATCATTAAGGTAAGGTTAAGAAGGGTGATACAAAATCAGAGGTGCTCATTAATAATATTAATCATATGGAAGTTTCCGGAGAATATTCTAGCTCAATCAAGATGGCAAACAAGTTCCTCAAGTCCAAGTCAAGTAAAGGAAACATGTTTTATTTGGTTGAATAAGTAATATCAGAAGAACGTCATAGGCATCTATCAGCTATCCAATCACTAGTGCATACCAAGTTGAAGAAATTAAGCATTTAATACACTTTGAGGGTCATAAGGTATGTAATGTGATCTCTTTATCTATTTTGAGTACTTATATTTGGTAGGTGTCCGAGTTTATAAGTATAAGTATGAGTAAAAGTTCTCTTAGGTGCATTTTTCATGGTATAGAGTATCAGTTGTAAGTGTATGAGGTCTTTGTATTGGTCCTTAAAGGGGGTTTTATTTTCTTAAAGAATGATTGTTTTTAAGGTGTCAAGATGATATGATGTTTCCTCTCTATTTTTATGAGTCTTGTATCAAGGTATGGGTCTATGTCAAGGAATTAGAGAAAGATGTTGTTCTATGTAGAAAACTTTGTTAAGATTGTACGGTCATATTATTGAGTATGTATTCACATCAATACGGAGCTTGTTGGTTGAAGTCTATTAACATTTTTGTACTGATCTCTTTAATTATTCCTTGACTTGTTCTCATTCAGTTTGTATCGGGAATGCCTTGTCAAATATTTTATGTGTTTGAGATCTTGATAGTCCTTCACGAGGTTTTTGTTATTTTGTGTGCAAGTTGTATCAAAACATGTCAAGAATATTAATTTTATTTTTAGTCAAAATCTTTGTGGTCTTGAAAGTATGTATTTTTGTGAAAAAGGAACAGTTTCATCATGTCTTAGGTTAGTCATATGTAGTATGTTGTAATAATGATTTTCTAAGATTTCCATAGTTTGACATCTTGTTAAGTTTTAGGAGAACTGTGTATATATTGTAAGTTGTATAACATTTCGGGTCATGAATCTAGACCCATTATCAAGGGGAAAAAATGTATCTCCATGATTTAATATTATCAAAGGCAAGAGAAGTCGAGTCGGTCAAAGTAAGATATATCTCCATGTTTCAATAATGATCTTAAATGGGTTGTTTTTTCATCATGATCAAAAGTATAGATAAAAGGGTAATTTTTGTGTGCTACAATTTTTTAAGGTCTCAATGAATTGACTAAACATCATATATATCTCCATTTTGGTGTCAAATTTGTAAGTGAATTAGGTCTTTGTGTCAATCAAGACAAAATGTCATGTATACTAACTTATGATCATGAAAGGATTCAATGTGGTCAATCATCAATTTTTATCAAAATTCAACAAAATACTTCAAGTAAGAATGCAAGTATTCCAAGACAGATTATGATGGCTAGTGGTTAAAAAGTGAAGCTACAGTTGTCTCATGGAATTGAGATGGAAATATTTAGAGATTAAGTGTGAATATGTTAGTATGAGAAATCTCATAATCTTTCGATATGAGGCTTGATGGTATGTACCCATTGATGACATCGTACAATTTTGTTGAGATATCTAGGTAATAAGTATAACAAAGTTGAAAGAAACCCATAATTGATTTACATGTTTAGTCAAAATTGGATATGTTCTTACAACTTGGATTTAATACCCTTACTATGTCTAAATATAGTTATGTACATCTATGACATCATTAGTTGAAAGGAAACATGTGTTGAAGGTAGGGGATTCTTTTTTTTCCTCCATTAGATGAAAAAATGTTTGAAAGAGGTGTGTGTCAAAAGAATTTAGTGTCCTCAGTCACACATATATATTCAAGGTTCTAAAATAGATAAATCAAGCTTCTTGGAGGGCAGAAAAATGAGAGTTGAGTTTGAAGGAGTTACGTAGAATGGATTAAAGAGGTTAAGAAGTCATCGAGATCCATGAAACAACATGCTAAATCATCCAAGTCAAGTATTTATTGGGTTATGCTAAATCTTCTTAAATATGTCTTTATGATGTTTCACAAAATGTGTTATGTATTCTATAACGAGTAAAGTGTTTCGTGTCGTGGTTAGGAATGTATAACAAGTCAAAAACCTTGAAGGGGAGTTAGGCTTCATAAGAGGCTACAATGATGACAAAGGATTAATTTTGAGTGTCACTAAGTAGTGTGTATCTTAGAATAGTAAAATGGACCTTTCAAAACTATGTACAAGTTTGATTATGAATATCACTTTGTATGGGGAGTCATTGAAGGAGTTGACTCAAGAACATTAGGTTGTAAATTGATTGTATGACATGATTTTTCTCTTCCAGAGCTAGTGAAGGCCCCTTAGACTAGGGTATAAATCTGAGTTTCATCATTTGGAGTAGGTACAACATTGAAATGGATTAGTGATCATTGTGTATGAAGGAGTTACTATGATGTATAGGGTCACAAGTTAAGGGGGAGCCTAAAATTAGATGAATTCATGAGTCAATAGAGATATTGCATGACCAGTTGAGTTGTGGCTATTGTGTGAGTACTTCTAAGATAAAACTTGAAGGTATAATTAGGTTAACAGAAATTCGATGCTTCAAGAAATGTGGAAATGATCTATCCTTTTAAAAATATGTGGAAAAAAGGATTCAAGACATGTTACATATATCTTAGGTTCATCAAATCTAAAAACATCTTTGAACAGTGATTTGAGATGAGATATTCCATCATGAAAAGATATACACAGTCTAAAGAGGCTCTTTTCAAGGAAATAGCTATAAACAAGAAATTCACATGTTACAGGTAACCTAGAAGATGTGTATGACAAAGAAACTCATACCAATATGACCTATGCTTAGTTAAAGGAATGTAAATTAGTTGATGAAGTAGTGATCCATGAAGGTTGATCAAGTTTTCTAGTGTCAAATAACATACTCATGAATGTTGCTACAATGAGTATGAGGAGAGGAAATATGATGACCTACTGGTGTCCTGGAAGAGATTTCAAGAGTAAATAAGGATCAAGATGGTGAATAGTGATTGAGTTCATGTCATCTAAGTTTAAAATGTTTCAGGAGTTGCAATAAGGCCTTTATAGGTGTTTTCTAACTTTGATCACAAAGATTTTAGTTTTCAGCAAGGAACAGATCGAGATTGGTTTATGCTTATCCCTCTACAAATTTGAGAAGATGTATAGAGGTACGGGAAGCTCAGTTGAGCTCTTAAGAAGGTAAGAAAGAAAATTTTGTAAATGCAAATGATGGTTGTGTTGCAAGGAAAGTAATCCAAGTAAACTAAGTGACTTCATTAAAGGTTAAGAGTAATGATGTGTTGATTTAGGATAGAGGTAAAGTGTTTTTTCATGTTCAAGCCATACAAAAGAGGTAAGTGTTGACCAAAATAACTCTCCTAGTTATTTTGAAAACTTACATCCCCATTCTGACTCTAAGCTTCAACATTACAGGTTGTGCACCCTTGAGTTGCTTACTTGGCACACTTTTCTTAGTTGTAGTTCCTCACACACCTATTTACACTCTCAATTTTATTTTTGCCTTATATTTTCCTTTCTTTCCTCATCTATCTTCTTTCACTCCTCTTCTATGCACTTCCTACATATTCATCTTCCTCCTAGCATCACATGCACCCCTTATGTTCTCCTTGGACTTGCTTCCCAAATTAATTAAGTCCTTGGCATTCTTTCACACCCCTTTTCTTGCTTTCGTGTATCACCATTCAATGCTTTTTCCTTGCTTGCTTACTTATCTTTTATAAACATGTTTTCATTTCTCCCATGCATGTTGATTTTTGTGCACCTTCTCTTTCTTCTTTCGTGTTTTCCCCTTTCACGTGCATTTGCACCTTCTTTTGCGCCCGATTCTTGTAGTCAATTTTTATACCCCTTAACAAATATGGAAAATCCCATGCACATCGGCTTATCACCCGGTGGGCCTTTGGGAACTCACGAGGCACGCAAGGGCATCAAGCCCTCTTTTATGTGAGTTGTGTAAGAATGTAGCATAGATGCATAATATAAAGATAGAAGAAACTCCTTATTCAATTGAGAACTTGAGTAAATGCTACACTAATATATTCATTTAGACAAGAAGCACATTGAAAAAGATAGATATGAACCATGAGGGAAAGAGGATGTATAATTATTATACTCATTCATGTGAAACACACTGAACATAACAAAAGAGATATGTATGAGCCGTGAACCACATGTATTCATACTTTAACATGTCAAGTAATCACATTACATCTATCAGGTTAATTTTAGACCAAAATGATAGTGCAAATTAGAACCATGTAGCAAGGTGGGCTTACGTCCCTTACTGATGAAAAATAAAAACATATACCCATCCCTTAATACATCATACTTCCTACAAGTCTCCTCGCCCAACCCATAAAGCTCTCCTTGTATTTCGTAGAGCTTTGCTTCTCATTTTTCTCTCAATTGTCTTCTTTCCCCTTTACTAGGGTACTTGTATTTATAGCCTTTCTCAATTTATTCAAGCCTTCATGGGAGTTATAGATTCATTGCCAAGTTTCCAAGGTGGTCCTCCATGGGAGCATGCTTCTCCAGCTCAAGCTCTCCACTCTTTACAATGATGGCCTTCTAGAATCTTCCATCGCAAGGTATATTCCTTCCTAGGCCACCATGTTTTCAGGTTGGCACCTTATCCACTCTGCATGCATAGTCGGGTCATGCTTTTCTCATGTTTTATCGATACGTCAAATATGGTTAAGTCCTAAAACATTTTCTCTTCCTTGCGTGCGTGCCACTTATTCTACTAAACCCTCCTAGAACCCTATCCTACACACTTTCTCCTTGTGCACAATTCTTCAAATAGGCCTTGCATACCCACGCGCCTCTCTATACTTGGCCAATAAATTAGGGTCCCAACATCACCCCACACTACACTGTTCTCCATCTGCAGAAACATTTTCTCAAAGAATAAAGAATGACCATCCTTGAATAGTTTAGAGAAAGAATAAAGGAATGAAGAATTTTGGGGAGCAATAAAAGAATGGGGAACTGTGATTATTTTTACAAGAGGAGGGGGAATCTTTCATCAAGTCTTCCTCCAACTTATTCCAAGTATCGACTTCGCTCTGTGCTTGCTAACAAAGGTCACCGACTAGGGTGCTTACCTCTTCAAATGTTATCCATTCTCCCTTGGCACTCATGGTTTCCATAACCTCTTTCAATTGCTTTCCCATATCCTCAAGTGTTTACATCCTATGAGTGATCTCGAGATATAATTATTTAAGTTGGTTTTTAATTGAGCCTTGCAAGGTTTCAATAGCCTTTGATTTCTTCTCAACCTCATATAGAATTTTTTCACATTCCACCCTATTCCCCTTGTTCTGCACCTGGAATTCCTTGAGCTTTGCTTCATGGGTGGTGACCAGAATGCTTGTCACTTTGTCTCTATTGGTGTAGTTGTCAAAGGAAAACTCGCTATCGGTGCATTGGCCTTTTTACATCCACGAGGACTTTCTTGTACTGGGCCATAATGGCCACAACCTTCATCTTGTCCTCTTTTTCTTTGTGTGCCGATGCCTCCTCTCGAAGACTCCAAGGCCAATGGTCATCTTTCCATTGTGAGAATGTGAGTTAAGTCTTCTAGGCATTACAGGCTTGATTCATATTTCTACGCGGGTGGTGTCAAGTCTGGATGCTTCAAGATAATGGCGCTTGTGATCATCTCCACCTTCTTGGAGACTTCATGTACCCTTGCCTTCTCTTCCTTTAATTCACACCTTAGCTGAGCACTAACTAGTTCCTCATGTTTTAAATCCTTAGTTCTTTTCTCTAGATCCTCTTCCTTCTTCTCCAGACTCTACCTCTAGAAACTTCACTCTATCGTTCCTCCTAAAGAGTCTGGCCTCTACTTCCACCAAAACTTTATTCAGCGCATTGCAAAAAAATTAAATCGATAGCCACTTTCAAGCGTTTACCAAGGGGTTTTCACCTTTTGACTCTGGTACCTTCATTATTTCCCCTTGGCTCACTTCAAATTCTAGTTCATCGATGTGGGACTCAAATTCCCAAGAAATAATTTTCCTTGTTTGAGGGTATGCACCTTCCTCATCAAATGATGTCATAGCCAAGAGTTGCTCCGTTGGTATGGTGCTTTGAAAGCATGTGTGCAACACCTTGTTTGGGTCATCAATATAGCCCATCCTCTGAACCTATGATGCCTCTGTGATTTTTCTCCCTGTGCATGTAGCCTTAGGAAATCTCATAGCTAAACTGGGATCCCCTCCCATGTTTCCATATTCCTTTTCTATGCTTCCCTCCTCTACTTCCTTCATCACTAGGTCTGCATTGTGCTCCATCTCTTGCTCTACTAGGTCTTCAATGATCTTGGCAATTTCCTTCTCCATGGCCTTATCTATCTATTCCTTAGTGAGGCTTGGGATCCTTTATTCTTTGGTGACTTCCTCACTTACCCCCTATTTTGGGTATCTTTTTATTCCTTGTTATTCTCCCTCTTGGCAAAGATGTATTCATTTTATTCTTCCTCTCCTTCCTCCTCGAGTCATGAACCTCATAGATAGGATGGTCCTCACCTCCTGGTTCATCTTCATCATCATCATCTCTCTCACCTATATAGGCCTCCAAGCTTTCTGTATCCTCCGGATCATTTTCTTCTAGTCACCTTCTGCTTCTTTCTGGTAGGGAATTCTACTTCTTTCTCCTTTTCTTTGGTGACCTTTCCTAGGTGATGGGTTCCTCATGCTTCAGCACTTCTTCCTCTGGAGTCTTTATTTTCATCTTGTACTTCTTTCTCTTCATATAAATATTGGGCTTAGCACTTTTCCCCGGCATGCTTACTGCTTGTGTAGCATGAACACTTGGTTATTTCTACACCTCTTCCCTTTCCCTCTTCTTTAGTGCAAGCTTCTTTATACCTGTGGGGTCCTCAGGGATGGATACATCATTTTCCAAGTATGCACCCTTTTCGAATTTTGGCTGGATGCGAAGGTATATCCTTGTTGTATCCCTTCCAACAATTGGCAAAGTCATTGGTTTCATCATATATATCTCGTGGGAGACATATCTCTCCATGTATGTGCACTTCTTGGGGTAAACCAACTTTCTCGTGCAACTCTTTATGGTCTTGATCTACTTCACTAAGGTCGAACCTTAGTCTCTTGGCTTCTTTAAATATGTTCACCCCCACTTGGAAGTATAGCGCGGTGAAGGAGAAGGGAAGCTTGCATCATGGGCTCATTATTTCATTTTTTAACCTAATTCTATGGATGTAGAAGTGTTGATATACAATGAATTCTACTTCTCCTTAAACGAGCATAGGTAAATGCTCTGGAATTCTCCATTCCACCCCGAACATGTCCCTCATGCACTTGTACCATTTTTCTAAACACACCTTGTGAGTGGCTATCATTGTCTCACAAGTATATTTTGCGAACCACTTCACGGGCGAGGGATCCTCTTCTAGGTACTCCCAAACAAACATTTCCGCCCCATCAAGAACTCTGATTTTTGAGAAGACAATTATGAGGAGGACATTACCAAATATTATCTTCTCACCTTCTTGTCTTGGCACTTGATGATTTCATCTGCGATGAAAGTGGAAAAGTTGTAGATGGTCCCCTCAGATATTTTCTGGCACACGTTCAGCCATGCCTTGTTCACTTGAGTCCATCTCTCTTGGTCATTGAGCTTGGTTACCAAGCGTGTGGCCATCCTCATCACGGGGTCTAGGATCTCAGCGATGTCAAAGTATCATGATCCTTTCTTATAGTCATATGCAATAATTGTTTCCTTGATGGCCTCCTTGTCACTTAGGTCATCATCAATGTTATCCCCTTTGTAGATAAGGCCTATGAACTTGGAAATTAATTGGGGAGTTATGCGCATCTTACGCCCTATGAAATAAAAGTGGTCTTCGTGAACACACACCATTAGCCATTGGTAGAGGCACTCAAGTTTTTCGAAGTATGGTAGTTCATAAAGTTGTAGCAACCCTACCTTCTCCAACCTAATATTTATCTCATCGTTGTAAATAGGCATGCCTTCTGGTGTTCTCATGTTGGTTGGGCACACCGATTCCAACGCCATCTCCTTTCTCTATTGTAGTTGTGTGATGGTTATAATCACTCACTACCATCTTCCTTAGGTGTGATTCCCATTCTTTTCCTAACAACACCTTGTCTGGGTATTGCTTCTCTGCATACCATTCTTCATTGGTGCTCTCAACGGTTGTTTATTTTCCCTTACCATTTTGTTTTTGATTCTTTGGTGAGATGGTTGGTTTTTTGGGTGCCATTTTTCTGACTAGTTTTTATACTTAGAAATTCTCCCTTTTACTCCTCTTTACCCCTCTATACATCCCCAATCTTGATCTTCATGGAAAAATCCTTCTAACTCTGTGCCCTAGTTGCCAAACCCTAACTGGAAAAACCATTCCACAAGACGGTGCTTGCTTACTTAACTTCTCCATGCCCATGTACTCCTTTCCTACTAGTTTGTGAATTTACCCTAGCTATGCACTTTAGATCTCTCAAATGCTTCCTTTGTCGCAAAGATCTTTCTTTGGATGCCCTAGTTTGTAAGAGCTTTCTTCCCTTTGTAATCGTAATGCAAATAATGAAGTGCTTGACCTTTTATTTATAGTTTTTCTCTTTTCCCAACATTAAATGCTCTCTCACCTACCACCATACTTCGACCTTAAATGCAGATTTTTCCACTAAGCCGGTCTTAAGTGCATTTTCCCACGTGCCACATCTTGCACGCAAAACCCTTTACAACCTTCTGGCACGCAAAAATCCAACTTGACTGAAGACTCTTACATGCGCATTCATAGCGCCAAAGGCACTTCTTCCATCCTTTTCCCTATTTTTTCCCTCGCCTACCTCATGTTGTTCTGCACTCTTCCTTTTTCCTGTACATGGTTTCTTCAAGGCTTTATTGACACCAACCATTTACATCCATCTCTTCTCTCTACATACCTATTAACCTTATGCTCCTTTAGTCCTTTAACAGGCCATTCACTACAACTTCTACGCAATGCACGGTTGTATTACAAGCCCATACTCGCAAAGCACTCCATCCCACACTAAAACATATGTGTCCTCCTCTGCACATGCATAACCTTCAAAAAGTAAAGTGGTTATCGATGTACATGGTGTAAAACAAAACAATAGAAAGGAACAAATAACGAGAAAGGGAAAAACAAGAAAAAAAAATGAAAGGAAATTCTATTCTAATTGACAACACTTTGCCTTATTTACAAACACCAAGAAGACATATTTATAGTAGGGCTTCAACCTACTCCCATTGAAGTGTTATGGTATTCTCATCCCATCTAACACTTGCAACTCGTATGCACTGAATCAAGGATGTATGAGATGATGTAAGGGGATAACCAATGGAATTTTAGCTTCCCGGATGGTGCATAAACTTAGAATCATATAGAAAAACCATTTTCCCAACTACAAACTTCTTGTTCATTATGTGATGATCATGACATGCCTTTTATTTTGTTTTTTCATTCTTCGGCTCCACCTGCAGTGATTTGTCTTTTGTCCAACTGCATTAATTTTTCAATCCTTTCTTCCAGTGCTTGCTCATCGGCTAATCCTCCTACGTGTGCTATACACAGCAAAGGTAACATGAATTCAACTGGTAGGACATCCTCCCGTAAAACACCAATTGAAACAGTGTGGCCTTATTTAACCTCTTGTAGGTTGTCCTGTATGCCCAAATAATGGTTGATACTTTGTCATCCCAATCTTGTCTACCAACATCATAGATCTTAGTCAACATGTGACTAAGTATTTTATTAAATGCCTTAGTAGTTCCATTTTCTTGAGGGTGATAGGGGTAGTCTTGTGATGGGCCACCATAAATTCTGATAACAGAATCCTAACCATCTCATTGAGAAAGTGCGTACCTCTATCACTTGTCAAACTCAATGGGCATCCATACATGTTGATTATATTTTCCCATAAAAATATAGTGGCTGTAGTTGTTGTACAATCCTTTGTAGGTGTTACCTCTACCCACCGTGTCAAATAATCAGTGCAAGTGATGATATACATGCAAACTAGTCCTTCACACCACTAGCAAGATTGGCCCTACAAATTCGATAGCCCATTTCTCAAATGGTTCCACGCTGGCTATTGGTCGTAAGGTCATTTCATCCCTATTTCCAGGTTTTCCAAGGTGTTAGTAATGGTCATAGGCCTTGCAAATCTCAATACAATCTTGGTAAATGGTTCCCCACCAAATGCCTAAGAGAAAACTCTTATGCGTGGTTGTATTTCCTACATAGTGTCCTCCTACAATTCCACCATGTGCTTCTTCCATAATTGCAATGCGCTCATGTTCTAGCATGCATCAACATAGAACTCATCACGACCCAATTTATATAGATCTCTGCTAATCAACATGTAATTTACGTCACGTATGGCCAATTGTTTCCTCTCCAAGGCCTTCATTCCTTCTGGCGCCACACCTATCTTAAGAAATACTACAATGTCCTCCAAATTTGAGGGCACGCGTCGTAACCTAAATAGTTGTGCATCTAGCATAATCTCCTCAATGCTCTGTGCATCCTCCCCTGAGTCAATCCTAGATAGATGATCAGGTCCAGAATTACTCTTTCATGGCTTCACAACCATGGTGAACTCGAATTCTTGAAATAGTAGGACCCACCGACATATGTGCCCTTGAAGAACAGGCTTATTAACTAAGTATTTTAGTGTCATGTGGTCCATGTAGAATATAAAGGGTGTTGCCAACATATACTTCCTAAACTTATGCAACATGTAGATCATGGATAAATATTCGTGCTCAGTAGTTGTGTAATTTTACTTTGCTGGTGTTAACTTTCTATTGGTAAAACACAAGGGATGATCAACAATCCCTTCACTTGGTTGTGTCAGTACTGCTCCAATGGTTGTGCTTGAGGCATCAACATGAACATGGAAAGGATTATCCCAAGAAGGGAATCATAGTATGGGTGTGGTGATAAGCTTATCCTTTAAAGTATTAAATGCCTTCTGTTGTGCCTCTCCCCAAAGGAAGGAAATCTTGTGTTTAAGCAACTCTTCTAAGGGTGCGGCTATCTGGCATATCCCTTGATGAACTTCCTATAATACCCTATATGCCCAAGGAATCCATGCACTGTGCTTTGGCTAGTAGGCTCCTCTAACCCCACAATGATAGCAACTTTGGTGGGATCTACTAGTAAGCCCTCCTTACATATGATGTGCCCTAATAATGTTCCAAATGGGGTAGAAAGACACATTTCTTAATGTTGAGGGATATTCTCAACTGTCAACATCTCTCAAACATTAATCTTAAGTTATCACAGTGGTCCTTCACTAGCCCATACACTATCCAATCATCCAGATAGACTTGAAGAAATTTATGGATGAAGTCTTGAAAGGCTTGCACCATAATGTGTGAGAACACCGCAAGCGCATTCTTCAACCCAAAGGGCATGACCGTATAGGAAAAAATTCCCCACTCAGTGGTGAAGTTGTCTTCTCCTGGTCCTCCTTTGTGATCCGAACCTAGTGGTACCCTAAAAATCCATCCGTAAAGGAATAGACTTCACGTCCGGCCACTCCTTCCAAAATTTCTTCAGTGAAGGGGGTTGGAAAAGGATTGATGACAAAAACTACATTCAACTCCCTATAGTCTACACAGATCCTTATCCTTCCATCCTTTTTTATATTAATGACCATTAGACTTACCCACTTTGACTCTTCAACAACTTCAATGATGCCCGATGCTATCATCTTATCTATTTCTTCCTTGACCTTCACGCGCAAGTTAGGATTCATTCGGTATGGCCTCTTTCAAACTAGGCACGCACCCTCCTTCAACTTGATCCTCATTTCCCCAAGGAATGGTGAACACCTTTGAGTTCATGATACCCACGAGGGAATAAATCCTAGAACTCACGTAATAGATCAATGATCTTAGAGACCTCCTTCTCGACCAATAATCCCCGATGATGGCCTCCTTAGGTTCCTCTTTTGTACCAATGTTAACCTTTTTTGTCTTTAACGGTTCATGGTAGGTGCGCACCCATTCATCAACACTATCTATCACTTCACGTGTCCCTATAGAATGGTTAACATCCAAGCTTTCCGCTTCCTCCCCATCAATTACATACACCATCTTCCCTTTTTCTTTTTTCTATGCACACGTGCTCAAGTTGTATCTCTTCTTATTCTTCTTCCTCAAAGCACACCTCCAAGCTAGGTTCGAGCAAATATTATATTCTATCCTCCACCATAACACTATCCCCTATTATAAAGCAATTGACAACCTATAATGCCTTATCCACTGATGTTTTTGTACTCTGATACTCGAACGCTTGAATGAGATCAATCGTCAATTCTTTCCAATTACCAGTCTAGCAGCGTGTTTTTGAATGGATATACCATGCATGTGCACAACCTTATAGTGTGGAATATAGCTTATGTACCCATAATGATGGTGGTAAGGCTTTTGCACCTCCTATCCAGGCCTTCTCACACACTTGGATATGGAATGAAGCAGTCTCTTTACCATGGTAGTCTTGAATGACCATGGGCACATTGCTTCTAGAAAACCTTATAGAGAACATGATTCTTACCTCGCGCCACTCTAGGAGGCTCTCCCAATGTGTAGCCCACTAGTGTACTGCAGTCTTGAGTAGGTTGTAACTAAGCATCCCTCTTCTTTTATCCTCATTTTTCTATTGAGCTTCCATGTCCCATAAGAAAACAGGTGTACCCCTCGAGGAGTAACTTGGTAGCTTCTTTCCTCCTAGACGCCTGAGTGAGAGTGCCTTGTTCATTTTTTTACAAACCCCTCGGCTATCATCCAATTAACTCAAGTCTCATGTGCCCAATTGTCACATGTCATGCTTATAGTATCACTCACAGACTGGGCATCCTCAAATTGGATAACTCCTTATGTATGGTGAATTATCTCTAGGTATCTTATGGAGCACACATAAATTCTATCAAGGACCTCTTCTCCCAAAAGTTCAGTGTAAGGTGTCAACTTCCCATCCATCAGAGGGATGATGACCCATTCTTCCTTGTTTTCAAACTGATATATCCTTTGTTGAACCTCAAGTCAGCGTTGTTCTTATAGCACCATGGGTGCCCAAGCAATGCTAGAAAATTGTCTACCTCGGTGAGTGCCAAGACTTCAAAGTCTCCAGTAAACTTGGCCCCCTGAATGGTAATTATTGCATCCTTTAATACCCCAATGGGCATTGCCTTAGTTTTGTTTTCCATATACAACACATTCGAAGATGGCTACAATGCGGGCCTTCCCATTTGATGTCAAGCATCCAAGTGTAAGAACATTGACTTTTGCTCCCGTGTCAATTAATATGTTGCTTAGAAGCCAACCATCCACAATTGTGTTTAGTGTGATTTCTTTTTCATAATCAAGGCTATGGGGAAGGAGGTTTGCATGCAAAACCTTCCTTTCAGGCTCTACTCTGGCACGTGGCATCTTTTCTTGTAGCCATTCTCTTAGTAAGGGAATACTATTATCTTGCGTTAACATTTTTCATACTTCCTTAACCTCATCCAGGTCCTTCGGAGGCCTCTCGCATTCCTTATTTGTTCTTGCTATATGGACTACTCCTTTAGACACTGGATTTATCCCTGTAAACTTTGAATGACATTCATATTCTCTTGATACACCTCCTTCTGATGAGTAGGGTTTGGGTATTTCCCATGCGCCACTTCTTCCCTTAAAACCAGGGTCCTTTTCCTTGGTATTTCCATGGTGCATGCAGCTTCGCTCATGTTGTCACTAAAACAGTTCTAATCCTAACTCACGTGTCATGCATGGCATCCAATGTGTGTCAACCTTCTTTACACTCACCATCGCAGCACTCTTTTGTTTCCGGTATTGATGTCTCATGTGCATAAACAACTTAAGGAACTCCTCATACTTGTGCTTCTTTCCGCACCATGAGCACTATAATAACTCTAGGCACTCACACTTGTAGTGTTCTATAGATCCGCAATTGAAATAGGTTCCTCGTGTGAACTCACTTCTTCCTCCTCTGCGGTTACCACAACCATGAAATCCTCCACAAAAACCTTTTCCACATGCACTTCCATCGTGTGCCTCTCATAGTGGCAATCATCATCCTTTAAATTACTTGCAAGGATAGTCTAGCACACACCAAGATCAATAGCGTCATGAATCTGATCAATCAGCCTACCGTATTTGGTTTCATATGATGTAGATGTACAAATATTGCAATAGCAAGATACATTCTTATGGATTGTGCAATGTAGTAAACGGTGCCTACTTTCATCATGGTCCCCATGACAAATTTCACAGTCCATCACTATAGCGCGTACCGAATTTCGAGGACAGCTATCCTTTGCATGCCCCTCCACTTCACAATATATACACCACATTCCACTGTGATTCTCATGGGCTAAGTTCGCGAGATAATGTTTCAGTTTCTTAGCCATAGCAGCAATTTAAGCTTCCATAAATGAACTAACACAAGTATCAATGCTCCCAAAACTTCTCGCACACAAAGCAACTTAAAACACCTCGCGTAGGTATGTGAAATTCTTATGAGATAATGCCCTTCTAAATGGTGTTCTCAACCCTCCAACAAACCATTGAGCATTACTGTGAAGGGTGAATGCCATATGACAACTTTGACGGGGAGTTTTTAAGCCATGTGTCATACTACTCCCGCACACTCTCTACCATTCCCTACTCTGAATCTCCTTTAGATCGTTGATGCTCTTCTACTCAAACATAGGGATGTGGAATTTTCCTAGGAAGGTGTTTTTCAATGTGGTGTAATATACCACCATCTTATGGGGGTCATACTTATTATATCAGCTATGTACGCTCGCTTATAACATTGTTGCAAATTGACTAGCCTTCCATTCTGGGGTTGTGATCCCTTCACACGCCATAGCAGCTCACACTTGTGCACATGCTCCGCAACATCCTCTATACCCTAGTAATCTGGAAAGTGTAAAGACATTTCAAAGATTACCTGAGGAGGTGGCTGAGGCCCCTATCCTCCTGATCCAGATCCTTGGTTTCCTCTGGTGTTTCCTTCAATGTTCCCTCCACCAGATCTATTAGATCCACCAGGCCCTGTGCCTCTCGATCCACCAGTTCCACCTCAAGACCCTCCTGCGGCCAGCAATGGGCCTGAAGTGGTCACACCTAGTGTCCCCAATGTCCCACTGAACTACATGTTAATGGTCTACGATATTGTTCCACTTCTAGATATGTGTCCCACGCCACTCCCCGATGTGTTTCCCAAACCTTGTGTATTTTCCCCTTACCTAAAAATTCCTCCAAACACTAGAATGGTATGTGTAGCCATAGAAGTCCCAAATGATAAATTATATCTCCTAGGCATGCAGATTGGTCACTTCTACCGATACAAACTGGGTTTAAAATACTTATCCCTTGATCTGGAAAACCAAACGCCAAGGTCTGGTCACTAGGTGGGTTCATATACACACCAATGACACTTTTTCTCCATGCAATGAAATCTCATCAAAAGCCAAAGTGGTCTCTCTCCCACACTTGCTAAGATGGGGTAGCACTGTTGCTCATCTTCCACATCCTCTGCGTGAACCTCAAATCCTTCCCGTAATGTCTGTCTCCATAGATCCATCAAACTTGTAACCTCGCATTGTCTCTAGCAATATCCCTTTCACACGCTTCACTACACTTGAGTCACCTCTCATCCCTTTCATTCTCTATCGCAATGATATCTGCCATCCTTCTCCACCTTAGCTTCCTTTCCTAGCACTTAGAATGGTTTAGCCGGCCATTGGAAATTCCTCTAAAATCAAAGTAATGATCAAGATCTTCATCACCAAAGGAATAACACGTAGAAATGATCCTCTGGGCTCCCTCAGAAACTTGAACTCAGTAACTTCGGACAAGAATACATAGAAATGGTGTATTCCAGAGTGTAGCTAGCCAACACTCCCTTCCACCAATGATCCACAACATGATTCCATGTCAGATCTACATCTTTTAGCCTCTAGTAATCATCTTGGGTCCATACACGTGCTCTATAGTACCAGCTTGATCTAGACGCATATGTTGAGAGCCATTCATACAACTCTACTGGGAAGCAATAGAAGAAATTTTCATACAACTCATGGTAGAGGTTCTCTTCTACCCATCTACGTGCATCAAACTCAAGTCCAGTTTTGAATCTCTAAGAAAATTCATCCTTCGTGCTCTTGAACCATGTTTCAACACTTTCAAGGTTAAACACCCTGTCATCACATAGTATAGATACAAAGATGCATGCCATTTCTTATAACAACTTCAAAAAGAGGTCCTAGAAATGGAACCAAGATGTAGTCAATTTTAATACCCCTTAACAAATAAGGACAATCCCATGCACGTTGTGTTAGGAAATAAGAGATTAAATATGTAGAATAATCCCTTGTAATCGCAACAAGAGAAACTAATATGTAGAAAATACTACAGATCTCAAATAAAAGTGTAGAATAAATAACACAACACGAGAGACAAGATTTAACATGGTTCACCCAATTTGGGCTACGTCCACCAAGAATCACTTGCTCGATTTTATTACAAGCCTCCACTCTCTCAATACAATACCAGATCCATTTGGATCTATGCTCAACAAACTCTATTGAATTCACACCGAATTCAAAACACATCTACAATACATTTGCTTGTCTATGTATCATATGCATAAGACCATATAAATAGACAATTTCTTAAGCTAGTTTGATACAAAATCAGGTATCAAAACCATGGGCAAAAATTGTGGGTATCAAAACCATGGGCAAAAAACCATGGGTATCAAAACAATGGGTACCAAAAAACCATGGGCCCAAAAATAGCCCATAACTATTACCCATTACCCATGGGTTAATAAACCACCCATGAAAATTTGCTTCGGGGCTTCACCCCGAACCCCTGACCCGCTCACTAGTGAGTGGGACCGCCATAAAAATACCTGAGTGTAACACATAGAAGGTGTACCACACTCTAACATGAAAATAGACTCCACAAACATAACAATCTCCCACTTAGAGACTGATTTCCACTGAGCAAGCTTCTCAACCCTTCACTGTCATCCACGAAGGCCAACCAAAGCTGAACATAGCTTTAGTTTATCCCTTGTGACCACCTTGGTCATCATGTCTACAAGATTCTGACTAGTATGAATCTTCTCCAACTTCAACTTATCTTCCTCCAAAGTTGTCCTGATGAAGTGATATCTCAACTGTATATGCTTCATCCTGGAGTGGAAAGCAGAGTTCTTAGCTAGGTGTATAGCACTTTGACTATCACTATGTAGCTTACATTCCTCCTACTTATGCCCCAACTCCTCAAGCAATTGTTGTAACCAAATCATCTCTTTTCTTGCCTCTGTGGCAGCAACATACTCAGCCTCCATGGTTGACAAAGCCACCAACTTCTGTAGTCATGAAATCCAACTTAATTTTGTCCCACTTATAGTGTAAATATAACATGTCGTGCTCCTCCTGCTATCTACATCCCCACCATTTCGAATCTACATAACCAAGTAAATTTGTATGATCCATCAGTAGCATAAAACTATCCCCATGGTCCCTCTCAAATACCGAAGGATCCACTTTACTGCTTGCCAATTCTCTTTACCTGGATCACTCATAAATCTACTCACAGCTCCCACTGCATGGGAAATATCAAGCCTAGTGCACACCATAGCATACATCAAACTGCCAACTGTTGATGAGTAAGGTACCTTGGACATCTGGTTTCTTTCCTGCTCTGTCTTGGGACACTACTCCTTTGATAACTTAAAATGGCCTACCAAAGGAGTCCCAACCGGTTTAGCATCCTACATGTTAAACCTATCCAATACCTTCTTAATGTACTCTTCCTGAGATAAAGTCAGCTTTTGTTCCTTCCTATCCGAGTTATCCTCATACCAAGGATTTGTCTGGTTGCCCCCAAATCCTTCATATCAAAGGATTCACTTAGCTGTTTCTTGAGTACTTTTATTTCCTGCATGTTTTTACCTACAACCAACATGTCATCAACATAAAAACATAGGATAATATAACTTCCATCCTCAAATTTCTTTGTATACATGCAATGGTCAAAATGACATCTAATATAACCTTGCTCCATCATAAAGCTATCAAACTTCTTATACCATTGACGTGGAGCTTGTTTCAAGCCATACAAGCTCTTCTTCAGTTTACACACCATATCCTCTTTACCTTTGACCTCATAGCCCTCTGGTTGCTGCATATATAGTTCCTCCTCCAAATCACCATGGAGAAATGCAGTCTTTACATCTAACTGTTCTAAGTGCAAGTCTTCTACTACCACTATTCCAAGAACAATTCTAATAGAAGTCATTTTTACTACAGGAGAAAAGATCTCATCAAAATCTATACCTTGTTTCTGTGCAAACCCCTTGACCACCAACCGGGCCTTATATATTTTCTTTCCTCCTTCGTCTTTAACTCTGTACACCCACTTGTTCTGCAATGCTCTTTTGCCTTCCGGTAGCTTCACCAAATCCCAAGTTTGGTTCTCCATGAGAGACTTATGCTCCTCATCCATGGCTTGCTCCCACTTCTTACTGGCATCTACCTGCATTGCTTCATCAAAGCTCTATGGCTCTCCACTATCAGTGAGTAATAAATAATAAAGAGAAGGAGAAAAATGTTTAGGTTCTTTTCTTACCCTAGAAGACCTCCTCACTGTAGGAGTTTGGGGTTCCTATTGAGTCGGTTCTTAAATTATTTCATGGGTCACTATCCTATCCGGAAGATCCTCTACCACTACATATTCTTTCTTGGATTATTCCTTGTTTTCTTGTAACTGTTGCTTATACATGACTTTCTCATTAAAGACCACATCCCTAGACTGAATGATTTTCTTGTCCTTAATACTTCAACATTTAAATCCAAAGTCATCACCACCATAACCAATGAAAGTACATTTTTCTGATTTAGCCTCTAGCTTGGTCCTATCATCCTTGTCTATATGAACAAACACCTCACATCCAAAGAATCTAAGAAATGAATAATCAACTCTCTTACCATACCAAGCCTCCTCAGGTATGCCTCATTCCAAGGCACTTGAGGGTCCTCTGTTTATCAAGTACATAGCTGTGCTCACCGCTTCTACCCAAAAAGAAAGAGGCAGTCCTGCATGTAACCTCATGCTCCTAGCACGTTCCATTATTGTTATGTTCATCCTTTATGATACCCCATTTTGCTACAGAGTTCCTAGAATCGTCTTTTACCTGCGGATTCCATTCTTAGAACAGTAATCATTAAATTCATTATTGTAATACTCCCCTCCATTATCTGACCTAAGACATTTTATCTTAAGACCTATTTCATTCTCTACCAAGGCTTTCCATTTAACAAAAGTGTCAAATACATCAGATTTGTTTCTAATACAATAAACCCAAACTTTCCTTGTTGTATCATCAATAAAAGTAACATAATAAATTGAACCCCCAAGATATGATACCGAGTGGCCCCCACACATCAGAATGCACCAGGTCTAACTTACTCTCTTTCTTTGTAGGTCCAACCTTGGGAAACCTTACTCGCTTCTATTTCCCATATATGCAGTCCTCACAAAATCCAAACATGTTTCTGTATATCCAAGAAAATTCATCTTTATGATGTCCATGCCCTTATGGCTCATATGACCGAGCCTATAGTGCCATAATGTTGTATCTGCATCTGAAGCCACAAGATTACAATCATTAGTACTATCAATGGATAAATACAAGGTTCCAACCTTCTTACCTCTTGCCACCACAAGAGCACCCTTGGTAACCTTCCAAGAGTCAGTTGTAAATATCATAGTACAACCATCACTTCCCAATTGCCCCGCCGATATCAAATTTCTCCTTAATGTAGGCACATGTCTGACATCCTTCAATAGCCATGTATTCCCATTCTGCATCTTAACCTGAATAGAACCTTTTCCAACTATACTGCAAGGCTCATCATCACCAAGAAAAATATGCCTAAAATCCCCTTGAACATAATCAACAAAATAATGCCTATGTGGAGTAGCATGAAAAGAAGCCCTAATCTAAAACCCAAGATTCAGTAATATTATGTAAAGAAAGAATCAAAGCATCTTGGCATACATTACCCGATGCCACATTTGCCTCCTTGTTTTCTTCATGTTGTTTCTTCTTGTCCTGAAGCTCCCAACAGTCCTTCTTTGCATGCCCAGACTTTCCACAGTTCCAACATACAATCTTGCTCTTGGATTTTAAACTTGCCCGATCTTTCAATTTTCCACGGTTTCCTCTATTCTTCTATCTCCCTCTAGTTTCCCTTTGTCAAAGCATTCCTGAAGTAGAAGATTCTCCATAGCTTTTTCTTCGCATTTCCTCACTTAGAATCACCCTTACAACATCCTCAAACTTCAACTTCAAGTTAGCTGGAACCAAGTTGATTACCGCCATTACTAGGCTATTCCAACTTTCAAGTAAATAAGCACAAATTAATAAAGCCCTAACTTCTTCATCAAATTCTATCAGAACTTGAAGCTAGCATATTCACAACCATATTGAAATCATTTAAATGATCTGCACATCGAACCATTCTCAGACATCTTCATATTAAACAACTTTTTCATTAAAAATATCTTATTAGAGGCAGAGGGTTTTTCATACAACTTCCTAATGCATCCATCAATTCTTTTGTAGTCTTTTCCTTTGAAACATTAAATAATACCGAAGATGCAAGACACAACCAGATTGTTCCAAGTGCCTTCTGATCCAACAAATCCCATTCCACATCTGTCATACTCGAGGGTTTGTTCACCTTCTCAAACAACGGAGTATAAAGATCCTTCTGATAAAGGTAATCTTCCATCTGCATCTTCCAAAGACTGAAATTCTACCCGTTGAATTTATCAACCCTAGATCTTCCATCATTTGCCATAGCTCCCACTCAAGATAAAACTTTCCCTATGATTCAACACTTCAGCAAACCAAACCAGCTCGATACTAATTATAAGGAAATCGAGATAAAATATGCGAGAATAATCCCTTACGTAATCACAAATGAGTAGAAACTAATATGCAAAAATATTACAGATCTCAAATAAAAGTGTAGAATAAATAACACAACACCAGAGAGACAAGATTTAACATGGTTCACCCAATTTGGGCTACATCCACCAAGAATCACTTGCTCAGATTTTATTACAAGCCTCCACTCTCTCAATACAATACCCAGATCCATTTGGAGCTATGCTCAACAAACTCTATAGAATTCACACCCGAATTCAAAACACATCTACAATACATTTTCTTGTCTATGTATCATATGCATAAGACCATATAAATAGACAATTGCTTAAGTAGTTTGATACAAAACCGTGGGTATCAAAACCATGGGTAAAAAACCGTGGGTATCAAAACAATGGGTACTGAAAAACCATGGGCCCAAAAACAGCCCATAACGGTTACCCATTACCCATGGGTTAATAAACCACCCATGAAAATTTACTTGAGGGCTTTGCCCCGAATCCCCCTGACCCGCTCACTGGTGAGCGGGACCACCATAAAAATACCCGAGTGTAACACATAGAAGGTGTACCACACTCTCACATGAAAATGGGCTCCATAAACATAACACATCAGCCTATCACCTAGTGGGCATTGGGCACTCGCACGAGGCATGTGTAAATTTTGAACCCCTCTTTTATGTGATTTATGTAGGAATGTAGCATATATGTGTAATAAAAAGACGAAGAAACTCCTTATTCAATCGAGGACTTTGATTAAATGCTAAACTAATGTATTCATTCAAATAAGAAGCAAATTGACAAAGATAGATCTCGAACCATGAGGGAAAGTAGATGCATAATGATTATACTCATTCATGTGAAACACACTGAACATAACAAAAAGAGATATGTATGAGCCACAAACCACATGTATTCATACTTGAACATATCTAGTAATCAAATTACATCTATCAAGGTCATTACATACCAAAATGATAGTGCAGATTAGAACCATGTAGCAAGACTGGACTTACATCCCTTACAATGCAAAAGAAAAACATATACCCATCCCTTAATACATCATTCTTCCTACAAATCTCCTAGCCCAACCCATAAATCTCTCCTTGTATTTCTGCAGAGCTTTGCCTCTCATCTGCTCTCTCTAATCTCTTCTTTTCCCTTTACCAGTGCTTATATTTATAGCCTTTCTCAATTTCTTCAAGCCTTCACGGGAGTTGCAGATCCATTGCCAAGTGTCCAAGGTGGTCCTCCATGGGAGCATGCTTCTTCAGGCTCGAGCTCTCCACTCTTTACAATGATGGCCTTCTATAATCTTCCATCGCAAGGTATATTCCTTCCTAGGCCACCTTGTTGCCAGGATGGCACCTTATCCACTCCGCATGCACAGTCAGGTCACACTTTTCTCATGTTTTATCTGATACACCAATATGGCTAAGTCCCAAAACCTTTTCTCTACCTTGTGCGCATGCCACTTGTTCTACTAAACCCTCCTAGAACCCTGTCTTGCGTGCTTTCTCCTTGTGCACCCTTCTTCAAATAGGCCTTGCGCGCCCACACACCTCTTTATACTTGGCCAATAAATTAGGGGCCCAACGGTTATTGTGCCACTTGTAAGCCTATCAGAATGATTGTATCACTTGAAACCTATCAAAGCACATCAATAGGGTATTGAATCCTTATAACTAACCAAGACGTGATACATGGTAGAAAATGATAAAATACATGAATAGTCAATGAGACTCCTCCACATTACCCAACGTGTATGTGCCATATGTCAATTTGAGCTATAGAATTCAGATCACCATAAATTATGCTACAATTATTTGATTAGGGTGTTTTTTTCTTATTGAATAGTTGCTAACATGGGCTACACTCCAAATTACTTGACTTCAAATTTTGGTGGGATTAGGTAGGTGAGAGGTAGTAAGAAGTCCATCACGCCATTAATGCATGATTTGATTGCTCCAACCACCTGATATTATTCAAATCTCATCTCCTTCCTTCTCCTACATGTCAAATAGTCATGGGGAAGAGCATTTGATGGATTTATAGGAGGCTTTATAGGCGATTATTGCTGGTTGTTGGTGGTTGGGGATTCAAATCTATTTTCCTTATTTTTATCCTCATCTTTTCTATTTTCCATTATAAATCTCATCAGTATTTGGCATACCTATCAGATTTGGCCTTATACCTTGTTTTTGAGCTATTGCCCATTTCCCACAAGTGATTGACAAATGTTACCCATAACCGGCGTCGGTTTACCCTAACCAACATCGGTTATCCTGTGCCACTTTTCAACTAACATTCGGTACCTAATCCATTTATTACGCTCTATTCTTCTTATTTCCTCGGTATTTATGTGTCATTTATAGAAAGGAAACCCAACCTGATCAGTACCTATTCACATTATATTGACGCGTCGACAAGCTAGTGCCCTCGTATTCTATGTCAGTTGTCAACCGCTCCCACCTAGCCCTTCGCCACCTTCCATTTTATCACCCACCGTGGATCCTATCCAACCTATCACTATCTCTCTCTAGGAGATGAGGAGTTTCCATAACTCCTTAACCAAAACCCTGTCGCCTTGTAATTTTATATTTCCCACTCACCCACCCAAGATGCCACAGGTCAGTTGATATATGGCATGCCCATATCTATCCCTCCGACTCTCACTCCCACTCTGCGTCAGCCCCATCTAGCTCTGTGTTTCCTGCATCTACTTTACCCCCAATCATTTTGAGTTAGGTCCTATACTGCTATGATTGCAATGTCTGCTACATCCATTACACCCACCACATCCACCATACCTTCGATAACCACCCAAAACACAACCTCATCCACCCCTATTATCTCACATATACCCATAGCTACACTACCACCTCTAGTGTCGGTGACCCCTACCCCTTTTCAGAATGTGGTCCTTTCCATTCCATAGTTGTTGGCCCCCATTGCCACTAGGGTTACCACGACCCTTCCACCTCCATATACGTACTATCAACAACCTCCCATTTCATCTATTATTCACTCTAGTACGTACCCCCTATTTTATTGCCTTCTTCTCAATCTACCTACACGACAGCACCATATACTGGAATGCCACCCTATTATATTCCCAACACCAACCCTCTTATGCTATAGGAGGCACCCAATCATCGTAACCTTCCAACGACCTAATCAAATTGATGATGGACAAAATTCGGACATTAGAGGCATCTGTTTCTAGTTCTTCAATACTCTCACCTATGAAGAGATTTGTAATTATCCTATCCACCCATCCATTCCTATCCATCCATATCCCATGTATTAGGAGATGCCTAAATTCAACCGTTTCAATAGCAAGGAAGATCCACAATAGCATTTGCGGTCGCTCAAACATGAGTGTTACCTAATTTCTCACGATGATGCTTTTCTCTTAAGGACCTTTCCCATGTCTCTCGATTGGACTGTGTTAGATTGGTATATTGGGATACCTAGACACTCTATATTTTCATTTAATCAAGTAGCCCAAGCCTTCTTGGATCACTTCTCCATCAATATTGTCAAGAATGTTTCCATGGTGACCTATAATCCACCTGTGCAGTAGTATGATGACGAATCTATCGTAGATTTTGTCACTCATTTGGCGTAGCTTTGATCAATCAACTCACCTTCCAACTATCACAAATCAAACTCATCGATCTCTTCACACGGGCTTGTGCTAGACACATCTCACCGACCCTACAGGTTTTGACTTTCCAAATATTTGATGAAGCATTCACCATGGCACGAAAGTTATAGATTTGGGCCATCGAAGAGAAGAAAATCTAATTACGCAATAAGAATTAGGCATTCAAGCCGAATGATACCTCTTCTTCTTCCAAACCACAGAGCAATTATTCAAAAGATAAGGGCACCGCTAATGCAGTGGTACTTAAAGCTAGTCTGGCTCATCCATCAAATCAGCTACCCCCTCATCTAATCTCTCACCCATCCAAACTTTTCAATTCAGATGAGAGCAACGGAAATACACCCCAATTGGGGATCCCTACTCATCTGTCTTAGAAAATCTCATCAAACACGGGGCCATCACCCTTCTACCTATGAAACATCACACTAGTTTTAACCTGCTGCTTGCCCATGCCCGCATGGTATAAAGAACACAACCACGTAGATATCATCGAGTAAAGGGTCATAGTGACGGAAATTGCATCAATTTCAAAACTATTGTCCAAGAAATTCTCGAGAAAGGTGAGTTAACTATGGATAATCCTAACGCACCTGCCAATCAAAACCTACATATCTTCAAGAAACCCTTTCCCAATCATGCCCCTTCATCTGATCAAACCGGTGAGACCTCAACTCATGATAGCCATACCCGCGAGGTCCATGCTATTTTTAGTGACGTACCTATTGCTTCCCAATTACCCCATATTCCTTCCATAGAGGAAATTCTAGCTCAAAACCCTCCTTCTGCATTGGAACCTACCTCACCTATTCCTCCACCCATAGAGGAACACCTTTCACCTCCTTCCTCACCCGTGGAGGAGCCCTTCGCTAATATCAAAACCATTTCACCTTTGGCTTCTCCACCTAGAGAACCGACACCCACAAGTACTTCTTCACTCCACACGTCACCCAGGGTCCACACGTCACCTAGAGGAACCGACACCTAAAGAATCCTGAACCTCTTACCACATGTAACCTAGAGGAACCAACACCTAGAGAATGCGGAACACGTCCTCTAGGGTGACTGTGATCTCACCCATCGACAGGTGGAATGTGTTGGTCACGGAATCCCATCTATCGATGAGTGCAACCATCAAACTAGGCTTTTGGACTACATCGGTAACATCGAACCCCACTCGGGCCGACCACCCTGTACATGCCACAACTCTTAAGGGTCTTTACACAGTGAATTGTCATGAGTAGGGGTGGAACCCTATCTCGCATACATAGCTAATCTCTCCCTTGCATCCAATACAAACAACACATTAATCTACATTTATCACACCCATACTTGCCCCTATCATTTTCCAACACCCTATTTTACCCCTACCCATCTCAATCACCCAACCTATGGCACTTTTGACCCCTTGCTCTCCAAAACCTAACTAGTACCGATTCTCTCTAACCGACCCCGGTCACCCCTAAACCAGCATCGATCACCTGTTTCGTGACCGATACCAGTTTAACCCTACCGACACCGGCTCATCCTAGCGATCTTTGGTCACTATCGCGGTGAAAACCTGCGACCCCCAAACCCCCCTTTCTCAAAACACTTACACCCTAACCCTTTTACCCACCTAAACTCACCTAAACATCCCCTTACACCTAATCCCCTCCCATCCTCTCCCACTTATCTCTCTCCCCATTCCTATTTTACCCACTTTACCCTCCCATTTCTAATTTTTTTTTCCCCACCCAAAATAATAACCAAAATACCAATTTGTAAATCACCTAATCTATCTAACAAAATACAACTAGAGTTGGACGCTTACCTCATCGTGTTGTCATCATCATGGTGGCACGTCTAGCCATTGCACCGGTGACCCACCCGATCCCTCTTTAGCCTAAGCCATCACCGAATCTCTACCCGCGTCTCCAACCGATCGAATCACAAACACCGATCCTGTGGACCCGCCTCTCACCAACCAATCACCCACCGTTTAGACCACCAACTCAACAATTTGTTCCGTTTAGACACTTTACCCTCTTTTCTCTCCCTTTTTCATTTTCTCAATTCACTATATGACAAATGAATAGCAAAAAAATGGATTTTTTTATATAACAAACCGAACCTAACCGATGCTGGTTTAACCTTCACCAAAGATCAATCACGTGCCCTACCTTCTTCGTGTAGTCGGTTGTACTATACCAAAGCATCCGTTACCCCGACCAAGCATCAGTCACCCTCTCTTGCACAAAACCCAACATTTTACCCTATTACCCCACCTATCCCTCCTTTTTTTCCACACCTACCCTTTACCCGACAATTTCCCTCACCCAACCTTTACATTGACTATTTACCTTGCCCTCCCGACCTCATCATTTACTACCTACCTTTTTCCTCCTTTTGGGACTCATTATTTTACCCATGCCTCATCCTTACCCATGTTGTAACCTAGATTTTTAGACCTAGACCATTGCTAATGACCTTTGACCTCATGTGTTTGCTATACCTTGCGGCACTAAAACTTTTGTTGTTGACCTAATGACCTTACCTTGACTCGCCATGAGTGCGTCTATCTTGACCTTACCTTTGGTGTACAAGAACATATCTAAATGTTCCTGCACCTAACCTATGATGTGTTTCCTGACCATATCCTATACCTTGGATATCGGAATCACTTCGACCTTGTTTGGATAAACCTATCAACCTTAGACAATGTAGCATTTGCTTGCTCTTCAACTTGGTAGCATGTTACAGTTTATACGTGTGTGTGTGTTTGATTGTTACTACCTTTGACCCTGACCCATTACCTAGATTACCCAAGTAGACCTTGCTCCTTTTTCCCCTATTACCCACCTTCCTTTTCATCACATTTACCTTTTATCAAACCACTCACCGATTCTGCCTTCTACCTCGTCAGTTCTTGGTTTGAGGGGGATCACCTTCACCCACACATGGGGCAACCACATCTTATTTTTGTTAGCATCGCTTACCAATACAAGCTACGTAACAAAAAGGGGAAAAATGTAGACACTAAAATTAGGTCACACTCCCCTTTGGTCCCTTGACAAATAAATACCTTCATCACATTCACCTAGCCATGGTCCCCTTCACCCCACTAATATTAATTTAATTATTTTAATTAAATTAATTCATTATCCTCACCATATTTATTATTTAAATATCTTAATTTAGATAATGCCCACACTTACACCTCACCTAGACACCTCATCAAGCCAACTCACCCTAAGACCTATTCTTAGTAAGTTGCCATAACTAACTAAGACTTACCCAAACCCTAAAAATCAATGCCTACATTCCCTTTAACATCATTCATGCATGCTTACAAGAAGCTTCTAGTATGATCCGTGAGTTAATGGCACGAGATCCCAGAAAATCAAGGGGATCTTCTTAGTTTAGTAAACCAAGAAAATCCCATCTTGACCGATGCCGGTTACCCCTAACCATCACCGGTTAAGCCGGAACCACCGTTAGTCACCTTTTAATCCCCAAAACAACCTTATTTTGGAGGTTGGAAAAAATGTTGGTAGATTCCTAAGAGATATCACATCTTTCGAGAACCAGTTTCCATGAGAAAACACATGCAAAGAAGGAGATCAAGCATTTTCTCTTACACAGGCATCCAACATTCACATGGTAACCCTCCAGTGACCACCCAGCACAAATTTTATCTAACCAAGCAAAAAGGAATGCATATGCAGCCCATTCAAGAGCTTTCCAATGTTTGGTAATCCTCAACAACATTCAACCTCTTACCAGCACCTTCATCCATCACGCATAGGCACCCTGAACCAGATTTCAAGTAAGTAGAACAAGTTTACTCCTCTAGTTCATTCATTTAATTATTGTATCTTCATCCTTTATTCTCCTAGTCACCCATTGACCTCCTTTAATACTCACCCCTCCATATCCCCATTAAAACCTTGCCAAACCCCATCCAAACATCCTAATACCTCACTCGACTAACCTAGTCCCTTGTGCAATCATAAGGGAGATCCCAAGCTCATTCTGTGGCATTCCCAGTTTTCCACAGTAACCGGCACCGGTTCTCCCCAACCGGTGTCGGTCACCCTTAACTAGCATCGATCTCTGTATTTACCAATAGATCCTAGAACAGTGACTTACCCCTATTCCCACATCACCCTTATTCACTTGTGATCTGCCTGAGACCTCTGTCAGACCTACAGAGACCCAAAACCAATTACTTGACCTTCGGATCTTATCTTAACCTAGCCTATTAGATTAGATCTTTCTTATTGTGTTTTAAGTGAGATACCTAAATCATTTCAAATTACAATAGGATTTACTTTTTTACCAGCATTAAATTGTTTTAAACAATGGATTGATAGCCATCTAGGAAGTATCACACTTCCTGGATCTAGCACATGCTAGGTAGTTCACTGCACATATTGTTTAACTCTTTTCTGGTGGTCTTGTGTTCCATTTTAGGTAGTTCCTCCTAGCCAAAAGGAAGCTCTCACGATCAGTTGTGGATTCAAAAGTCATATACGTGCAACAACCCAACAACCAACATTTCAATAGGTATTCCTCCTATGCCCATTACCCTATCTGTTTCATCAATATTCAAATAAACGTCTAAGAATCAGGTGAAACATTTTGGCATGCCCGGTGGGACCCATTCGAGTTCCTTGCATTTTATTCTTTCCTAGGAAAATTTGTGTGTTTGTTTCCATTCTGAAAAGCATACACATTAATTTTCTTCCTTGGTAACCCTCTTTTTCTTTCTATTTGCTCAAAAAGAAATCTTTCTTTTGGTGTACTTAAAAAGAATCATTTCTTCTTGTTTTCTGCATTTTAGTGAAAGAGCATCCCTCTTTCTATTCATCCATTTATGTCATCGAACTTCATATTTTGATTTGGGCTTAAAATAAGTGCATTGCATTCTGATTTATCACATTATCTCACATTAATTGAGGGCAACCTATATGCTGGAAGTCATTCCTAGCTGATGATTAACAAATGAATCATAGAAAGCACATCTCTCTCTCTCTCTTAGTCTTGCCAAATTTCAAAAATTCAAAACAAATACATATTCTTAAACAACATATTTCCTGGGAACACCTGTCAATGATCACATTAATTTGAGGATTGGCAGGTACTCCCCAGCTCGCTGCTCCATCAATTCATACTTCAGAGTGAAGCCCGCCCCCACCATAACATACCAAAAACCTCACCTTTTAGATCTCCTTATTTGTAGGAAGCCATCCTCACCAAAAACTCTATTTTATAGTTCATGTGTCAGTCCTTAAATAGCATAAGCTAAAAAAACATAATCGAAAAATCACTCTTAGGATCACATTTTTCTTAGTGTTTTTGCTTGGCTTGCATTTTGAGGTGAGAGGTCACATTCTTCATTCTTCTTGTTTCTCCTTGCACGATCCTCATCATAGTTGGTGTATTTTGGCTTCTTTTGAGTGTGCCTGGACCACATTCTCAAAATTCTGGGTTTGATTCCACATCAGATTTTAATTCACAACCATTTTTATTTCATCACTATTTCAATTCCACAGTGACCGGTGTCGGTCTAGCAACCATCGTTGGTTCCCCCCGACCATCGTCGGTTCACTATCCTTTTGGTTAACCTACCCAAAAGGACATTTATTCACCTTCTTCAACTATTCGAGTCCCTGTCACTACTATCATTCCCATTGACCTTGTAAATCTCGTCAGTATTTGGCATACCTATCAAATTTGGCCTTATACCTTATTTTTGACCAACTGCCCATTTCCCACAGTGATCGGTAGTGGTTACCCGTAACCGGTGTTGGTTTACCCTGACTAGCATTGGTTATCCTATGCCACTTTCTAACTAAAATTTGGTACCTAATCCATTTATTACCACTTGTTCTTCCTATATCCTTGGTATTTCGTGTCATTTACGGTAAAGGCATTCAACTCGATCAAGACTGTTCACATGGTACTGACGCATCAACAAGCTAGTGCCCTCATATTCCACGCTAGTTGTCAACCACTCCCACCTATCCCTTCGCCACCTTCCATTTTATCACCCGCCATGGATCCTATCTAACCTATCACTATCACTACCGGAGATGAGGATTTCACATGACTCCTTGACCAAAACCCTGTCACCTTGCAGTTTTATCTTTCCCACTCATCCACCCGAGATGCCTCGGGTCAGTTAATATACGGCATGCCCATATCTATCCCTCCAACTCTCACTCCCACTCCTGCGTCAGCCCCATCTAGCTCTTTATTTCCCGCATCTACTTTTCCCCAAAGTGGTTTTGCGGTTAGGTCTTATACCCGTTATGACTGCGCAAAGATCTCGCTACATCTCTGTTGCACCCGCCACATCCACCAAACCTTCGACAACCACCCAAAACGTAACATCATCTGCCCCTATTGTCTCACATATACCCACGCCTACACTACCACCTCTCGGTGTCGGTGACCCCTACCCCTTTTCGAACATGGTCCTTTTCATTCCATAGTCGTTGGCCCCCATTTCCACTAGGGTTACCACAACCCTTCCACCTCCATATACATACTATCGCAGTGCCTCCCATTTCATCTATTATTCACTCTGGCTACATACCCCCTATTTCACTGCCTTCTTCTCAATTTACCTACACGGAAACACCATATACTAGAATGTCACCCCCGTTATATGCCCAACACCAACCCTCTTACACTACAAGAGGCACCCAATCATCGCAACCTACCAACGACCTAATCAAATTGATGATGGACAAGATGCAGACATTAGAGGCATTAGTTTCTGGCTCCCACAATACTCTCACCTATGACGAGATTTGTAATGAGCCTATCCACCCATCCATTCCTATCCGTCCATATCCCATGCATTGGGAGATGCCTAAATTCAACCATTTCAATAGCAAGGAAGACCCACAATAGTATTTTTATTCGTTCAAAGACGGGTGTTACCTAATCGCTCACGATGATGCTTTGCTCTTAAGGATCTTTCCCTTGTCTCTGACTGGACCTACATTAGATTGGTATAGTGGGTTACCTAGACACTCTATATTTTCATTTAATCAGGTAGCTCAAGCCTTCTTGGATCACTTTACCCTCCCATTTCCAAATTTTATTTTTTCCCCCACCCAAAACAAAAACCAAAAACCAATTTGTAAATCACCTAATCTATCTAACCAAATACAACTAGAGTTGGGTGCTTACCTCATCATGTTGCCATCGTCACGGTGGCACATCTAGCCACTGCACCGGTGGCCTACTTGATCCCTCTCCGGCCTCTGCAATCACCAAATCTCTACCCGCATCTCCAACTAATCGAATCACACACACCAATCCTGTGGACCCACCTCTCACCAACCAATCACCACCATTCAGACTGCCAACTCAACACTCCATTCTATCCAGAAACTTTCACTCTTTTCTCTCTCCTTTTTTGTTTTCTCAATTCGTTATATGACAAATGATTAGCAAAAAACATGGATTTTTTTTATATAACAAACCTGACCTAACCGATGTCGGTTTAACCTTCACCGGCATCGGTCATGTGCCCTACCTTACCATAGTCGGTTGCACTATACCGCATCGGTCACCCTCTCTTACACAAACCCAACATTTTACCCTATTACCCCACCTATCCCTCCTTTTTTTTTCCACACCTACCCTTTACCCTAACCATTTCCCTCACCCAACCTTTACCCTGACTATTTACCTCACCCTCTTGACCTCATCATTTACTACCTACCTTTGTCCTCCTTTGGGGACTCATTATTTTACCCATACCTCAGCCTTACCCATGTTGTAACCTAGATTTTTGGACCTGGACCATCGCTAGTGACCTTTGACCTCATGTGTTCGCTATACCTTACATTACTAAAACCTATGTTGTTGACCTAATGACCTTACCTTGCCTATGGTCATGACCATCTATCCTGACCTTACCTTTGGTGTACTGGAACATACCTAAACATTCCTGCACCTAACCCGCATTGTGTTTCCTAACCATATCCTATACATTGAATCTGGAATCACTTCGACCTTTTTGGATAAACCTATTGACCTTAGACAATGTAGCCTTTGCATACTCTTCAACCTAGTAGTGTGTTTCAGTTTATACGTGTGTGTGCATTCAACTGTTACTACCTTTGACCCTGACCCATTACTAAGATTACCCGAGTAGACCTTGCTCATTTTTCCCCTGTTACCCATCTTCCATTTCATCACATTTACCTTTTATCAAACCACTCACCAATTTACGCTTCTACCTCGTCAATTCCTAGTTTGAGGGGGATCACCTTCACCCCAAACATGGGGCAACCACATCTTATTTTTGTTAGCGTCGCTTATCAATAAAAGCTATGCAACAAAAAGGGGCAAAATGTAGACACTAAAATTAGGTCACACTCCCATTTAGTCCCTTGACAAATAAATACCTTCATCACATTCACCTAGCCATGGTCCCCTTCACCCCACTAATATTAATTTAATTAATTTAATTAAATTAATTCATTATCCTCACCATATTTATTATTTAAATATCTTAATTTAGATACTACCCACACTTACACCTCATCAATCCAACTCACCCTAAGACCTATTCTTAGTAAGTTTCCATAACTAACTAAGACTTACCCAAACCCTAAAAATCAATTCCTACATTCCCTCTAACCACATTCCCGCATGCTTACAAGAAGCTTCTAGTCCGATTTGTGAGTTAACGACATGAGATCTTAAAAATCAAGGGGATCTTCCTAGTTTAGTAAACCTAGAAAATTCACCTTGACCAACGCCGGTTACCCCTAACCATCACCGGTTAAGCCGTAACTGCTATTGGTCACCTTTTAATCCCCAAAACAACCTTATTTTTGAGGTTGGTAAAAATGTTGGTAGATTCTTGAGAGATATCACATCTTTTGAGAACTAGTTTCGTGAGAACACACATGCAAAGAAGGAGATCAAGCATTTTCTCTTGCACATGCATCCAACATTCACTTGGCAACCATCCAGCGACCACCCAACACATGATTTGATCCAACCAAGCAAAAAGGAATGCACATGCAGCCCATACAGGAGCTTTCCAATGTTTGGTGATCCTCAACAACATTCAACCTCTTACCAGCACCTTCATCCATCACTCACAGGCACCCAAAACTAGATTTCAAGTAAGTAGAACAGTTTACTCCTTTGGTTCATTCATTTAATTATTGTATCTTCATCCTTTGTTCTCCTAGCCACCCATTGACCTCCTTTAATACTCACCCCTCCATATCCCCATTAAAACCTCACCAAACCCCATCCAAACAGCCTAATACCTCACTCCGACCAGCCTAGTCCCTTGTGTAATCATAAGGGAGATCCAAAGCTCATTTTGTGGCATTCCCAGTTTTCCATAGTAACTAAAACTGGTTATCCCCAACCAAGGCGTCGGTCACCCTTAACCAACTTTGGTCTCTGTATTTACCAATAGAGCACAGAATAGTGACTTACCCCTATTCCCACATCACCCTTATTCCCATGTGACCTTCCTTAGACCTTTGTCAGACCTGCAGAGACCTAGAACCAATTACTTGACCTTTGGATCTTATCTTAACCTATCTGTTAGATTAGATCTTTCTTATTGTGTTTTAAGTGAGATACCTAAATCATTTCAAATTACAATAGGATTTACTTCTTTACCAACATTAAATTGTTTTAAACAGTGGACTGACAGTCGTCTAGGAAGTATCACACTTCCCGGATCTAGCACACGCTAGGCAGTTCACTACACATATTGTTTAACTCTTTCTGGTGGTCTTGTGTTCCATTTTAGGTAGTTCCTCCTAGCCAAAAGGAAGCTCTCACGATCAGTTGTGGATTCAGAAGTCATACGCATGCAACAACCCAACAACCAACATTTCAACAAGTATTCCTCCTAAGCCCATTACCCTATCTGTTTCGTCAATATTCAAAGAAACATCTAAGAATCAGGTGAAACAAGGACAACATTGAAAGCTTAAATTTCATCATTTCTAAGTTTAGGTGTGTGGCATAGTGATTTTTTAGCCTTTAGAGGCTTGTTTTAACACATTTAGCAACTCCCAACACTCAAATCTACTGTTTTAGCAATTTTTGCACCCTTAATAAGAAGGATATATACAAGGAAAAGTGAAACAACTGAAGAGTCTTTTGAGTACCTCTAGTTTTCTATAATAAGAAAACGCAACATAACATTTGCTCGTGCACCTCTATCTCTAGCATGCCACACACTTTCCACTCCACCTCTTATTAGGCCTCTTGTACAACTGTCATGGTATTACATACACCACCTCCGATAAATTTTTCCAACTTCACTGGTGGAAGTCCCCTCATTCTCAATGCACAACATGATATGTCAGTATCCACGCTCAAAAATATTCCATACTTTTCTAGCGATATTAAGTCACCCTTGTTGAGCACATCCAGGATGTAGCCAATGTGTGCTCTTTCTATTTGATCATGTATGATGATGTAACATTTAGGATTCTCATGGCTTCATTAAGGGAAAAGTGCTTCAATGGTATAGATGCTTCAGACCCACACCTATTGCTAGCTAGGATGAGCTTGGAACCACTCTTTGCAACTTTTTTAAGATAATTCAGATCAATTGTCTTTGGTGGAGCAATTGACCACATCAAAAAAGGGCACCCAATGATCAGATGAATGATTTTAATATCAGATTCCATACGACTTGGGACAAAATACCTCAAGTGGTAAGGCCTGCAACATAGCATCCTTTCTGTATTATCTAAGGGCTTTGAATAGTGATATCTCAGTCATGATTCAATATATGTGAGGTATAACCTTACCGTTGCTTATAACATTACAATAAGGGCTAAGAATTGCCTCATCCATATAGTAAAGTTATCTCCTAGACTACTCACACCCTTATTCTCATAGATGCCTCATGCACTCCAGCATTCCATTGCTCTTGTTCTCAAGTATAATGCTCAAATTACTACTTCCAAATATTATTCTCCCTAGCAGTAAAAGGAGGATGAAGAAATGAAGGCCCTAATTATAAATTTTTCCAACAATGTTAAATCTCTAGAGAAGTAGTAAGCACAAACCTTTAGAAATAGTTATAATCAAGGGTATAACCAAATCCATCAACCCTTCAGAAATCAATATGAAAATAAGAGATATGGGAAAAACCAAAAAAATGATAGATGGAATGCTAATGCACACCTCCCATTACAATTAGTTCCTCCTACGCAACCTCTTCTAGTGCCCAACACAAGCCAAGCACTAGTTTGAGTTTAAAATAATATGGATCAAGAGTCGGAATGGTTCTTTCCTTACAATATGCCTTAGAGTAATCATCATTGCTCCAATGTTGCATGTGCACAATATTACATGATTCAAGCTGCTTCTAACTATGAACCTTCCACTAGCGCAAGTGAGCACGAGAATTGGGAAAAGACAAAATTTACTAAAGCCAACCTTATGTTCTTTGGTACTAAAGACTTTTGTGAAATCAATCAAGTTACAGGTGATATAAATAGAGTACGCACCAAGTTTGTTGATAACACAAGGTACTGAAGAGAATTCTTGAGTCGGCACACAACATTCAACTCCTGTCACACGTGTTGATTCTCAAAAGTAAAGAGATTCAGCTAAGGCATCAAATAGTCATGGCATGCAAGTTCTTGAGTGTGAGGTTACGTGTAATGTTCCAACACGGGTGGTGTACAACCCTCCTTTGGTAGGTTAAGCCTTTACGCTAGCAAGGGATCCTTCCCTTACACATGAATAAGCGAGAAAATATTTTATTATGCCTCAAATTCACAAGTCAATGGGCCTTCCATTCAACATTGTGGACCAGATGAAGAAAACAAATGTTAATGTCACAATGTTGGACACCCTACCTATCCCATCTTAGCGTGACCTATTACATGAAGCTCTAGCACAACTTCCACACGTTGATCCTATTATTCAAAAAACCTCATGTTGTTATCAATATTTATCAAGAAGAGGATAAGCAAACAAGTAAGATTGTCAAAACCCCACCCCTCTATATTTCCTTGATCATAGGAAATCACCTCCTGTAAAATTACATGATTGACTCAGGCACTAGTACTTCTATCATACTAAAGAAGATTGTTGTTGTAATAGGTATTATGTATAACCCTTTGTCGAAATTATTCTTTGCAACTTAATGGCTCAATTTTCACCACTCTAGGAGTCATCAAGGATCTTGAGTTAACCCTCAATGCATGTCCAAGCCTCACAATAACTCAAGATGTGTCAATTATTGACCTACCTTCTTTATTGTCCTCATGTTTATCAAGGGACTTCATTGCTAAAGATGGTTGTTACTTTTCTTTCGATAGATCTCATATGTTACTAAAAATAAGGTATGGTACCCGATTTACCATACAAGCTGAGACAATATTTTCCTATCATGTTGAGTCATATGATCCATCTCCACTCCAATCCAATTACTTAATCTAAGATGGGCAACAATGATTTTCAGTTTGGAAGAGTAACCTATTCCCCCTCTTATACCCGATTTAGTACTAAATGATTGGGAAGAATGACATCACAAATTTGATCCATATGTTGAAGATCTTGTAGCCTTTGAAACTAGGATTGGTACTTATTCCATCCTTGAACAAGAAGTTATAATGCCGCACACGCTCAAACAAAATCAAGAAAGTGCGAGGTCTATGGAATTTTTATTTTGATGGATCGAGAAGCGAAATGGCATGGGTGCAGTTTTTTCTCATTTCTCCCAAGGATGAGAAATTATTCTTTGCGCACAAGTTGTAGTTTTCATGCTCCAACAATGTAGAATAACATGAAGCATTGTTGCATGGTCTCATTGCTAAAAAATGTTGATTAAGGTGTTTCAAATATTTGGAGACACAAAATTGGTTATCCATCGAGTCACAAGCAAGTGCATGAAAAATAATAAGCTTATAAGCACATATTTTTAGACATCCTTGATGGATTTGATGCTCCAAATCTTTAGGTGGAGCAAGGAATATGAACAAAGAAGAAGACTATATGGCCTTGTTCAGTTCACATTTTTTTAATGTGGAAGAATTTGTCACGGGGAAGTGCAAAGTGTATAAAAATGGTGATCAAACCATTTATTCCATATAATGAGACCAAATGGCAAGTGTTTAACAATGACACGCAGATTATCCAGTTCATTCAAAATGACGTTGATTTCTCTTCAAATATGCAAGATGACTTGCATGATAGCTATGGTGACTAAGTGATTCAACTCAAGATAAACATGTTTCCTAAAAGGTTGGTCACCTTAGAGAAAATTTTCATCCTTGATGATGAGTTCAAGGGTGAAGAAAAGTACATGTGCGTAACACAAAAATACTATTCCCCAGTCACTATTACGTACGGCACAAAAATATAATATTTCCTATCAAGTACTCAACCTAGGTCATGAATCTTGTTTTAGTGTACAAAAATAATGGTGAAATTAGACTTTGCATCAATTTTATATATTTGAATAAGGCATCCTTGAAGGTTCACTATCCTCTACCTTTTATGGAGCAGATTTTGCGGATCGTGGCTAATGTGTAGAGATTTTCCATCTTTGGATGGATATTTTGGTTTCAATCAGATCATGGTCAAGGAAGAGGATCAATTCAAAACAATGTTTACAACTAAATGGGGAATGAATGCATATGAAAATATGTCCTTTGGTCTATCAAATGTAGTCACAATATCTCGCGTCTTTATGGACATTACGTTTAAAGGATATATCAATGATTTCATCATGTTTTAGCTGGATAAAATAATTATCTTCTCAACGAAAAGCATGGATCATATGGAGCATTTGGATAAAGTCTTTGAGATATGCAGAGAATTTTGGGTATCCCTTAACCCCAAGAAGTACAATTTTAGTATGGTGTAATGAAAGATTTTGGGCCATGTGGTCTCTAAGGAGGGAATTTCAATTAATCCCGAGCACGTTTTAACCATCCTAGCACTCTCTGTGCTAGCACACAAGAAAGCCTTGCGAGTCATTCCTAAGAAAAATCTATTGGATATCACAAGCACTGAGAGGGGGTGAATAAATGCTGATCAATTTTACAATCTTTAAATCTTCTTAACTAGAACCAAAAATCAAACCATGAACAAATTAAAGTGCATGCAAGAAGATAAGTACACAAGACACCAAATTTATAGTGGGAAACCCATAGAGGGAGAAAACCCACTTGAAATCAAGAATTTTGATTAGGAACACCAATTCCTATCATATAATGATTTCCACTTTGGTTGAGCACCCACACAACCTATGAAGCACCTACTTCAAAATCCTTCTAGCACCCACTGGAAGGTTTCTAAGCACCCACTAGGCTAGTTTAGAAAGCTACAACTTGTAAGGAGAACCTACTCCTATGACCTAAGCACCCACTTAGAAGAATACAATAACAATATACAATTTGATCATTTAGTTCCTTGTTTATTCATCAAAAGATCATGATCCCTTACTATTTCTTCACTCAAAAATCACAATTCATTTGTTTCTCTAATTTATGCTCAGTCAAAAATGCATGAAACTGATCTTGATTGCACTTGATATGTCACTTTCTTTCTGATTAACAAATTTGCATCACTATCCTTGAAAAATTTGGTCTCTTCTTTGTATCAAAGTCTTCTTATATTCATTAAATCTTCACACCTTCACTTGACCTCTGTTTTCTTCTTTTATGCAACACTCATCACCAAATTCATTGTCTTCTTCCCTGTCATAGTAATCTGCATATTGTTTTCACTCTACTGCTTTGTAAGTTCTTGTGTAAAACTTTTCTTTATACAATGTAACATCACCATTTTATTCTTTTCACACTCTGTGTAAAACTCACCAATTCATGTATCATAATCACAATCAAATCATTGTCTCTATACTATGTTATCTTCTACTTATTCTCTGTCTCCTCTTATATACTGATCACTACCTTTTCATTTTTATTTTTGATTTTATCCTAGTTCTATATTTATGCTATTCTCTTGTGTTCTAATTTTTTTTTCACACCATTCACTGCTAAATCAGTATCCTCTAATTATTTTTGTACCACTATCTTTATATATTTAAGTCATCTCTCTTATTTTTCACACTTTTCTTTCTAGGTATTCAAACCACTAAAGCTAATTGTTTACATTTGTTTTCCTATAGACTCTTTACTCAACTTATTTTGTCTCCATTTACATGACTCTTCAAATTCATTCAAGAGGATTGAGTTTATTTCACTTCGAGTTCATCATGTTTCACTCAACTGTCATCTTGACTTCAAGTAATGACAAAACACTTATGATTCTTTCGAGAAAAATACAAACTTTTTTCTCATCTAAAGTCTCTTAGTTGTCTGAGGAAGCTCAAACATCACATGCATACTTGTTAACCCATGGTTTTGGACTTGTCTTTGAAATGGATGATTGTCATACATTATTCATGCCATTTGGATCGACTCATGTCTTTATTGAAGTCATGTGGACATACTTAACCTTGTTCCTTGTATGTTGTAATATTTTCAAGTTGCTACTAATTTCTTAACAACCTGAACATTATCTTTGGAACAATACTACACATATTCCACAGACAATGTAGACTACATCCCACACACCCTGTCTTTAAACCTGCACGAGATATTTGAGACGGTTTTGAGAAACTCGAGACATCAATTTATTCCTCCAAAATCTATGAAAACATCTGAAATATTTTTCATCATGGACGTTGTACTGTGTAGACCTCTCCACAAAAAATCTCTAATTTTTAATGGATATAAACACATATTCGATTAAAAAAATATTTGAGAAACCCTATATCGGGGTTATGGGCCTTTGTCATGGCCGAGACAGTTAAAATTTAATTTCTCTTTCAAAGAAAAAATAAATTTGAAGATTTGAATTACTTGTGAGAAGATAGGGGCAATTTCTTTCAATTTTAACATTTTGTTAAGCTTAAAACTCTTCATTGTTGCTCTTGAACATCACTGTTGCGAGTGTAGGAATGAGAGGATATGTTTGTACAAATACTTATTGAACAAATGGACTTAAGAAATACCATTTACCAACCCTCCGGATGTAATGAATACTTGATTGAATTGTTTAATGCTCTACCATCTTGGTTGAGGAGAACACCACTTATTCAAGCTCAAATTAGCACCTTGGATGAAAATATTATTCTCACTATTTTTCTTAGCTAGGTGCTATAATAGGCTCTACATTCTTGAGCATATTTTATAACTTAACTTGAAAACTTTAGAACCTGATTAATATGATGAGGACCACAACTCATCCTTCCACACCTTAAGAACATGCTCAATAAGATGAAGACTGCATTTGTACTCAATTCTTCACAATTCATGACATGATTATGCAATGAGCCTAAGAGAAAAGAGGAATAAAGCATACTTCCACTTTGTGATTTGGTCAAGTTGAGCCTTATCCATACATATTGATATTTCAAAAGAGGATCACGTGCATTTCAAAAGAAAACAATTTATTTAAGCAACAGTTCTAATATTATACCTTCATATGTCTTAACTGTTTTCACTTAATTGTGCTTCTTGTGAGAACTTTTAGTTAGACCTGTCAAGCTTGAAGATTACTTACACCCTAGAAAGTATGTAAGCATCACTAGTATATCATAACAATAATAAAAACTACTTGTACAAATGGTTTGAGGTCAACTATAACATTTTTCTTTTATTGACTCAGAGCTCTACATGGACACCTAAAAAACATGCTCAGAATAATGTTCATAACTTCCTTGAAACATGTCCAATTGATCTAAAAAAATTGCATTATCTCAAGCTTGGAGTCTACTAAAAAAATTTATTCTATGATTTATTTGAAGAATCCCTCATATTTTTTCTTGAGTGCTAAGAATCCAAGAAGCTCGAGATGCATTTTTCAAGATGGCAGTCTTAGAAAAACTTAAATAACTCAAAATCCCCATTACAAAATCTGATGAAATTTTACATGGAGCACTACAAGACACCCCTCTACACATTCTAGGTATAAGTTAGCCATAGTTTTTTCTTTCAAGCTCTGACCAATCCCATTTTCCTTATAAAACACTTTGTAAGTTCTTAAAGCCACTTTCTGTTCACTTTTGAATTTCGATCCCGGGAGTTAAATTGATCCTTGTTTTTCTCACACATATTGTAGACACTATTATTAGGTTGATCACATGCTCACATTACCTTGCCATGATTTGTACCAATCTATCACCTCTTATCGCCACTAATAATACACTACCAATCAACCTTCACCACCTTATCTTCTTCACTTCACCAATCAACCCTTTTTTCCATCAATACGACTTGACATAAATTAAAACACCACCTTTGACAATGACTGGGGTCCAATAAAATCATTTTTTTAGGATATTTATCCCTAACTTTGTAGGATTATTCAAGCCCATCACCTTTATGCTCAAGAAGGACACAACCTTTAAGTGGACAGCCAAAGGTAAATAAAGCTTCAACAAAATCAAGCAAGAAATTACTTGTGCACCAACACTCATCAATCTAAATTATTTAAAGGATTTTATCCTTTATGCTTATGGAGTTAATGTGACTATTTTTGTTTTCTTGACATAAGAAAATGAACAGGACTGGAGCAGCCAGTGGCTTTCTTTAGTCAGATACTAAAGGATTATGAGTTAAAATACAGTCACACAGAGAAACATGTCTTTGCCATCATGTGTGTGCTTAATAAATTAAAAAGCATGCTCACCACAAACCATATCAAGGTGTTAGTTTCACACTCAAGTGTGAGAGGCTTCATCATGAGAGAAAAAATCAATGAAAAGAGAGTAATATGGGTGACCAAAATTAAGGAGTATAATGTGACTATTAAAGCCACAAATTTGGTTACAAGAAGCATGCTTTGTAAATAGATTGTTGAAGATGCGTAGGATAAACTTGAGAGTTCATTATTTCTATATGAAGTACTTCTATGTGCTAAACTTGAACAAAGCTGTAGACCACTGGCGTGTGCATCTAGAAAAAGGACATGATCACATTCCTTTCCAATGGCGTATATCCTCCTAGTTTTAACAAAAAAAGAGGCACCATTTAAAGATCCAATCTATTCCATATGCACTATTTGATGGTTCTCTTTTCAAAATAAATATTTATGGTGTGCTAATAAGGTGTGTTGACGAGTGCACAAATTGACAGAGTGTTAGCAGAATTTCATGATGGATTTTACGGTGGACACGTCTCTGCTAAAGAAACAACAATGGATATCATCAAGGAAGGATACTTTTGGCCTACCTTGTTCACAGACACGCATAAGTGGGTTATGAAATAAGAATTTACTTTATTTGCAAGAAAGAAGACATTGGCAGTGCTTCCCCTCTAACCAATCCAAGCGGATCAGCCTTTCGCATAATGGGGTCTTGACTTCATATGCATGATCAATCCTCCTTCAAGTGCTAGGCACAAATTGGTACAAACTACTTAACTGGATGGACAAAAGTTTTCGTACTCAAGAAATCAAGCTGATTCCACCATCCTTGACATTCTCAAGGGAATTGTAACAAGGTTTGGCATTCCTCAAACCATTATCTTTGATAATGCAAAGTCCTTACTTAGTACTAAAATTTATGATTGGCCACTAGGTCTTAAAATCTATTTGAAGACCACGTCCAACTACTACCCTCAGGGAAATGGCTTGGCAGAGTAAACAAACAAGAACCTGATCAAAATTATGAAGTGCACAATGAATATCAACTAGAAACAATGGCATACAAAGGTCTCGTGCACGCTCTGGGTAGATAGAATCACGGTGAAGAAGACAATAGGTACTTTTCCTTACAAACTTTTTTATGGAAAGGAAGCCAAACTTAATTTATCTCTTGAGTTGTCTTCATTGGAGCTTCTTTGAACAGTTGGAGTTTGAAGGCATAAATTAGAGAGAAATCAAAATGGTAGAGTTGGTTAAACTTGAAGAATTGAGAAACTTTGTCATGATCAAGCTAAAACAACATCAAAAATCAACAAAGAAATGGTTTGATAGAAAGGCTAGGCCTCAAGATTTCAAATATGGTGACTTAGTCTTAAAATGGGATGTTGACATAGCTAAACTAGGGCGCCATTCAAATTTTGATGCACTTTGGAGTGGTCCATACATCAATTGTGTTAGGAGGCTAACTCTTTTTATTTGTCTCACCTTGATGGAGGTGCAATTTCAATCCCAGTCAATGGGATTTATCTTAAAATCTTCCATTGAGTCTTTACATCATTGTATAAATTAGAGTAGTTTTAATTCCTCTAAGTGCATTGCACACATGTTGTCTTGTTTGTACATATTTCTTTCTTCTTGTGTGCTCTTAATTTCTTCTAGGTGTCAGTTATCTTCTACTAGTTTTCAATAGTTTTGTAGGATTTGGAACATAGTTTAGAAACACTTCAAGGTAACCTCGTAGGTAGTTCTTCAAGATTCAAATTAGAATTTTATCTTTTCAAGTTGACTCGATGCCCAATGGATGTTCCAAGCTACTAATCTCCTTCATCAAGTAGGAAGATGGCCCCAAAATTTGCTAAACTATTTTCAAAAATAACTCTCCTAGTTATTTTGACAACTCACATCCACATTACATTGTAAGCTTCAACATTGCGGGTTGTGTGCCCTTTGGTTTCTTACTTGGCACAATTTTCTTGGTTATAGTCCTTCACACACCAACTTATGCTCTACATTTGTTTCACGACTTCCATTTTCCTCACACCTTCCCTTTTCTTCTCTCCCATCCATCTTATTTCACTCCTCTTGCACACACTTCCTATGCATTCATCTTCCTCCTAGCATCTCATACACCCCTTCTTCATGCCTTGGACTTGCTTGCTAAATTAAATAATTCCCTGAAATTCTTGCATGCCCCCTTTTCTTGCTGTCATGGATAACCTTTTAATGTTCTTACCCTACTTGCATACTTATCTTCTATAAGTATGTTTCCATTCCTCCCACACAAGTTGATTTTTGTGTGCCTTCTCTTTCTTCTTTCACACTTTCCCCTTTCGTGTGCATTCACACCTCTTTTACATCGATTCTTGTGTCACGTGGCATCCGTCGAGAATGAGTTTATCACACACAACCTATAAAAGCATGCCAATAGGGTGTTGAATCCTTGCAACCAACCAAGGCGTGATATGTGGAAGGAAATGATAAAATACAAGAACAATCAATCGACTCCTCTAGCAGCGTGCATACACCACGTGTTAGTTTGACTTGTAGACTTCAAATCTCGATAGCTTATGCTACAGAGATCAGATTTGGGTGCTTTTGTCTTGTTGGATAGCTACTAGCGTGGGCTACACTCCAGCTCACTTAAGTTCAAATTTTGGCAGGATTAAGTGAGAAACCATCCCTCACTCCATTAATGCATGATCGATCACTCCAACCACCTGATTTGATTCAAATCTTGCCTCCTTCCTTCTCCTACATGCCAAACAGTCATGGGGAAGTGCATTTGATGGATTTGTAGGAGGATTTATAGGAATTCATTGATGGTTGTTGGTGGTTGGAGATTCAAATATGATTTTTCCTTCTTTATCTCCTCCTCTTCTCTTATTCATTATTCTATATATGTAAGGGTGTTGTTCATTGTAATGGTTGGATTCTTTCACTTTGTATAGGTATTTCCTTACATTTTGAGTTATAGACCTTTAGATATGGTCTTTGCATGTGGATATTGACCTCATACACCATTGTAATAGATTATGCATTTCTAGAAGTAATAGAAGCATTGTTTTGTGTCCGTGTTCGCCTTAACTTGTTTTATTACTTCTCATTTCCTCTCCTTTGTGTTGTGTGTTTGTTGTGTATTATCACATCCCTTGCATCTCTTTTTTTTGACTGTGTCCCATAAAAATGATTGTGTGATTGTGTTTTGGTCTGTGTTATGTGTGTCTATCCTTCCTCTATGCATTCTCCTTTGTTTTCACTCAAAGTTGATCATGTTCATCCCCTTTTATTTCTAGTGTTATCACCTCCCTTAGATTAGTTTTCTAATTCTGCATATCCTTTTAACCTTGATCCCTTGGCATGTTTAGCTTAAGATTTCCATTTTAGAATTAGGTCTAGCATTAGTAGCAGAAATAAGGAGAGGAAATGGCCTTCTCCAGGAGGTTTGTCTCAAGTGCACAAGGTCCCATAACTTTGAGATATTCCCATTGTTGCCTCAACGACTAAGTTCAACCCTATCTGAGATGGGTGCAAGTTTGAGCTCCAACAGTAAGAATCCTAAAATTATGTTTTTTCCACTTGATATTGGTGTCATAAATCCAAGGGGAGCTATGAGAAGCCATGTCTTTGTGAGAGTGGGATTCTTGTGCTTTCCAAATTTTGTTCAAATTAAATTGAAGGTTTACTTAAGGAAACCTAATATCAATGTTGTGTGAAGACAAGATGAGGAAGAATTATGTTATGTTTGAGTATTACCAAAATGAGGTGGATCAAAGGGAAGGTAAGAGTGATGTTTTTAGCTCAAATTTTGGTTTTTTTCATGAATGCATACTACATACAGGGGGATCTCTTTGTTCTATTGTTAATAAGAAGGTCAAAAAGTATTGTAAGAAAATGATAGTGTTAGAGGAATATTTGGTGCTTTCAAGCATGGTTAAGATATAGAGAGTGATGGATGACAAAGATGGAGGAAAAATAAACATGTATCAATTCAAGGGGATATTGTTTTCATGATTTATCAAGCCCATATGATATTTATATGTTGTTGAAGGAGTCACAAAGGATATATTTCATTCCCAGTGGGAGATTTCGAGTCAAGTAAGTTGGCTTCTTACATTGTTTTCATTATTTCTAGTTGTGTGTTGTCATTTTCCATGTGTAGTGATCATTGTAGCCTTTTTTATAGATGCCAATGGGTGAGAGAGGTATCATAAACATGGAAAAGATTCAAGTAGGTGTGTTGGTCATGTTGGTTGCCATCAATGACAAAGGGGAAGATTCTTGGTCATTGTGTGCTTGTGTTTCCATTGATGTCAAGTCCATTAATGGAAAAGGGTGTCATGGTGTAGTATGAGTCTTTATGAGGTGTCATTCGGGTGTCAAGCATGAATGTTGAATGGTTGTATCAATTTTGGTGAAGTTTTATGAGGTCCTGATGCATTGTTGAGCTAGTATAGTCATAGTTTGAGGTCTCCCAAATAATTTGAATGTTTTTATTTGGTCATTCATGGTCCATGAGGTTTTTTAAAGGTGTACATGGGTTTGCATGAGGTCAGCAAGGTTTTTGCATGTGGATTCATGTCATTATAAGCATATTCCTAGTCTCGATGCATATAAAATGAGATAGAGGTATGAATTTTAGAGATAATAACTCTTATTAAAGCATGTCGGAAGTATGGTAATAGTGTACCTAAGGTGTATGGTGAGTTTTATGTTAGTTCACAAAGTTTTTGTAGTGTTTCAGAGGTCCTTGTGAAGCAATCGGGTGAGAAACACACTAGATAGTGTTGTCCACTCAAAATTCCCTGCTCTGATGAAAGTTAAAAATTTCAAAATTTTGAGTTTAAGTGTTTTCTCTAATGTACCAAGTCGTGAAATTGAGAAAAGTCTGCAGTTTTGGGTCATTTTGTATGTATTTCGGGCCTGTCGGACATTTTTGTCCCGCCTGTCCCAAGTTCCGAAGTGCGTTCTGTTCCCCGATCGGCCGATTTCCCCGAAATTGTCCCGATTTCGGGCCCGTCGGAACTTTTCGTCCCAAGTGTCCCAAACTTTTCGTGCGAGTTGTTCAATGTTCGGCCGAAGCACCCAATCCGCGTACTTCACTCTTTCATGTCCCAACTGTCCCAATTTCAAAAGTGCGCTCTGTTCCCCGATCGGCCGAAATCCCCGAAGTTGTTCCATTTTCGGGCCCGTCGGAACTTTTCGTCCCAAATGTCCCAAGTCAAAAGTGCAAGCTGTTCCATTTTCGGCCGAACCACCGAGTCGCGTACTTCAGAGCTTTTTGTCCCAATTTCAAAAGTGCGCTCTATTCCCCGATCGGCCGAAGCACCCGAACCGCGTACTTCGGAACTTTTCGTCCCAAATGTCCCAAGTTCAAACGGGCCTTTTGTTCCATTTTCAATTGAAACACCGAACGCGTACTTCAGCGCGTTTTTGTCCCAAATGTCCCAAAATTCATTTGTGCGTCTTCTCCTTGTTTCGCCGAATCGGCCGAGCCGCGTGTTTCGCGCATTCGCGTCTCACATGTCCCAAACGAACCAAATGCCATCCATACTTAGTTTTTCCCGCTCTACCCGAATATGTTGTTTTTCAAACTAAATATGAATTTAAGTTGCGGCTCTGATACTATCAATCTGAAGACCAAATTCCAAGGACAAGTGGGCAGAAGGATGAAGTTTTCAAGACACTGGTCATCTCTGTTTTCAAAGACATACGCTGTCATCTTTAGAATGAGACTTCTGAGACATAGCTGAGGCGTCAAAATAATTTCAGGCAGCGGATTCTGAAGTCAGTGGGTCCCTCCAAGTGACTGGCCACCTGTCTTCTTCTCCTCATTCTTTTCTCTTCTTCCATTTCTTTTGCCATTTTCTTTGTAACGGGTTGAGGTACTGCGATAGGCGGTCTTTAACTGTTCTTGGTTAAAGAAACGGTTACGAAGAGTAACTGATTTGTAAGTTATATAATGGCCTTCTTCACGCCATTCAAAAAGGAAGGAAGAACTTGGCATATTTTCTGAAAGTGTAAATAGATTATAAAGAAATCAATACAGAAGGACTTTTCCATTCTTTGTCTATCTGATCTCTGTTATTCCTAAGCTTTCATTTATTTTCTTTGTGAAGATCATTTGTCTCAAGTTCGTTAGTCTTACCGATTGCATACTCTTCAACTTTGCAAGCACGGTGATCTTGTATAACCAAGAAGGAACTTTGTGTCCTTGATTAATGAATCTGTGTTATGTTAAGAAACTTTGTGTTCTAAGCAGATGTTATTTACAGAACTTTGTGTCTTTAAATTCCATCTTATTTATTTGATACAAATGATCTTGTTTCAATTCACTGTGACTTTCACATACATAAAGAATTACTCTGATATCTATAATTCTACATGTTGCCTTTCTGCTCTTTCTCGTACTCTCATTTCCTCAGTCCTTTTGTAATTGATGATCTTCATAGAAAACACTTTCGTGATATCCAAGTTTAACCAACAAATCATGTTTTGTACATTTGTAAATAAGTTCGTTTCTGAATAAGGGAACCTCTCCCATTAAAGAGGAGGGACTTCTTGTCCCCTGACTGTTGCTCTTCGTAAAGTCCTATCTGACGACCAACAGTTTTTGGCGACTCCGCTGGGGAAAATCATATTCCAGTTCTATATTTTTTTTTATCATCCTTTGATCTGGCGACTCCGCGTTTTACTCGAGGGAGAAGGACCCTTGGTATTGAAGATTCTCAGTTCCAGATTTTGGAGCAGCAGGGTTTTCCTTTCCCTTCAACAAGAAATAGAAGAACTCGTTCGACAAGCACTCCACCTGTTCAAGATAGAAGTCCTACGGGTGGTATTCCTTCAGAGCCAGCTAGCCCTAATCTTCGAGCTTTGATTCTTGCTGGTGTTGCAGTTCCTCTCCAAGCCGTTTTTCCAAGAATGGCGGCGCCATTACCATGGGGTCATCGTGTCGGGCCCCTTGCCCTTCCTCAGCCTTTGCATGAGTTACCTAGAGGTAACCGGAAGAACTTTCCTAAGTTCAAAGGCGATGGCAAAGTGCATCCGGATGAACACATCGCGGCCTTCATTGTTGCATGTGGAGTCCTGGGAGTTGAGCATGAAGACGTCTCCGTGAGACTGTTCGTTGAGACGTTACAAGATAATGCTGCTGATTGGTTCTACCACCTTCCGGCTGGCGCTATCACCGACTGGGGCACAATGAGAACTCAGTTTGAAAACTGTTTTAAACCAGCAGAAGATGTGCATGCCTTGCTTGCCCAAATTTCTCAGATAAATAAATATTCATCAGAACCCATGAGAGAATTTGTAGCCCGGTTCAAAAATTGATCAATAAAATTCCGCAGCCTACCCGACCTGTTGATCAAATTCAAAAATGTTTCTTCCTAAATGCTCAATCACCCAAAGTTAGTTATGCACTAAGAAGGGCTAATCTCGCAACATTGGTCGAGGATCAAACTCTCACTGTTAGTATCGAGGATGACTTGATCATGTCAGGGAAGTTGAGAAGAGACCCTCCCAAATCTAAGTCTGTTGCTTCTTCTTCTTCCACCTCTGGACCTAATAATGATCCATTAGTTTAGAAACTTGCAAATGATCTTATTGCTATAAAGAAACAATTGGCTCAGCACGCTCCTTATGCAAACGTTCCAAGGAGAAATTTTCAGCCCAGAAATCATTTGCCTGCTTCTCAAACAAGATTAGCACTTGAAGGACCTCCTGTTAAAGTCCCTGTCAATGTGACCTGTGAGGTGGAAGAACCAGATGACGATGAAGATAACGAAGCTTGCGAAGAGTTTGTGAGAGAAGTTGATGATGAAGCAGATGAACTTGAGGGATCTAGAGTAAATTTCTTCACCACTGAGGGCATTGATGATGGAGATGATTATGATGAAGTGGTAGCAGACATGAATAGCGAATCATTCGCTGTCATGACTCGAGAGCAGACAAGTCAGAGGGAGAAAGTGACACAGCCTATCAAGAAATCTAAGGAGCAGTCGACAACTATTCCCGTGATTGCAAAAAGAGGATCTCCTATCCCTACTTCATCTACACCAAAGGTAAGTCCTATCAATCCTGCTACTAAAGTTGCTTCTTCTTTCTCTCCTAAAGTTGATAAGCCTAGAGGACTGAATGATGATGGCCCGTCCACTTCTGGATCCTTTGACATTGTTGATCACCTGAAAAAGACCAAGGTCCAAATCTCAGAAGCTGAGTATTATCAAACCCATCCCAAAGCTTTTGCCAAAATGATCCACTTTGTCAATTCCCACTCCAAAACCACCTCTAAAGGCCTTTTACCTACTCCTTCTTCGGCACCACAGCCTAGTCAGTATTCTTTGTCACCTTCGCCTTTATGGTGACAAAATTAAACCATTTTATGTAACACTTCTTATAGCTGGCCATAGGCTCAGTAATTATGTCATTGACTCAGGAGCCTCAGATAACGTAATGCCTGCTAAAGTAGCTCATGCTTTAGGCCTGACCCTCACACGCACTTATGGATCTTGTTACTCCATGGAGAGTAAAGAAGTGCCCCTGGTCGAAAGAATTAAAGATGCACAAATGGCTTTTGCTTCCTTGCCTGGAAAGAAAGTGTTGGCTACCATCTTAGTAGCAGATATCCCTCCTTCATACGGGATGTTGCTAAGTAGGAACTTCTGCAAAGATGTGGGTGGGGAAATCCAAATGGTAGTCGCATGCACTCATACTGTTAATGGACAAATGAAAAAGTTGATGCCCGAGAAGCAATCTGAATATATTTTGCAAAAAACGGATGATCCTAAAGCACAAATACTCTATGAGGATATGGGTCATGGAAATTACATGATTATGTCCCCTGATGAAATCCAACTCCCCAAAGTGTCTCCTAAAGATTCTAATGGTGTTTGGATTTTAGAGTTTGATGGAAGTTGTTCCTCAGCTTGTTTTGGAGCTGGTGTCCTGCTATTGTCACCTGAAGGATGCCTGCACCCCTTTTCATTTAAGTTGCAGTTCGAGAATACTAATAACACAGCAGAATACGAGGCTCTCATTCTCAGATTGCAAGTGGCCAAAGAATAAGGTGTAAAGAACCTTCTGGCTCGTGGTGATGCAGAATTAATTGTAAAGCAAGTGAGAAGCCTTTTCCAGGTAAAAAATGGGAGGCTGAAACATTACCGGAATCAGGTTTGGGATTCCATTGAATTCCTTGATGCTTTCTCCATTGAAGCCATACCTAGAGAGAAGAACAGTAGGGCTGATTCGTTGGTAGTCTCAGGGTCACTACTGATTCCTCATCCTGATTTCTCTCAGGATAAGTTCACTATTGAAATGGTCCATCGGCCTAGTGTACCTGATAATACCAATAACTGGCAAGTTTTCAATGATGATCAACATTTGCTTTCCTTCCTGGAACTCAAGGGTAATTTCAAACAACTGTATTTTGAGGGAAGTGACAACCTGCCTCGTGAAAGTGTGTCCTTTGACCAAGCAGTCGCCCAAGGGGAAGAAACAGATCAAGATGGATGCATCAATCTCAAAGGAAACAAGATTCCTAAAGGTTTGGTGAGTTTGGAGGAATTATTTGATAAACATGACAGGTATGTGAAATCTAAAGCTTCTTCTGGGCCTCAACAATCAGCTGAGCATGATAAGATTGATATTGGGAGTCCTAATGACCCTAAGCTGGTGAACATTGGAAAATGTTGCACAGCGGATGAGAGGAAGAAAGCAATTGATCTTTTAAAAAGGTATAAGGATGTTCTTGCTTATTCTTATGAGGATCTAAAAGCCTTCAGGCCAAAAGATATGCAGCATTCTATTCCTCTTAAGCCCGGAATTAAGCCTTTCAAGCAGAAACAGAGGCAATACAATCCCAAAATAGCTGACACAATCTTTCAGGAAATTCAGAAGTTGTTGAAGGCTAAAATCATCTTTCCCATTCACCATTCAACATGGATTGCAAATATTGTGCCTGTTAGGAAGAAGAATGGTGAGATCCGCATCTGTGTTGATTTCAGGAACCTGAATCAGGCGTCTTTGAAAGATAATTATCCTTTGCCTATGATGGATCAGGTCTTGCAAGCAGTTACAGGGTCTAAAATGTTATCCATGCTCGATGGATTCTCGGGATACAATCTGTCGGGTAGAGGTTGATCTGCGCAGATCAACACAAGACAGCTTTCACTACTCCTTGGGGCACCTTTGCTTACAAGAGGATGCCTTTTGGGCTTATTAATGTTGGTGCCACTTTCCGAGAGGGCTATGGATCGGCTTTTGGAAGCTTGAAAGGAAGTGTATTTTCATATATCTTGATGACTGTGAGTGTTTTCCAAGACAAGAGCGGATCATTTTGAGCACCTAGAGACAGTTCTGTTGAGATGCAGAGAGCATGGGATCTCTCTGAACCCTAAAAAATCTATCTTTTGTGTCACTGAGGGAAATTTATTAGGGCACATCGTTTCCAAGGATGGTATTAAGATTGATCCTGAATGAGTACAAGCTATCCAGCAAATTCCTCTCCCAACCAGTAAAAAGGGCGTGCACTCCTTCTTGGTAAGATCAATTTTTTGAGAAGATTCATCCCTGATTTTGCAGAGTTAACTTTGAATATTTCTCAGATGATGAAAGGGAAGCAAACATTTGGTTGGTCTTCTGAAGGAAAGGAATCCTTTGAGGGTATCAAGAGAGCTATCGCTAAAACTCCAGTTTTGGCCTGTCCTGATTTTAGTAAAGATTTCATCATCTATTGCTATGCTACAGATAATACCTTGGCTGCTGTGTTAACTCAAGAAGACTCTAATGAGCATGAGCTACCAATCGCGTTCATGAGCTATATTCTGAAAGATCACGAGTTGAAGTACACCATGATGGAGAAGCATGCTTTTGCAGTGGTCAAAGCTGTCAAGCAGTTTCACTTTTACATCCTCAACTCTCATTCCATGGTATTGGTCCCAGATACAACTGTTAAGTCAATCCTCACACAGCAAGAATTTGGATCTAAGAGAGGGAACTGGGTTGCTAAGGTCCAAGAGTATGACATTGACATCAAGCCGACCAAGCTGGTTCGTGGAAAAGGTCTTTGTGAGCTCATTGCTGAAGGAGCCAAACATGAGTTGCTGGAGGAGAAAGTTGACCTTCCTACTGTTCTGTTCCTTAGTTCAGTTGATGAATGGTATGCTGACATCGCTCATTTTCTCACCTATGGGGAATGCCCCTCTCATTTAACTGCCAAAGAAAAGAGGACTGTTAAATTGAGGTCAGTGCAATATGTATTATGGGAAAATGCTTTGTTCGAGCGTGGGTTAGATGGGAGATTTTTGAAGTGTGTGGACAAGGAATGGCAGAGAAATTTTCTCTCATCTTTTCACGATCAGGCATGTGGAGGGCACTATTCATCAACGGTTACAGCTCATAAGATACTCCGTGGAGGATACTACTGGCCTTCCTTGTTCAGAGATGCATCCAAGTGGGTGGATAAATGTGAGGCTTGTCAGACTTTTGTGGGAAGACCTAAATTGGCCTCTTTGCCTCTCAAGCCAGTTGTGATTGAGGAACCATTTCAACAGTGGGGTTTGGACTTCATTGGTACACTTAATCCTGCTTCTAGTGCTGGTCACACTCATGTACTAACTGCCACAGACTACTTCACCAAATGGGTGGAAGCTATTCCAGTCAAGAGCACTACTTCTGAAGTGGTATGCAGCTTCATCAAAGAGAACATCTTGGTAAGGTATGGTGTACCTAACAAGATTGTAACAGATAATGCCTCGAATTTCTCTTGCTGAGATAATGGACTTCTGCTATGGGTATGGCATTTCTTTGGCTCACTCTTCAGATTACTACCCTCAGGGCAATGGGCAAGCAGAATCCACTAACAAAAATTTGGTGACTATTATAAGGAAGTTAGTAAATGAGTCTCAACGAAACTGGCACAAGAAGCTCTATGATGCTCTTTGGGCAGACAGGATTACACCAAAGAGAGCTATTGGAATGTCTCCTTTTCAAGTGGTGTATGGAGTTGAAGCTCAATTGCCAGTGACAGTGGAACTGCCAGCCTTGCACCTAATGAAGGCCATTGAGGATACTAGTTTCAGAGATGCTTTGGACAAGAGAATTATGTACCTGCACAAACTGAATGAGGACAGATTGGAGGTTGCTGATCGGATATCTGTTCACCAGCAGAAGGTAAAGGTCCTATTTGACAAGAAAGCCAGGTTCAGAGATTTCCAAGTTGGAGACACCGTGCTGTTATGGGACAAAAGACATGAACCTCGTGGCAGCCATGGAAAGTTTGATTCCCTGTGGCTCGGACCCTTCAAGATCAGGCACTTTGCTGGTGAGAATTCTTTCTATCTTGATTACATGGATGGTTCTTCTCTACCACTTCCTTACAGTGGGCAGTATCTCAAGTTGTTCAAGTCCTAGGTGATTAGGAAGTCCCTTGTATATTCTGTACAGCGTTTTTGCTTGTCTTCCTTTTTGTTTTGGTGTGTTGTCCTCTGTATTGATCTACTTTTTGACTCCGTGGCCCAATGGATAAGGTACTGGTCTGCTTCCCCTGAGTTTGTCTAAGTTCTTGCCTTGTCTCATTCCTTGAATTCATGCCAAGTCATCCCCAGAAGGAGCCAGCTGTTGTCCACTCAAAATTCCCTGCTCTGATGAAAGTTAAAAATTTTCAAAATTTTGAGTTTAAGTGTTTTCTCTAATGTACCAAGTCGTGAAATTGAGAAAAGTCTGCAGTTTTGGGTCATTTTGTATGTATTTCGGGCCTGTCGGACATTTTTGTCCCGCCTGTCCCAAGTTCCGAAGTGCGTTATGTTCCCCGATCGGCCAATTTCCCCGAAATTGTCCCGATTTCGGGCCCGTCAGAACTTTTCGTCCCAAGTGTCCCAAACTTTTCGTGCGAGTTGTTCAATGTTTGGCCGAAGCACCCAATCTGCGTACTTCACTCTTTCATGTCCCAACTGTCCCAATTTCAAAAGTGCGCTCTGTTCCCCGATCGGCCGAAATCCCCGAAGTTGTTCCATTTTCGGGCCCGTCGGAACTTTTCGTCCCAAATGTCCCAAGTCAAAAGTGCAAGCTGTTCCATTTTCGGCCAAACCACCCGAGTCGCGTACTTCAGAGCTTTTTGTCCCAATTTCAAAAGTGCGCTTTGTTCCCCGATCGGCCGAAGCACCCGAACCGCGTACTTGAACTTTTCGTCCCAAATGTCCCAAATTCAAACGGGCCTTTTGTTCCATTTTCGGCCGAAACACCCGAACCGCGTACTTCGCGCGTTTTCATCCCAAATGTCCCAAAATGCATTTGTGCGTCTTCTCCTTGTTTCGCCCGAATCGGCCGAGCCGCGTGTTTCACGCATTCACGTCTCACATGTCCCAAACGAACCAAATGCCATCCATACTTAGTTTTTCCCGCTCTACCCGAATATGTTGTTTTTCAAACTAAATATGAATTTAAGTTGCGGCTCTGATACTATCAATCTGAAGACCAAATTCCAAGGACAGCGGGCAGAAGGATGAAGTTTTCAAGACACTGGTCATCTCTGTTTTCAAAGACATACGCTGTCATCTTTAGAATGAGACTTCTGAGACATAGCTGAGGCGTCAAAAGAATTTCAGGCAGTGGATTCTGAAGTCAGTGGGTCCCTCCAAGTGACTGGCCACCTGTCTTCTTCTCCTCATTCTTTTCTCTTCTTCCATTTCTTTTGTTGTTTTCTTTGTAACGGGTTGAGGTACTGCGATAGGCGGTCTTTAACTGTTCTTGGTTAAAGAAACGGTTACGAAGAGTAACTGATTTGTAAGTTATATAATGGCCTTCTTCACGCCATTCAAAAAGGAAGGAAGAACTTGGCATATTTTCTAAAAGTGTAAATAGATTATAAAGAAATCAATACAGAAGGACTTTTCCATTCTTTGTCTATCTGATCTCTGTTATTCCTAAGCTTTCATTTATTTTCTTTGTGAAGATCATTTGTCTCAAGTTCATTAGTCTTACCGATTGCATACTCTTCAACTTTGCAAGCACGGTGATCTTGTATAACCAAGAAGGAACTTTGTGTCCTTGATTAATGAATCTGTGTTATGTTAAGAAACTTTGTGTTCTAAGCAGATGTTATTTATAGAACTTTGTGTCTTTAAATTCCATCTTATTTATTCGATACAAATGATCTTGTTTCAATTCACTGTGACTTTCGCATACATAAAGAATTACTCTGATATCTATAATTCTACATGTTGCCTTTCTGCTATTTCCCGCACTCTCATTTCCTCAGTCCTTTTGTAATTGATGATCTTCATAGAAAACACTTTCATGATATCCAATTTTAACCAACAAATCATGTTTTTACATTTGTAAATAAGTTCGTTTCTGAATAAGGGAACCTCTCCCATTAAAGAGGAGGGACTTCTTGTCCCCTAACTGTTGCTCTTCGTAAAGTCCTATCTGACGACCAACGAGATAAAGAAAGGTAATTCTTAATGAATTGAGAGTTTCAGTTGTATTTGGGATATGTGGTGAGTTTGGAAATTTATCAGATGTTTTCATGGTGTTTCATGATAAGTTTCAATTCATTCTCAAGAGGTAATTGCAAGATATGCAAGATTTAGCAAAACCGAGTAAGCTATAGTGTTTTTATAACAAAAGATGACCTTTTGATGCTCATTGTGAATTTTATGATTTGAATGGGGACATAATATCTTTGGAATATATTTTTAGGTTAGTTATTAAGGTTTTACAAAAATAATGAGGTGGTTTGATCATCATTTTTATGAACGATCGTTAAGAAGGTAAAGTGGTTTGAAGCCCTAGTTAAACCCTAGCTAAGAGTGACTTGGAAAAAATTGAGTGTATCAAACCTATTTTGATTTATTTTTCCAAAGTGATGATTGAATGTTGTAGGGGACTCTTTTATATTTCTATAAATTTTTGCTAGTGCATTTGACAAGTATGTGGGCCACACCTGAAAATTCTTGTTTATAAAGAAGTTCAGTTTGAGAAGATGTTTTCCTAAGAAGGAAAAGAATAAATTAAAACAAATTATTCCTTGAGTTTTTATAGGATGTTTATGAAGGTTTCATATCATGATGGTTCTTCTAAATAGAAAATTATGACCTATTTATGAAGATTGGTTTTTGGGGCAATTTGGAGAAGCTTATGCTAAAATTGACATTACGGTAGCTACATGACTACTTAGGACTTCATTAAATTTTTGTTATTATCCTAATTCCAAAAGATCTCTAATGTTATATAAAACTTGATATTTGGATAAGGGATGAATAATTTATGACCTATTCTTTGAGGGTAAAATTTGGAGGATGTTTGTTCTAGCAGGTGTTGTTATGTCGAGGAAAAGTAACACACTAGGATTTACACATTACAAAACCCTACTTTTGATTAAAATGGGATTGTATCAAGGTTTGGTACCATTTTGATTGAGACAAACCTGTAGAGAATGTTGTTTAATGACTTATTCCAATGATGATCTACTCCTAAACTACCATTTCCAAGGGACCAAAGGAAGTGAAATACATAAATGTAAATCCTAAACTAAGGGAGGTGATAACACCAAAACAAGACTAGATATATTCTTAGTGAGTGAAAGTGGAGGGAAATGGGGAAGAAGAGGGTAGATAAGATGCAACATTCCCAAAACATATTCAAACCTCCAATCTCGTGGAGCACAACAAATTTAAACCCTCTAAAGGAATACAATATGCACAATATACCTGCAAAGTCTAATAGAAGGAAAGAAACGTAATATAAATAAATTTAGGGAAGGAAGAGATAAAAAAGCTAACTTTATTTCTTAAAATGATGAAAAATCCATTACAATATAGACACAAGGAAAGATTCCTTCACAAAATGCATAAATTTGAGGCCTGCAACTCACAAAAGTGTTGGAACAATTTTGGCAGAGTTCCTTTACAATTTTGAAAATCTCCCTCTCCTTCAAATGAGGGGAATTTACATATATATAGATTAAAGGAGCTACCAACCAAAATCATTCATTAAATGCATGTACATAGGTATGGGCAGCCATGATGGTTCACTTTTCAATGGTACTTTTCTTGCATGGTGAACAGGGGTGCCATACCTCATTAAACCGGTTGTTGAGCTACCTTGTATGGTGTCATTAATGTCTAGCCATATCTGAAACTCTTTGTTGTCACCCGATGGAAACCACTAGCTAACACATGACAAGAAGGGAAGAGTCATCATTGACAAGGAAAAGACTTTTCACACAACAAGAAGAAATGTTGTCACACGATAGCAAGGGGAGGTTGATGCGTGACAACAAAAGGTGATTGATGCGTGACAGGAGGCGACAGTTAGATGCGATGCATGAAGAGAAGGTGGTGAAATGAGGAAGATAGAATGACATGTGTCAAGTAGGGAGGTTTATTCATGGCAGGAAGTAAGCGTATGTGACACACATCAAGGATAAATGGAGACGTGCATTAAGAAGAAAGTGGTGACACGTGACAATAAAAGGGCATTGACACACGTCCGGGAGAATGGTTGATGTGTGACAAGAAGAGGGGCATTGATGTGCATCAAGGAGAATGGTTGATGCATGACAAGAAGAGGGGCATTGACGTGCATCAAGGAGGTGACAATCCATACATTTTTCCAGCTTGACCCGAATGCAAATCCTTCTCCAAACCCGCCACAAGTAATGTCAATGCCCTGACTTGTAGGTTGATCCATTTTGCAAGGGGGTGCAAAAATGGATAACAATTGGTGACTTACAGGGTGATCTTCTGCTAGATCTAAAATACCATTTATGTTGCATCCATTGGCCATAGAGTCATTCGATTGTTGAAACTTATCCGATATCTAAAAATTCTTGTTTCTCTGGAACATTGTTGAGACATTACTTCATCATCGGATCTTTCCTGAAACTGGAAAGTGCAATAAGTAACAAAGCACAACCATGTAAAATAAAAAAATAATACATATCCCAAAATGGAACATGCAGAGAGTGCACAAGCACTTATCTGAAAGAAAACCTAGCTACAACAGAATGATGTGCTACAAAGCACTTGGAGGAATTACAAACTTTAAACTAATATTTACAAGAAATATACTCCCATCAGTAATAATGCTTGAGATAGATGTCATTGACTAGGATCTATAATTATTCTCCATCCAACTTCATCAATTGGAAAGCATTGTTTTCTTTGCCCCCTAAAATCAAGTAGGGCACTCCATATTGCATCAAACTTGGAGTGCCTTCCTGGTTTAGCTCTTTTGCATCCCATTTCAGAACTAGATCTCCTTCTTGAAAAAAATTTGTTTTTGGCCTTTCTGTCAAAAATCATCTTGATTTGAGCTTGGTCCTTCTCCATTGTTTTATGGCCTATTTCATTAGCTCTTCCAGCTCCATGAGCTCTACATACCTGACTTCCATAGCTGGAAATTCAAACAACTCTAGTTGCTTGATAAGATCCAAGGCTAGTAATTCAAGGGATATTGGCAACCTTTCTTCCCTTCCATAAACCAACTTGAAAGGGAATACCACTTGACTTCTTGGGAATTATTCTATCATCCCACAAGGTTGATTTTAATTTGGTATGCCAAGTCCTCTGATTCTCATCTAGGGTTCTTCTTATGATTCTTAATAAGTTCTTGTTTGTGGACTCTACTTTCCTGTTACCCTGGGGGTAGTAGTTAGAAGAAGTGCTCAAATATATGTCATTTCTAACAGCCAAATTAGATATCTTTTCTCCAATGAAAGCTAAGGCATTATTTGATATTATAGTGGAAGGAACACCAAACCCATGTTACAATACCTTTATAGAAATCTAGAATGCTAGCTTCATTTGCTTCCTTAATTGCAATTGCTTCTATCCACTTAGTGAAGTAGTCTATAGCTGTAAGAATCCATTTGTGACCTAGGTTGGAACTTGGATTGATCATCCCAATAAAATATATCCCCCATTACATGAAATTTTTCTCAAATGAGATAGGATGGAGTGGGAGGCTGTTAGCTTCTCTTTATCTATGAAGAAGGCACACTTATTACATTTCTTGATCCATGAGTAGCAATCATTAAAAATATTAGGCTAGTAATAACCATCCCTCATGATTCTAATAGTTGTTGCTTTTGGGGAAAAATGACCACCTACCTCTCCATCATGAAACTTATGCAATACCCTCTCTATCTGATCTATCTTGATGCACCTTAGGAGGACACCATTCACATCCCTTTTGAACAAAATATTATCTATAAGCACATATGAGATGCAATGAAGTCTAAAATATCTCCTTTTGGATTTACTCAATCCCTGAGGACTTTGACCCGTTTGAAGAAAATATACAATATCTTGAGTCCAACAAGGAATGGGTATACCACCTACAACATGTTCTTGATTATCTTACAACATCATAACAACTTCTACCTCCTCTCTTGATTCAACATGTTGGTTAGAAGCTAGTTGCTCACACAACCCTTTTCCCCTAACTAATTTGGTCACATTTATATCAATATCATACTCCATGACCTTGGTTATCCAACCAGATCTCTTTTCATTAAGGTCCTTGTTCAAAATAAAATCTTTTACACCAACATGTGAAACTAATAGATGAATTATGTTATTTGACACTAGATGTCTGAATTTATTTAGACTTATAATCACAGCAAGGACATGCTTCTCAATGAATGAATATCTCACCTCATAATCCTAAATTTTTTGGCTGAATAATGTGATAGGCTGCTCTAGTCCTTCATGATTTGGCTATACAACATGGCATATATTGCATCTATGCCTCCAAAATCATATAAAATAAAATCTTTGAGAAATCTAGATTTATGAGGGTTGGAGCTATGTAATGGCCTGCTTTATAGCTTCAAAAGCTTTCTTTTCCTTTAGCATTCCATCTAAAAACCATGGTCTTCTTCAACATCAGTGTGAGTGGTTTGACAAGATGGGAAAAGTTAGGAACAAACCTCCTAACAAAATTAATTTTCCCCAAAAACTTTGGAGATCCTTCTTATGACTTGGTAATGGCAATGCTCGAATAGCTTCTACCCTTTCTCGGATCAATTTCAACCCTTCCTTAGACACAATGTGGCCTAAGAGATTTCCTTCATGAGCTAAGAATATGCACTTTTTCAGATTTAGAGACACTCTAAATCTCCTGCATCTTTGGAATACTTATCTGAGGTGAAAGAGATGACTTGTTGTGTTCTTGGAGAATACAGTAATATCATCTAGATACACAAGAACTATCTTATTGATCATTCCTTTGAATGCCATATCCATCACCCTTTGGAAAGTGACTCGGTGTTTGACAATCCAAATGGCATTTTCTATAAGCATATGTGCCCCACTTCGTGATGAAGTCTGTCTTGAACTAGTCATCTTCTTTCACTATGATTTGATTATACCCCGAGTAGCCATCTAGTAATGATAACCTTTTAGAACCGGATACAAACTACAAGATTTTCTCCATGGAAGGAAGTGGGTAGTTGTCCTTAAGAGAGGGCCTATTCAAGTCTCAGAAATCCACACATAACCTTATTTCCCTATTCTTTTTCCTAACCAGCACCAAATTTGCTACCCATGAAGAGTGCTTGATTGGAAATATGATGCTTGCTTCAATGAGTTTGTTTAATTATCTTTTCATGAGAGGCTTGATATGAGGATTAATTGGCCTTTGCGTTTTTTCCTAATGGGTTTATCTCCCGAATCCAGTTCAATCATGTGTTGTGCTAGCTTAGGATTAAATCCTTTCAAATCTTCATAAATCCAAGAAAACACATCTGGAAATTCTTGGCAAAGTTGTATAAATTCATATTTTTCTTGTTCAATGCTTACCTTGCCAATTTGAAGTGTTTTTCTTTCTCCAACTGAAATTGGCTCTAAATCCTCACCTTTGACCTGAATTTTTCTCTTTCCTTCGGAATTGATCATTAGGATTGAATATTGACTCTAGAGTCACTAAACCCTTTAATAGCTTATTTTTCCTCAGTTGAACCACTTGATCACCATATTGTTGCTCCAATTTCTCCTAATTTTTAACCAAGAACTCAGCCTCCTCCTGTAAGAAATTAATGATCTATTTGATCATTCTCAAATACTTGTCAACTCGTGTTATTGTTTGGTATAGTTGGCCTCACAATTACATGAATATGTGGCTGTGATTTATCTTTTTTAATATTTTCCACCACATCAAATGTTGATCCAATTATCACAATTATTGTAACCTCATTCTTCTTCCTCGGTATGGCTTGAATATTGAATGCTCCAAAATCATCAATTTGATCCCATACCAATTTTTGTAGGCTTTGAGAAGATCATTATTAGTAGCATGTTTTCCCTAACCTGGTTGACAATTAACTCACTATCCCCAAACACTTGCAAGTTTTTTATACCCCCTTTCTTGCCCAATTCAATCCATGTATCAAAGCTTCATACTTAGTTGTATTGTTTGAACAAGTAAACTGAAAATGGAAAGTTGAGTAGTACTTCATACCTCATGGTGAAAAAGCATTTATCCTCCTCTAATGCCTTGCCTACTCCTTGAGCCATCAAAAATAGCTATCATACTTCATTATCACCCTTATCATCTAGTTTGGTGAGGCTAGGAAGAGGTGTGTTTTCCTCATGCAAACAATAAACTCCCAACTCAGCCTCCTCTATTTCCTTGTATGGATCATATTCATGAATTTTGTTTTCCCATTCATCAAGAGTCAAATATGGGATGCCCCCAACTTTGGTATCTATTTCCGAGTGTTTGGGAAATCCTCTTGATCAAAGGCTGAGAAATTTACATTGATTGGGCTTAGTACATGAGGCTCAATATGGAAATTTGCAATAGGTTCAGACCGGATTGTAGCCTTAGCTCCATACCTTGTTTTGAAGAGCATATGTGACCAATCAGCTGATAAGTAGCCTCTAATTTTGGTGGTGAAGTCTCTTGACAAGCACACTATAAAGAGTGGTGGCAAGTCAATCACTGATATATCATGTTGAACTGTGACATTAGGACATGCGTGCAATGTAAGGTTTAAACTTTTATGATCCCAAAAGTCCCCATTGTTGTCCCATCTAATTGTACCACTCCTTTGGAAATCTAGGTCATATTTTAGGCCCAATTGATCTACAATCTATTTCGGCATTACCAAACTTGCTATCCCCTAAGTCAATCATACAATTTTGTACAAGGTTGTTCCCAATAACTAAAGATATATAGAATGGAGAATGATTCATTTTTTTACCTTGCTAACCTCCATGAACTCCTTATTTTGGAGCTACATTAGTGAGCACCTTCTCTTGATTTTGGACAACTCATTTGATGCTGACCAATTCTCCATGGTTGTTTGTAACAAATCTCGTTGGCCTAGAATTTTCAATGATTCCCACATAGAAATGCTTACATTGGTCTTCTTCATTTGATCAATAATGTTAAAAGGATATGGATTCTCTTTTTTCTACCCCTTACTCAGCATGAATTTCTCTTGTGCATGGGCTGTTGTAACCGGTACTGAGTTGGCTTAGACGGTAGTTTGGGCTGATTTTGAATATTTGGGGCTGCACTTGGATTGTTTATACCCCAAAGTGTGATAAAAGGATGAGAATGTACTTGGATTAGATGACTTCCCTTCCTCTATATTCCTCTTCTTAGACCTCGTGTTGGCTGCCACACTTTGAGAAGGGGACTGATTTATTCCACAAAAATCCTCAGCTTGCCAATTCACAAGTGTTGTCTCATTTGGAGGTGTTTCCTGATTAGCTACCTATTATTGAATTTCTTCTTGGTTTGGTTCTTGAGGAACACCCACCGTAGTCACCATCAATGCTTGATTTAAAAAGTTCCATTGAAGCATGTTGCTTGATTATGTGGTTGGCTGCATGGGAAACACCATTCATATTTTTGTGCTATGTTGTTTTGAGTTGGAACCAAGGCCCTAGATGTTGAAACTGCATTAGGGTTATATGCTTGGAATGGCCTAACAACTTGGGGTTGTCCTGGTTCTAGTTAGCATCTTGAACAGTGGCCTATTTGGTTGATATGGAGGTTTATTAGGTTGGAATTGAGGCTGATAAGGTCTAGAATTTTGAGTTTGCTACCTCTTAAGAGTTACCAAATTGTTTCCTAAGTTTTGTAATTTTTTCATAACCTCTTGGAGTTCATTTGAAGGGCTAGAAGAAGAAGTGGAAGCTTCATTTGAACTTGATTTCTTAGAGCAGGGATGGGAGATCTATTGTAGAAATTTGATTAGGATTAGGATTCCCCATATTTGGATAGAGAGGCATAGGTGGCCTAGGTGTAAGTTTACTTGCTTGAATTAGGAAATTATCGGCTCTAATAGCTATGGAATAAGCATTTGATAGGGTTATTCCCTCCATAAATTATATCATAACAGATATATCATAATTTAGAGCTTTAAGAAAATAGAGAAATGCACCTTCATCTGTTGTTCTGACCACAATGGGGATCCTTTCCCATGTTCTTTGGAATCTAGAATTGAATTATGTCATTTTCTATTTGGTTCCCTTTTTATTATAGTCATTTACTCCAAAAGGGATAAGTTTCATCCCTCTCCATAAACTAGCCACACAGAGAGAGTTGTGCACAATTGATCCCAATTATAAATTGATCCTACTCCCAAGCCTCTGAACCACTACAACACTTTTCCTTTGAAAGAAGAGGCCAACAAATTGACCGCAACATCCATCTCAAGCAATCATGTATGGCACATACATTTGCAATGTCTTGAATTTGGTCGATGGGAGTTATGTGATTTTCTCCAGTGAAGTATGGGATATTCTTTAATGTTGTTATCGAGACTATATTTTGTGCATTAAGGGCAAGTGGACTGCTTCCCTGTGAAATTTGCATATGGGTTTGGGGGTGGCTGATTTGGTGGTTGTAGATGAGCCATCCTGAGTGGCCTGAGAACCCTAGTCAATTGAAGAAAGGATCTTCCTGGTGGAGGTGTTGATAAAGTTCTATTTAGTGGAGATGGAGACCTTTGAGCTCTTCTTCCCCTTCTTTCTCTATCTGGGGATAAGTGTAGATAGACAAATAGCCCCTCTTCTCTAGTTCTTGACCTTGTTTGGATTCTTCTCATGAACTTGATAAACTTAGGCTATTGAAACCACTAGATTTGAGTGACAAAGTTACCAGATGTGTTTTGCAAAGCCTCCAAAGGCTATAATTTCACCAAGACACACACCTAATCTTGGTAAAAATGAAAATATTGAATTCTGTCCCACCAGGCATGCCAGAACTATTATGTCGGAAAAGTAGCACCCTAGGATTTGTACATTACAAAACCCTACTTTTGACTAACATGGGATTGTATCAAGGTGTGGGACCCTTGCAATTGAGACAAACCTCTAGAGAAGGCTGGTTCCTGACTTATTCCAATGTTGATCTACTCCTAAACTACCAATTCCAAGGGACCAAAGGAAGAGAAATACATAAATGTAAATCCTAAACTAAGGGAGGCGATAACACCAAAACAAGACTAGAGAGATTCCTAGTGAGTGAAAGTGGAGGGAAATGGGGAAGAAGAGGGAAGATAAAATGCCACAGTCCCAAAACACATTCAAACCTCCAATCTCATGGAGCACAACAAATTTAAACCCTGTAAAGGAATACAATATGCATAATATACCTACAAAATATAATAGAAGGCAAGAAACACAATATAAATCAAGTTAGGGAAGGAAGAGCCACAAAACACTAATTTTATTTCTTAAAATGATGCATAATCCATTACAATATAGGCACAAGGCAAGAGTCCTTCACAAAATGCATAAATTTGAGGCTTGTAGCTCAAAAAAGTGTTGGAACAATTTTGGAAAAGTTCCTTTACAATTTTGAAAATCTCCTCTCCTTCAAATGAGGGAATTTACATATATATAGATAAAATTACCTACCAACCAACATCCTTCATTAAATGCATGTATGTAGGTATGGGTAGCCATGATGGTTTGCTTTTCAATGGTACTTTTCTTGCACATGAATAGGGGTGTCATACCTCATTAAACCGGTTGTTGAGCTACCTTGTACGGTGTCATTAATGTCTAGCCATATCTGAAACTCTTTGTTGTTTCCCAACAGAAACCACTAGCTGATGCACGACAAGAAGGGAAGAGTCACCACTGATGAGGGAAAGACTTGTCACATGACAAGAAGAAATTTTCCGCACAACAACGAGGGCAAGGTTGACGCGTGACATGAAAAGGTGGTTGATGTGTGAAAGAGAGTGATGTTGATGCGTGATGAGAAGGTGGCGGTGATGGGGAATATAAAATGGTGTGCATCAAGGAGGGAGGTTGATGTGTGGTAGGAAGCAAGTATTGACACAAGTCAAGGATAAATGGCTAGCATGCGTTAAGAAGAAAGTGGTGACGCGTGACGGTGTAAGAAGAGGGGCATTGACACGCATCAAGGGAAAATGGTTGATGTGTGAGAATAAAGAGGCGTTGATGCACATCAAGGAGAATGGTTGACGTGTGAAAAGAAGAGGTGCATTGACACGCATCAAGGAGGTGACAATCTGTACATTTTTCTAGCTTGACCATTAATGCAAATCCTGCTCCAAACCTTTGTCACGGCGATTCAATGCCCGAGACATTTGTAGGTTGATCCATTTTGCAAGGGGGAAAAATGGATAACAATTGGTGACTTATGAGGTGATCTACCTGCTAGATCTAAAATACCATTGATTTTGCATCCATATGCATGGATTCATTCGATTTTGAAACTAGTCGATGTTCGAAAACTCTTGTTTATACGAAACACTACTAAGACATTACTTTATCATCAGATCTTTCCTAAAACTGGAAAGTGCAACAACAACAAAGCACAACCATGTACAAATAAAAAAATCATACATATCCCAAAAATGGAACATGCAGAGAGTGCACAAGCACTTATCTTGAAAGAAAACCTAGCTACAATAGAATGATGTGTTGTAAGAACTTGGAGGAATTACAAACTCTAAACTAATATTTACAAGAAAGATACTCCCATCAGTAATAATGCTTGAGATAGATGTCATTGATTGGGATCTGCAATTCTTCTTCATCCAACTTTGTCAATTGGAAATCATTGTTTTCTTTGCACCCTAAAATCAAGTATGGGACACTCCATATTGTATCAAACTTGGATTGCCAACCTAGTTTGTCTTTATCTGTGTCCCATTTCAGAACCAAGTCTCCTTCTTGAAAAGTTTTGTCTTTGGCCTTTCTATCAAAACTCATCTTGATTTGAGCTTGGTCCTTCTCCATTGTTTTCATGGCTTGGTTCCTTAGCTCTTCCAACTCCATGAGCTCTGCATACCTGACTTCCATAGCTGGAAACTCAAACAACTCTAGCTGTTTGATAAGCTCCAAGGCTAGTAATTCAAGGGATATTGGAAACCTTATTTCCCTTCCATAAACCAACTTGAAAGGGGAATAACTAGTTGATTTCTTGGGAGTGATTCTATCATCCCACAAGGATGATTTCAATTTGGTATGCCAAGTCCTCTAATTCTCATCTAGGTTTCTTCTTATGATTCTTAACAAGTTCTTATTTATGGACTTTACTTGCCCATTACCCTGGGGGTAGTAGTTAGAATAAGTTCTCAAATAGATGTCATTTCTAACAACCCAATTAGATATCTTTGCTCCAATGAAATCTAAGGCATTATCTGATATTATAGTGGAAGGAACACCAAACCTTGTTGCAATACCTTTGTAGAAATCCAGAATACTAGCTTCATTTGCTTCCTTAAGTACAATTGCTTCTATCCACTTAGTGAAGTAGTCTATGGTTGTAAGAATCCATTTGTGACCTAGGATGGAACTTGGATTGATCATCCCAATAAAATATATCCCCCATTGCATGAAAGGATGCTCAAATGAGATAGGATGGAGTGGGAGGGCTGCTAGCTTCTCTTTACCTATGAAGAAGGCAAACTTCTTGTATTTCTTGACCCATGAGTAGCAATCATTAAAAATATTAGGCCAGTAATAACCAACCCTCATGATTCTAATAGCTATTTCTTTTAGGGAAAATGACCACCTTCCTCTCCATCATGAAACTCGTGCAATACCCTCTCTATCTAATTTGTCTTGATGCACCTTAGGAGGACACCATTCACATCCATTTGAACAAAATATTATCTACAAGAATGTATGGGATGCAATGAAGTCTAAAATATCTCCTTTTGGATTTACTCAATCCCTAAGTACTTTGAACCCGTTTAAATAAAATATAAAATATCCTAAATCCAACAAGGAATGGGTATACCACCTGCATCCTATTCTTGATTATCTTGCAACATCACATCTTCTACATCCTCTCTTGATTCAACATGTTGGTTAGAAGCTAGCTTCTCACACAACCCTTTCCCCTAACTAATTTGGTCACATTTATATCAATATCATACTCCATGACCTTGGTTATCCAACCAGACCTTTCTTTTCATTAAGGTCCTTATTCAAAAGAAAATATTTTACACCTAAGCATGTGAAACTAATAATGAATTATGTTATTTGACACTAGATGTCTAAATTTATTTAGACTTCTAATTACACCAACGACATGCTTCTCAATGAATGAGTATCTCACCTCATAATCCTGAAGGTTTTGGCTAAAGAATGTGATAGGCTGCTCCAGTCCTTCTTGATTTGGTTGTACCAGTATGGTAGATATTGCATTTGTGCCTCCAAAAGCATATAAAATAAAATCTTTCAAGAAATATAGATTTATGAGGGTTGGAGCCTATGTAATGGCCTACTTTATAGCTTCAAAGCTTTCTTTTCCTTTAGTAGTCCATCTAAAAACATGGTCTTCTTCAGCATCATCATTAGTGGCTTGACAAGATGGGAAAATTTAGGAACAAACCTCCTAACAAAATTAATTTTCCCCAAAAAATTGGAGAGCCTTCTTATGACTTGGCAATGGAAATGCTCGAATAGCTTCTACCCTTTCTGGATCAATTGTCAACCCTTCCTTAGACACAATGTGGCCTAAGATCTTTCCTTCATGAGCTAAGAATATGCACTTTTTCAAATTCAGAGACACTCTAAATCTCCTATATATTTGGAATACTTGTCTGAGGTGAAAGATATTACTTGTTGCATTCTTGGAGAATATAGTAATATCATATATATACACAAGAACTATCTTATTGATCAGTCCTTTGAATGCCATATCCGTCGCCCTTTGGAAAGTGGCTCTGGTGTTTGACAGTCCAAATGGAATCTTCCTATAAGCATATGTGCCCCACTTTATGGTGAAGGTTGTCTTGAACTGGTCATCTTCTTTCACCATGATTTGATTATAGCTTGAGTAGCCATCCGAAGAAAGAGAACCTTTCGTAACCGGCTACAACCTACGTAGGATTTTCTCCATGAAAGGAAGTGGGCAATGGTCCTTAAGAGAGGCCCTACTCAAAGTCTCGAAATCCAAAAATAACCTAATTTCCCATTTGTTTTCCTAATCGGCACTAGATTTTCTTCCCATGAAGAGTGCTTGATTGGAAAGATGGTGCTTGCTTGATCAATGAGTTTGTTCAGTTCTCTTCTCATGAGAGGCTCGATATGAGGATTGATTGTCCTTTGATTTTCCTGATGGGTTTAGCTCCCGAATCTAGTTCAATAATGTGTTGTGCTATCTTATGATTAAATCCTTTAAAATATTAATATCTCTAAGAAAACACATCTGTAAATTCTTGGCAAAGTTGTATAAATTCATAGTTTTTTCTTGTTTAGTACTTACCTTGCCAATTTGAAGTGTTTTTCTTTATCCAATTGAAATTGGCTTTGAATCCTCACCTTTGACCTAAATGTTTTCTCTTTCCCTCTGGAATTGATCATTAGGGTTAAATATTGACTCTAGAGTCACTAAACCCTTTGGTAGCTTATTTTCCTCATTTGAACCACTTGATCACCATATTGTGGATCAAATTTCCCCCGATTTTAATGATAACTCGGTCTCATCATGCAATAAATTAATGATCTGTTGATCATTCTCAAATAGCTGTCATCTCATGTTATTGTCTTGTAAGATTGACCTCGAAATTACATGAATATGTGGCTGCACTTTATCTTTCTTAATACTTTCCACTACATCAAATGTTGCTCTAATTTTATAAGTCTGTTTGTAACCTCATTCTTCTTCCTCGGTATGGCTTGAATATTGAATGCTCCAAACATCAATTTGATCCCATACTCGATGTTTGTAGGATTTGACCAGATCATTCTTAGTAGCATGTTTTCCCCTAATTTGGTTGACAATTAATTCACTATCCCCAAACACTTGCAAGTTTTGTATACCCCTCTTTCTTTCCCAATTAAATCCATGTATCAAAGCTTCATACTCGCCTATATTTTTTAACAAGTAAACTAAAAATAAAAATCTGGGTAGTACTTCATACCTCATGGTGACGAAGCATTTCTCCTCCTTCAATGCCTTGCCTACTCCCGGAGCCATCATAAAATATTTTTCATACTTCATTATCACCTTTATCATTTGGTTTGGTGAGGCTAGGAGGAGGTGTGTTTTCCTCGTGTAAATAATAAACTCGCAACTCATCCTCTATTTTCTTGTATGGATCATATTTGTTAATTTTTTTCCCATTCATCAAGAGTCAAATCCGGGATGCCTTTAACTTTGGTATCTATTTACCGAGTGTTTGGGAAATCCTCTTAATCAAAGGTTGAGCAATTTATGTTGATCAAGCTTATAACATGAGGCTCAATATGGAAATTTTATATAGGTTTAGACTATATTGTATCCTTAGCTCCATACATTGTTTTGAAGAGAATATGTGATCAATCACTGATAATTAGCCTCCAATTTTGGCGATGAAGTATCTTGACGATCACACCGCAAAGAGTGGGGCAATTCAATCAGCGATATATCCTGGCACATGCGGTAAGGTGATTTTTATGATTTCTTCATGGTGGTTGAAGGTTTTGAGTACTTACCAAACATGTATAAGTATGTTTCGTGCTTTGGCTAAGTGTAGAAGTGTGTTTTCTTCGATGGATCATGTTGAGCTCAAGGTCGGTTCTTGAGTGCTTGAAGGCTTAAGAAGCATTTTGTAAAAGAAAACTTTGTTGAAGGCATTCTACTTAGAGTTTGAAGGATTTCCAATATGTTATATAAATATAAATAGAATGGATTTCTATTGATGTATGTTTTGTGCCTTGGTAAGTTGATTTGATGGGTCATATAGTTTGTTTTGTGAAGCAGATGGTTTCTTCTTTTTTAGGAGAGGTTTTCTCGGGCTGAAACATTGAGTATGTTGAGGCATGAAATAGATTGGATGATTATTTTTATCATCTTTACCGTGAAGAAGTATGAATTGAGTTATTATTTAAATTCGTAGAGGTCTTGGAAGTGACATAAAGGTTGCAAACTAGTTGAGTTTTTAAAACAGGTTTATGGGAAGCTTAGTTTGGGAAAGAGGAAAGTTTCTTATGTTTTAACCTATGAATGTTTCATGAAATATAAATTTCATGGATATGTTATAAAGGTCCTTAGGATTCCATATAGTATTTACATGCCATAGTTGAGGTTTTCTTGGGTATCTTTGAGTCCAAAAGGTGAAGACAAAATGCTCGAAAAAATTGTTTAGTGAATGATATGAGCCTTTTGGATCATGTTATGATTTATTTGATTAAGTAAATGTGCGACCAAGGATGATTATTATATTTCATATTATATAAATTGAATAATAATGGTTTTGACTGGTTTTAGCTCATCCTATTGATGGGTTTTTGAGCTTGTTTGGTGCAAGATGAGTGGTTTTGGGCATGGATAACTGTATGGGTCCACTTTATGAATCTTAACAAGTTTTTGTTATATTTTCAGTTTATTTGTAAAAAAGGATGGAAACTTACCTTGGGTGATTTTGAATTAAGAGAAGCATATAAAAATAATGTTTTGGGTTCATTTGTGAACTAATCTTGCATAGGGGAAAAGTGTGACCCAAGAGAGAGAATGTAGCAGGTATGTTTGCATTATTTGAGAGCTGAAAATGTGTGTTATAGGTTGAATATTTAATAGCATGTTTACAAGAGTTTATAGGAAATACAAGATGTGAAAGAAAAAGAAAGAGTGAGCTAGAGGAATGTGGGTTTGAAGGTGTGTTTATGAGCTGAATTAGAGATCTCCATCAACTATGGTAGCAAAAAAATTCAGAGATCATCATCATAAGGTGGTTGAGTTGGTTCTTATTCATCTTAGGGGGTTATATCCTCCTTATGAAGTGGGTGCTTCACTAAACTAGGGTTTGGTGCTCCTTGTAGGGTGGTTCTCTACTAAATTAGGGTTTGGTAATGGTTTTGTTTCGGTTGGGCTTCTTCCCCTTGATGATTTCCCACTCATATTTGGTTTTCTTGTGTACTCTCTTGTTATTGATCTTATGTATAGTTGTTTATATGCTTAAGTAAATGCACTTATGGTTATGGATGTTGAATAAATGAATCAAATAATGAATATACGAGATGATAAATGAATTGAAATTTTTGCAGGACTTAGTTACCCCCTCTCAGTCCATTGTGCTTCCAACATATTAGTCAATTATGCTTGGGATGCTCTTGTCCTCTTACAAGAACTTTTGACTCACACAAGACTCGAGTTCTTAAACCCTCAAAGCAAGCCTTTTCAACATTGTTTCCATCTAGTTCCTTCGAGTTAAGAAATCCCAATCACTCCCAAGTTACATGAAATCAGCTATGTCATCATCCCTCTCTCATTTTCTTAGTTCTTTACATGTTTAATTCTTATTACATGTACATTATTGTACTTAATTACATGAATATCATACATGCCAATAAGTTAATATAAAATAATATTTAATTACAAATTAAATTAAATAATTTAGTGAACCCAACATATCAAACCCTAGCTTCTAAATATGCATCAAATTCTCTCTCATTATTCTAAATTTATGGAAAATCCTCTTACCCATATTATCAACCCACCGGGGTTTCTTCCATGGATGTAATTGCTTCTTATTTTACGTAATTCCATGCCCAACACCCTCCGCACTTCAATCCTCCAAGGCTTGACCCACATATTAATGTGGTTACCACTCAACACAATTAGCAACCCATGGTTCTATCCAACTCTATTCAACCACCTATCACCTCTATAGTTCCTACCGACACCTCCAAAGGTTTGATCTCATTAAGAAAATAAAGAATACACCTATTAAAATATCAATTTATGATATTTTATGCAATGCACGAGATTTTCATCATATATTAGAGGTTTCCCTATGTTCCATTCAAATTACAAATGATAATTTTCCTATTGTCTTTTCACATCTTATTCAATCCCTCAAAACTTACCACATGTCATATCATTCAGTAATGAGGATATCCCTCCTAATTTCATTGGTGATCATTCATCACCTTTTCTTATTATAACTACTATTGGACATCATCATATCAAGTGCATACTAATTGATAATGGATCCAATCTAAATTTATGTTCCCTCTCATTACTCTCGTAGATGCAAATTCATGATAGTCAAATAACAAAATCCTCTACCCTTGTTTTTGGCTATGATTCTACTTCTCGAACATGCATTGTGTAGACATTAAATCACACACTTTTGGTGTATTTATAGGTTTTAATCACACACCACTATTCATATGATTCCTAAGCGAGAAAAATAGTAATTGACATATATTTTGGCCTCTTTTATGTCTTTCTACTTTTCTCTTTTGTCTTGCACATCCTACATCCTAGTCTTATATTCATTTTTTTATCTTTCTTGACTTTGGACACCAGTTCCCAACTAGGATGTCAATTCCCAGACACCCTCGTCACCTCTAGCACCCCTTTTGGGATTATTTTATCATTTAGGCATCTTGTTTTATTATCGGCGGAATTTTAGTTTTCAATTAAAAATTCAAACAAGGGAATCATATAAATACAAAGCTATGTGACCATAATAAAGGACCAAGATCTAATCATCTATTACTAGCATCTAAGGTTGCATTCAAATGAATTTCAAGATCATCAAAGAATCCATCGGCATCCATTCAATGGACAAGGTACTTCATTCTTCTACATACACTTCATAAGAGGGGAAGTTCATTTTTCCATGCACACATCTATTTACATATTCTACATCAAGTGAAGTTTACACAAGATCCACCTAAGTCACAATTATTCACACACATATGTAGAACTACATGGACTCTAAAATATAGTACAGCTCCTAGATCATAATTTTTCTCGGTTGGATAACCGCAAGGGTCATTCTAACTCCCCATTTACATATTTTTATTTTTAGTATTTGATGTGTTTTGGGGTTTCTGATTCTCTTTATCTTTGCAGGTTATAGGAGAATTTGGCAGTAATAATGTGACATATAAGTGATCAACAATGAAATACAGTGATATAGAAGTGACATGTATGAAGGAATCACTTTTAAGCCATTTTTCGTAGTCACGGGCACCCAAAAGAAGTATATAGTGCCTAAGCGGCCATGACCCATTTCAAATGCCCTAGTCCCGAGAATTCTCGACATTTATGAGTTTTATGGGTTCAATTATGACAAGTATCCATTCATATTCCATCGGTTTTCAAGCTCATCACATCTTCAAAATTATTGTGAAATAAACTAAGTCATTTAGTTCATCTATTACACTTAGGGTTTCATATTTCTCTACATTATTTCTTAGGTCAAATATGTACTTTATTGATATATAATTTCATTGTGACCCTTCACTTAGAATTTATCATTTATTATTTCAATATTCATTAAATCATTTGGTAATCCCATCGCTCGAACCCACCTTTCATCTAGGTATTTAATCATCTTCTTAGTGTGGCTCAATCTTATGGTGAATTTACTAAATCCCACCTTCAAGAGCTCAATGATCATCTTTTCAAACATCCTTAGGATCTATATCTTCTTCTATTAGCTTCTCATGAGGAGGCCACCAATCTTTTGGATCTTAATGTTCATTCATCCATACCCAATTCCATTCCTATTTCTACTCAACTTCCTACTTCCACTCTTCCACCCATTTCTATTGTTCCCTTTTTTGTTCATACTCCTACCAACCACTTCAATCCCCATGTTGTTTCTTATATGAGATAAGTCTCTTCGATGGCACTCAAGATCTAGCCTCTCTTTAATAGGATCTTTAAGTTCAAATTTGTCAATTGAAACAAGATACTTCTCATGTATCTCCATCTTTAGACTCCACATTACTATTTCATACCCATTTTACACCCTCCATTTCTGCTTATGCCCTTCCAACTAATTATGTCACTCCCAAGCTTCCCATTTGCAATGCTCATGGTGATCCTCAAGAGCATCTATGAGCATTTCATTTTACATGTCTAGATTAATGCGAGATGATCACACTTTACTAGTAAGGATATTTCCTCGAAGTCTCCTGATTATGCAATGTGTTGATTTGATGATCTACCTATCCACTTGGTAATATATTTTACATATTTAGTTAATACTTTTGTCACTCATTTATATATCAATATCGGCTCTAAGATCTTCTATTCTCAACTCGCACAAACTAAGCAAGGATCTAACGAGTATCTAGCATATTATGACCTATGATATAAGAACAACTTATCTTAGATGTCTAATGTGCTCGAGGAATATGAACTTCAAGATCTATTTATCCAAATTCTATTACCGCCTCTCAAGGAGAGTATCATCTTCAATACATCTCCATCATTTGATCACATATGTCATATTCTTAAACTATGTAAAATAGACTAGTATCCATCGGAAAGCTTAAATGTCATGAGAAGGCTTCATCTTATAAGCACTTTCAAAGTAAATGAAATTTCAATCCATCTACAAAACCTATTAAAGATAAATCTCTGTAAACATTGTCTCTAATCCTGAAAAGCTTGATTGTAACTACCTAAGTGTACGTTTACTAAATTTCCTTGTGGTCTACATATTCTATTGCCACAACTCATTGAGATTGATCTTATTACACTTTCACCTCTACTCAATATGGATCCATCTCATCCCAAATGTTGGAATTACAATGAAAGTTTAAGATTTGACTATCATTAATGCATTTGGGCATTCTACATATCGATGTTTCAAACTTAAGAATCTTATTCAAGATCTTATCGACAATAATGCAATTGATCTTCCTAAGCCTACAACATCTATGTCGGTCAATGAAAATCATAAGCTTAATGTCTTCAACAATACTCTAACTAACCATGAACAAAAAGTGACTAACTCTTTGGCCAATCATACATATCATGTGATGCCTCCTCCTTCATCGAGGATTTTTCTAGTTGCACATGTTGAGGCATATCAAATTTTCATTTCATTTCATGAATATGATTATCAAACTACATTATCCTCTAACATATTACATATTAGTGCTTGTATTAGATCTATTTCTATTAATAACACATGGTTGAACTGTCGTTTCAAGTAAGTGCATGCTCTATTGCACTTCTTGTCACTATGAATTATCAAATCTCACATATTTCATGTATGATTCCTAAATCCTATGATTATGTCAAGCTTCCAGTCATATTTGGTCCTCTTACCATGCTTGTTCCATTTCTGGTGGCACCTTCAATCAAAGGGTGTGACAGGCTCTTAAGTCTTCCCTACATCTATACTAGTCAAGTTATCATTTCCATGATTCACGTGTGTCTAAATTTTATTCATAATAACTAAGTCATTACCATCAATTGTGTTCCTCCATCCACACCATGGCCATAACCTCCTCTTGAGGTTTCCATGGTGCTATCTAGAGAATCTAGGTACCAAAAATTTCTCATATTTAAATCACAATCTGCTCCTAGCTTGCCTATTCACACACTACCTACTCGACCTCATCGATGTATTAGTCCATCACATCAGTCTAGGTATACCGATCGAGAAGTTCCTTCACATAGGTATACATCACCTCCATGGTTCCCTTCATGTCGATGTTCATCACCTAAGCATTCTCCTTCACACAAAGTTATCATCGTCTCCTAGGTCTCATTCATCGATACATTATCTATCTCGTACATCACCAATCTCGAGATCATGGTCACATACCTTTATCTCCACAAGCATCAGGTGGAGGAAACTTTCCCTTCACTTTCATCGAATAGCTCACTTATCATCATACACTTGGGGAGCATCATGCTTACTTCCTACCCTTATAAAATTGTCGGTGTCTCGCATTTCTACTATTTCACATCATAATTGGCATCTATTCTTTCACAAGATCTTACACACATTTATACACACAACGTGTATCATCATTACTCGATGATTCACTCTTGTGCTACTATTTACACTTGAATATTGAGGGTTTACTACATTCATGAAGCTTACATCATACACATGTCACATTTCACACTCAATGCATTTACGACACATCTTTCTATCATCACACTCTCACACAAAACACTTCCCTATGATGCACTTTAGTTCCATAGTTCATACTCAACTTTCGAGAGTCAAAATATGACATGAACCTCACTACGCTCACTCACTCTCTAAATTCTACACGTTATTGATCATATCTTTCTAGTGCATAATTCAAACCATTTCTCAATGACGCATTTTTACAGTCCATTCTTGGACTGTTGAGTGGGCATTTATAAATTAACCTCATCTCATGCATACCCATTCACATTCACTTTGGGGGCATGTTGCTCCTATCACACTCACTTTTCATTCCATTCCATTCACACTCACAACATATTGCATATCTTGGTTACACATTGTGCTTGTTTACTTATGCTCACATATTACACTTTTCTTACTATTCTCGACAAAGAATTTTTATGTCATTGGCTTTTCTATATACACATGTACATTAAATTTCCTTCTAGTTGTGAATTCATCCTATACACATACCTTTACACATAGCATGGATGTTTGGCATTGTCCCTTTTACCAGTCCCACAATGGCTCCTAAGGGCATATAATTTCGTCACATTGCGGTGTTATTTTTTTAATTTATACTACTTATTGTTCTTACTAGCACACTATCTTATATCAGATCGTAAATGCTTTGACATACTTTTTACCTTTCTAACATGCTAACGGGTGCTTCATGTGTAGCATTTATCTTATAGGAACCATTTTCTAACATGGTTATTTGTTACACTTTTATTTTTACTATTTTTCATTAATTTCCATTCTTTTTAGGATTTTCCTTTTTCTTGCATGCACATTAAATGTTTTTTCCACTTCATCCTTGATTGTCTTGTAACATTGTGAGTGATGTCCCATCTTTGCAACCTGATTTTTGTGGTATACATTGTCTTAATTCTTGTTAGCTTACATACTATATTTTATATGTGTATTTGTCACTATTTTTACTAACACATGTTTCCTAGCCACTTTTTTGTGTGTTCCTTGGTTTTTACAAGAACATTTCCTCCCTATAGATCTTTAGTTTTATATGTACATTGGGTCCTCCTTTGGGCCAAATTCTCCTAGAAATGTCACATGTACCCCAAATAGGGTGCATACATTAGGTGAATCAATCACCCTATACATCATAGCACGATTACAATACATAAGATTTCATAATGAGAATCAACATAGTCTACAATATCATAAATGGCCTAGAATCTAAATTTGGTCTTCAAAGACAACATAGACACAAGTTCCTAGATACATACATGAGTGTTTGGGTGTTCTGACCCTTCATGGATACCTATGACTAGGGGGTAGTTAAACAATTTTTATCATATTAGCACAATTATCGTAGTCTACACAGCAAATAGTTTTCATAGTACTGAGACATAGACTTCTAGAAATCATCATGCATACTTTCGCCTCTTTTCTATTTTCACGTTGGATCAAACTGGATCAAACTTTATTGAATTTGATCATACCATCTACACCTTTGGTGTATAAATCATCGGAAAGTAGTCAAAGAATGGAAAATAACACTAGACCTTTCTCCCTCCACTTCTTCTACCGTGGCATGAGATCACCCAAAAAAATTACACTTGGTGTTAGATCCCCTAAAAACTCATTCTTCTACAACATTTTTAGGATCCTTTCTATCCTTTCACTCATAATGGATCAGGTTCCCATGTTCATTTTCACATTTTTATATATATTTTCACACTTCTTTACATATTTTAGATCAAATTTTTCATATACACATATCTAAATATTCATTTTCTCTTGTCTTTTGCAAGTCCATCCTTATGGGAAACAACACTCACATCATCAAACAAATTAGCATCAAGTATAAGTGACATCGAAAACAAGTACAACGTAATATATACACATACACTTTTCACCCCTAGGTCACTTCCTCTTCGCTAACTTCCATGCTTCATTTTTATCACTCCACGCCTTTTCTTTTCTCTTCGGCATGTTTTCACCATCAATCTACATGGTTATCAGGTATGTATCTCTTATCTACTTTATGTTATCGAGAATTCACTCAACAACATAAAGTGGGGCAATATGTAGAGACTAAATGATGTGCTTTGGGTACATTTCTATGTATTAATCACATACCACTATTCATATGATTCCTAAGTGAGAAAACTAGTAATTAACATCTATTTTTGGCCTCTTTTCTATCTTTTTACTTTTCTCTTTGGTCTTGTACACCATATAACCTAGTTTGATATTCATTACTTTATATTTCTTGACTCTCGACGCCATCACCCACCCTAGGATGCTAACGCCCAAGCACCCTCATCCCCTATGGTCACCCCCAACCTATTTGTATCTTTCTCACCCCTTTTGAGCCTCTTTTATCTTTTGGGAATATTTTTTTCTTCTAGGTTGGCCTTTTAATTTTCAATTACGAAATTCAAACAAGGAAATCATATAAATAAAAAGCTATGTGACCATAATAAAGGACCAAGCTCTAAGCATATATTTCTGTCACCTAAGGTTGCATCCTATTGTCACCCTAAAAATTCCCTCCTTTTTCAAAGACAAATTTACAAAAAAATTGAGTCAGTGTCCTTTGGAAATGTTTTGGTAAAGGGAGAAATTCAAGAAGTTAGAAAATTTCACTCTTTGGGGTCATTTTGAGTGTTCTACGGTTAAATTGGGTATTTTTGTCCCATGTGTCCCAAGTGTCATCGGGCTTCTAGTTCACCGATTTTACGCTTTCTTCGCATTACCTTGTATATCATCTTTTTTTCAGGTTTGTGCATGTTTCATGTTCCCATGTCCCTTGGACTTTCTATGCTCTCCAAACCCGCTTTACCCACATCACTTACTCGTTAGCTAAATTGGCTCCATGTGTCCTACATGTCCCTTGGACTCTTGGACCTCTTGTTTGCCAATTTGTCGACTTACCCGCATTCCTCTCTAATCAACTAAGTCGACATTTTGCTCCGCTTGTCCCAAGTACTATCGGGCCCTCTGTTCATTGATTTCCTAAATTTCCCAAACTACCTTTTATATCAGCTAAATCGGCTCCGTGTGTCCCACATGTCCCTTGGACTGTTTGTGCTCTCTAAACCCACTTTTTCACATTCTTCTTTGATCGGGTATATCAGCTTCACACGTCCCGCATGTCCCATGAACCATCTGGGCCAAGTTTTTCTGACTTTCCTGCATATCACTTTTTTGAGTCAGCGTAGGGTTATTTATTGTACATTCATTATTTTCTCTCTCCATTCATTCCAATTCATGGCTATTTAAAGAGAGGTAACCATTCATTCATTTTCACACTTGCTCGCTCATTCCCTCCGCTCACGTTTGCACAAATCAAGTCATTGCCCACATTTGTGCTTCTATATTTTCTCTTGTAGGGATTATTTGAGATCGTGGTAATACTCCATTGAAGGTTATCTTCTCTCTACCTCTGTCACGATGAAGATGCAATATCAAGGGCACGAGCATCTCTCCTCGTTAGAAACCTCTATACCTGACATCGGTGACAATGAAGCTCGACATCTAGACCTTGATGATTTTTGGAGCAGACTTGGATGTGATAACCCTACTCCCATCGCTCAAATGATCAAAAATAGTGGGATTGCATTCACAGGTGGTTTTCCTATCTTTGTTTAGTGTGCTGACACCATGCTTGCTTACGGGGCTTGTTTCAATCCAGAATCCAAAGAGATCATTGACATACATGGTGAAGTAGTTGCACGACTAGATTCTGAAGCTATCTGTGTTGCCTTGTGCATCCCAATAGTGGAAGGGGCCAATACTCTCACCCTTTCTCAAGAAAAATCACTATTTGACTAGGATAGTGAGAGATATAAGGCTAGGGTAGCTAAATCATGGTTGAAGAACCCTAAAAAGGGAGCATCCAGACTTTCTAAATCATTGTTTAGGGTTGATTTCAACGAAGAACTTTCAGACATCATCACTCTTCTGGCTAGGATCATGGGAATTCCTTCTACAAATGAATTCCATTTTTGGATGTGTCCCTATATCAACATCATTTGTGAGGGGAAGTAGAATCTGAATTGGGGAGAGATAATTTGTGAAAACCTAACAAATAAGTTGGTTAACGTTCAGAGAACAAAGACCTTCCACATGTCCTCTTATCTCATGTACACTATTGCAGCATCCAGGGAATGGCTTGGCTTCTCTTTTGTTGAGGATAAGAAGGATGCTCCTATATATGAGTATTGTCCCCAATTCACTCTCAAAGTCAGCAATCATCATTTCAGGAGATTCAACGATGCCTTCACCATGTACATTGTGAGGCTTTTGGAAGGAAATACTGCTCGGAGATTTTATGAGGAAGCAAAGACTTTGATATCTGACTATGGGAGTTTCTTCACTCAATTCAGAAAGTTTTCATATCTTAGGCTAGCTGGTTTTGACGGTTCCCCTCTAAAGCTTCCTATGTTTTGCAATGATAAAATGGCCCTGGTTGAAATTTGTAGGCAATTGGATAAACTTCATCAAACTTGCAAAGATAAAAATATTGTTGGCATTCATTTCCCTATCACCTTGGGAAATTATACATGTAAAATAGCCCTCGATGCTCAGAACATTGATAGAACCATTATTCCTCTTACTCTTCATCATTTCAAGTCTCAAACTTGCTTTGATATCAAGGGATATATTGCTAAGAATCTCATATTAGGTTTCATTCACTTTTCTGATACTGAAGATTATTGGGCTGATTGTGTAGATGACTTTGAGGCCAGGAGAAGGTATTTTGGAAGACTTTCTCTTCAAAAAATTATAGATTTCAATCTCTACAAAGTACCTAAAAAACTCCAGGATGATGATGAAGACCTATAATCTATTGAATATGAGAGGACCATTAAACACTCTCCTCTTGAAACCATTGATTGGTTTGTAAAAGAGCAAGATGATTTGAAAGAGGTGATCAACCCGGTTTTAGTGAGAACCAAGCTCTGGTTTGATAAGAAGATGTAGAACTTCAAGATGAACAGAGCTAGGTATTCTTCGCAAGAAACTTCCTCTCCTAGGAAAGAAGAACCTACACTCGATGTTGAGATGCCCGAGAAATCCACTCCTTCCTCTTTGACCAAGGTATACATGAAGAAAGGAAAGTCTGTCAAGCAAGAGAAAATGATTGAGGAAAGGGAGGAATTTTCTTTGGAGTAGTCACAGGTTCTGCAGAGTCAGAAGATGTCATTGTTTTGAGTGAGGATAATTGTGAAGAACTAAAGGAAAGGGAACTAGATTGTACCAAGCCAAGAACACAAATGCTAATCAAACACCATGATCAATAAGATTAAAGTAATTCACCGAATAACTTTACACAAAACCTTTGCAAAAAAATGAGCAGCAATATCATATATTATTATGGAACTCAATGAAATACAATGAGAATGGGCCTTGCTTATATAGGTAAGGAATAACAATCTAAGAACCAGTCAAGGTCGTAGATCAAGCCATAAATCATGGAAAGAACTAGTCATCAAAGAACTAGTCAAGTCCATAGATTTATGAGAGAACTAGACATCAAGGATCTAGTCAATACCATAGATCTAGGAAAGAACTAGTCAATACCATAGATCAAGGAAAGAACTATACCTAACAACTAGATAATATCTCCTAATATCTAAATAAATAAAAAGAAATATCCACACACATAAGTGGGTGAGGATAAATACAATAAAGGTAAATAATGTACCTAGGTGAACATGAGCTAAGGTAAATACCTAATCTAACATACATGAAAAAGGAAAGTTTGTCAAGCAAGAGAAAATGATTGAGGAAAGGGAGGAATTTTCTTTGGAGCAATCATAGGTTCTGCAGAGTCAGAAGATGTCATTGTTTTGAGTGAGGATAATAGTGAAGAACTAAAGGAAGGGGAAGAAACCCCTATCAACACTACTAAGATGGAGAATAAGGGCCAAATGTTTGAATCTCTAGGTTTGGTGGACTCTTCTTCCAAGGACATTCCTGAGGACATGCCAACCTCTCCATTAGAAACATCTATGGTACAAACATTGAGTGTGATGAGTACACTTGCACTCGAGACCCATTGCTCCTTCTGCCTCTTCCTCCTCCTTTGCTTGGGTTTAGCCTTTCATTGATAGTAGGAAAAGGAAGTCCACCTCTCAAATTATAGTTCCCAAGTTTGATGTTATGGCAGCCTTGCTTGGTACTACTCCCCCTCCTCCAACAAAGAGAGAAAAGATGACCTCAAGGATAGTGTCAGATTTAAAGGGTCAACAATTCATGGAGATTGCAAAGCCTAGGGTGGATAAAGAAGAGAAAGACCTTTTAGTGTCTGATTTGGAACTCACAAGGATTCCACTTGGGGATTCTATGCCTGAAAGTGAGGTCCACAACCTCAGAGAGATTGTGACCAGGGTCATTGAATGAGTAGAGAAGGGAAAACAAACTATGGAGCAATTGGAAGAACATAATCAGGTTCTCTCAGATTTTATAAAATCCTGTTGGAAAAAGATAAGGTGTTGGATCCAACTCCATTAACCACTCTTCCTCCTCCCATAGTTCTCAGCAAGGATGAAATTCAGACCATCAAGGATATTCACAAACATGTCACTTATGGAAAGGTCAAATCACTAGTTGATGATATGATAATGGCTGGATTGAACTTCATTGAGGAGGCCTTCAAGTCACATGAGAAGGTATCCAAATTACATTTGAAATTCATCACAACACTCAGTGGCTTGGAGAAAGAACTAAAGCTATGGTGTGAATGCATCCAAGATCTTCGTTTGATGAGCAAGATAGATGAGCAGATTTTATTGGAAAGAAAAGTGTTTGATGAAGCCAAGAACAACCTATCAAGATCCTGGGTTTTCAGTATTGATTGGAAGATCAAGGTTTTAGAGGAAGCAGTGGGAGAACTAAAAAATATGTGGTAGAAAGGAGAAGCTTTCAAGACTTGTGTTCTGTCTGCCTTCCAAGATATTCATTGTCAAATCTAGAATGAAGCCTCAGGTAATCAGTTTTCTTTACAAGAAATTAAGGCCCGTTCAACACCTTCATCAAAGAGGATCTTTTCAAGGAAGATTCAATGTCTAAAGAGAAAATGAAAGATGTATGCTCTCTCCAATCAGCTATCACTGAGGAAAACAAAGAGTTTTGGAAAACACGAGTTTGAGAAGGATATGGAGAAATGTCTTAGCATGTGGACCCATGCCACTTCCAACACTACCATCCCAAAGTGCATGGAGATAGCTGAAGCGTTGAAAATATTTAGGCATCAGATTCTTAAGACAATTGGTCCCTCTAAACCTTCTTTGGATGTTTTTGCTCCTGAGTCCTAAGTCACTTATTTTATTTTGGGGTTTTAAAACCCATGATGTAATACTTGATTAAATACATTCTATTAATGTATTTGTTAAGAAGTATTTAATCTTTAGTTTAAAAGAAGGTGTAATTGAATATAACTATCTTGTAAGCTATTTAATGGGATCTTCATGCCATTGTTAAGGGTTGGACCCTGATACTCTTGAAATGTAATAGATTTGAAAGTAATCAATACAGAAGTTTTTCCTTATCTCTTATTTCCATCTGCTATCCTTTCTTCTCCTATCTAAAATTTATGAATCATCAATCTTTCATATTAAGAAACTTTGCATTCTTGTGATATGATTTCTAGAACTTTGTGTCTATGGAATAATATCAGATATTTCCAATGTGAATGATTCCATTATGTATCTCTTTTGCTAAAGTACACATAAGGTTATATTCTGCTATCTATATTACCTAAAAGTATTGTTGTGTTCTTCCTTTCAGTTTTCTTGTTCTTCTATTTCTATGTATTGATAATCTTTATTGGCATAAAACATTTCAAAGTATCAAGAGTCCTCATTAATATGAAAGTTGTATATTTTTATATAATCTTTGTTGCTCACTTTCAATAAGGGAACCTCTCCCATAAAGAGGAGGGACTTGTTTTCCCCTAACTATTGATTACTAAAGTACTAATTCAAAACCAACACATCCAAAGGAATTTCAAGAGCATCAAAGCATCCATCTAGCATCCACTAAAGGGACAAGGTGTTGTGAATAAAACTTAGCTTAATTCATCATTAGTTGATATTTGAATAAATGTAATAAGTTAAAGTATTTAATTAAATACTTGAAACTTTTATCAATAGATATTAGTTGTCCTTGCTTGTTAGTTAACTAAGTGATAGTGTTATCATCCCAATGTTTGTGGTATCATGTTATATATTGTACATATTTTGTTCTCGGATGATTTCGATGAGGGGTAATATGGGAAGTTAGGGGAAATATGTTATTTCTGTATATTTTCTCAAATTAGATTATTTGTTTCCATATATTGTGGATGAGATAGAATTTGTCCAATATCTATAAATATTGTAGCTCTCTCATTTGTCTGTAATGCTTGATTTTGATATTAATAAAATACACAAGCATTGTCTTGTTTCTATGCAAAGCTTTTGTGTCAAATATTGTTTTCAAGTATTCATTGTCAAGATTTGGTATCAAAGCAGTATTCTGATCCAGAGAGGAGTGTAGGAAGTTTTAGGGAATTTTAGGGAGATCTAGAGAAATTACAGAGCTAGGAGGATCCATAGATGCCCCATCCATTTCACATCCCCTACCCAGCTCCACACCCTAAATCACAGTTGATTTGTCAGAATGAAGAACACCGGAGCACAATCACAGGACTTTGCAGACTTGGATGCTAATCTGTTGTAAAAGGTGACATTGTTTCATTCTCTGGTATTTTAAAAAATAACTTGTACGTGCATTTAAAAAAAAAAAATTGGAAGCATTTAAATATATATATACAATATTTTTGATCTATGGGTACCCAAGCTTTTCAAGCTCCCCACATTACTTGTTCTTCCTCTTCTCTGTATTTGAGCATTTAAAAAAATGAGATCCAATCAAACGTGGAAGGTTCTCTGTGAACCTGCATCTACTAGAGGAGTAGAAGATCACATATTTGAATGATCTACAATGTGCCTACATCCAAAATGAAGACTACAAATTGAATGGGGAGAAGATTTGCAACCTGCAACAAAAGAGATGCATTGGAAGAAGGAAGAACAAGCTGCCTCCAAGAAAAGAAATACCTGCGTACAAAGAGAAACAATAAAAGAAAAGTGTGGCCAAGGGTTATTATAATGCATATGCAAAGTGGATGAACTGTAGTTGTGCCCTAAAACCCACTACACATGCATGTAAGTCATTACCTATATTTCATTTTTTAAAATTGATTAAACATGAGTTAAAAAATTGTTGGTAAAACACATTCCAACAAGGATATTCAAGTGGTAAAAATACTAGTTACCAACAAACAAAATCAGGCCAACAACAGAGTAAACAGGGACAAAATTATCAAAAGTGGAAGAAGAAACCAACTCAACAATGAAATGTAGCCAAATGGGAAGATAAATTTGATGATGATGACTTCCTCTATGCTACATAGTCAAATAAAGTATCCAATTCTACAAATGAAATTTGGTATGTCAACTCAGTGCAACTCGACACATGACGGGAAAGAAAGATTGATTCTTCACAATGAGTAAAACACCCACCAAAAATCATGTCTCTTTGGGTGATGATACATCATACAAAGTGTTGAAGGCATTGTTTCCATTTCACTATCACTTGGGCAACATAATTGTAAAATTACAGATGTTCTTTATGTCCTGGTTTAACAAAAATATTTTATCCATGAGTTAATTATTAGATCACAATCTCAAAATTGACTTTGATTGTAAAGGCGGTAAAAAGATGTGCCTGATTCGAGATAAGTCACGAAGCTCAAAAATTGTTGCAAAAGCTTTGAATGTTGGAAGAATGTTTCAGTTGGATTTTTTCAATGAAATGATCAAGCACTTTTATCCAAGGATACATCATCAGCTCAACTATGGCATCAAAGACTTGGACATGTGAGTTTTGGCTATCTTGACACACTTCGTTGATATGACATGGTTAGGGGTTTACCACCTCTAAAAAAGGTAAATGTCAACATTGTTTGGTAGGAAAACAAAATAGAGCACCATTCAAACATAGTACATTTCGAGCTAAGGAAAAACTTGACTTGGTGCATACCAATTTGTGCGGACCAATGAGACCTAGCCACTCTGGGTTTCAATATTTCATGCTCTTTGTTGATGATTTTTCAAGAAAAATGTGGATATACTGTCTTTCTATAAAATACCAAGCTTTTGAAACTTTCAAGAAGTTTAAAGCCCTTGTTGAAATAGAGTCTGGTAGGAAAATAAAAACACTCCACTCAAATCAAGGGGGAGAATACACCAAAGAATGAGTTCAATGATTTTTGAAAACACATGGCATTCGTCGTCAAATGGATCCTCCTCACACACCGCAAAAAAATGGTGTTGTTGAAAGGTGAAATCATACTATCATGGATATGGTGTGATGTATGATTGATGATGTAGGTTTATCAAAAACATTTTGGGCCAAAGCAAGTTAAAACAATGTATTTACTAAACAGATTTCCCACTGCAACTCTTAATGGAGTAACACCACAGGAAGCATGGTCAGGGCATAAGCCATCTATTTCACACCTTAGATTTTTTGGATGTAAAGAAATTATGCACATTCCTAAGAAAAAAATAACTAAGCTTGATATGAAATCAGAAAAACTTATCTTCTTGGGATACAGTGATGAAGCACTTGGCTATAGACTTATGAATCCAAGAACAAGAAGGGTATACACTAGTCGATGTTGATTTCTTTGAGAAGAAAGAAGAAGATGCTCCTTCCATACACTCACATGATGAAAAAATCATCCCTACAGTGAAAAAAGAGGATGGTAATCACTTTGATGATGACAAGTGATGATGGGGAAGATAATGAAATTCAACCTCCCACAAGAACCACAAAAAGTATGCCTAAATGGTATACAAGTATGATTAGAGATGAAAAATTGGATAGTGTCCCGACACATCTACCACTGGAATGAGGACTCGCAGTATGGCTTGAAATGAGGTCAATTTGGCCTTAATGAGTAAAGTTGTTGAAACTATTGAGCCATACCATCTAAACCTTGGAAAGATGTTATGGATGCAGAATATAAGTCACTTATGAAAAATAATACATGGCAACTTACAGATCTTCCACTAGGTAAAAATCTGATTGGATGCAGATGGATCTTCAAAACAAAGTACAAAGCAGATGGAAAAATTGATAAACATAAGGCTAGACTAGTTGCTAAGGGATATGCTCAAAAAGAAGGCATTGATTATGAGGAGACTTTTGCTCCCACAACTAAGATAAAAAATTTCAGTTAATATTCGCTCTAGCTACACAATTTGGTTGGAAAATACACCAAATGGATGTGAAAATTTCCTTTCTTAATGGTGATTTACAGGAAGAAGTTTACATGACTCAACCAGAAGGTTTTTTCATACTAGGTAAAGAGGAAAAGGTATGTAAACTAATAAAATCACTATATGGTCTAAAGCAGTCTCCCAGGGCATGGTACATAAAAATCAACGAGCATCTCATTCAACATGGATTCAACAGGAGTCCATATGATCCTAATCTCTATCTCAAAAATAAATGGGGAGATAGTGATCATTGTAGTATATGTCAATGATCTAGTCATCACTGGAGGATCAGTGAGGATGATTGAGTCAACAAAGAAATATCTAACATGATCATTTGACATGACCGATCTTGGGCTTCTACATTATTATCTTGGACTTGAAGTTTGGAAAATAGAAAATCATATCTTTGTGTCACAATTGAAATACACCAAGACAACGCTCGAGAAATTCAATATGATGGATTGTAAGCCATTTTCCACACCTATGGAGACAAGACTTCAACTATCTCGAACAGATCCATCACCACAAGTAAATGCAACTCTCTATCGAGAAATTGATTAGGAGTCTCATCTACTTGATTCTGAAAGAGGCCGGATATCAACTATACAATTAGCTATCTTTCACGGTTCATGCAAGAACCAAGGGTTTCTCACCTTTGAAAGCGAAAAGAAGATATCTTGAGGTACATTAGAGGAACTATGGACTATGGCCTAGAATATAAGAAGAAGAATAACTTCTCTGGACAGGATATTCAGATTCAGATCATGCAGGGAACATAGATGATAGGAAATCCACTTCAGGATTTGTATTCTTTTTGGGATCTAGACCGATATCATGGGGGAGTAAGAAGTAGAATTTTGTTTCAATATCCTCCACAGAATTAGAATATCGTGCAGCAAGTGGAGCTGTTTATGAAGTGATATGGCTCGACGTATACTTGAAGGATTGGGAATACCACAGAAAGATCCAACTATCCTACATGTTGATAATGAAGGAGTAGTAAAACTTGTTCGAGAATCCAGTTTTTCATGAGTGCACCAAACACATTGAGGTGCAGGTACATTTCATTCATGAACATGTTCAGAACAACAACATCCAACTCCAATATTTCCCAATAGATATGTAACGTGTAGATGTCTTCACAAAGTCACTTGCTCGAGGTAAATTTGAGGGTTTTAGAGAATTTATCTCTTGTTCACTTGAGACCATGCTGAATTAAGGGGGAATGTTATGAATAAAACTTAGCTTAATTCATCATTAGTTGATATTTGAATAAATGTAATAAGTTAAAGTATTTAATTAAATAATTTAAACTTGTGTCAATAGATATTAGTTTTCCTTAGTTTTTAGTTAACTAAGTGATAATGTTATTATCCCAATGTTTATGGGATCATGTTCTATCTTTTACATATTTTGTTCTGGATGATTTCCATGAGGGGCAATAGGGGTAGTTAGGGGCAATATGCTATTTCTCGCATACTTTCTCAAATTAGATGATTTGTTTCCATATATTGTGGATGAGATAGAAGTTATTTTTAATGCTTGATTTTGATATTAATAAAATACACAAAGACCGTCTTGTTTTTGTGCAAAGCTTCGTGTCAATATTGTTTTCAAGTATTCATTGTCAAGACAAGGGATTGCATTATTTTTCATAAACTTCATAGGAGGAGGTTCATTTTTTCATACACACATCTATTTACATCTTCTACATCTAGTTATTTCTTGCTACAGGTGCATCTTGCATAAAAGCCACCCAGGGAACAATTCTTCACTCACATATGTGTTTATACATGGAGTCTAAAATTTACTGCAGCACCTGGATTATAATTTCACTCATTCGGGTGAACGTCATGATCATTTTGAATCCCCATTTTCATATTTTTCTTTTTTGGATTTGATGTGTTTTGGGGTTTTACATGTGCTCTTTCTCTTTTTAGGTTACAGGAAAATTCGGTAGGCATAGTGTGACATACATACGATCAACAATGAATGCACTAACATAAAAGTGATATAGAAGAAATCACTTTCCTGCCATTTTCACAATCATGGGCATCAAGAAAAATTCTACAACACCCTAGTCCCTACGTTCCCGATAGTTCTACATTTTTCTATGCTCATTTTTACTCAATTCCTATTCCATTAGTTTTCCATCTCGGCACATCTTCAAAATTATTACGAAATCAGCTAAGTCCCTTATTTCATCTATTGAAATTAGGGTTTCATATTTCTATAGCTCGGTGCTTAGGTCATATATGTGCTTTATTGTTATACCATTTCTTTGTGGCTCTGTAATTATAATTTAACATTTATTATTTCAATATTTGTTAAATCACATCGGCACCATCACCTTACCATTATAGGTTGGGCCCCTAAACCGTGCCCACCTTTTTCTATATCATTGATGCATCATTTTAGTTCAATTTTTTACTTGGTATACCTTAGAGCGACATTATGTGTGTTATTCCTTCTACATTTCATTAGTGTATTAAAATCTTACATGATGAATATAATAATTTTATTTTTTCCAACCCCAAACCATTCAAGTTATTCCACATAGACCCAATCACTGCCATGCCTATACCCCCACTTAATATACTTCCCTACCATACTATTGATACATATGATGTCATTGAATCTAATTCTTCCATTTATTTCTCTTCCCCTACATTCACCTCTTCCATCCCTACACATACCACTAATCTTATTCATCATACGATAGCTCCCTCTATCACCGCCACTATGCCACAATGTATTGATTCTTCTTCCCCTATATCTTCCAATCCTCCTCCTAATATACTTGACAATTCTACCCAACATGATAATTTCCACACTGATGATTACGATGATGAGGTAGATGTCATAGAACTTACCAATGAAAATTTGCACAATCTCAATAATGATCCTCTTAAGGTAGGTAAATCTTATTTCTAATACACCTTCATTTCTACTAGCTCACGTAGAATCAATTCAAGAGACCTCCTCCTCTATTACAACCATGATTCTTTTCCAAGAAAATGTACATATGATTGAACTCATCCAACCTCCTCCATCTCCCGATATCACCTCCAATTTTGCAGCTCGATCCATTCACAAGCACCTTACTCATATATGACTCTTATTGGCATCATATTCCATTTGATCCTACATTCCCTAGCACTATTTGCACACATGAAGGATTAGTAAAATTAGGATTCACACTTGTTGATATCCTCCCAACCTCATTCTCCCCATCTGTATCATTGATATGTACTCATTACTACTTCATATGGCCTATGTGTCTTTCATTTATCAGTCTTCCTTACACGTACACACCGTTCCTATTTTATCACCCTCAGACATTCTTGGCTCAACTATATCATTGGTACCCATAACTCCAACCATACTACTATTGCCTTTCCTATTCCTTTTGGTCATGCCTTTATTTGTAATGATTTTATCCTTTTTATGCCAAATACTTAACTCACTGAGTACGAACTTGATTTCCCACAACCACATTTTATCAATGAAGAGTATGTTATGGGTAAGTATAATATATGCCATACATTATATTTATATTATCAACATCTCACTATCACATATTATGTATCAAATCCAAATCCTTTTAGTTATGACCCTAAAATTGACAACCTCCTTGATGAGTTTACTTGACTCATCACCCTGCACACAATCATGAGGCACTCGAATTCCCCCTCACTACTAACATTTTGGTGAATTTATTTCTATATCTCTCAAGATTTATGCTTCTTATATCCCTTTTCGAGGATTTCCACATATTTAGTATACATACTTTATGTTTGTTATGCAACAATCCACTCTTGTTCTATGGTTCATACTTGATCGTTAAGGGTGGCATTCCTAAGTGAAACTCATGCCACACACATCTCGATGTGAGGAAATGGGGCCTCTATAATTTTCACATCTTTTATATCACAAGACACCTGTCACTTAGACATATCATCTACACATCTTGGTTGTATTTACTCTTGTTAGCTTATATTATCTACATATCGTACTTTGTTTCCTATGCTATTTGGATTTTTAGTATGTCATTATATCTTACTATACATACATACACATTCACATGGTATCTTGAGGTTAATTCAAGAATTATATAGGTTCTTACATGATTCATGGTACTTGACATTGTTCTTTACCAGTCCCACCCTGACCCTCTTGGGGGTATCTAACTTTATTACTCTTATAGTCCACACTCACGGGTCTTATTGTTAGAATATTTTCTACTTCTTTACTATCATTATTATTTTTCTCTTATCTATACATAATTTGGCATACTATTTATCTTTCTAACATAATAATTAGTGCTTCATGTGTAGCATTTTCCTTGCAAGATTCTATACAACCATGGTTATCTATCATTTATTATTTGTTATTGTTTATGGATTTGCCCTATCTCGATTGATTAACTAAAAATAGAAATCTAATACTATGGAACGTACAACCACTAGTTAATCTAAATAGGACTAAAACATTGTAAAATATAAACTAACAAAGATAGAATAATTGTTAATAATTATACTAAGTGAAATAAAACCCTAAATATACAAGGAAGGAGAAATGACTTAGTTGATTACTAAAGGTTGTCATAGGTTGTCACAAGTTTGAGGATAAAATCCAGAGGTAGTAATGAACACCGAGAAGTCCCAAAAAGGCAAGATCGGAGGATTTGAGCATACCGAGGCATCTGGGAAGGTATTGCGGTGCCCGATCTCTGTAAATGCTCGGAATTCAAATTTTATAGGGTCGAAAGGTGTCTTGAAATAATTCCTATTTGTCACACTAGATTTGCTGAGTTGTTCCAAATGTGTTGAATAATATAATGATGACCTGCAAGAAAGAAGGAAGTATCAAACCCTAAGAAAAATAAAAGTTTTAGAATGGATGGGTCAAATCGACTTCATCCGCTAAGCTAGTGGTTTTATCATGAGTGTTGAACTACATTTTGGACCTAAATGTAGTTATGGTGTGTGTGTGTGTGTGTGTGTGTGTGTGTGTGTGTGTGTGTGTGTACGTCATTCCCTAGGTGCTCTTGTGCTAGTCACACTTTGTGAAGTAACGAGAAATAATAACTATAGAAAATGTACTAGCATGTGTGTATGGAATAGAATAGAATCCCTCCCCCTATGTTGTGTGTGTTGATGTAGATATCCTAGCCTTGATGCATGACACTATGTGGATGTAAATAATGCAATGGATGCAAATATAGATGGAGTGATAGTATTATGTGACACTAGGACCCTTATTATGGTCTTATAACTTTATATTTATAGGGTTATCTTGCTCTAATTTCATAATTAACCCCGACATGGCTGAATAGGAAAAAGATAAGGATGAAAAATGTCTTGAAAGACCCCAAAATGAAGTGGGAAAGTAGAACATGGATCGGGGTGACCCAAGTGGGACTAAGGCACCCCAAGACATGCCCTGGGTGCCCGAGTTCAAGCTAAAATGCTGGGACAGTTGTGAAACAAATGGATATGTATAAGGAAATATGCGGGAATGATGAAATAAAATATAAAATAAAGGTGGCCAAAAGGTGGGATTAATTAATACTTTATTCACTTGAGAACCCTCTAAATAGTAGTATAAGATCGGGCTAAATAATGCCTAAATTGCATGATTTTCTGTCTACATTTTCCCCCACTTTATGTTGGTGAGTGGAACGATCAGTAACATAAAGTAGATAGAGATGTGTACCCAATATCCATGTAGAGTGTAGAAGAATATGTGTCGAAGGAATAGACTCAAGCATGGAATGACAAAAAGAAAAAAATGTGGAGAAGCGTGGATTCTAAAGATGAAAAATGCGCATAAAATGTGATGAGAGTGAACCTAGGGTAGAATGCGTGTGTATTTGTTGTATGTAGTACACCTATATGGTTAGTAAAGGAAATTTCATGCCATGGGGTGTTGTCATTGTCGTTGTCACTATTGTTGTTGTTATTCTTGTTTTTTTTCAATTTGACTACTTATTTCTCATACGGCTAGACTTGCAAGGAGAAAATGATCAAATATTCAACTATATATGTATGTAAAAACATTGTGTAAAATACGCATTTGTATAAAAATGTGTAACATACGTGAAAAGGAAAGTGTAAATGGAACATTTCCACCTGATCCATGTCGAGAAAAAGGGTGTAGAAGGATATCCTATATTGTCACGAGTTTTTGGGTAATGTCATGCCACCCCTGGATGAATAAGTATAAGGAGGAAACGCTCAAAGTATCCTCTAACCTTTAACCACTTATGTTGAAATTTATGAAGAGATCTTTGTATTGTCCTTTTTTTTGGTGATCCAACGCCAAAGTGGAAAAAGTATGTAGAGAGGAACACCCACCTTTGTAACCTCCAAGCCTGTAACTGATTTTCAGAATTGCCAAAGGACACCATGTCCTATAGAGGCCACTATGTATGGAGTTCGTATACTAGTCTGAACTCACTCGTTGTATGTAAACCCACGATGCCAAGGGTGGAAAATGCAATGTATTGAACTGGTATAAATGTGTTATGTTAGTAGAAACCCTCAATGATGCCCACCCTCTTTGGGGGTGCATGTGACGTCGTTGAAAGGAGAATGTGGCCCAAAAAGAGGACCAACCACACCGTGACTGTAGAAACTCTACCCTATAGGGGGAAGGGAAAGCACTTGGTAGATACCAAGGCACACACAAAAGGGGATGGTTAGCTAAAATAAGTGTTAGTCCGAAAACACATGCATGTAAGAAGACAAGTGTAAAATACATAGAAAATGTAGTAACTACCAAACAAAGTAGTGTAAACACGTAAGAAAACAAGTAGACCGCACAAAGTGGGATGCAAACATGGGACATCACTCACGATGTTGCAATACATGTAAGGACATCATGGCCATAAACAATAGACAAGTGTGTACACAAGAAAAGGGAAAAGCCCACATATAATGGAAAACAAAGCAGACAAGTAGAAACAAACAAGTAGTCATGGAAACATGTAATCCTACAAAATAAGTGTTGCACATGGAACCCGTTAACATGTTAGAGTGATAACCAATATGTCAAAGCATGTATGAGCAAGTAATATAAGATGCTAAGTATAAAATGAAACAATAACACCTAGATAAGATGAATGTGGATGTCCCCAATGACCAAGTATAGGAAGGGTAGAAGGTGAGCATCCATGCCACGTGTAAAGTCATGTATTTGTGATCACACTAAAAAAGGCATGAACGTTGTATGATAATGACATATAAGAAAGCAATCTAACATGTGTAATAAAGTGAGCATGCAAAACACTAGTAAAATAGAGTAAATGCCCCCAAGATAATGCAATATATTGTGGATGGATGGAATGGAATGCAAGATGGAATGATAGAGCAACACTTGCTTCCCCGAGTGGATGGAATTGTATGTAATGAGGTTCATTTTGTTTTCCCCTCAAGCATTCAATAATGAACCGTAAACAATAGTGCGTCATCAGGAAATGTTCGAGTAGTGTTGGTTTTTTCTAGTGCATTCTGGTGAGTGTGTATGTGTAATAGTGATGAAATGCAACATGTGGAGAGATTGGCGTGATCCCTATAGATAAAGCATATATCACGACTTTTTGAATAGATGAGTGATGATTTATCCCTAAACATATATCACTATAAGATGAAAGGATAAGTGATGATTTATCCCTAAGCGTATATCACTATAGAATGAGGAGATGGAGAGGGGTGATGATTTATCCTAAAGCGTATGTCACTATAAGATGAAGGGAGGGAGTGGTGGTGTAATATAAGGGTGTATACCACTACAAGATGATGTAATGGGTGACAATTTAACCTAAGGTGTTTGTCATTAATGCTAGAAATATTTCATGAGAAAAATATCACATAATGAACGTAAGGTCCATTTGATTTGTAAACCCTCGGCAGTCAAGTATGGACCAAGGAACTAAAGTACATCATAGGGTAGTGATTGCAGCATGTAGAAGACAACGTAGTATAAATGACGAAGGGCTAAATAGGGTATGTAAATGTTTGGTGTGGGCAATGAAATATAGGATGTGTAGTGTGTGTAGAATATGGAATGTGTGGGATGCAACAATAGGTGCATATAGAAATAGAATGTATAATGATAAAATGTAAAGCTAGACCCATATGAAATGTAATCTAGCATAGTATGTATAATATAGATGATGGTTAAATGTGTGATGTGAATCATATAATCTAGTGGATGTAAGGTGTGTGGACTATGTAAGATGCGATGATAGGTGTAGAAAGAATATGTAGTGATAAGATGTAAATCCAAACTCATGTATATAATGTAAAACTAGACTCATATGTAATGAATATTAGTGTAGTATATAGAAAATTTATGCTATGAAGATGCATGATATATAATGACTGTAGAAATAGGTGTGTAGGGTGCATAGTGTATAATGCACAATGTAGGATGAATAATGGAATATGTAGTACCTATTGTGTAGTGTCTAGGGCTCGCAGTGTAATGGTAATCCCTCAACAGTTAAGTGTAAACCAAATCACAAGATTACGTCATCGGGAATTGTGGTATTGGAACATGTAATGTGTATGTGTATGTGAAGATATGAATGTATTAGGATGCCAAGATGAAATGATGAACCTATGCTAATGTGAGGAAGGGGGATTATGAAATGGCTATGTGCCCCAACCATTCATGAAGGAGAAATCAACCAATAAGGTCGAGGGATGAAGGTCCATCGACTAGTTCCTAGGATGATGAAAGCGTAGGACCATGCTCGAGTAATGGTGGGATGGTAGACAAATGTTGAACAAGCGAGAATGAAGTCGATATGCATGTGATGGGTGGACATAAGATGAATATCTTGGTGTAGTAAAGTGTGTGTGTGTGTGATGGGCATAGAGGTAATTTCATGTGTGAAGGGGAGGATGATCCTCATGGAATAAAGTGAGGTGGTAAGTGGTGGGGATGCGTAGTGGTCCTAAGAATAGGCCTATGCCAATGTGTAGGACTAATGGAATGGAGTATTTGCAGAGAGGATAGTTGAGGAGTTGAAGTAGATGTAGAATGCATTATGGGAAACACCATAGGAGCTATGTGAGGATGAGGAGAAGATGTATGAGTAGTAGCAGAATAGAAGATTTTGATAAGGGAGGTGAATGAGGGACGTCGATAATGCAAATAACTTGATTTTTGTAAACGAATTTAAGGCATAAATGGTTCATAGAAATAATAGATTCAGATTGACGAATCTAATTGATACCAAGAAGTAGGTCACGTCCTTTGACTACTTGACTAACAAAGCAAGGGATAAGAAGAGTGAGAGGACCAATTGTGATATGTAAATTAACAATACCATAGGGTATTTTGAATGGATATTCAATTTGTTATGGAGTATAACCGATAGATCGTAAGAAGGACATGGAACATGCACTAATAGGGGAAGATGGATCAACCTTAGTGTTGTTGATAAAGGTTGAGCCAATAGATGCTTGAATATGTAAATGATCGGATACGAATGTGGCATGGTAATTAGTGTTGGAGAAGGAGATAATCAGTGTCGAAGTAGCGAAGTGTGAGAAATGAGAAAGTTGAGAGGTCCTAGGGGAGAAGACATTGTATGACGACATAGTTAGAAGATGAATCGATTTGTTTAGTATCATGTTTGGGTAGTGGGTTGTTAAAGATTTGGAGTTTATGGTTATCATTGGTAGGGATGGATGTGGGAGATTCCGAAGCTCAATGTGACCATTGTCAAGTAGATATTAGATGAGATGTCAGAGCTTGAAACAACTATAAGTGGAATGCATGTCGAGCTTGAAACAACTATAAGTGGAATGCTCGACACGTTGGTGATAATCACAGTAAGAACAATCGTCAAATTTATGTCATTTGGGCCAAGATGGGTCAAGTTATAAAGGTGAGGGAAATGTTATGAGATTACTATCAAAGAGTTGTGGAAATAAGATGTTTGCTAGTGTAATTAGTTTAATGAGAGGACACCTATATGGCTGAGGTCACAATTCTTTAGTAGTGGAGACCACATTAACATTAGTTTGTTGATCACTAGATTTATGTGTAGGCACCTTGAATAGTGTCTTTCTTGGAGTGAGGGTAGAGGATGAAGGTGAATCTTGGTACTTGAGCTTTCCTACAGAGACAAGTTTAGTCTCACAAAGCTTGAGAGCATGAAAAATTTGATCAAATGATGAGAAAATCTCAAAGAGTACACTATCTTATAAAGGTGGCAAAATACTATGGATAAATAAATCCTAAAGTTCGAGTCCATGAGGACATTGGTCATCTTGGCTACATTATTCTTATACCATAAGACATAATCAGGGAAGCATTCATTAGAGCCTTGTTTAAGTTGGGCTAGTTGGGCATAAGAAAGTGTGGAACCAATATTGATAGAAAAATGTGTGAGAAAATCATCATCAAATGTGTAAAAGAAACCATCGAATGGACATGTAAGCCATAAAACCAATGCATCGCATAGTCTTGCAGGCTACGTGGAAACAACTTGGAGAGGATAGTATGATCATCAACATAGTCGAGACATACGACATGAAAAGCACGGAGATGTTCCTGTGGGTCACCATGGCCTTTAAAAATGGGCAATTTGGGAGAGATGAATTTAGGTGGGAATGGTTAAGAAAGATGGTTGGTGTAAATGGGGAATGCAACAAATATGTGGAGTCAAGCGATAGAGGTACTTGAGAGGTACCGAATTCCAACTGGTGGATTTGATTTTGGAGTTCCTTGTATAACAATGCTAAATAAGGAGGATTAGAGGTATATTACCATTTCACTCCCCTTATGAAATGGGACAACGAGGAAGCTTATATTACCACAATGACAAGGATTCAGTTGCAAATCTACTATTTTTCTGGGTAATCATCCATCATCTCCACATAGCTCTTTGAAAATCCAAGAGATTGCATGAACTACTAAAAAGTGTGGAGGAGGTCAAAAAGAGGTGGGGATATTAGTTCGTACACCGAACCTGTATGATTGGAGGTCAAGATTTTTTTCAAGGGCTGAGTTGTTTTGTGTCGATTGATTTGTTAGGGTTGCACCAAGAAATCAAGACTCATTGAGTTGATCAAGCTCATCGCCAAGATGTTTCATATGTGGGTAGAGCTGGTAGAACATTACGTGAGCGTCAAACTCCTTTGGGACTGCACCAAGTCAACTAAATCAATGAGGGGTGACAAAGGATCAAACTATTATAGGGTTCTCCATGCTATATTGTGAGGGGACCAGTTGTAAAATACATCAAAATGAGCTACCCATAAGAAAACATGCAAGCTAAGGAGAATAAAATCTTTGCATTACTAAGAAACAATAAAGGTTCCAACCGTGTTGAGCCCATTCAATAAGGAGTAGGGGTTACTTCCCACAAATCAGGCTCTTGGTGAAATTTAAATAATGAGTTACCCTAAAATGGACAATTTTGAGCATCTAAGCCATCGAGGAGATGCTGGAAGATCACAACGTTGGTAAGGAGTTATTTTACAAGCAACAAACTCACACATGAGATGAGCTATGTATGAGAAGAACTAAGTCATCTCGATTTCAAGATTATTCATGAAAAATAATTCCTAAACTGTCACTACCCAAGAATGTGTAGTTTGGATCTCGACCGAGCTATTGGAAAATTTTGAGAGAATATAGTGCCCATTATGGAGGAATAAGGTCAAGATCGGGTGAGGCATGTAATGGTGATATTCGCGGAAAACTTAGCCAAAATGATGGATGAGCAATGGAGATACCAAGTGAACTAAGTTTGAGCCATAGGCTTGTGTGGGTATGGAGAAATGAGGAGGCCCGCGTATCCCATGGGACATTTTTGAAATCTGGAGCCGAAACGACTCGAGACGGCCGAGTAGGTTTCTAGCGAATGGTGAGTCAATAGTCTTTCACAAGGTCAACATCAGTTCATAGAACCCGATGCAGAGCTGATGGGATTTGTTGGAACCAATGCAGATGTAGAAGATGTTGTAGGCCCATGCTTTGTAGGTATGTCGGGAGTTTCACACATGGGTAGCACAAGACACACATGAGCCAAAATCCTGCGTGGCATCAAGGCCCGAAATACATTGGGCTCGTCGGTGGAAGGAAACATCAGCAAGACTTAACGATATGTAACATGGCACAAGAAGTGGTGAAGGTGAGCTCGCTGATGTGGATTGGCATGTTTGCGGTGTGACATGGAAAAAGGTGTCTCGAGCCAATAAGATTATTTGATGCTCGAAGAAAGAGTTAGGGGAATGGTTCATTCTTCGTGTGAGAGTGCGAGTTGATATAAACATTACATGTGACATCAAGTTAATGAATGAAGTGACTTGGTGGGTAGATGGTATACAATATGCTAAGTGGGAGTTATATGAGAGATTGACATGGAATTATAAAGGAGCCAACTTGGCTGAAATGTGGCAAGCATTGTAAACATTCAAACATCAACTCCCTTTCCCCTTCTTTAAGATGGTCATATCAATGATGGGCCCACAAGACTTTTTAAAAATAAGATAATTTTTTAAAGGAGATAGAAAACATTAGGAAAAGGGGAGAAAATATTTTAAAATGATGAATTTTAGCTGCCAATTTAATTCTCGGTCCATAAATGGCCAAGCAAACCTATGCAAGACAAATCAATTACAATCACTCGAGAGCCATAACTTGAGTAATTTTTCATGATTTTAACAAAATTAGTGTCGTTGGAATCATGGCTCGAGACCGTCACACAAAAATCAATAAATCTAGAAAATGATGAAGATCTTATGGTGAGATTTAAGGAAAATGAGCCTAGTTTTGTTTGTTTTTTGGAAAGTGGTTGAAGGATCATTCAATGAGCATGGGAAATCATTCATTCATTGTTGAATGTTATGGGACACCTCAAGATTACTTTTCCAAGTCCAAAATCACCAAACAGACTCATTTATTATGACTTGCAATTGATTGAAAAAGTGGATTTCATGAATTTTAGTTCCCCTCTTTCTCTCTCTTCTCAAAATTCCATAAATTGGAGTGTTGGGTTCATTGTAAGAGGAGGATGATTTGAGTAGAAAAACTTTGCCATTTTTTTTTAATCCAATGTGTTGCATGCCTTGTAGTGGACTCCTTGCATGGTGATCCATGCCTTTCCTTTCTAATAGTTTGGTCTATGCATATTGATGAAGCAATAGATGCAAGTTTTTGGATGTATCTTCCCTTGTTGTTTTTGTTTCCATTCCCTTTGCCTCTCTAGTCTTATTGTATATTTTTGTGTCTTTTATATGCTATTGCAAGGATATATTATTATTGTGTATGCATGTAAATGTGTTGTGAAGGTTGTTGTTAGACTATGGAGAACTATTATTACCCTCTCTAATCTACATTTTTCCTCCATTTTCACACATTGGGGAGTTATTCTCACACCCTCCTTTTCTGGTGTATCATTTTTGTTAGTGTAGGCTTTATTTTTATGCATTCTCTCTCCCTAGTCTCTTGGAAAGTCATATTAGGATTAGATAGTATTTCTTGCATTAGGAGTAGTTAGTGGTAGGTAGTTTAGGAGCAAGAACTAGCTTTCTCTGGAGGGTTATCTCAAGCCCACAAGTCCCATAGCTTGAGAGATGACCCAATGTTACACAAATTACATACTGAATGCCCCATCCACAAATCAGGCCATTCGGGGGTGCTGTAATTTCTTGATAACAGTTCTGGCATGCCCAATGGGACTAATAATTTTTCATTTTAATTACATCAAGGTTGGTTTTCACTTGTTGTAAGATTCTAGCTTGTAAGAAGCCTTGAAATTGCACATTTGGAGACTTCAAATGAAAAGAATCCATTGGTTTTAGCAGTCCAATCTTTCCAGATTTATAAGAAGGATTCAAACAAGTTCAAGAACTAGAGAAGAAGGTATTTTCAAATACTTGTAGCTATCTCCAGGCATAGGAAGAAGGGGGAGAATATTTTAAAGGTCCTTATATCTAAAAATAGAACATTATCAACACCTCCACCTGGTAGGCCTTTCATTCAATCAACCCAAGTTATTAGACCAATTATAATGGCACATCTGTAACAACAACCACCGTAAGGTCCACCCAATCCCTATTTAAAATTCATGGGAATAATCCCACTTGCTCTTAATGCATAGAATCCAATTTCATTTGAATAATTCAAAAGCATCCCATATTTCACTAGGGAGAACCATACAACTCCAATCGACCATATCTAAGACATTGAAAATGTCTGTGTAATCCATAAAATTACTAAAATGGATGTTGCTAATAATTTTTGACATCCTCCTTTAAGGGTAAATATTTGTTATGGTTCGGGAGTTTAACATCGGGGTCTATCTAGAATCGGGACCATCTGTGCATAGCTCTTCACAATCAATCGAAGAGAAGGCGGATAATCTATCTCTATTGGAAAAGCTAACCATAATCAAGAGAGCACCAAATGAGCGAGATGATTGAATTCAACTTCGTGTTTCAAAGGAAATGGGATAGAATTCCGCTTGTTTGTGAGGTTAGTAGCTGAAGGTGTTTTCCTTTACTTTCTAAAATCTATAAATTCATATATTGCAATCATGATACAATCCATGGGAGGTACAACTTTACCCGTAGCTTATAGTATTGCCATTAGAGCCAAAAATTACCTGATTCAAGCTGGAAATCTTGCACCTAGGCCACCCATGCCTCTTTATTCAAAATTAAGAAGTCCAAGCACTAGTCAAGCACCTACATTAGCTCTCATTCCTGCCCCTGAAAATCATAGCTCCATTGAAGCTTCTACATCATCTTCTAGTACCTCAAATGAGCTGCAAGAAGTCATGAAGCAATTGCAAAACTTAGGAAATGATTTCATGACAATTAAGAGGTAGCAAGCTCAAAATTTCAGGTCATATCATCCTCAAACCAAAACCAATAGGCCTCTGTATCAACCTAATAGACCACCTACTCAAGTTGCAAATCATAACCAAGTGAAACCTATTACGAATAGGCCATTTTAGACTTACAATCCTAATGTTTTATCCACATCTAGAGCCTTGGTACCAGTACAAAATAATATGGCTCAAGAATATGATTGGTGCTTCCCATGTAATCAACCCCATAACTATTCAATTTGCTTTAATGGTGATTTGAATCAAGCTCTTATGGTGACAACAACGGATGTGCAACAAGAGATAATCCAAGAACAAAATCGTAAGAAATTTGGAAGCTACCCAAGAGGCACCTCCAAATGAGACAACACTTGTCAATTGGAAATTTGAAGATTTCTGCGGAATAAATCAAACCCCTTCTCAAAGTGTAGTATCCAATACACATTCCAAGAAGATAAATATTGGAGAGGGACAGTCATCCAATTCAAATGATTCACATCCCTCTATCACTCAACAAGGTATTGGTAATCAAAGTGCAACTCTGAATGCTCAAAATCAGCCCAAACCACCTTCTATACCAGCCTATATACCGGTTGTAACAACCCATGTGCAAGAGAATATTGTGCAAAGTAAAGGGTAATAGAGAGATATCTCATCCCCATTCAATATTCTTGAGAAAATGAATAAAGTGAACGTAAACATTTTAATCTGGGAGTTATTAGCTATCTCGGGCCAAAGAGATCTATTACAAGATGCCATGGAAAATTAGTCCGCATCAAATCAATCATCCAAAGATCAATACAAGGTACTCAAAAATGTAACTCAAAATAGGAATTAATCAAGGAGGTCAACAAGGTAAAAGCATAAAATCTCCCCATTCTACATATCTCTAATTTTTGAAACAATCTTATGCACAATTGCATGATTGATTTGGGAGCAAGTAGCTCATTCATGTAGAAAAAAATAGTTGATCAGCGGGTCTTCAATATGAATTCATTTCTAGAGGTGTGGTGTAATTGGATGGGACCATGGTAAAAATAGTTAGAGTAATCAAAGGATTGATCCTCACATTGCATGCATGCCCCAATGTGACTATCTTGCAAGATGTATCATTCATAGACTTACTGCCACTCTTTGCATTGTGTGTTCGTCAAGAGACTTCACAGCTAAAATTTGGGGTTATTTTTCTACCAATTGATCACACATGTTATTTAGAACAAGGTATGGTGCTAAGGATACAATCAGATCTGAGCCTATTGCAAATTTCCACATTGATCCCCATATACCAAGTCCAATCAATGCAAATTGCTCAACTTTTGATCAAGAAGATTTTCCAAGCACTTATGAAGTAGATACTAAGGCCGAAAGCATTACGGACTTGACTCTTGATGATTATGCCAACAAAATGCATGTCTTTGACCCTTACAAGGAAATGGAAGAAGTTGAATTATGGGTCCATTACTTACATGAAGAAAATTCATTGCTTTCTTGTACCACCAAGCTAAATGCTAGAGATGATAATGAGGTATGGTAACTATTCTTTGATGGCTCAAGGACTAGGAAAGGTGTTGGAGGGGGAGCTATACTTGTCTCACCTCAAGGTAAAAAATATTACTCACTTTCCATTTTTAGTTCGCTTGCTCAAACAACACAGCTGAGTATGAAGCCTTGATTTATGGATTGCATTGGACAAGAAAGAGGGGTATTAAGAACTTTCAAGTGTTTGGATATAGTGAGCTAATTGTGAACCAAGTAAAAGGAAAAAATGATGCCAAGAATGATCTTTTGAAGAACTACAAAAATTAGGTATGGGATCACATAGATGATTTCGAAGCTTTTAACATCAATTCCATCCCGACAAAGAAGAATGAAGCAACGGATATACATGCATCCATTGGATCAGCATTTGATGTTGTGGAAGTATCAAAGGTGAGAAAACCTAGCCCCATATCAATGTTGTGGTAAGACCGATTTTCCCGACAATAATACAAGTTGGAAAGTCTTAGTAAATGATCAAGTAAATCATAAACTTCTTATAAAAATAAGCTTGGATCTTCGCTAGAAACCAAGATAAATTGGAGCAGCAATACAGTGACCAAGTGGTGCAGCTAAGGACTAACAAATTACCGAAAGGCCTTATGACTTTGGAATCAATCTTCAACCAAAATGATCAATTTCGAAAGTGAATATAAATATTCAGGTAAAGGGTGAAGATTCAAAACCTATTTTAGTAGGTGAAGGAAAGACATTACAAATTGGCAAAGTAAGTACTCAATAAGAGAAATCTGAATTTTTTCAACTTTGTCAAGAATTCCCAAATGTATTTTCCTATACTTATAAGGATTTAAGATGTTTCAATCCAAATTTAGCACAACATACTATTGAGATAGATCTGGAATCCAAGCCTATCAAACAAAAGAAAAGGCCAGTGAATCCTCACATTGAACCTCTCATGAGAAAAGAGTTGAATAAGATAATTGAAGCTAGCATCATCTTTCCTATCAAACATTCAATTTGGGTTGCAACTTTGGTGTCAATAAGGAAGATAAATAGAGATATCAAACTATGTGTAGACTTCCATGATTTAAATAGAGCTTCACTCAAAGATCATTATCCAATTCCTTTAATGGAACAAATCCTGCAAGTAGTAGCTAGTTAGAAAGGTTTTCATTGCTAGACGGCTACTCAGGCTATAACCAAATAATGGTGAAGGAAGAAGATAAGTTCAAGACAAAATTCACTATGAAATAGGACACATATTCTTATAAAAAGATACCATTTGGATTGTTAGATGTCGGAGAAACATTTCAGCGAGCTATGGATATGGCGTTCAAAGGACTAATCAATAAGATAGTGCTCATATATCTAGATGATATCACCATCTTCTCAAAGAATGTAGTAGACCACCTCTTTCACCTCAGGCAAGTATTTCAAAGGTGTAGAAGATTCAGAGTGTCATTGAATCCAAGAAAATGTGTATTCTTGGCATGTGAGGGAAAGTTTTGGGCCATATTTTTTTAAGATAAGGGTTGAAAATTGATCCCGAAAGAGTTGAATCTATCAGAAATTTTCCATTGCCAAGTCATAAGAAATCTCTCTAAAGCTTCTTGGGAAGGATAAAATTTATCCACAATTTTATGCCCGATTTTTCCACTCTTTTAAATTCATTAAAAATGATGTTGAAGATGAGTCTTACATTCAACTCGACAACATAAGGAAAAGATATTTTTGAGGCTATCAAACATGCAATATCACAAGCTCCAACTCTTATCAACTCATATTTCTCAAAGGAATTCATGTTGCATGCTTTTGGAGGATCAGACACAATCTCAGCTATCTTGGTATAGCTAAATAAGGAAGGTTCGGAATAACCCATAGTATTCTTCAGTAAAATCCTAGAAGATTATGAAGTAAAGTATTCTTTCATTGAAAAGTATGTTCTTGTTGTTATTAGGATTTTGAAAAAGGTCAGACACTTGGTCTCGAACAATAAGATTCGACTGCTAGTGTCTCATGCTGGTGTTAAGGAATTTCTCCTGAACAAATATCTAAATGAGGATGGAATATGATATTGAAATTAAAGTGACCAAGTTGGTTCGTGGAAAAGGTTTATGTGAGCAGTTAGCTTCCAAACAACATGATGAGTCAAAAGGTGAAGAGGATGTTGTCCTAGTGCTAAAAATGATCAAGAAACAACTAGCTGATGATGCACCCATTCCATGTTGGACTCAAGATATGGTAAATTATCTCCAAATAGGTTTGTTCATTCTAGAATGGAATAAAACCAAGAGAATATATTTCAGATTGCAATCCATTCCATATGTGCTCATTGATGGTATCCTATTCAAGAAGGATGTGAATGGGGTGTTATTGAGGTGTGTCCCAACAAATCAAATTGAGAAGGTATTGCATGAGTTCCATGATAGGGAAGCGGAGGCCACTTTTCTCCATGAGTAACATCCCTCATGATTATGAAATATGGTTACTATTGGCATATGGTGTTTAGTGATTGTTACTCATGGATTAAAAAGTGTAAGAAGTGTGCGTTATTTATAGGAAAAGAAAGACTAACAACCCTTCCCCTTTGTCCAATCTCAGTAGATCATCCATTCATACAATGGGGATTGGACTTCATTGGAGTTATCAATCCAAATTCAATTCAAGGCCACAATTGGATACTTACAAAGAAAAGAATATTTCACCAAGTGGGTCAAGGTGGCACTCAAGGAGGCAAATGAATCTAGCATCTTGGATTTCTATGAGAGGATAGTCACAAGGTTTGGAGTTCCTACTACCATCATTTCAGATAATGCATTAGCATTCCTTGGCACAAAAATCACTAAATGGGCTGTCAGGAATGGTATTTATCTCAGCACTTCTTCAAACTATTACCCCAGGGTAATGGCAAGCAGATTCCACAAACAATAACCTGCTAAGAATCATAAGAAGAAATATTTGTGAAAATTAGAGAACATGGAACAAAAATCTCAAATCATCCCTATGGGATAATATAATAACACCCTAAAGGTCAACAAGTGGCTCCCCATATAAGCTTGTATACGGAAAGGAAGCAGTGTTACCTATATCACTTGAATTACCAGCATTGGAGCTTATGAAGCATCTATAATTAGATGATTTTGAACCCATGGAAATTATGTATGAAGAACTAATGGAACTACAAGAAACAAGGGAACATGTAATGCAAACCATGGAGAAAGATCAAGCATTGATCCAAAAACTCTTTGACAAGAAAGCTAAAGCCGGAAATTCTAATTAGGAGACTTGGTGCTGAAGTGGGATGTTGATCATCTAAAACGGGAAAGCATTCCAAGTTTGATGCAATATGGAGTGGTCCATATATGATCATTGAATGAAAAAGTAGCAATGCCTTCCAGTTGCCTAAGTTGGATGGTGAAGAATTACATATTCTAGTAAATGGAATCTATCTCAAACATTGCTTTAGAAAGAAGAATTTCTCACCCTTGTACATATTAGTCTAGGATTTTAAATTCCTCCAAGTGATTGTGCACATTTTTGTTGTTGTTAGAATAGGTTTCATTTTCCCTAAGTTCTTTAAGCACATGTTCTATTTCTTCTAATGGGTGCCTTGTGTAGAGTTCACCATGCTTCAAGAAAGAGAAACTGTTGCAGTAAGGAAGCTCATAGTTGCTTGCAACAATTACAAATTTTGAATTCAAACAAATGTAGAACAACTAAAATTAGGACAAGTGACAGATTTTAGATCTTCAATTCTTTTACTTCCTCAAATCAGCAACTGAGTTTCTTAGGTTAGAAAATCATGATTAGGGAAGATTTGGTATTACAACAGATGGTAGTCCTCAGTTTTCACTCAACCTTCAATCGGTGTTTAGTGGTGAATGGTGGCTATCATTCCTTCCTCTAGGATTAGTAGCAGTCCCTACATCTTATAACAACAACCCGGAATCAGATCCAGACAAGTAGCGATCAAGCGGTGAAACTCCAGAAGAAGAACTTAATAGAGTTACATGATGTCCAAATCAACATATGTTCATCTTTTAGCCTCATTGATTGTAGTTGTGGGAATGGATGAAATCCGAGGTTTTGAGAAATTTTCCACTCTCAAAATTATTGATTTTAAGACTTTCTTATGAGATTTGAGAGTGTGAGAAGTGGAAAGCAATTCCAAAATAAATTAGTGACATTCCATACATTTGGGGTCAAGTGTTCAAATTTGAGACCATTTTATGATAACCATACAAACTCCATGCCCAATGGATAGCTACAAGTATCTGGTGGACCATTAGCAATAAAATGGCCCCACGAGTCACCAAATTGTTATCTTGTTTCACTCCCCTTATGAAATGGGACAATAAGGAATCTTATATTACCATAATGACAAGGATTCAATTGCAAATCTAGTAGTATACTTGGGTAATCATCCATCATCTCCATGAGCTCTTTGAAAATCCAAGAAATTGCATGACTACCAAAAAGGGTGGATGATGTAAGAAATAGGTAGGGCCCTAAGTTCATAATTTGAAATGTATGATTGGAGGTCAAGCTATTTGTCAAGGACTGATTTGTTTTTTGTTAGACCGAGCTATTTGGGTTACACCAAGAAATCAAGACTCATAAAGTTAATCAAGCTCATCACCAAGATGTTTCGTATGTGGGGAGAGATGGTAGAACTGCATGGGCATCTATCTCCTTTAGGATTGCACCAAGTCAACTAAATCAATGAGGGCGACGTGTATGATCAAACTATTATAGGTGCTCCGCACCTATATTGTGAGGGGCCGAGTCACAAAATACATCAAAACAAGCTACCCATGAGCAAACATGTGAGCGAGGATAAAATATCTGCATTGCCAAGAAGCAATGAATGGTCCAACCATGAAGATCCCATTGATAAAGAGTAGGGGTTTCTTCCCAAAAATCAAAGTTCTTGGTGAAATTTAAAGAATGAGTTACCCTAAAATAAACAAGCTTGAGCATCTAAGTTGGTCGGGGAGATGCCGAGGAAGACCACAATGTTGGTAAGAAGGAGCTATTTTAAATTAACAACAAACTCACACATGATTCGAGCTATGTATGAGAAGAACTAAGCCGTCTCAATTTTAAGCTCGGTCTTGAAAAGAATTTTGGAGCTTGACCAAGCTATTGTAAACTTTTGAAAAAATACAGTTCCCATGATAGAGTAATAAGGTCAAGCTCGAGTGAGGCGTGTAATGGTGAGCTTCATGGAAACCTTAGCCAAAATGACATGATGAGCAATGGATAGACCCGGGTGAGCTAAGTTCAAGCCATAGGCTTGTGTAAGTATGGTGGAAAGAGGAGGCCCATGTGTCCCACGGGACATTTGTGCAAGCTGGAGCCAAAACGACTAACGGCTGAGTAGGTTGTGGGCAGATGATGATTCAATGGTCTACCCTGGTGTCAAAATCAGTTCATGAAATGTAGTGCAGAGCCGATGGGCTTTGTTGGAAGCAATATTGATGCGGAGGATGTTTGAGGCCCTTACTTTATGAGTATGTTGAGAGTTTTACACACAAGTGACATGGGACACATGGAGCCAAAGTCCTTGCATGACATCAAGGCATGAAATACATTGGGATCATTATTGGAAGGATGCATCACCAACACTAAATGAGATGTAACGTGGCACAAGAAGTGGTGAAGGTTAGCTCACCGATGTGGATTGGCATGATGGCGGTGTGACATGGAAAAAGGGGCCTCTAAGCCAATAAGGTGACTTGGAATTTGAAGAAAGAGTTAGGGGAACTGATCGGTCTTTATGTGAGAGGGTGAGGTGATATAAACATTGCACGTGATGCCAATTTAATGAATGAAGCAACTCGGCGAGTGGATGGTATATAAGATGTCGATTCGGATTTATAAGAGAGCTCAACATGGAATTATAAATGAGACACCTCTTTCGAGTTGACAAGCTTTGTAAACATTCAAACATCAACTTCCTTTCCTCTTATTTGATATAGTCATATCAATGATGGGCCCATAAGACCTTTTAAAAACAAGGTAATTTTTAAGGAGGTAGAAATCACTATGTTGGGGTGTGAATTTCCAAATATTTGATATCATGGAAATGTGAAATGATTGATGTATGGTATGGTGATGTTATAAAATGATAAATATGTATGTTTTATGATTGTTTAATTTCCAAGTTTTGTGTAAAATAGAAACTAACTACGATAAAATGTGAATATAAAGGGGGAAAATTGGTTAGGGAAAGAGTGGCCGAGATAACCTCAAGGTCCTCATGCCCTCAGAGTGTAGACATGATGAGGTAGAGGAATATGATGAGGTAGAGGAATATGATGAGTTGGTTCTCCCATAAGCTAGGGAAGAATATGATGAGGTAGAGGAATGGGTCGGTAGGTTTTAGACATGATTGAGTCTAGGTAATTTAGGCATGGTTGATTCTAGGTCATTTTAGGCATGGTTGAGTTTGGGTTGAATAGGTATGGTTAAGTTTAGGTCGTTTTAGGCATGGGTGAGTTTTAGGTGATTTAGGAATTCCTAAAATGGAGTGTCGAAGGTCCAGTCTGTATAAGAGAATCAAATAAATAAGAAAAAAATTGAATGGTGTTATGTTTGTGGAGCCTATTTTCATGTTAGAGTGTGGTACACCTTCTATGTGTTACACTCAGGTATTTTACTGACGGTCCGCTCACCGGTGAGCGGGTCAAGGGGTTCAGGGGTGAAGCCCCCCTGATCAAAGGGGGATCGGAGGCGAAACCCCCAAAGCAAATTTTCATGGGTGGTTTATTAACCCATGCGTAATGGGTAACCGTTATGGGCTATTTTTGGGCCCATGGTTTTTCGGTACCCATTTTTTTGTAAAACCGCCTCTTCGGCTACCCATAGGTTTATGGGATGGTTTTTTTTTGCCCATTGTTTGATACCCATGGTTTTGTAAAACTGCTTAAGCAATTGTCTATTTATATGGTCTTATGCATATGATAGAAATACAAGAAAATGTATTGCAGATGTGTTTTGAATTTGGGTGTGAATTCTGTAGAGTTTGTTTAGCATAGCTCCAAATGGATCTGGGTATTGTATTGAGAGAGTGAAGGCTTGTAATAAAATTTGAGCAAGTGATTCTTGGTGGACGTAGCCCAAATTGGGTGAACCACGTTAAATCTTGTCTCTCTATGTTGTGTTATTTATTATGCACTTTTATTTGAGATCTGTAATATTTTTGCATATTAGTTTTACATTGTTGCGATTTTGTAAGGGATTATTCCGCATATTTTATCTCTTATTTCATAACAAATGGTAAGAGGAGACAAAAGAGTCACCTAATTGATAAGAACCATTATGATTCTATCATACCAAAGATCATCATCATCAATTTTTTTCTTCGAGAGGACATAGTTGGAGAAGAATAGTCTTAAGAGCATTACTGAGTTTTCCACATCATGTCCTAACGCACAATGGTAAGCGCAAATTTGCATATCATCAAACCCTTTGTTTAACTTTGAGTGGGTCATAAGGTCTAAGTGGTAGCAATGTGATGATAAAGGTTTCTAAAAGGTTATCTAAGATGTTAACGTAAGAGCACGCAATGGATCACAATGTGAAGTAAGTGTGGGTCTAGATGAAAGTGTGGGTGATTTTGGTGAGAGAGGTGCCATGGGAGGTGGAATCGGAGGTTAAGTCTGTCTCGACCACCTTTTTGGTAGGTAGTACGGTTTTCATTTTAGATTAAACCTTCTTGGGTAAAGATGTATCAGGTGAACTAGTGATTGAACCAACTAACCTTCTTTGGAGGGTAGTTGGTTTTTGACTTTGGTTACACCTTCTTAGGTAAAGGTGAAAATGAAGTGCATGATGTAGAAGGGAAGGAAGATGGAGAAAGGGGATGGGTTGGTCAAGGTTATAATGGAGGTTTGGTGAAGGTTGTGAGAAGAGGAAAGGTGGAAGGTATTGGTTGAAGAGAAGGGAATATCATAGGTAATGATGAGGATACTAGAAGTGGTGTAGGTATAGGTAGTAGAAAGGATGTAGGTGATGGTGAAGGTGTAAGTTGTGTAGGTAATTTGGGTGTAACAGAGGATCGTGATGAGGAGGTGGGTTCTTTGTGTTTTTGTTTTACCTTGGGTAGGAGGCTGCTTGGCCAAGGTTGATGGGTGGGGTCCTAGGATAGATGGAAAGGGTGAAGGTGATAGAGGGGTAGTGGGTAAAACTGGTGTATGTGGCCTAAGAGGTTAGGTATTCCTCTTAGGTGGGGGAATAGTCTTTGTGCTAGCTTGTGAGGACATGGCTAAATCTAGTTTGATAGGAGGATGGACTAGGCTTGATGTCGGCATGACTCCCAATGTGGCAATGGGTTTGGACACGGAGGAAGATATAGATGTAGGTAAGGCTTTAGGCATTGGAAAAAGTCATTTGATGGTAAAGGTTTAGGTGTGGGAAAGGGTGATGAAGAGGAGGTCACTACAATTGGCATGGGCATGGTTGGTTTGGTTGTCTAAAACACCTTTGGATAAATCATGGAAGTATTAATAGACAACATTTGCATCTGAGTTAAGAAAGGTAGTCGAAGGCATCCCCAAAGCATGGAATTGTTGACATAATCCAAGCATTCAACCAAATGTGAAAATGGCACTTTGTTTAAGGGGGTTATGCTGATTTGGTAGTAATCCCTGTAAATAATGTCTATGAGACAGGGAAATGGTTGGCTTTAGACTCTGTGGGTAAAAGAGCCAAGAGAAAATCAACAGGATCCTTGAAAGCCAATGGAGAATTATCACCAATAGGAAGGGCGTTCTTAATGGATCCCCTATGGGTAGGGGAGATGATAAGTAGGATGAGGTAGGTTCATCTTTTGGTGAAGAGGAAGGTAAGCATGACTCTCCGTGGGTAGGAGAGTAAATACCTTTTGTGGGTTGTTCGTCGAGTTGAGAGGTGAGTGGTGAAAATGCATCGGCGAGATATGATGGTGTTCTCTGTGGGTGAAGGGGAGATAAGAGATACTCCTCTATGGGTAAAGGAGCAGATGAAACAAGTCCCTCCATGGATGAAGGAGCTTGTGCAATAATCTCCTCGATAGATGGAGTAGGAGGAAATTGAGGAAGAGCTGGTATGATGTCAAAAACAACATGAACCTCACGAATGTTATTGTCATTGGTCAAAGGTTCACTGGTTTGGTTAGATAATAGGGTGTGATTTGGGAATGGATTCTTGAAGATGTGAAGGTTTTGATTATCCAGTGTGTTAGGGTTATCCAAGATGAGATCTCCACTATCTAACATTTCTTGGATGATATTTTTAAATTTATACAATTACTATCACTATGACCTTTAACGTGATGATAGTTACAGTAATCATTTTCTTTATACCATACAGGAATAGGATGAGAGGGGTCAAAAATTGTATGTGGTTTGATGGGTGGAAGAGTGATTGCTCTGTATTATAGAAGTTTTTCTAAAACAGAAGAGTAGGTTCTCATATGGGATTGTATTTTTGTTTCTCCGCTTGGCTGAAAAATCCTAAACAGGAGAAAGATTAGAAGAAGGCTTTGATTGGTTGGATGGATGAGATGGGTCGAATTTCAAAACTACCATGTTGGTAGATGCTTTTTCTTTAGAGTAATTATTTTATGGTTTGGAATAGGAAGAGGTATTGTTTGATTTAAATGCAGTGTTCTTGTTGTGCAATTGTATCTTCTTCTCTTCAATGGCACAAATTTCAATTTTTTGGGCCATGGTGAATGCCTCGTTGAACGTGTGGAAGGTTTGAACTTGGAGAGTTGGCAAGATGTTCCTAGCACAAGCCTTGGTGAATAACTCTATTAACTCGGTTTGAGGTAGTTGAAATGTGAGCTAGTTGATTAGGCTTCACCAACGAGTGACAAAATCTGCAATAGATTCATCTTTGTATTGGCATGTCAAGTACAAGTCGGTCATGGTGAATTTCTTGATGATGTTGATAGAAAAGTGGTCTAGGAAAGCTTGAGCTACTTGGTTGAATGAGAAAATGGAGTGCCTAGGTAGAGAACTATACCAATCCAATGTAGGTCCTATCAAGGACATTGGGAATGTTCGCAAGAGCAAAGCATCATCATGAGTGATCAGATAACACCCATGTTTAAAAGACTACAAGTGTTTTTGTGGGTATTCTTTGTTGTTAAACCGGTTGAATTTAGGCATTTCCCAATGCGTAGGGTATGGATGAATTAGAATGGATGGGTGAATGGGATCATTGCAAATCTCTTCGTATGTCAGAGAATTATGTGAGTTGGAGACTGATGCTTCCAATGTCTTCATCTTATGTATCATCATTTTGATAAGATCGTTAGTAGGTTGTGATGAATGGGTACCCGTGCAGTATAAAAGGGTAGATGATGAAGGTATGATGTGGATGGCATCACATTATATGGTGGTGTTGAGTAATAAAATTCTAAGGGAGGAATAGATGCAGGTGGAAAGTATCTGAATAAGTGATAAATGAGATAGGGGGTTGTTAGTTATAAGTATAGGTAGGTGGATTGGATGTAACGAATCTTGTAGTAATTGGAGGAAGCGACTACAGGATGGAGAGGACAATATTTTGGAAGGGAGTATGGGCTACCGACACCATGGGTGGCTGAGATGCAATAGGTACATGAGAGGTTGTTGGTGTAGATAGACCTACACTCAAGGTAGTTGATAAAGGAATTGTTGACATCACAGGAGCAATTGACGTCAAAGGTACGGCGGATACCATAGGTGTAATAGATATCGATGATGTAGGGTCAAGTTGGGACACCACAGGTGGTAAGGTGGAAGAGGGTAAGGCTGAGCTATTAGTAGTTGATGTAGAAGTGGGTGTGAGGGTAGGAGGAATGGACACATGCATGTTGTATACAAGTTGCCTGATGAATCCAGAGTGGATGAATGGGCTAAATAATATTGTAAAGTAGTGGGGTTTTGATCAAGGAGTCTTGTGAACTCCTCATCATCAGTACTAATGATAATAGGTGGTGGGATACATATATGATAGAATGTAAGGTGACGATGGGCCATGTGGGAGTGGCTAAAGGTTGGCTTGGAACACGAGGGATACAAGTTAAAACTATGTGACTTATAGTAGACCTAGTAATTTGAGCTCCATGAATGACATAGGAGTACAAACGAAATGGAGAAAATGGTTCCATTAGGTAACAACTGAGCATTGTTTTAATTAAAAATTTAAAACACAGCAATCGAAAGTGTTTGGGTAAGCGATTTACGTGACGAGAGGGTAATCGATGTCGGTCGGAGGAACGATACTCAGTTCTGATAGAAAATAAAAGGATTTGTAAATGTGGTAATAAATGATAAAAATGAAGCAAATATGGACTTGATAGTGACTTCAAAGACACAGAGATATGGTGAGGTAACTAAGGAAACCCCGAAAGAATAGAAATGTGATGAATTCTACTTTGGTTAAAATGACCAAAACACTAGGAAACTAAAAACGGTCAGTAAACCAATGACAGTCCACTAGACCAATGCCAATCACTGTGAAATTTGTGAAAAGATGGAAAAAAGTGAATTTGGTGATTTAAATCAAATAAAAGACCAACCTAGAAACCTGAGTATGGAAATGATTGACCCTAACACACTCAGAAAGAGTTGGAATACACCAACTATGATTATGGAGTGTGAAGAGAGAAGAATGAAGAAAATAAACTCACACCTCAAAACACAAATCAAGCAAAAACTAGCAAACATGAAATCCTATGTGGTGAATTTTATGTTCTAGCTTATGCCATTTAGGACTGACTTGTGAATATAGTATAGTTTTTGGTTTGATAAAAGGTGCCCTATGAAAAGCCAACAACTAAGGATAGTTTTAGGTAAGTTTTGGCGAGGGAGGTCCTTTCTCTAAGATAATGACTGGATAGAGAAACCAATTTGGAGCCCCTTTGTCAATCCTCTAATTATGTGACTAGACATAGAAACAAGATAGCTTGATGTGGAATTATAAAGGATCCATCTCGGTCGAGCTGGCAAGCATTGTAAACATTCAAACATCAACTCCCTTTCCTCTTCTTTAAGATAGTCATATCAATGGTGGGCCCACAAGAATTTTTAAAAACAAGATAATTTTGTAAAGGAGGTAGAAATCATTAGGAAAATGGGAGAAAATATTTGTAAATGATGAATTTCAGCTGCCAATTTAATTCCTAGTTCCATAAATGGCCAAGCAAACATGTGCAAGACAAATCAGTTGCAATCATTCAGAGAGCCATAACTGGAGCAATTTTCAATGGATTTTCACAAAATTGGTGTCATTAGAATCATGGCTCTGAGCCCATCACATAGTGATCAAGAAATCTAGAAACTAATGAATATTTGATAGTGATTTTTAAGGAAAACTATCCCATTTCTATTTGGTTGTTGGAAAGTGGTTGAAGGAGCATTCAATGAGCATGGGAAATAATTTTGTCATTGCTACAAGTTATGGGACACCTTGGGATTGATTTTCAGGTCCAAAATCACCAATCACACTCATTTATTATGACTTACAATTGGTTGAAAAGTGGATTTCAGGAATTGCAATTCCCCTCTTTCTCTCTCTTCTCAAAATTTAATAAATTGGAGTGTTGGGATCATTATAAGAGGAGGATGGTTTGAGCAGAAAAACTCTGTCATTTTTGTTTTGTGAAGCCAATGTGTTATAGGCCTTATAGTGGACTCCTTGCATGGTGATTCAGGCCTTTCCTTTGTAATAGTTTAGAATGTGGATATTAATGAAGCAATAAATGCAAGTTTTTGGATGTATCTTCCCTTGTTGTGTTTGTTTGCATTCTCTTTGCCTCTCTAATCTTATTACAGATGTTTGTGTCTACTCTATGCTCTTGCAGAGGATATATTATTATTGTGTATGCATGTAAATGTGTTGTGAAGGTTGTTGTTAGACTATGGAGAACTGTTATCACCCTCTCTAATCTACATTTTACCTCCATTTTCACACATTGGGGAGTTATTCTTAAACCCTCCTTTTCTTGTGTATCACCATTGTTAGTATAGGATTTATTTTTATGCATTCTCTCCCTTGTCTCTTGAAAAGTTAGATTAGGATTAGATAGTCTTTCCTGCGTTAGGAGTATTTAGTGGCTAGTAGTTTAGGATCAAGAACCAGCTTTCTCTCGAGGATTATCTCAAGCCCGTTATTTCGCCGAATAATTGTGCAATAAAATAGATAAGGTAACGGTCAAGGAGGAATACCTATGATATGTAGGTTAAAAGTTGAATGCGTGCATTACCGAATTTATCCAAGTTGATTATAGAGAACTATTTTTTGTCTGGGAAGGACTACCTATAGATACAAAGCAATACCACAAAATGATATTAGATAGCAAGAGTCAGAGGACTTCCTAGCAAAGCTAAATCTAGGAAGCATAATGCTTCCTCGAATGGTTTTCAATCATCTGTTTCTATTAAATCAATTAAAGTAAATATGAGAAATAAAGGTTTTATTGCTAACACTTTGATTTAGGTATCTCAAAACATTATCAACAAACTAGATTAAGCAAAGTATTGAAATATAAACTAATCTAGCATCATGGAAGGTATGTTTCTGGTTAGGACAGGTCACAAGGGTGTTAGGTAAGGTCATAGAGGTATCTGGTAAGGTATGGGTAGATTTTAGGTGATGTTAGAGGCGATTTGGTAGAGGTTAATAGAAAACATAGTGATTGATGTCGAGTACGGATGAGAGATCAATGTGAGTTAAGGTGATTGGCGTCGGCAGGGGAAATTTGGTAGTAAATTATTAAACAGAGGTTTTTAGGCTCTTTGTGATTGCACAGAGAGAGAGAGAGAGTAGTATGGTTTGGGTCATAATATGGCTGAGAAGACTCAAGGCTACTAAGGAGGAGGTTTGGAATGATGAAAAGGATTGGGATGGTTGAATAGTGGGTTGGTGGGAAGAAGGTGATATACGGAGTAACAAAGGAAATAAACTACTGAAAGGAGCAAAAGATCTACAAAAGGAATAAGCCAAATGATTAGAATCACAATACTTACTTGATGTCTTACAGATCTTGGGAGTTGGAATGGTTGATGGTTGATCGAGAGAAGAAGTTCTTGAGTCTAGTGCCATGGAAATATGACCTATGTGCTCCCGTGAGTATTCCAATGCTCTGGAAGGAAAAACGGATGCTTGTCTTGTAGTGATGTTATGTGTGTTCTTCATCTGGATGTAGTAGGTCTTGAAGATTGGCCCTTGAATGTAATCAGGCTCTAATAACTGAATTACCAACCTATCTAAAGAGTGTTGAAAGTTTATATAAGGTAATCGATGAAATTTAGGTGGCCGGCATCAATTGAGGATAACCCACATCGGTTAAGGAATGAAAGTCTAGGTTTACCAAAAATAGGGAGATCTTTACTATTTTTGGTGTGATTTTTATTGATTCTGCTTATGGAAGTTAATTTCACGTGAGAGAAGGTAAGAAGGTCATAGAAGAAGTCCAATTAGGTTTCGGAATAAGTCTTAGTTAGTTAGCTTAAGTGGTGACTCAAAGATGCTGGGAGTGATGACTCGGTCTTTGAGAGTGATGACTCAATAATTGTGAGTTAAATACCCCTGGAATGGGTCTAGTGTGAGGTGTAATGATGAGGTGGAGGTGTGATGGTGAAATTAACTTAATGAACTTAATTTATAATATGAGGTTGAATATTAGTATAGGATGAAGGGTTCATAATTAATTAAATGTATTACGTTAATTGATTAAAGGGGACCAAGGGGAGTGTGACCCAAATTTAGTGTCTATACCTATAAGTCCCACATCTTGAGAGATGATCGAATGTTATACATATTACACCGAATACCCCATCCACAAATCAATCCATTTGGGGGTCTTTGTAATTTTGTGATAACGGTACCATGGTGGGTCAAATGGAAAGTATTTGTAATATGAGGAGTGGAAACACAAACGGGTGGTGTAGAGACCATAGGGGTGGAAGATATGGGAAGGCAAGCCTCTTGAGATTGTTTAGCAAAGTGAGTAAAGCATGTAAGACATGAGGGATATGAGTGGGATTCTCACGTAAAGCTTGATGAAAGTCGGTAATAGCATCGAGTTGTTCCTGGTCAACATTAGTATCCTCATCATAGGACTTCTCACTATCCACGGTCTTGATTTCATGAAGGGGAACTTGGGTAGAGCTATCTAAGGGGTTTTTAGCCATAGAGGTAGGTATGTCATTCATGGCTCTAGAGGTACAATGAAGGGGAGAAGGAAGTTCACAATAATGGAGGGTACCAAATGAGCTGCTACGAGTAATGAGGCATTAAAAAAGGACATCAGTTCACCAAAATGATTAACTAAAAATAGAAATATAATATTATGGAAATTATAACCACTAGTTAATCTAAATAGGACTAAAATGCTTTAAAATATGAACTAACAACAGTATAGAATAATTGTAAATAATTATACTAAGTGAAATAAAACCCTAAATATGTAAGGAAGGAGAAATGACTTAGCTGATTCATTCAAGGTTGTCATAAGTTGTCGCAGAGTCTGACAAGAAACCCGGAGAGGTAGGAACGAACACCTAGAAGTCCCAAAAAGGCCAAATCTAGAGGATATGAGCATAGTGAGGTGCCCAGGAAGGTACTAGGAACCACAGTCTGCAGATTAGGTGCCTTGATCTCTATAAATGCTCGAATTTGAATTTTGTAGGGTCACAAGGTGTCTTGAAATAATATTTATCTATCGCACTAGATTCACTAAGTTGCGTCGAATGTGTTGAATAATACAATGATGACCTGCAAGAAAGAAGTATCAAACCATAAGAAAAATTAAATATGCAAAATGAATAGGTCGAGAATGACCTCACCGCTAAACTAGTTGTCTTATCACTAAGAACCGCACTACATTTTAGACACGGATGTAGTTCGGTGTGTGTGCATTTCATGTCGTAGGTGCTCTTTTTATAGTTACACTTTGTGAAATAGTGAGCAATAATAACTATAGAAAATGTACTAACATGTGTGCATGGAATAGAATAGAATCATTTCCCCTATGTTGTGTGTGTTGATACATATCTCCTATCCTTAATGCATGAGACTATGTGGATGTAAATGATGCAATGGATGTAACTCAAGATGGAGTGATAGTAGTATGTGATGCTAGAACTCTTATTAAGGTCTTATAACTTTATATTTATAGGGGTCTCTTGCTATAATTTTGTAATTAACCCTGACATGGTTGACTAGGAAAGAGGTAAGGATGAAAAATGGCTAGAAAGACCATAAAAAGAATCAGAAAAGTGGAACATAGATCAGGGCGCCCCAAGTGGGACCAAGGAACCCCAAGACTGAGCCTGGACACCGGGTTTAGGCTAAAATGTTGTGACAATTGCAAAAAAAATAGATATGTATGAGGAAATATGCAGGAATGAAAAAATAAAATATAAAATAAAGGTGGCCAAAAGGTGGGATTAATTAGTACTTTATTCACTTAAGAACCCTCTAAATAGTAGTATAAGACCGGGCTAAATAATACCTAAAGTGCATGATTTTGTGTCTACAAAGTGATGCTTGATCATTTTATACCTATGGTCACTTCGGCCCTAATTTTCTTGTGACATTGTGAGCAATGTCTCGATGTATATAACCTACTTTTTACAGTCCCTCTTGTCTTCACATTTGCTTGTTACACTAATACATCCTCTAGTATCTTGTTTACATGTGCCTTGGTTTCTACCATGCACATCCACTACCCCCTATAGGTATACAATCTATGATATGCATATAAGTTTCAAGTCCTCTCATTTGGGCTGCATCCTCCTACATCCATCACATGCACCCCAAATGAGGGGGAAACATGTCGGTGAAAAAATCACCCTTCCAAAAGACAAAGATCCATAACAAAATAGAACAAGATGCACTGAAATTGGCAAAGGAAAATAGTTACTGAGTGATTTGAAATCAGACTTGGATAACAAACAAAGAGTAAACACTAGCACCTAGTACCGAGATAGGAATGGAGGGTGTTTATGTCCCACCTAAGTGCCTATTTCCTAGAGAAAATAGATATTTTTGAGTTCATCATAGTTTCTAGCAAGTTACAATACATATCTATAGTATCATACACTTGGATTGATTATAGAATTTAGTCATTGAATTACAATTTGGTTACAATTCGTATACAATTCATTTAGAAATCCATTATAAATTAGGACGTGTCAATATGTAGTGGTACTTATCATTTGAGAAGCATCATGGAAGGAGATAAGAAATATATCACCCTCCCGAAACTCTTCTCTTAGCATGATATCTCCCAAAAATCTCACTTTTGGTGTGAGATCACCCAAAACCTTATCCTTGATGGTAGGATGCTCAAATCCATGGCTCGATGCTTTATGGGTTGGGAATTGATCACTCCCAAACCCCATCCAAATAACATCTCCAATACAAACAAGAAAATTTTCTATCTTATACTCTCTCATACATCAGATGCACTCTTTCCTTAACTACTAATTTTACACACTTTTTACTTACTTATACATACATTACTATGATTTTTCACATACGAGTACTTGACTACTCTCTTTCTCTTTTTTTACGTGTCCATCCTTACAAACAACAAGAATTATCTAACATCAATAAGAAAAATATCCAACAAAACGCTACTATACATACGATTCACCCCTAGGGTCTACATCTTTTTCCTAGTTTCCACACTGCACATAGCAATGACTTAATGCTTCAAATGGCTACTTGTCCACTCAACACTCTTATTGGTTGTACTCCTCTTTGGTTTACAAGGTATGCATCTGATATCTACTTTATGATATTAAGTATTCACTTAAGGTCATAAAGAAGGGGAAATTGTAGACACAAAATCTATACACTTGGGTTCATTTTTATGTCCTAAATCATACTAATGTATACATGATTCCTAAGCAAGAAAACTAATGGTCGAGAACTCCTAGAATTTTTTTTGCTATGTATCTTCCACTTTAATGGCCTTACACATCTTACAGATTTGTTAGCACTCAAATGATTTATCTTTTAATGGCCTCAGACACTAGCTCCTAGTTAGGAAAAAAGTGCCCATGTGCTCCTGTCCCTCCTGGGGAGTTCTTGTTTCTCTCTTTCTTCTTCTTACTCTTTTGAGTTGTTTTTATTCTTGGTCACCTTTTAACACTATGGGTTATACTTTCATTTTTAACTATGAAATTCAAACAATGTAATCATATATATGCTTAGTTACCTCTTCTAAATAAAGGGGCCAAGTAATAAGAATTTTCTATCACCATCTAAGCTTACACAAAGGAACAAAAGCACTACAAAGCATACATCTAGTAAATTCATACAACGAAAAGGGTTACATTGATATTCATACACTACATAGGAGGGGAGTTCATTTTATTTCATCACATAGTTTTTCATACTACTGATTAAGATAAAATGTGAATTTATGCCTAATTTGATGGTATTGTAGCAGATAAATAAATGCAACAATGAAGTACATAAATTAACCCAAGAGAACTAAGAAATAGAATGTCAAATCTTAAGTGTAAAGAGAAGGTAAGGAACCTTAGCTAATTTGCATTTATCTCGGAGGTGTACGTAATTGGAAAATGGAAAATATAAAGCACCGATCGTCGCATAAGAGCTCATAAAAATAAAGATCTAGAGAAATATGCTAAATAGGGGTGCTTGAAGAGAGACAGAGGCACCTGCGGGTGCTCTAGGTATGTTTCTTGGTGCATAAGTCTCCATAAATACTCAAGAAACCTCCTCGAGTGGTCACTAGTTTTTTTACCTTTGGTCATTAGTATGTCACACAATGTTCACAGTGGTCACTCGAAACCTGAAATGAACTATTGACATGCAAAACCCTCAAATAGACATCAAATCCTAAAAAAAAAGATGTAAAATGAGGTGTCAAACTGTCCTTTGCCATCACAATAGTGAACTTACGACTAAGCACTACACTACATCTCAGACCCAATGTAGTTATGTGTGTATGCGTGGAATCATGCCTTAGGTGGCTCTTGTGCGTGTCACATTTGATAGTTAGAAAATAAGCTAGATGTAAATAAATTTAATAGATGTATACATGGAATATAATGAACTTCCCTCCTATGAATTGTATGTAGAAATAACCATCCCTTGTGTCCCTTGGATGGTGCTATATAGATGTAATGGAGCTCTTAGATGCTTGATGGATGCAACCTTAGGTGGTGATAGCTAATGCTTAGTGCTTGGTTGTTTATTATGATCAAATAACTTTATATTTATATGACTCCCTTGCTTAAATTTCGTAGTTAAACCCAAAAATGATGACTAATAGCAAGATAAGATACTCAAATAGATAGAAAGGAATAAAAAGTGTGAACAAAGTATAAAGGGGTTAGGGGCGCCCGGAGGATGAGGGCTCCTAGAACTAGCGTCTTAGATAGGCTCTAGTTTCCGGGATAATAAATGTTAAGGTATAAAAAGGAAGACTGAGAAAGTAAGAGTGTAAGACCAAAAGTGCAAACAAAAACCAAAGAAATGTATCTAAAGACATGGGTTAGTTAGTAATTTTCTTACTTAGGAATCACATGAACAATAGTATGTAATCAGGACTAGATAATTACCCAAAGTATGTGATTTTGTGTCTACATTTTCCCCCACTTTATGTTGTTGAGAAAATTCTCAATAACATAAAGTAGATAAGAGATATGTACGTGATAACCATATAGATTGATTATGAAAGCATGTTAAGGTACAAGACAAAGAATGGAGTGAAAAAATGTGAAGCATGGATGCTAAGGAGGAAAAAGTGCAAAAAGTGATGCTAAAAATGAACTTAGAGTGGAAAGACATGTGTAGACATCATGATGTGCATGTTATTTATGTCGATTTTATTGTTGTTGTAAATGATGCTTATTGATGTTGACTATTGCTTCCCATACAGATGGACCTGCAAAAGAGAATAACGAACAAGTAGTCAAATATGCATGTATATGATAAAAATATTTAAAAATGTGTGTAATTAAAGTATGTAATATATGAAGATGTGAAAAAGGAACATGTGCACTTAATGTGAATCCTGAAGATGTTGTAGAAGAATGAGTTTTTTAGGGACATCTCACACCGATTCTTGATGGGTTGTAATTTTTGGGGCGATCTCGTGACAATGATATGGAATAAGTGTAGCGAGAAAATTTTAGTGTTATCCTCCAAGCTTTAACCACTTCCAAAAATGTAGGACACCATTGTAGATGGTGTACAAAATTTGATACAATGTGAAAGTGTTAAAGACTGTATGCCTGTAAAAAGCTGTTATGTGTGGAGTTCTATAGATTGTGATGAACTACTAAAATGTTTTCTAACTTCCCCTGGTTATAGGAATTTAGGAAGTGGTGTGTTGTGCTAAGGACCCAAGTCTAATTATTATCCCTGGAACTAAAAAATGTGTTGAACTGTACCGTGTTATGTTGTATACTAAGCATGTAGACTACTTTATGGGGTGCCTGATTCACCCAAATGATGCCCCACCTCGTTTGGGGTGCATACAACGTCATTGAAGGAGTATGTGTCCCAAAAGAAGAATGAACATTGTGTTGAAAATGTGCCCTGCAAGGGGGAGGGAATCGCTTGGTAGAAACCAAGGCACGTGTAAACAAGTGGCTAGGAGACAATTGCTAGTACACAAAAAAACATGCATTTAAAATGTAAGCTAGTAGAACATGTGTAAGCTAAGATGCAAGAAGAGAATGTAAACATGCAAGAAGACAATGTAAACCGTGAAAAGTGGGTCACAAACATGGGACACCACTCATAATGTCGCAAGATAATAAATGCTAATAAATCCAAAAGAAAATAATGTGCACACAAGACAAAGGGAAAAGCTTGAAAATAATGGCAAACAATGACAAGAAATGGCAGAAAATGTAAAGCAAACATCATATAACTATGGTAGTATAGGGTTCTATAAGACAAATTTTGCACATGAAGCACCCATTAGCATGTTAGAAAGATAGGAATTATGTCAAAACATGTATAATATGATAAATTAGTGTGTTATGAAACAAAATAAAACAATAGCACATGTAGTGTACGAAAGTGGATGCCCCAGAGGAGTCATTTATGGGACTAGTCTTGGAGAATGCACAAGTTTGCACAGCAGAAACACCGAATATATTATTCACATCATGTATTACATTCAGATACATTTACATATATATAGGAAATAGACTTCCTAAATAATAGGAAGTAGCTATAACAACTCTCCAACCAATCTACGTGAGTTGTCCAAACTCACACACTCATATTTGTTATAAGTTGTTTTATTTAACAACTATATAACAAATTACTAACATATTTACTAACATAAAATAACATTATAATTACTTCACGTAATTATAATTTACTAATGGAGCACTAACAATATAATTTCCTAACATTCCCCCCCTTAGTGCGAACATGGGGAAAACCTGCCTTTGTACTTGCACCTGCTCATGATCTGGTGATTTTCACGGGATGATCACAAACCTCAGGGATGGTTTTGCAAACATTGACCACAAATCAAGAATGGTGGTTTTGCAATTGGTTTACCACAAACCACAAAGTGATGGTTTTGCAAATGGATTACCAACAACCAAGAATGGTGGTTTTGTTATTGGTTTACCACAAACCACAAATGAAGGTTTTCAAGTGGTTTACCTACAACCACATCATGATGTGTCAAGTACTATCATCGGACCTCATCACATTTCACCTTTGTAGGGAATAACATAGGAAATTCTCACTTTGACATCTTTTGCTCATACATACATAGAAAAAATCGACATCTTTGGAAATGGAACATTGAAATGATGTTCCCCCCTCAATGTGTAATTTCCACTTATGGAAAACAAGATTATTGCAAACCTGAGGCACACCACCTGGAAGCACTAAAATCAAACCGCACACACACTGTCACCAAAGGCGATATGCGGCCCCATCGTTGCAATCGACGAGAGGTCGCCGAATGACCTCCAACCTCCGTTTGCCTCCCGCCTCTGTTTCATGCTTTGCTTAGCTCACTCAGGGATTTGGATATGAAGCTCAATTACATGCCTAAATCGAACGTCGGGTTCAACCGAAAATGCGTTCGTGAGGCTAATTTTTATTTTTTTATTTTTACAATTTTGACAATTTTCCTAATAATCACCTAAATGACGATAATTAACTATTAACACAAATTTCAACTAATCTTGACAATGATGAGACACAAAAGACTACAAAATGATATATAAACATTATTAATATTAAACTTTGACTCTTTTAACTGAACAAGATGACCCAAAAAAAAACTAATGACCATATCACTTTAACAACCTAGAATCTATTTAGGAGGACTATAAACACATTAATATGACTTCCTATTCTCTAGACTAGACCCAAGTAAGGAAAAATTAACAAATCTATAGACTTGATAAACTAAACACATGAATAGATAAACATAAGTAACATTGATTAGTACTGACCTTTTGACCCTAGACTGCTAAACTTATATATGGACTGTTGCATGGAAAACGTATGTTTGTCTTTAATGAGCCTTTGATTCCTCTCCCTATTTATTCGTGGCCAAAATGTGCCAGGTGTAAAATGTTTACACGTCCCTTTCTTTAATATTGTTTCTGGTCAAATATGCAGATGGCAAGGTAAATGATCCCCACGGATTTTGATCAAGATTCTATCTTATCCATGCGTAAGAGCACAAATAGACATCGGATGATGGAATTAATGCAGTGCAAGCTCAGATACAACTTCAAATTACACCAAATACACGGATCCAATGTTGAACGACTGGAAAATATAAAAGCAGCTTTTGCGCACAGGTGACAGCCTGATCATCTAAGTGTCAAAAGCAATATAATGAGCTTTCCAAGATGTGGAGCCATGATTGATACGTGCGCAGATTTGAATGGCCAAGAAGACCCACAATAATGAGATAACACCACAGTCACTTTTTGTAAGGTTGATAGAATGCGCTGTCGAGAATAGATCAGACCCGGGAGGAATAAATCAGATGCACTGAGACTTCAATAAAACTTAAGAGCAACGAAGTTGATGTAAAACACCACTATGCACGGTCATGCCAAACACTGGATCTTCCTCCTGATTCCTTGCGAATCTTCAAATGAAATTCAGGCTCGAGCTTGTGTATGCATAGACACCAATGCATGCATTGCATTGTTATGGCTGCGAGACTCCAAAAATATCACAACCATAACAGATGGAGAGAACTTCAATGTGCAATCAATGACGCTGGTAGAGAATTGTGTAGACAGTTAACCAGAAACGTCGGTGTGTGGTGAATGAATTATTACCAACTCTGGCTTTCCAATGAAGACCGAAGTCAATGGTTGTGAGGCCCAAAGCTACAAGACATCTGTAAGCTTCAATACCGTGTTGTCTATCAGTGCTGCACATAGACGTCTTCACATAGATATAGGACTGCGTGAAAAATCTTTGCCCTGATTGTCATACATAGAAATATATTGTGCAGCGTTGGATTTGGCAGGCTACAACGCCAAATAACAGTAGCAGATCAAGAAATGGTAGGTAGGTAGCTTTAAGCGCAGGTAGTAGGTACAAATGCCAATGCAAAACCATGCACCTCGGAAGAGAGCTTGCATCCACACGAAAAATATGATCTTAATAGGGATGAATACTGAGATCTAACATACGTATACACTGATATAAAATAATCTAAAAACTATAAATCAGGGAGAATAAGCCATAGATGAGGGCACTATACTAGTTGAATATGCCCCTGTAAACAATTTAATGATCCATGATAAGAGGATCACAAAGATCTACTCTGATACCAAATCTTGGAGAATGCACAAGTTTGCACAGCAGAAACACCGAATATATTATTCACATCATGTATTACATTCAGATACATTTACATATATATAGGAAATAGACTTCCTAAATAATAGGAAGTAGCTATAACAACTCTCCAACCAATCTACGTGAGTTGTCCAAACTCACACACTCATATTTGTTATAAGTTGTTTTATTTAACAACTATATAACAAATTACTAACATAAAATAACATTATAATTACTTCACGTAATTATAATTTACTAATGGAGCACTAACAATATAATTTCCTAACAACTAGTACTAGGTATTGTGCCAAGCATCCATGTTGTGTGTAATAGATCTATAGAATCTTTGATCACAACTATAAGGCAAGTGAAAAGGAATGTGTGGATGATAAATATAATGATATACAAGATTTTTTTCTAGCATGTATAATAAAGTGAACATGTAAGCATAAGTAAGTAAGAACAATACACAAACAAGTATATGTAATATGTTGTGGAGTATAGGTGGAATGGAATGCCTTTGTGATAGATAGGATTTGTGTGCTCCCAAGTGAATGTGAATGGTTACTGTATGTAGTGAGGCTCACTTTTTATGCCCCCTCGTGATCAATAATGAACCTTAAACAAGACCGCATCATCAGAAATGGTTGGAATTATGTGTAATAGAAAGATGTGATCGTGAAAGTGTAAAGCAGAAAGTGTAAATGCATGAATGAATGAGAAAGTTTATTAAATTCATGAGTGTGATGAGGTTCATTTATATTGAAACCATCGGCGAGTTGAGTATGAGTCATGGAACTAGAGTGCGTCACGGTGGTAATGACCGCAACAAGTAGAAGTAGATGTAATAGAGATGTAGTGCGAATGTGTATAGTGAATGAGACATAAATTATATAGTAGATATTGTGAGAGAATATTCCCTAAGTGTATGATATGTGATGTGTGAATTATGTAGTATGTAAAGGAGAGTGGATACTATGCATTGTGTGAGGTTCATGTATATAGGATGCCCTGGTAGTCAAGTGTGAACCATAACACAATAGTGTATCATCGGGTAATGGGGATTCAAATGTATGGGAATGTGTATGAGGAATGTAAAGGACTATCTACAATGTGATGAGAAGATAATATGTTTTTTGATGTTAGGGGGAAGAGATAAGTGTGATGCCCCCAAGGATGAGGTCAAGTGCCACTATCTGACGATTATCATTGTCCTTATCGAAGCCGACTGGAGTGGCATTGGATACTTGATAGGAAATTGTTAGAGGTGGATCATATAAAGATCCATTGCAATGCAAGTTGTAAATGGTCATTGCATATTCTTCATTGGTGAAAGGTGTTGGTGGACACCCATGTGCATACCAATAAGTAAGATTTTGAGAATTTCTAGGAGATGAATCACTACTAATAGAGACACTACCAAACAACATCGGAAAATTGATAGAAGTGTGACTCGAGTCTAAAGTTCCCCCAATATAGTAAAGCCAATATTTCCTAAGTATCAGTGGAGAAGTACGAGGGGTACGTATGAAAAATACTACTAGATGCAAAACAAAAATACCATAGGTGTTCATAATGTGAAAATACCTATGATAGAGATGCGGTGAGTGAGGTGGTGGTAAGATATCATTAAATGTCAACCCAAGCCTAGTTAAGTCATCATATGTGAAAATAGTATTGGAGAAAGTACAATCCACTAGAATATGATGCCAATAAGAGTTGTTGATTAAGAGCGTGCATGTGAAAGGAGGTGGTGTAGTTACTAGACTACTAAGGGGAAGGTGAAACAACATCTAAGGTATGGATAGACCCCTGATAAAGTACCATAACATTAGTATAAGGAGGGGTCTTGAATTTGTATTCACCAGGACCATCAGCCATGAAAGTGTCATTGAAATAGGATTCATCTATATCGATAGGAGTGAAATTAAGTTTTCCCAATGTTTCATTAGTAATTTCAACAAAGATATCGAATTTTTCATCGAGAATATTCATAATCGTCTGTGTTAATTTTTTTCATGTTGTATAGATGTGTCGAGAATATTTCTAGGAGGTGTACTAGATGTAGGGGCAAGAGGATCCTCAATAGGTGGAGTAATAATGTTCAAAGTGGAGAAGATATTGTAGGTGAGATGATTACAGTAGTATGAGTAGAAATAACCAGAATGTTTGGAGTGGCAAAAGAAGATTATGAAGCACTAGATTGACCAATTTCATATGTATCAATACTATTATATGGAATAGGTTGTGAAGGAGGAATAAGCATAGCCATAACATGGTCTATGTGACATCATAGTAGGTTCACATCCATCATGTAATAATTTTACACATTGGTGTACAATAGATGGAATTTCTTGCATTGCATGAATCCAAGGTCTACCTAGTAATAGATTGAATTGAAATGAAGCATATATAACGAAGAAGTTTGTGAGGACAGTCTTAGGCCCGACTTGAATATGTAATGAAATAGTTCCTAGGCATGTGTGAGTAGTTGAATCATATCCCGAATAAGAGTAGAATTCTTAGAAATTAGATTATCATTAATACCCAATTGTTTGAGAAGGGAATGAGCACATAGGTTGACATCTGATCCATTATCAATAAGTACATGTTTAATGCAAGTGGTGCTAATAATAGTGGTGATAAGAAAAGTAAAAATTGGATTGTCATTAGTAAATGGCGATATGTCCTCATTATTGAATGATACAACACGTGGTAAATTTTTGAGAGACTGAATGAGGTGTGTGAAGGCTACCGTGTAATTATCACTTTCTATATGAATAGAATTAAGGGCGGCCTTTAATGTTTGACGACAATCAAAAACACTACGTAATAATTCATAGAGGGATATTTTGGCCAGTGTTTTCTTAAGTTGTTAAATGATATCATAACTCTTAGAAGCGAGTAGAAGGAGCTAAAGGATTTTTAGGTAGTGGAATGGACACGTGTGGAGATGTGAGAGGATGAGTGTGGTGAGTAGTGACTTCATTGATAAAAGGATCCACCCAAGGTGTAATAAATCGAGGAGGATGTCAAGTATGAACTTGCATGAAATCATCAATGTAGTAACCATGCTTGAAACCTTAGTGGGTGCAAAATAAGGATAAGATGATTGAGTCATGACTTGGTAAGGAAAAGACATATTTAGAAGAAGAGGGTTTGATCGATCGAGTTTGCCAAAATGATTAAGTTTAAGTGTTAATTTATGCCTAATCTAATGTTATTATAGCACTAAATAAATGCAGCAATGAGGTACATAAATTAACCCAAACAAAATAAGAAATTAAATGTGAAACCCTAAGTGCAAAGAGATGGTAAAGAGCCTTAGTTAATTTTCAGTGATCCCAAAGGTGTACAGAACTTGAAACTAGAAAATATGAATCACTGATTGTCACACTAGAGCTCATAAAAAATGTAGATTTGGATAAATATGTTGGACAAGGCACTTGAAGAGGGACAAGGGTGCCTGCGGGTACCCTAGGCTTGTTTATGGCCACCGGGTCTGTGTAAATAATAAGGAAATCTCCTCTTAGTGGTCTATATTTGTTCTCTTTTGTTCACCTTTGATCGCTAGTATGTCGTACAATGTTCACAGAGGTCGTTGGAAACTTGCAATGAATTATTGACTGTAAAACCCTCAAATAGACATCAAATCCTAAAAAATAAAGATTCAAAATGAGGGGTTAGACTGTCCTTAGTTATCACAATGGTGAACTTATGAATGAGCACTGCACTACATCTCAGACCCAATGTAGTTCTCTATGTGTGTGTGTGGAATCATTCCCTAGGTGGCTCTTGTGCGTGTCGCACTTGATAGCAAGAAAATAAGCTAGATGTAAAGAAATGTAATATATGTGTGCATGGAATAGAATGAACTTCCCTCTTATGAAGTGTATGCAGAAATAACCATCCCTTGTGTCCCTTGGATGGTGCTAGATGGATGCAATGGAGCTCTTAGATTCTTAATGGATGCAACCTTAGGTGGTGATAGCTAATGTTTAGTGCTTAGTCCTTTATTATGATCACATAATTTATATTTATATGATTTATTTGCTTAAATTTCATAATTAACCCCAAAAATTTTGAAGACCAAAAAGATAAGATGCTCAAATGGCTAGAAAGGACCTGAAAAGTGTGAATAAAGAACAAAGGGGTGAGGGGCGCCCGGAGGGGATGAGGGCTCTGGCGCCCGAAGTCCTGGATGAGCACCGGTGTCCAAGATGATAAATACTGAGGTATAAAAAGGCAGACTGAGAAAATAAGGGTGTAAGAGAAAAAGTGACAACAGAAAGAAAAGAAAGGTGGCCAAATATATGGATTAATTAGTACTTTTCTTCCTTAGGATTCACATGAATAGTAGTATGTAATCAACACTAGTAATTACCCAAAGTGCGTGATTTTTTGTCTGCATACTCAAGAAAAATATAGATATAGCCCACTATCATTGTGTAGCTTGTACAAGGGAGAACCTAAAGAATGGGAAAGTGATACAAACGCACGCACACACACACAAATAACTACATGGAGTGTGAGATATAGTGCGAGTTTCTCGTAATAAATTTACTCTTTGGGTGACTGCAAGGGTTAATCGACTCCACATTTTGCATATTTTTATTAGATTTGATGTGGTTTGTGGGCACATGAAGGTATTCATCTTTTATTTAGGTTACAAGTGTATGTGATGATCTAATCTGAAACCAGAGTGACATGGAACAAGAAATAAAGAATATCTTTTGACCCAGAAAGGACCATATTCCCAACATTTGAGTAAACACAGGCACCTAGATCACTTACTATCATTTGGGGCACTATTGTCCTCCCATGGGAGCTTCTTTCCAACACAAGACCAAGTTCTCAAACCCTTGGTGAGCCTTTTCAATATTGCTTCCAACTGGTTCCAGTAGTTACACAATCCTAATCACACCTAGGTTGTACAAAATCAGCTAAGTCACCATCCCTCTCTCATTTTCTTAGGTTTTTAAATTTTTGAATGTTTATTGCTTGGACATTACTTGTACTTAATTACCGAAAATAATTCATGATAGCAAGTTACTCGAAATAATATTTAATTACCGTTGTCGGCCCCAAAATTCCCCTCTTTTGAAGTCACGTTTCAAAATATTTTGATTCTATCCCTAGGAATATTGAGTCGCGTCGAGCCTGACATTATTTACAATTTTCCCATTCATGGAGAACAGTTTAAAAATCATGCATAATAGTGGAGTATTTTCCCTTCTTTTTATTTTCTTCTATGCAGTCGGGAATGACAGGCGTATTTTCCCCATTAATTTTTCCAGAGTCCACGAGTAATACATGAATATCTTTGATTGAATGCGGGTTTTCCATATTTCAAGGTTTAACGGAAGCCTCCACATGTCCAAATAGTGCAACCCCAAGGGCAGGGTACAAGGGATAGTCCTCAAATAAGGGCAGGTTTTTCGCGTGTCCCAAGTACAAAATGAAGACAGAATAAGCTAAAATCAGCTATGGAAGGCTCAACGGACGGCGCCACATGCCTCATTGGTGCAGCTTCAAGAGTCAAAGATGGGGGTAGTTCTCAAACTTGCGCCAGTCCTCCATGTGTCCTAGGTCCAAAAGGGATAGAGTCGATCGTTAAAATTGACTAAGTATGGGCGGGTTGGCGGAAGTCTCCACATGCCTTAATGGTGCTAGTTTGGAAATGAAATCAAAGGGTCGGTCTCCGAGTTGCTCCAGCTTGCCACGTGGTTAAAGTCAATAAGGAGATAGAGTTGGCCATTGAAATTCCAAGACCAACAGAAGGAGACACGCGTCGGCTTGGTGTAATTCTAAAGGGTGCTTCTAAAATAGAAACTCAAATGAGTGCCACCCTCCACATGTATGGGGTCAACATAATTCAAGCACGGAACAAGCCCGAACAGGCTAAGTATAAAGGGATCACCAGAGCTCTCACATGTCAGCCCAGCACTACTTCAAAGGCAAAGAATGCAATAGGTGTTCGCAGGCCCACTCCAGTCAATTTCTCCCATGTGGGTGGCCCAAATTTGAAGTTGTAAAAGCAAATCAAATGGACCATGTTTTAACTTGCAAAAATAATGTAACGGCCGTATATTTTTTAACCTAGTTTTTCCGCCATTAACATTTCTTTGCTAATCAAGAATTCGAAAGGGAACGAATGGTTGGAATAAGTTGTAACTATTTCTTGTTTGCCCAAGGAAGTTGTAATTGTTTCTTGCTTGCTCGAGGAAGTTGTAACCATATCTTGAAAGCTATATCATGGACTTTCAAAGCCATTGTCGAGGTTGGAATTTTGATATTCTAAAACTATAATTTCTAATTGGAAGAAATCAATACAAAATTTTACTCTTTTTTCCTTTGCTTTCTTTTTCTTTCTTGCTCTTATATGTGAATCATTTAATCCCTGCATGCTTAGAAACTTTATGTTATAGTTTACACAATCTCAAGAACTTTGCGTCTCAGATTGTGCCTGTTTTAAACATGAGTGGTTATATTCTATATCTTATTTACTCGATACATATAGGGGTTTTCTTTGTCATCTCTTTTCCCTGAAAGTATTGTCTTCTTCTTCCTCCCTCCTCTCTTCAATGTCTTCTATCCTCACGTATTGATAACTTTCCATGCATAAAACACATTTCAAGATATCGAGAAACCGCCATTGAATGAAATATTGTATATTTATACATAGGTTTTGCTCATGCTTTCAATAAGGGAACCTCTCCCATTAAAGGCGAGGGACTTGCTTGTCCCCTGACTGTGGTTTCAATCCAAGTGCAAATTTGAAACCCAACAATTACAAATTAAATTAAATCATTTAGATATGTTATGTTTTTTCTAACTCATTGAGATTACATGTATTAGTGCATGTTAACACTCCTTGAATATGAATATCACACATGTTTACCTAGCTTTCTTGATGCCAACATATTTTTCTTTCTCTTGGTATTTTCTTAGAGTGGTATACAAATGTAAAGTCTATATGGCATTTTAAAGACAAATGATATATAACTAATGTTTATATCAATGGTTTCTTCATCAAGTAGTGTTCATCAATGTTGGTTTTGCAAAAGTGGATGGAAGATTGAGTTCCTCATTGATTGGTTCCTAATGAAGGGTTTCACCTATATATTAAAGGTATTTGTTTTATTTTTTATTTTTTCCATTCGATGTTGCCTCAAATATCTATTTTCACTATGGGATGTGATTTTTTACTTTAATTTGACTAAGAAACTAAGATTCTTCTCCAAATTATGTGGATATATCATGGATGATTTTAATGCTTTCTATGCTCCCCTAGTGTTTTTATCGCAAACTCCTAAAATTCTATGATATACTCTTCTTTTATAAATAATTCGATAGGTATGTGTTTTTATTAGTTCTAGTCAATTAGGTTAGGTATTGAAGGTGACATGTGTGGTTATGTTATCATTAGTATTATATTTGGACTTTCATACATATTTAAATATATGATTGGACATGGTTTTGGTCTCAATATCTCTTGGCATCATGTGCTTACAATTTTGAATAATTATTTATGGTGAAGGTTATGAATGCTTATGATTTGTATGATTTATTGTAGATGATTTGTATGATTCTCCCCAAGCCACAATGTATGCAAGGGACTAGGACTATGAAAAATGTATCCCATATAAGGTCTCTTGTGATTTTCTTATCTTGTGAAGAATTGACTTGGGGTATACCTAGGATATGAAAAAGGATTTTTATTTTTTCAATGTTTCTATGTTTTGGGATTTTTGTGTTTTTTTATTTTTTGTTTTCAGATATTTAATTTTCTATTGTTTTTTGCATTTTTTAATTTTGTATTACTTTTCGATTTTTGAGTGTAGCATTCTTGTGAGGTACTATGTTATAGTGTTACCCAATGATGGTTTAGATGTTCTAAGATAGTTTCCTAAACAAATTAAAACTAATCTACTTTGTGATTGAGGTTAGAAGCAAGAACTAACAACATATTTTTGGATGGGTGGTGAACTTGTGTCCCAAAGTGTAATGTATTATTAGAAAATATGACCTGGAAATGATGCCAAAAACTAGTTTTCATCAGGTACCTATTTAAGGTTTCATAAGCATGGTTTTCACCATTGTATGAATTATTATTTTTCCTTCTCACTTTTTTAATTTTTTATTTTTATAACACTTTTGGATTGTTTTTTATATTTAGTTATAGAACAATTTGAGATTCATGATGATCATGGGTTTATTCATATCCACTCCATCTTAAGTTGCTATTTTGTAAGATCCATAACTATATTTTTAATGATGACATATAGGCCTAACTAATTAGGCTTAAAGTTACCATTATTTTTGTATTTTTGTAGTGTTTTTAGTTATGTTTGAGGATAGGTCACTAATCTCAAATTATCAAGATCGGATGAACTTGTTATATTGTCTACACATTCTATTTTTGTAGGCATTTAAGTGATCAAAGGAATTGAGTCATTTCCCATCCATAATATCTAATTCATTAATATGGGTCACTCTGTATTCTTAATCTTCAATCAATTTTTGTAAGCAAACATGCAAGGAGGTTACCTTTATCCCAAGGGGAATTATGGCCTCAAATATAAAGCAAAGAGAGTAAGGGGTTTCCCCATGGCTATCGCAAATGGAGGTGTGGTAATCCTATAGAGAAGGATAGATATAGAGGTGTCAATTTTTGCCAAAGGTATTGAAAATTTTCTCCATGATTTTAAAAAGGGTATCATTAGAAGTTACGGCATGACCATTAACATGGGATGATAAATTTTGAAACTTTTATGTTTAATATGGAATGGGTGTGGAGAGATTTGACTTATTTGTTTTTAAGGAATTATTGTTGTTAGGAATGATTATGGAAGGGATGTCATATAAACAAATAATGTGCTTTAGAATAAATTTGGAGATTTTATTACGAGAAAAAGAAGTGAGAGGGACAGATATGAAAAACTATAGTACATGGTTATGGTAATTATGTGTTTATTGACATCAAAGGAATAAGGGTTGATTTTTGAATGAGGTGGATACCATATGTAAAACAATTCCACATAGTAGTGATTGCAGCCTATAATTCTTATGAAGGCCCATGGATCACATTTATATACTTCTCACATGTGATACACTTGCATAAATCTATAAATGTATCAATTTTAATGGTGGTCCAATAATATGGTTGGTGTCATTTACTTTAGTTTGGTGTCTAGGAATGTGGTAATAAATTCAAGCTTCAATACACTCATTTCCTTATTACTCATACATGGAGTGTTGCATGAGTTTTTCCAATTTAGTATACATGAAAATGGGTGAGACTTGAATCCCCTTATAAGGCATGTCAGTTTTAGATATTATATTATCATAAACAATGTATCATTTATTTCTACGCTCAACCTTTTTTCTTCTAGTGATTCAGTCCTTGTTGGTGGTTTCATGTGGGGGTATGTAATTTATGTAGTTCTTAAGGTATATGTACAAAATTGATACCATTGCACTCAATTTATGCAATCGTAGGAATTTTTGCTTCTGCATAGTCCATATTTTATGTGGGAATCATTTGTTCTTTGCATGGGTTTGTAAACTTTCTCATGTTTTCTACAAAAGATGGGAATCACAATATTAGAGGAGCAATTAAATGGTTTAAAACATTCACTATTTACCTCATGTGTTTGTACACAATTTGTTTTCTAATTTTTATTATATTATACTATGCACATGTTGCTTTATAATTTTACATGATGTGTGTACATTGATTGCACAAGGATTTTTATGGAATGATTTGATGGGCGTGGTGTAAAATTTTACTTGTATAGTTTTTGAAATGTTACGTTTGCAAACACATTACTTGGAAACATAAAACTTTAACCAAATTTTTATTTATATGAAGAGGTACACCAAATTGAATAAGGTGACATACTATATGAAGGGATTATTGGTGACCTTGAGTTTCCATAGAGTATTGTGATGTCGCAATGCTCAAAATATGCTTCTTTGAGAAACTACTAATCTTGGTGGAAATTAGTCAATACTCTCGGGAATCCAAGAGATGGTGATAAGACTCAATGATAAATCCATGGGTAAATGTATACCTAAATACATGGGATTTAGTGTAAAAGGAATATGCTACAGAAATATGGTGATCTATTACAAAAATGTTGCATGGTATATGTAGAAAAAGAGCATGCACAACGAGACTTAGGATATTTTTTTCAAAAGGGGAACAAAAAAACATTTGTGTACAATAGGGAAGATATTTTTTGATAGAGGGGTCCCTTAGTTTCACTTATTAAATTAGGGGCATTTTGTGTAGCAACAATAAACAGTGAATCTAAAAGAAGATTCTCTTGAGAATTTTGAAATAAAGTGTTAAAAATATAGAGTTTCCAATCTATCTACAAAAAGATCAACAAACATACTAAAAATTATTATCAAAATTAGATTACAATTGTATTTTAACTTTGCAATGTGACATTCTAGATTTAATCAAATTTCAAAAAAATGGTGTGTGTGTGTGGATCAATAAGCTTTCCTTAGAGTTTTTCTGACTCTCCTCAAGGGATAAATATCAGGGTACAACTTTCCACACTAGATTATTTTTTTAGTATTTTTATGATCTTGATGGGGATAGATGGAGAATGTAGGACGATGAATTAATTTTCTACAATCTAGTTATCTATATCCTTGATAAAGAAACCTTTGATTTTGATCATGGCCTTGCTCCACTATCTCGATGTCCATTCAAAACCTAGTCTAGATTACTAGAAATGCCATTTTTCCGAGAATTTTTTGAAACACTTTAATTTTGGTGATTTATATTTATTTTTGCTTTTACACATTGGAGTAGGAACAAAAATAGCTAGGTTAGAGAATGGTTAGAATAAGCCGTGTACGCAAATGAGCTATTTTGCTAGTCATATTACTATGTGAAAATATTAATGTGAATTATGTAATTGACTACGATAGAGCATGAAAAATATTTTAAGTCACACTATATATTTAAAATAAATATTATGCATGTATTCGAGAAAGAAAAAAATAGTCAAGTTATCTTGGATATGTCTACCATGCATTTTATTATATTCTCAAAAATGTGAAACATTTGTCTTACATGATTTTAGCATTATCAACCATTGTTAATTTGGGAAAAAGAAGCACAAACATAGAACATGGTGAGATAAGTTACCTTTATACAATTCTTATGTTTGGTAGGATATTGACAAGAAGTAACAACCTATATGGTGGTTATGTAGAGCATGCAAGGTTTATTGAAAAATAACAAGGAAACCTATGAAAGAAAATAATTAGGTGACTAAAAATACAAGTCTATAAAATAGGAAATTATTTACAAGGGTATGTCATATTATAAAGGTTTTCACATTGAATTATGCAAATTATGTAGGTAAAATTACTCAAACAAGGAATTAGTGCTTAAGGAAGCACCCAATGAATGAATCTAGAACCTCCTCTCTATTTATATTCTAGATTCGAAGGTATTTTTTCATATGGTTTTTGTAATTTGGAAGAGTGAATCAAGAAAAACATGTATTAATTTCAGGTAATAATCATATAAAAAATAATAAATAATTTAAATTTAAATTAAAGAATGAAAACATACACTTGTATGTCTCAAGTGTCAAATGTAATGGATGTGGAGGCATGTGGTCCTAATAGGTGTTGTCATTAATGAAAACCACATTAATGAAAAATTGGATGTTATATTATGGTCTTATGATGATGTACATGATGCTAACATGATGGTTCAGATGTGTTTATGTTGGTACAAGTGAGATTCAATGAGGATTGCTTTCTCTTGCAAGCCTATTCAGGTGCCTAGGTGATGTTGCATGGAGGTAGGAGCTTTGGGATGCTTGGGAATAATTTTTCATGATTTAAACCTTTTTGATGGTTCTTGATCACTCAAAGTAGTAGCATAGTGTAAGTACATGTGATTCATCACGTGTTGCATGTGCTCATTAGGAGCAGGTATAGTAGCTTAGAGGTGTGAAAGTGTAGTTTTGAGCCATATGAGCTCATGGAAGATTTAATTAATTTATATCATGATGTATCATGTATTTTTGGGTCATTTTGAAGGTTTCATGATGGGTTATTACTTTATTTCAGTTGACCCAAGCTTCTACAGTGAGGATCTAGCAGCATGTAAGCATATGTAAGTCTTAGTGATTGGAGAGATTGAGATATGTAATTGAAATTTTTATGATTGGAGATGTTATATGGATGAGTCATGATTATTTGAGAAACATTTTAGGTCCCCATGATGATAATTTTGTAAGATATAACTGATTTTGTATGACAGGTCAAAAACTAGCGTATTTCCAGCTCAAAGTGCAACTTCTAATGCTCATTGTGAATAATGTGCTTTGTAAGGGAACCTTGTGGATTTTAGGGATTCTTATAAGGTTATTTTATAAGGTTTTAAAAAATAATCATGTGATTTGATTGTCGAGTTTTTTTAATGAATGTTAAGAAGGCAAAGTGGTCTAAAACCCTAGTTAAACCTAACTAAGAGTTTATAGAAAGTGAAGTATATTGACCAGTTTTGATTGATTCATAAAATTTGATGATTTTATGTTGTATATGAATCTGTAATATTTCCTGAAATGTATGATTGAGGTCATGGTCATGTATGGGCCCCACCTAAAAATAGTAATTTCTGAAGAAGAGGGTTTTAGTATAAGATGGTCCAAAGGATTAGCATGAAAAATTGATGGTGCATGATGAATGGGAGTTTTTATTGATTTACATGGATGTTTCAGTACAATTTAATGTAGGCACATGGTTTTTTTAGGTCTAAATAGGTTGACTGGTCAAAGGGCACTTTTGGGGTCTCAAATAATAGGGTCTAATAAAATGAGTATAACTTGAGCTACAGGTGGAGTTTGAAGGTGATTAAAGTTGTGTTAAAAATATTATTAATATATATTTCCATTTATATTATTTTTTACTCATGATGAGGTGATTTGGCATGGTTTCCAGGGTATTCTTAGGATAGGAAGAATTTTGGCATAGATTCAAGACATCATGTGTTCAGTGTGCGGAGTTTAATGTTGTTTTAATCATGAGATGGAATGGGTTATACTTTCTATCACCTTTAATGTCAAAAGGGATGAATTGTACATCCAATGAATCCATTTATATGTCTTGAAAGTATTTATAAATTTTTTTATGAGCTAACCTTTGAAACAAATGTTTTGGCACGTTGTTTTAGTGAAGGCAAAAGTAGTTGTGGTTTGAAGAGATGGATGTTTCATAAATTATAAATTGATTAGAATTGTTATAAATGCTATTAAATTTCAAATAAATGGGTTAAATGGCATGGTTTTTTCATGTTGAAGTGATTTGGTGATCAAATGAAGTTTCCAGGGTGTTGAAGGGTGTAGGAAATAGTTGTTTTGAGAATTGTAAAGGGAACTAGGCCCAGTAAACAAAATAATTTGATTGCTTGAGATAAATTCTGACCATGTATTAATTTTTAGTTATTTTTTACTCATATTTAAATGGTATTGGGCCATGAATTTGTATACATTTAATGTAAGGGCATTTTTAAGAATGTGTGCATGGGGTTTAGAGCCATTTTTGGCACATGTATTGAGGGTTTTAGCTAGGACAACCTAATTTAGTCATATATAACTATTGTAATTAAAATTTAGTAATTTATAGATATTTATGGGTTGAAATTATCATGAGGGGCCGACCTATTTTGGTTTGGAAGGAATAAAAGCATATTTAAGTGCTTATTTGGTTCATTTTTGAACTAGTGCTCTTGGAGGGAAGAAGTGTGACCCGAGAGGAAGATATTTTGAACGTATAAGATAATGATTTGAAGGATGAGGAAGAGAATTCCAGGTTTATGAAAATTATAGAGCATGTGTACATGTTATTAGAGCAAAGATAAGTGAAGAAAGAGCAAGATTATGAGAGATTTAAGACCTAGTATGTGAGCTAGGGTTTGTGAGCTGAATTAGTGATCTCCATCAATTGTGGAAAAAAAATTATTAGAGATCAAACATATTAAGGTGGAATATTTGGTGCTTGTTCATTCTATGTGGTTGTAGTCTCCTTAAGAAGTGGGTGCTTCACTAAATTAGGGGTTGGTGCTCCTTGTAGGGTTGGTGCTCTACTAAATTAGGGGTTGATGCTCCTTGTGAAGTTGGTGCTTCACTAAATTACTTTATTGTGTGTAATATAAAAAAATCAGTGGGTTTTCTTCCCCATGAGGGTTTCCCACTTACATGTGGTGTTCTTATATTGAGTACTTCTCTTTCTTGCTCTTGTGGTCGATGTTGCATAACTTAATAAGCACACATGGTTAGGAATGATACATGGAAAATTTAATTCATGATTGAATTTTTTATTAATGAAGTAATTTTTTTGTAGGACTGATTCATCCTCGCTCTCAGTCCATTGTTCTTCCATCAAGATATATATGTGAAATGTAAGAAAACTATATCTATTGATCCTATTGTGTGAGCCAACTATAATAATAAATCCTATTATGTTATGAACCATATGTGTGTTTGATCCTACCATGTAGCCACCCTATGTCAATTTGATCCTATCATTTCTCTAACCTATGTACATTTAAACCTACCACAAGGCTAATTTTTTTCTAATTATGATATAATCCACAACATCATGTAAATATCATAATGCAAACATGTTAAATATTTGTAATGTATTCATAATAGATGTGTTGAATGTCATTATATGATTTCATTTGAAGCATTTTATTTCTAATATACATGAATTTATTACAAAAATACCACAACATGCCCACATTTTGAAATGAGGAACACTACAAAGGATCACTTATCTTGAAAGAGAAATTATCAATTATGAAAAAGTCTATGTAACACCAAAATTATATAAATCATATCTAGCATGTCAACTCATGGTAATGAGGAGTAGCACTTGTAAGATATAGGAATTTAAGAAAAATTATTTTACATCATCGAAAGAGTGAAACATGTAATGAGATTTCTCTAGTAATTAATAAGATAACATAGAAGTGTTAGGAATGGTAGTATGATAATAACACAAGAATCAACATTTAATAGATCCATAGTGACCTATGACATGACACAATATAACATGGCATGATAGCCCCATAAAAAAGACATAAATGAAAAAATATGACCTTATTGATAATTTTTAGTGAAACATTATTCAAGAGGACCAAGATGAAGTAATCTAACTCATAAATGGGACCATTTAGCTTATCTAAGTGCATCAAAATTTTAAAAGGAATGATAACCAGATCCTACCAAGCCAAGAACACAAATGTTAATCAAACACCAGGATCAATAAGAGGAAAGTAATTTGCTAGAATAACCTTACATAAACCTTTGCAAACAAATGAGCAACAATATCATATATTATTACGGAACTCAATGAAATATAATGAGAATGGGCCTTTATTATATAGGCAAGGAATGACAATCTAAGAACTAATCAAGGTCATAGATCAAACCATAAATAAAGGAAAGAACTAGTCAAGACCATAGGTTTATGAAAGAACCAAACAAGAAGGATATATTCAATACCATAGATCAAGTAAAGAACTATACCTAACAACTAGATAATATCCCCCTAATATCTAAATAAATAAAAAGAAATATCCACACACATAAGTGGGTAAGGATAAATACAATAAAGGTAAATAAAGTACCTAGGTGAACATGAGCTAAGGTAAATACCTACTCTAACAATTTTTTTATCAATGTGAATGCAATATTTAGAGGTTCCATGAGAAATATGTAATAATAAATAATTTAATCATAAAATATAACAGCAAACATTCCTAGATCTACAATGTGTAGTATGTGATGATCTATCAGTTGATGTGATAGAATCCAATGTCTAATAATATATGTGAATAAAAATAATCATAATACACATCAAATATTTTTCCTAGTCCAGAAATACAATCGAGTAATGTGTGCTAAAAAATTTATGGCAATAATTAATGTGTTCTAAAGAATGTTTACAATACACTATGTGTTTCAATGAAAATGTATTTCATAAGTACAACATCTCATAACAATGTGTATATAATGAAACTAAATAAATAAAGGTAAGATAAATATCATAGGATGTTTGTTCACATAAAAGAAGTAACACATTCTATGCCATAGGATAGTCGTTTTATTCTACATATATATATATATATATATATATATATATATATATATAAATAATTTTTTTGTAGGAAATAAGAGGTGTGGTAGGCTCTAGATAGGAATGAGAATAACACAAATAGTTAATGAAATATTACACATAAATAACTATTAAATATGAGAAAATAAATTGCATATAACCATCATATAACATACAAGTGCACATACAAAATAGAATATAGTCCATACAAGTGCATAGAAAAAACATAACTAAGAGAATACACATGTACATAAGAAAAAAACATGTATTGTACACATGCATAGAGAGAAAAAAATATAACATGCAATTTCATAGAGTAAACACAACATAGAGAATATGATTGCATAAGGAAAACAAAGCATATAACATACAAGAGTATAGAGAAAATAAAGAATAAATCAAACACGTGAATACATAAAACAGATCATAGATAATATAAGTGTATAAATAAAAAAACATCATATAACATAAAATTGCACCAAGCAATATGAGTAGATAGCTTCACAACTCATAAAAGTTTCTAAAGAAATGAATAGAAAATATTGCATAGTAATCAAAGCATGACATAATCACACAAGTGCACATAGTATTCAAATGTGGCAATATAACCAAAAATATAAGAGAGTGAAATCACATAGGTGCATCAATCATGTATATCAACCAATGTTGTACAAAAATCAATACATGTATTACAAAACTACATGGAGTATTCAAATAAGTCAATAACATAGGACAATCAAAGTATGTAATCACACAAGTGCACAAACCATTCAAATAATTCAATGTGATAAAAGTAATTAATGGTATAATTAATATTGTGTTCTAACTAAGAAAATATCCGAGGATCACCGATGGTGAAACAAGATGAATAGTAAATGATATATGCATGGAAGAATGGAGTATATTCATATCAATGTTTAAAAGTAAACAATGTGGTAATCATGTAGAACATGATATATTTTTTTTTATTAGTAATACACCATAGGATATAATGAACCCGCATCCTGGGGTTTTCTAACCTAGCCTTCAAAGGGAGAAGATTATTGGCATATACAGGGGATAGAAATATATTTGTTCAATCTGTCTCCATTGTTTTCATTTCCATATTGACCTTATAATTATTATTATTCCCAAGGTATTAAATTGTCTCATTTATCATTTTCCATGTTAGAATATTATATTTCTAGTGTACAATATTTATGCATTTGAATATTCTATTTTTTCATCCCAAAAATATTTTTTACATTCTAGTGTTTGTGAGTTATCGGACTTCTAATTTCAATGTAAAATTTAGGTCATTATAGTTATTATATAATTTAATTATTAGTTCTTTATTAACCAATGAATGATATTTAAATTTTGTTATGATATATATATTTTACAAAGATCCTATCCATCACATGATTTTACAAGATTGGTTGGTCAACCAACCAATAGGTTGTTTACCACTTTTTGGGGTGGATTTATCATTGGTTGGTTGACCAGTTAGCATTGCAAACTCATGTGATGTTTTGGTTGAGCATTTATTTTATAATTTTACACATTGAATTTTGAATATATTCTTCTATTTAGTAGATTTAGTACTATAATATTTCCATTTTATATTTTTAGGTAAGATCTTTAAGTGGCTTTATCACTCTGCATTATAAGGGTGACAAATCCACATGGTGTCTTTTAATTTTTGAAAAATGAAATCAACTAGGAATATATCAATGTGAATTTGATAATTTTAATATTATCATCCATTCCACACATTAATGATAATACCATGAGTGATTTACGATTACAATCTCATAGTTGTAGGTTGAAAGATTCATTCGAGTATAACAAGGCCAACAACATTGTAAAACTAAAAACAACATCCATTGTTCCTTGTGAGAGGTTGATAGATATGTAGAAGGATTTATTTTAAGGATTACATATATAATAACTACACTTAGTGTATTTTTATCAAAAAACAGGTTGAATAAAGATTATTTGTATAAAAATAATAGTAAAACTATGGTTCATGGCCAAAATTAATAGATGTACATAATGAATAAATATAGAAGGTGATTAAAAGGAAAACAAGTGTTGAAGATGGAATTTAATTGGAAATTCCTTTGAAAATTATTAGTGCTTATGTTTTAATAAAATGTAGTAAAAAAACATATTCTAAAAAATGTGCGTATGATACATATTACGAATGTGGATTTGAAGTTCAAATTTTAGATTAAACTTAGATGTTTGTTGTTTACGATGTATGTAGTATATTTACATAGTACACAAATTCTATGTTAGGGTTACATATTTTTGGCATCATCCACTAGTGGAAAATTTTTATCTAATAATTAGAATAATCATTCATGTCAATAATAATGGAAATTGATGTAACTTAGTTTTATTTATATGGGCCATACATTTTGTTGCTAAGGGGAGATATAATTTATAGACGATTCTCTTCAACTTTCTTTTTTCATACCTAGTAGTTTTTATTTGAGTGTATAACTCAAAATATAAAGGTGTAAATATTCTTAAGGAGTCTCAGAGACTTAAGTCATGATAAGGATATGAATTATAACCCTTGTTTCTCTAAATTTCTAATATGTGTGGTTACTTAAGGAAATTCAATCACTGTGAATTATGTGTGGTAAATGCTTAATACATTTTAATAGAACTTGTTTACGATTACCTAAGGTATTATAGGAGCTATTGGAACTACCTCATATTATAAGCATTATTGGAACAAATATTAGGACCCAAGTTTCATGATTATGGTTGTAAACATGAATACCACACTCATTGGTAAGTTAGGTGGTAATGTAAAATGTGTAGAGCATATAACAATAAAATTATAAGGTGTAGAGGGTATAACAATAAATTTACAAGCTGTAGTGGGTACCAATACAATATAAAAGTATAGACATAATGAGGGATGTCCTATATAGGTGGTTACTTGAGAAAAATCGCCAATAAGAATCATTAGTCATACATCAAATTTATTGATACAATATGTTATAAATGCTTCTTGTAGTAAATTCTTAGTATCTTTCAACATGTGGGGCCCTATAAAAATCATCACATCAATGAGTATGTAATTTAAATGTCTCCTATTTTATCAAAATATAGATAATGGATTTCTTTCAAAAGTCTAGACATTTCTTATTAGAAATGTAAGACTCGATATGTATCATTCTAGTATTGTATGTTTGACGCATTTAATGAGATGTGCCTTATTATTTTAAGTTATTGCTTTGATAATCATTTTTATTTTCTCTTGATTTAATAAATGGTGATGATGACCTACTACCATGTAGCATATACGATATTTTGATTTTCAGATAAAGTTCCCAAAGGAAAATAGGATCCTTCGGTTACATTACCTTTTCATAGAATTATACAAATGTTGTCTGCAAAATTTATAAATTTTTCTTGTAATTTTAATGGTGATTCATTTTTGTCTCAAACATGGTCTAGGTAATAGTATTGATGAACAAGTAACTCGATATCTGAAATTTTCATATCATTATGGGAATTGATCTAGAGAATGCCTCAACTCATAAATGTATGCATTAGTTTCATTTGGATATTCATGAAGGTTATTTTGATATTAATTGTTACATGTAACTGAAGTATGCATGTGATTGACATTCCATTCTTAGTATGTGCCTTCTATACATTCCAAAGAGAAAATTATTTCATTATTTTTACATCCTATATAAACATAAATCTTGAAATGGTTTACATAGAAAATTATTACTATAATGGAAGGAATATGAAATGGAATTGTTCACTGGCTTAATATCCTTATCTAATGTACTTTTGTAAAGAGAAATGTGTAGATGAAAATTGATATGTAAAATACTCATTAAACATTTATGGCAGGATACCTAGGTAGGTTTACCTAATTTTACTTGATTCTTTAGCAAATTCAAGTATGGGAATTTCCATTATTTTAAATTTTAAATATATTCTCAATAGTATATTTAGAATTTAAATATTGAAGGAGAATTATTATTATGTTTCCTCATATCCATCTTTATTCATTACCAATCTCTTGACCATTACATTTCTCCATTTATTTCTTCTTAATGGTAATTTTAAACCTAGTTTTGTCATGTAATAGCTAGTTTCATTCGTTGATCTTTAAAATGATAATGATAAAGAGGAACATTGATTGTAAACAGGGTGATTGGTCCATTGTTGCAAAAACTATGATTAGATGTTATAATCACTATATTGGCAATAATGAGTGAGTAGACTAATGTATAATAAATAATGTTGATAATTTCTCTAAGAAACATATTAACCCAAAGCTCCCAAACATATTTTATTAAATTTAAACTAATCCACCAAATTTTTATCATTTATAACCATTATAATTATCCAAAGGCTTTAAATTGATGTTTTAGTTTCATTTGCCTAAAAATGACATAATAAACATATTAGAATATTTCCCATAACCATTGTGATGTCATATAAGGAAAATATCATATTGATTTAATAATATTATAATGTGAGATAATGTGAGAATGAGGATCAATCGGGATCACGCGCACATTAACTGAGTTACACACAAAAGATAGTGTGATGGAGTTCCATGTAGCAAGCAAGCAATTAGTCATGAAATGTGCATGCAAGAGAAAAGGTTCTAATCATTCTCATATATCAGAAAAAAATGGTACAAATAGGAGTGTTGTGCAAATCCTAATGCAAGACAATCATACCTCCACAAGGGATAAGAGGAACTTTACATTCTAAAAATTGAAAGTAACTCTAGTATAACACATGATGCACACTTATTTATATGAAAATATATATGATTGAATATGTCATACCACTGTAAGAAACATGAGACATATGACCTCACCTGAGTGATAATACTTACCACGTGATGTGGAAAATTCCATGAAATGAAAAGTAAAATACACCCACCAACACCCCCCTTCATCGTAACTTAGGATGAGACCAAAATTTAGAAATGAGAAATGTCTCCCGATAGCTATTCCTAATCGAGATACCCATGTACAACAAGGATCTCAAGTATTGGAGGGTGGGAAAAACATCCAGTTGCAAGAGATAAAAGACTCCCCTAATAACCTAAGAAAGATGCATCAAATAGATCCCAAAAAGGAAATTTCAGATAAGGTACCCATGTACAAACTGTAATATTTCTAGAAGAGAAGAGAGGAAGGAGACTAGAGAATTTGATAAAGACGTGAAGCCACAATAGGATCTGAAATCTACCACTCTAGGAAATCTCCAAGAATATTTTCGATGATGTGGTCCTCATCTTATAGAGTGAAGAAGATCCATCCACATCAAACAATTTTCCTTCCCTTGGGAAGGACAGAAACCAAGTACTGGTAATCTACCCACTCCACAAAGGAAACATAAGGTAGTAATACAAAGAGCTCATAACTTTGTCCAATGAAATGTGACATAGGTCTAGTAGATAGGTGCAAAGGAACTAAATGCAATGCCATAAATGTAGAACTTTCAAAGTGAGAGAGAGGAACATCCATGAAAGAATTCCCAAGTGAAGTGAAGGCAAAGTAATAACCCCCACAATAGTAGAAAGAGGATCCACAATAAGAGGTGGATCAGTGATGGTCTCTAAAAAAGTAGAAGTGATAAGAGTCCCAAAAGGGGAAATCCCAACAAAGGAGATGAATGAATCCTCCAAAACATTTGTAGAAGGATTAGAAACTCCGTTTACTACATCACAATTAGGAACTATGAAGATATGAATAAGGTCCAGAAGATACTCATCCCAAAAGGGTGGCTCGATAAATAAAAGAGAAATGTATGATAGGTATAAATCATAATCACATAATGGGGAGGATTGGAAGAGGCCTCACAAACTAGAAGTGAAATGGATTTCGATGTAATGATAGTATGAGGCTACAAACAAACTTCCCGATGTCTCGTGGGAAGGTAGGAGGTTCAAAATTCTCTAAAAGGTGGTTGGGAGATGGAGGTGAAGAGTCCTCATTAGTAGTCTCATCATCAAAACTAGAGGAAAAATCCTCGTCATCAATTATAGAAGCAAGTGATCTTGTGTCAAGTATAAATATCATCACATCAAGAAGGAGAGTGCTGGAGACACAAAATCTATGCATTTGGGTACATTTCTAGGTCCTAGAGAATACTAATATATACATGATTCTTAAGCGAAAAAACTAGTAGTTGACAATGTCTTTTGGGCCTTTTGCTTTGTTTGTTATACTTTATTGACCTTAGACACCCTACAACTCTGTCGATGTATTTGTGATTATGTTAATATGTAAAATCTTATCCTAATCTATATGCTACAAAAGCAATAAAATAAAGGAATAATGTAGTAACTAAATATTGAAATAGTACCCAAGTGACTAAGCATGTGAAATATGAAACCCTAGCATGCAAGATAGATTTAAGAAGTCCTTAGCTGATTCGACAAAGATTCAGGACTATGTCATAGTATAGAACATGTAAATAGGAGGAGGAGATGATGTCTCGAAGCTCGAGAAAGCACATATCCGAGCTATCTAACTAGTGGGGTGCTGGAAAGGGATAGGGGCACGTACAAGATTGCCTTAGCCTAAAATATGGTTGCCTTGGTCTATAGAAATGACTAGAAAACCTCCTCTAGAGCATCATTGAATATCCACTTATGTTCACTTCTTGTCACACTAATGTCATTGAAACTCATTTTATGTTGTTATAAATTAGAGAAGAAGAAGAGATATGCAAAATCCCAAGCCAAACATCAAAACCCTAAAAAAGAAAGATGCAAATGAAGGGGTCGGACTATCCTCATTAACCACAATGGTGAGCTTATAACCGAGTGTTGCACTACATTTCAGACCCAAATATAGTTACGATGTTTTTTTGTGGAAATCGTGCCCTAGATGCTCTTATGCGAGTTTCACTTTATGAGTATCGAGCAATAACTAGATGTAGAATGTAAGTAAATAGTACATTGAATAGAATAAACTCCCCTCCTATGAAGTGTGATGTAGAAAACCAGTCATTTTCCCTTGTGGTGGAGTTTGATGGATGTAAATGGATATTTAGAATCCTTAGATGGATGCACTCTGGGTGGTGATAGTCGATGTTTAGTTCTTGGTCCTTCATTATGGTATTATAACTTTATATTTATAGGGTTTTCTTGTTCTAATTTTGTAATTAACCCTGAAAAGGCTGACCACCAAAAAGATATAAATCTTAAATGGATATAATTTTCCCAAAATGGGATAGTAAAGTGTGAAGAGGATCGAGTGCCCCGAGGGGACAAGGTGCACTGGGCACCCGCGGTTGTGGTCTGGGCACCCCAGCTTATATATAAGAAAAACACAAAATGACAATACATATTGGGAAAGTGCAAGTGTAAGATCAAAATTATGACAGAAAGCAAAGTAAAAATAGAAAAATACATGGATTAATTAGTACTCTTTTCACTTGAGAACCATATGAATAGTAGTATGAGACTAGGACTAAATATTTACCCAAAATGTGTGATTTAGTGACTACATTTTCCCCCACTTTATGTTGGCGAGAATAATGATTGGTAACATAAAGTAGATAGATATGTGTACCTAATATCCATGTAGAGTGATGTAGAAAACATGTCGAGGGACTAGACAAAGCATGGAGACAAAAGATGCAAAAGTGTAAAAAAGTTACGAGAGTGAACCTAGGGTGAAAGCACATGTGTAAATGCCAATGTGTGTAGCGTATCTACATGGTTAGTATTGTGTGTGTGATATAGCCACCATGTGTGTGTTGTTGATTGCTTGTTTCCCATACAGATGGACCTACAAAGGAGAAGATGATCAAGTAGTCAAATACACATGTATATGTGTAAAAATACATGTATATAGTAAAAATATTGTAAATGAAAGTACAAAAATGAAAAAGGAACATGTGCACTTGATCTGATGTGACGAGAGAAAAGGGTGTAGAAAGGATATCCTGGAACTATTGGTGAAGTGCGAGTTTTTTGGGAAATCTCACACCACTATGGCTAAAGAAGTGTAGGGAGAAAGGTGTGTTATTCTCCAACATGTAATTTCTTCCCGCAAATATGAAGAGATATCTATATCTTTGCCTAGTTTTTGGGTGATCTAATACCGCTAGCCAACGTAGTGTAGGGAGGAAATCCGATTGTATCCTCCAACCTATAACTACTCCCCAGAATGCTAAGGACAACATGTCCTATAAAAATTTTATGTATCGGGGTTCATATACTAGTTTGAACCCACACACAAACATAGACTAAATTGTTTCGGTACTATGTCTAAACCTCAAATGATGCCCCCTCTTAGCGAGTGCATGCAACATCGTTAATAAGAGAATGCGGCCGCAAAAGGACCGACTATATAAAATTAAATTGTACCCTTCGGGAGGAAGGGAATGTGCTTAGTAAAGACTAAGGCACACACAAACAAGTGGCTAGAAAATAAGTGTTAGTATGAACAACCATATATGTAGAAAAACAAGTGTAAGCTAAACAAACAATGTATAAACTAAAACATAAGAAGATAATGTAAATACCCAAGAAGATAATGTAGGCCACGCAAAGTGGCTTTGCAAACATGCGACATCACTCACGATGTTGTAAGACACTCAATGCCATCATGGATTCAAATAATTAAGTGTGTACAGACAACAAAGGGTAAGGCCCATAAACAAGACAAATAATAGTAGACAATAATAGACAATGTAACAAACAAGTATAGAAACAAGTTACCCTACATATAAAATTATGCACATGAAACACTCGTTAGCATGTTATAAAATAGAAAGTATGTCCAAACATGTATAATACCAAAGTAGTGTGTTATGAACAAAAATGAAACAATAGCACCTGTAGTGTACGAATGTAAATGCCCCTAGTAGGTAGTTTGGGTAAGTGCACCAAGTTGGGGGACAATTAAGTGGACATCAAATCCTGAATTTTACATTAAAAACAAAAAAACATCAAATTTAGTCTTCCGCGGACTTGAACCATGCCAAAAAGTAAAAACTATGTCATAAAAATGGTACCATTGCGTAGGGGAGACTATTATATTTGTAGAAATACTTATTTTAAAGTGAATAGAAGAGGATAAATATCATTTTATAATTTTTACTAATAGTAGGTCTTTAAGACACTTTTTCCTGTGAATGTTTATGTCTACGTCTAAGACTGCAAAATTTGTTTCACTTATCAGAATGTGATAAAACTTATAACATCCCAACCATGGTGAAATTATATACATGTTCAAAAAAAAAATTATTTGATTTCAATATTTTTTGATGAAGTTATGGCGGGAAAATGGAAAGTGCTCTGTTTTCTTTATGTTTTCATACCACTTTCACGGAAAAAATCATAAAAAATAAAATATTACTCAAAAAATACAAAATAAAATCCATCCCAAGATAGATAGTAGAATATAACTTCTCACCAAAGGAAAAAAATATATATCAATTTTTGGTCATCCAAATTGTGGGCAAATGGACTATAATCTTATCGGCGTTTTTTAAAAAAAATACCAAGTCATTGAATTTTGAGTGTTTAATATAGCTAATCTTGTCCATTTTTTACAAAAATAGTATTTTAGAAACTACATTCCGGATGCTACAATTCATATTAATATAATTTTGTCTAATTTTGAGTGTATGTATTTCTAATAATCCCTACAAGTTGATATTATGTTGTTATTTACAATATGATGTCCACGGATGACGCTATATTTGTCCATCAACTTCCTGCACTTACCCGTTTATCAAGCATCAATGTTGTGTGTAGTAGATCTGTATCTATGATCACAAGTAGAAATGGACATGAATGTACATGTGTGTATGGTAAATATAATGGCATACAAGATATCTATCTAGCATGGGTAGTAAGGTAAACATGTAACAGCAAGTGCAAGCAAGAGTAAATACAACCATAAAATGTAGTATGTTGTGGATGGATGGAATGGAATACAAAATGGATGATAATATCCATGTGCCTCCTAAGTGAATGGAAGTGTATGCAGTGAGTTTCATTTAGTATGCCCCCTCAAAGTCAAGAATGAACCAAAAATGAGAGTGTGTCACCGGGAAATGGTCGAACTAGGTGTTGTGTGTAATGTGTTGTGATGAGTGCATAGTGATGATATGTGACATAGAGATGAACCATGTTTGACCCTATATCCTAAGTGTTTATCATGATAGCATGAAGAGAAAGGAGTGGTGATTTATCCTAAAGTGTATACCACTAATTGATGTAAGTGCAGGTGATGATATAACTGATCACGAGATGATGCTAGAAGAAGTGGCCCTATAGCCTAAGGCATATATCACTAATCCTAGGAATGTCACATGAGAAATAGAGTGAAGTGAATGAATGAGCTAGTGTGATGTGGTCCATGTTGTGATGTATACCCTTAATAATCCAATATGGACCATGATATTAGAGTGTGTCATCGGGTAGCCAGTGCAATGCATAGAGGTGAATATGTAAAATGTGGTGGAATAGTATGTAATACAAGATGTGTAGATGACCTAAAATGTGTAGCATAGTAGATGTAAGATGTGAGATGCAAGATGCAAGATGATGTGTATGATTTATGAAAATGTGCAATATGTGATAGCTATGGTGTAGTGTGTGAGTCATGTGTAGAACGTGTATGATATGTGTAAGATAAGATGTAAGATGAAAATGTAGAATGTATGAAAATGTGCAATTTCTATAGCCTATGATGTAGTGTGTAATGTGTAGATAATGTACAATCATGTGATGATATGCAGTTCCAAATGTGTAGTGACTATTATGTAGTGTGTGGGGTTCATGTATGTAAAATTCCCTCAACATTCAAATGGGAACCAAAGCACAAGAGTGTGTCATCGGGTAATAACGATGTATGTAGTGTAAATGACCATGATAATGGTAGAATATGGATGTACGTAAATGCAAGTATGAGACATGTTGATGCTAGGATAGGGGTGTGTGTATTATATGCCCCCAAGTGTGTAAGGAAGTGAAATAATCAAGTAATATCATCAAGGAGATCATCAGAATATGGATCAAAGACATAGGGTTTTGCATCAGAAACCTGATAAGCTATAATGTTGGGTTGGTTATGAAATGAACCATTGAGGCGTAAATGATACATGCCCATAGCATATTCCTCATCAGTGAAGGGTGGTAAGGGACACCCATGCACATACCAAAGTGAGTGAGATTCTATGTATAGCTAAGAAAATAATTATTGCAAATGAATACATGACCAAAGGGAATGGGAAATGATATATCTCGTATGATCGTGGTCTAATGTACCTCCTATATATGTAAGCCAAGACTATCCTAATATGAGTGGAGTAGAAGGAGGTATACATGGAAGGTATCTGTGAGATGGAATACATGTAGACCATAAGTTGCAGTAATAGTGATGAATCCATAATACAGATGAGGATTATGCATTGGAGGATAAAGATATTCAAAAGTGAATCCAAGTCTAGCCAAGCCATCATGTGAACATATAGTTTCATCGCAAGTAGGATCAAATGGAATATGTTCCCAATATGAATCATTCATGAAAAGTGTGCATGTGAAGGGAGGTTGTAGTGATGAAGATGGCATGTGAGAAGGTGGAGGAGCTAAAACAACATCTGATGTAGAGAGAGGCCCTTGATAAATGACCATAGTAGTAGTAGTGGTAGGGGGAGGTGGTGGAGTGGAAGAAACTACATCAATGACACAAATAGCACCTTCAAGTGGTGGAAAATGAGGTAGTTCATCCATTGGTTGAGGGTCATTTGTAGTATCAATACGTGGAATAGGAAGAGTAGTATTAGGATCATGGTCACAATATTTGTAAGCATCATGGTCACGAAAGATAGTATATTCAACATTTTCATGTATGAACTTGACATAATTATGTATAGTAGAAGTGTCTTGCATGGAATGAAGCCACGGTCTACCAAGAAAGCACTTATAGGAGACCATAAAATTGACAACAAAGAAGACAGTATTGAAAAATTTTGGCCCTATAGTGATAGGTTAATGTAATGCGACCAAAACATGGACAAACAGAACCATCATATGCACATAGTCAAAGACAAGATGGACTAACATCACAAGCGAAAAGACTCATCTTCTTGAGGAATGAAATGGGGCATAAGTTGAGTTTAGATCCATTGTTAACAAAAGTACACTTAACACCCATATTTCAAATGTGAATCATGATATGCCATGGTGGTTCATTGTCAAAATCATTTAGATAAGCAGAAGGATTGGATTTGAATGATATGTTGGGAAAATGCATCTACAAAGGTCGATATATTGAGTCGGGATGCATATCAACATGAATTGAGTAGTAGCAAGAATATATTGAACTCTATGCCTTAAACTAGGATTAGCAAGTAAATAATCATTGGTTAAGATACTCACGATGACTAGAATCTAGGATGACAAGAAAATAATTAAGATCCTAAAAGTGTGGAGATCGAGTTTAGGTTCACCAAAATGATTATGCTAATATATAAATACCTATCCTAATCTATATGTTATAGAAGTAGTAAAAAAGGAATAATGCAATAAATAAATATTGAAATAGTACCCAAGTGACTAAGTGAAATATGAAACCCTAGCATGTAATTGATGAAGATTCATGACCATGTCATATTATAGACCAGGTGAACATGAGGAGGAAATGACAGCAAAAAATCTCGAGAAAGCACATATCTGATCTATATGACTAGACTGTGGTGCACGGAAAGGATAAGGTGTTCGGGGCACCCTAATCTGAAATCTAGGTGCCCCTGGTATACGAAATAACCAGGTGTTGAATATCACAAGCACTTGAGAGTGGGGGTGAATCGATTGCTTAGCACAAATTAACAATTTTCAAACCTTCATACTTAACTTGAATCACCGGATAGAATATGAGCACAATAAAAGCTTGAAATAAGTACCACACAAGATGTTGACATAGATTTTATAGTGGGAAACCCAAGAAGGAAAAAACCCACTATGAAATCAACCTTTTATTAGAACACCAATTTTGAAACTGATTTACATTTGACCAAGCACCTACTTGATATGTGAAGCACCAACTTCAATGGACACCTAGCACCAACTAGATGAAGAACTGAGCACCCACTCATTTGACAAGATAAGAAACACCAACTTCTTCTAGCCTAAGCTCCTACTTATCCAATTCTAATATGCAAACAATGTTGTTTGTTCAACAGATCATGGACACCTTACTTCATCAATTTGAAAAGAACTTGTTTTCCTGAGTTTGCACCTTGTACCTTGGTCTTAATTTGCATCAGTTATGTTGCACTCTTCATGATTATTGGATTTCCATGATTGTCTTTGAGCAAATAAGTCTTTGTTTAAAATCACGGTCTTCTTGCATTCATCAATTCTTCACACCTAATCTTGATCTTTATTTTCACTCCTAGACATGTCCTTAGACTTCTTCATTATGCAACATTTACCAAAAACATTGTTATCTAGATCATTCTTTCCAACCTCATATATCATATACATCTATAACATGTTATATCCAGCTTTGTGTTATGTATACACGCCATATTCATGTCATTCTATCTCATACTTTTATTGTGTTAGACAGTCCTGTCAATTTCAATGTCTTTTGCATTCTCTATCAATCAACTATCTCATCTATACTTTTTTCTATTTTACACTTATCACTTTGTCCACACCTTAACACCATCACATCTCAAACTATCATCTATTTTTATTTATTTATTTACTTCACACTTATTTTTTTATTACATCCTTGAATATTCAACTTCATATGTCATTCCACACTTCTAATTACATGATACTTCACCTTCTATAGCATCATTGTTGTTTGTAGATGGATGAGACCCTTTGGATGCCCTTCAAGAGTTCAAAGGTTGGAGGTGATAGGTTAACATTCAAAATACTTTCGGGCTTCTTCTTTCAGGAGATAATAAGTTACATAAGAGTTTGACCTTTTGAATGTCTCCTTATCTTCTTCAAGACATTCTCAACTCGAGCAAGGAAGTGTGACTATTCATTTTTTTATTCTCAATAGGTTTAATCAAGTTTTCAATCCAACATGCAACTATGGATGCACTTGAAACATGAACATCATAACTTGAAACCTTCTTGAGAATTGCATAGATTCAATGGACTTTGAAAAGTTTGCAAGATTTCATATTAAGCCTTCAACATACACTTTGAGCTTGAAAGAGAAAGGTACAGATCTCTCGAGTAAGGAATTATTAGTCATTTGAAGGCTATGAGCTTAAATGACACCAAAACATACTCTTGATAGGTCATTCATCATCATGACACTGAAATTTAATCATCTTTGAATTTTAATTTTCACAGGAGTTTGAGTAATTTGAAGGAGAACAGTGTTAGTTGTCAATTGTGCAATGTACACGTGTTTGAAAAACTCGCCAATGAATTCTTCATCTAGAATCGATTAAACACTTCCAAATCTCTTGAAATCAATTATAAACATTCTAACAAAGATCTTGTCAAAAATTGTGAATTTTTGTAGGTGAAATTCTCAATTCAAGAAAAACTTATTTTGAAAAAACCTAGTTCAGGGTATGATAGGATGTGGGCCCGTGAGAGGATAAAATTCAATTTATTTTACAAGACAACATGAAACTCAAAAATTGGAACTTTTGTGTGCGCATGGAAGAAAAAATTATCATCTCCAACCATTTTGAGTCAAGAAAATATTTGAGGTTGCTTGTATAAATCACTATTATGGTGCAGAGAAGAGAAAATGGTTGTAAGGTTACTCACTTGAACAAGGACCCTTGATAAGAAACCCTAGACATCTTCACCAAAGGAAATAGATGCCTTAACTTGATATCCAAAAGACATGAAAGATTTGAAACATTCCATGTGCCTTGGAATCCACTTTTGAGATAATGTACTGAGATGAAGAAAATAGTGTTCATTTCCTTGTTTGATAATTAGACTTAAGAAGTACCCTGAAAAAAAAAAATCTTTATTATGTCTTGAAGGAAAGCAATAGACTCGAGAACCCTTGATTTGGCCTTCAAATACATGATTCACTATTACTATACCAACACATGTTCTTCTTCTCTCATATTTAATTGTTACATTTCATGAATGGCCTATGTTGCACAAATGCTAGTGCAGAGGAAGGTATAAGTAGGCCTTTGATATACTATTCAAACACCATTTGGATGAGCTAAACAAAATACACAAGACATTGTCCATTTTGATTGATTCTAGTGACCTTTGTATAAACTTGAAGAGTCTTATTGAAGAATAAGACAGAGACACCTGACAGCTCAAGAATATTGTTCCTTGAGAAAAATAGCCATTAGAAGCACTCAGCTAAGATTGAGAAATTTTTGCACAAATCATGAAAAATAGGCATGTAGTAATACAACAAACATATTTAACAAAGATTGCAGAGCCTCAAACTAATGAATTTTATACCAAAAAGTCATTTTTTCTTTAATTTACTTCAAGCCCAGTCTAAGAGAAGAAATAATTGCTTCACTAAAATGCTAATATCTTTTCAAAAACATGTTGAAATGACTTGATAATTTTTACACTAGCTCAGGATTGGAATCCACTATCAAAATTTCTTCTATGATTTATCCGAAGGAGACACAATATTTTTATTTGAGACCTAAGAATCCAGGTAGCTCCAAATATACTTTTCAAGAAGGTTGTTTTGTAAAAACTAGAACAACTTATCCAAATGACCTCCTGAGGACCTAGAATTTCACATGAAGTAAAAGGACACATTACTCCATCATATCCCATGATTTTTTTAATAGGTATATCTCTGATATTTTATAACTTATCTCATTTTCATATAAGAACAGTGGGTTCCCAAAGGACGGTGTTTTGGCTAGAAGTAGCATTTTTCTCCAAAACATGTTTCTTGACTTTCTAAGCCTTAAAATGAGTTCATTTACCTGTTATACACATGCTCTAAGAATTTCACTACTTCACTTTGCACCACAAATACTCACTTGACTCCCATGCCCTTAAAGTACATCAATTTGACTTAGCATGGACTAACAAGACACCAACACACTGTGACTCCCAGGACACACTATTTCCATGAAAAGAAACACTGGGACAATAAAAACACATCAATGACAACCAGACACAAAGGTGGGCAACAAAATCCCCATTTTTCATTGATTTCAACACCCACACAAGCTAAGACAAATTGATGAAAGACCATGACAATCCACATGACATGCCATCATATACATGTTCCCGATTAAATTTTCTCCCCTTTGACATCCATGACAAATATGGGACACACAAATAAATGACTAACAACAGAAAACATGCCTCAAGATTACTCCCCCTGGGCTTTAGGCATAAATTAGACAAAAAAACACCATACATGACTCAAAACTATTTCACAAGACTAATACAAAGACATGACTAGATTGATCAAGGACACAATTGCAAAAAACTTGATAGAAAGAATGTCATGAATAGCACCATGAGCTAGTAGACTAAGTCCCCTCTCTTAAAGCTCTTTTTGGAAAATTATAGGAGTTGAGTTGTCCAAAATCTCATAACAATTTGGTAGGAGTAGGAATGACTCCCAATTCATCCCTGAGATGCTCAAATGCTGCCTTTGGAAGTGGCTTTGTCATAATGTCTACAATCTCTTCTTTTGTGCTCACATACACAAGATTAATCTTCTTATCATTTACTTGTTCCCTTAAGAAATGAAATCTGATTGGAATATGCTTTGTATTTGAATGGAATACTATATTTTTAGAGACACTAATGGCACTAGTGCTATCACAAAACAAGGGAGTTGGTTCATCAAATTTTACCTTGTAGTATTCCAACGTTTGCCTCATCCAAAGAACCTGAGTGCAACACATGGAAGCAACTATGTACTCTACTTCACAAGTAGATAATGCCACTGAAGATTGATTTTTACTTAACCATGACACTAGAAATTTTCCAACAAAGAAGGCTCCACCACTTGTGTTCTTCCTGTCATCAATATTTCCAGCCCAATCTGCATTAGTGTATGCTCTTATATTGAAGTATTTGCTTACAGGATACCAAAGGCCATACTCTAAAGTTCCCATGAGATATCTAAGTATCCTCTTAACTTCCTTGAGATGTGTCTCTCTTGGGTCTTCTTGAAATATTCCTGCTAAACCCACAACTTGCATTATATCTGGCCTTGATGTAGTGGAATAAAGAAGGTTACCTATCATAGATCTATATAGTGTTTTGTCCACTTTAGGTGAGTCATCTTCTTTTCTTAACTTACATCCTACCTCCATTGGTGTGCTTATAGGTCTACAATCTTCCATTTTGAACCTTTTTAACATTTCCTTGATGTATTTAGCTTGGGATATAAAGATGCCTTGATCTGATTGGTTTATATGAAGGCCTAGAAAGTATGAAAGATCACCAAGCATAGACATTTCAAACTCTTTACTCATCACATCAGAAAATTCATGAGTCATCCTTTCATGATCCCCTCCAAAAATGATGTCATCAACATAAACTATGACAATTAGTAGCTTGTCTTCTTCTTCCTTGATGTAGAGATTGCTATCAGCTACTCCCTTTCTGAAACCTTTCTCAATGAGATAAGCATCCAACCTGTTATACCAAGCTCTAGGAGCTTGTTTGAGCCCATACAAATCCTTTTTCAATCTACATACATAGTCCTTATCTTCACTCAAAGAGAATCCTTTAGGCTGCTCAATATACACTTCCTCATTTAAGTTTCCATTTAGAAAGGTAGATTTGACATCCATTTGAAAAAAATTGATTTTCTTGTGAGCTACATATGCCAAGAATAATCTGATAGCTTCCATTCTTGCTACTAGTGCAAAGGTTTCATCAAAATCAACTCCTTCCATTTGTGCATAGCCTTTACACACAATTCTTGCTTTATTTCTTGTCACTTCACCTTTTTCATTCATTTTATTCCTGAAGACCCATTTTGTTCCTATAACATTCTTGTCTTTTGGCCTAGGTACAAGCTCCCACATTTCATTTTTCTCAATTTGATCAAGTTCTTCATTCATTTCATCTATCCAATATTTTTCATTGCATGCTTCCTCCACATTCTTTGGTTCTATCATAGATAAGAGGGTTGTGTTTTCATTGTTTTTTTGACTTCTTAGCTTCCTTCTTGTGAGCACACCACCTTCTTTACTCCCTATAATCAGATCTGTAGGATGGTCTCTTCTAACTTGCCTTGAAGGTGTCTTGGTGTCATGCCTTTCTTCTTCTTCTTCCACTTCTTCTACCTCTTCATGTGTGCCTCTTATTTCATCATCATCATCATGATTTTCAATGGTATGTGCATCATCTTCATGGCTGTCCTTAGGCTAATTTCTAATTTTTGAAGGTTGAGTTTCATCTATTTTTAAATTTGTTCTTTCAATCACCTTCTTAAGTCTCTTGTTGTAGCATCTATAGGTTGCACTAATTGATGAATAACCAAGAAATATGCCCTCATCACACCGTAGTCAAACTTTCCCAAATCTTCTTCATCTCTCTTTATGTAGCATTTTCTCCCAAAGACTCTTATGTGTTTCACATTAGTTGGTATTCCTTTCCATAGTTCATAGGGTGTTTTTGCTATCCACTCTTAATTGAGCTCTATTTAGAATATACACAAATGTGCCCACTTCTTCACTCAAATATCTATTAAGAAGTCTGGATTCATTCAACATAGTTCTGCTCATCTCTTGCATGGTCATGTTCTTCCTTTCAACTACACCATTTTTTTGTGGTGTCCTAGTAGTTGAGAATTGCCTTTGTATTCCATGTTCTTTGTTCTCCACCCCTGTTTGACCTTAAGCATTTTATTTTTTTGTTCTTTTCATTCTCCACAAGTGCTTTGAATGATTTGAATCTATCCAAGTGTTGAGCGAGAAAAAGTATGATAATTAGCAATAGGCACATAGAAGGTTTGCATGTGGGAACAAGGTGCATTCAAAGGCATGGAAGGATATGGAAGTAAATGCGCAAGAAAGACAGGGACAGATTTAGGAATTATCCATTTTCATGATTACGGCCTATTTTTGGAGATAGCGTGCAGAGCAGACAAACCAGATAAAGACTTGCGTGACATGCATAGGTTATTTTTGGAAGAGCGTCTACTAAGCGCTTTGCATGGGTTCTAGTTAATAATAGAATTACTACTGCTAGTTAACCAGAAGAGATCTATTATTAGCGTACTTGCATGTATGTCTATTATTTTAAAGGTGTGTGGCTATTTTCATAATGAGACTTATTTTGGGAATTATGTAAGTGGTGAAGGGACATTCCCTACCCTTATAAATATGTAGTAATCTACATAGGTTAGGGAGAGGACTATTATGAGATATTGTAAAGTTATGTTGTCGATTTGATGCGCACATAAGAAGCTTCGTTTATTTATTGTGTTTAATATAATTGAGAGTATTGACTGATTCAAGTTGTTAAACATGATAGTAACTAATTATTGCATGGTTGAATTCATATGGATATTGTTTAAAATCCACTATTCTTTAGATCTAGATCTGAAATATGCTCTATAGAATGTTTATACTATTTATGGATTTGAATCCATCAACTCTTCATCTTGCTAACATCCTGCACAAGCAACCCTAAAGAGGGGCACGGTACCTTTGTGCACTTTGGGTGAGCACTCATTTTAGGCTAAGTGATGTGCCAACGCGCCTGGGTTATTTCTGGTACATTCTAAGCTGCATCATTGGTTTTATTGTTGGGACCTCTTTTTCAATTGTTTTCAGGATGGTTCACAATGAAGATGTACCAATTGACCCTAGAAAGTTTTGAGGAGTGGATACAAGATCTAGAAGAAGAGTACACATGGAGGTTCAACACTGGATCTGATTTTAACGCATGCACATGGGTGGAACAGAATCTGTATGATAATTTATACAAGAGCTTCTTTGCTATTTTTCTAGTGGAACTATATGAGTGGCTGGTTGCTTATGTGTCTAAAAGGGATTGGATGTATCGCACACTTTTTTGGAAGTAGGAATAATTTCAAGCCCTTTATGATGTTGATATAATTTGGACACGCGTTGTGGATACTTTGTTTCATGGTGTTCTGAATAGCTATATTCTAGAGTACTCAATTTCCACTTATTCTTTCCCAGAGGTAGCGGAATTTTATTTTTTATGGTATCCCAGGGGAACCTACTTGCAAGGAATTCCATTGGAGATCAAAATCTTGATGGTGACCCTGAACTTCAAAAGCAACCCAATGGCTAACTAAACCCCACCACACATGGGGGCAAGAGCAGGTTTGGTGAAATATAGCAGACCTAGCGGTAGAATCATAGAGATAAGAAAGGATGCTTAAGTATAATGATGCACGCGAGAGGGAGATAGAGAAGTAGTGTGACATTGCAGAGTGGATGGCGTTGAGGAGAGAGATGGCTCGTGAAGGATTTGTAGCTCACACAGAAGGCATGGAACCAGAACATCAGGAACTCCCCCATTTGGGAAAGCATGACAGGGAACCCCCTCGGCCTCACATAGAAGTTTGCTAGTAGAGACGACCCGGGTTGTAGGCACACATCTAAATCTACTTGGAAACCTAGCCCTTGCGCTTAGTTTTCCAATACTTAGTACATCTAGTAATCAGCACACTAGTTTGGGCAAAGTAGGAAATCGGGAGGAAGTAAGGTGGAAAGTACATCGATGGTAGTGTAAACATATTTGTTGTTGTTTGGAGGTACCTTTTTAGGTGCATCATCCACACAGAATGTAAGCACGTAGAATTTTGGGCTCACTTCTAGGAGGGGTAAAACTTTGCAGACTGTAGGGGTTCAATTTAGTACTACTATTGGGACATAGGGAAGTACATCTTTTGGTCTACTTTCGGCTATAGGTGGAGGATCAGGAGGTATAGGTGGTTCTAGTTCGGTAGATCTAGTGGTTCGGAGTTAGAGGCAACACGAAGGTTCGGATTAGGTGGGAAAGGTCACACCAACCCCTGAATATTTACATGGAGATGTCTCTTCATCTTCTAGACACTACTGAAAACATGCACATGTGTGAGATACCATGGTGCGCAAAAGGGATTACAACTTCGAGCATAGGGAAAGTCAATTTTTCACTATGTTACAAGGACACGCACATAGCTGGTATAGAAAGTTTGACACGATTAGACTTGCGTAGACTATGCAGCATTAAAGGATGTTTTCCTTAAAGAGTTTCACATCCCCGAGTTCAAGCGAGAATAGTATAAGCGTGCTCAAAGATATTAAGAAAGGCACTACCGAAAGTGTCGGGAGTATGATGCATGTTTCAAAACTCTTTTATCTAAACTTTCTTATGATATTCACGCAAGCCAAAGACGTGTAATAGTTCATTGGAAGTCCGATTACACCTTTTAGAAGGGCTTTGTCACATAAGACATACACTGATCCTCACGAAGCACTTGAAGTAGCTTTGTGTGCTGAGGTAGTCGATAGTATAGACACTGGAGTAAGTCCATTCTTAGAGGCATAGAATGCAGCTATGGCAAAGTAGTTGGAGAAACTATCGGCAAATTCAACACATGAGACATACATAGGGATTTGGTGTACATATTGTGAAGTGGAAGGTCACACTAAGGATAGTTCTTCCACAGATCATTACATTCATTATTGTTAGACTGTGAGATATGTCATTTAAACCATGATACTAACCACTGCCCATTATTATAACATGCAATAAGGAAGAACGTATCCTGCTATTGTAAGATTTTTGGTCCACAAATCATGATACAGAGGACTATAGATTGATTGGTCAAATTCATGATGCTATAGATATTGGTTTGTGATGACATGAGTATCAGATAACTCTAAAGGCAAGAATGAGCACCAGGATCGGGATCACAATCAAGTGCGCTATGACCGAAATGAAGAGTGATTTGAAGGAGGTCGTGGAAAAGGTCAAGGATACCGTGGTGGATTCGAGAGGTCGAGGCCGTGGTGGTGGACGATGTTGTGTGCATGATTTGTTTTAAAATAATGCTAATGCAAGTAAATACTAACACCTAATAGCCTTAATTAGCAAAAATTAAACAAAATACTAAGCACCATCAAGATAAGAACTAAACAAGGTTAGATACTAACTTTCATCATATACAAAACTTTGAAACTAACAATGTTAAGTATCTAAATCCTCTTTTTTACCAACAAATAAATGAATGGACTGTGTAGGCTCTATGGTAATAAAAATGGTTGTCTTTGGTATTCCAAGAACCTAGGAATGAGGGCTTGTCAAAATTGGGCTACAAGACCCTTTTGACACCTCCCATATGACCTAAGCACTTAGAAAAAGGCTTAACTCTCCAAGATGATGAACTCTCAAGAAAACAAAGGAAAGCTTTTAGTCTATTTTGCTATGTGCTTTTAATTTGTCTTCTCAAGAAGTTTAGGTGTAGGTATAAAGGTAGGTAAAGAGGGCTCCTTATATAGCCCAATGAATAAAGGAAACACTTCATCCCTTTCGCATGTGGGATAAAGGTAAAACAAGATTAGGAATGGATAAGGTTGCTTTATAAAAGGTAACCTTACTTTAGAAGGGTTTAATTTATGCTTAGCAAGTCATGGGAGTTGGAGGGGTGCTTTAATTAATCAAAGGTGATTAACTAATAGGTAGATGTAAGCTTATAGAAGCTAATTAGAGGAATATTAGTACGATTTAGGCTATTAGAAGGGGATTAAATCAATTAAATATTGATTTATTGGTTAAATGAAGGGAAAGCTAATTAATTAATAATAATTAATTAGTCTAGATAGAAGGGGTGAATAATTAACGGAAGGTCATTAATCAGGATGTTAGTTGGATAGGTGACTTAACTAATTAGCGTATTGTAATTAATTAATGACAATAAGAGAGAAGATGAGCACTTTTGATGATATGTCGTCAATTTGCGAGAAGGGAGATAATTAGCATAATTTAAGTATTTAAATTGCTCAGCATAATTATGGGTGTCTACATTTGCCCCTCTTTGGGGTGGTGTAAGTGACGCCACTTCAAAGACAAGTAGATGGAAGAAATTTTGAAGGGAAAGAAGAAAAATTAGTAGGAGGAAGAGATACCCCCTCGAGTGTCAATGGGGTGATGAAGGAAGACGATCGACGATTGAAAAAGGTGAGAAATAGATAGAAGAATGGGAAGGGACATGGTGCCCTGGTAAGACGAAATATTAGGGGTGAGAGGAAAGTGATGCAGAAGAAATATGGAGGAGTGGAGAGAAGAGCTTAGCCTCTAGCCGTTGTTTATTGGAACAATTTTGGTATCATCATATTGCCATAAGAGCTACGTCATCGGTCCTTATAAAAAATATAAGCATACGAAAAAGGTAGAATGACATGAAAACCCATAGTATGAACAATTGTCCATTGCTGAAAATAACACCTCCATGTAACATACAACAATGCAATACAATACAAGAAGGAAACAAGCTCATTTAATAGGGAAAACAAGTACGAACGCACATATCCAACCCAAAAATGGTTAAGACAGTTGTACAAATGTTTTGTTATCAAGCTGAAGAGATCCACATGTTCGTGATTGATGAAAAGGGTTAAAAATGATTCCCGAGAAAGGATATATGCAAGGGGAAATGACAATGGACATTGGGTCTAAGTAAAAAGTGTCATGCAGAATGAAACAACACCAGACAACAAACATGCCCCAGAGTATAGATGAAGCAAGCAGCTAACTTTGGGAATGGTTGTGAATCCGCGATCCGTGAGTCATATTTATCGGGCAAGATGTCAAACAAATGAGTAGGATATGGAGAAAATACCATGCGCAAGACACAAGTTTCAGCCATAATAAGCAAGTTACCATTTTTGTAGGTTTTTTAATTTTAGGATTTTGTGAAAAAAATTCCCTGTTTTTGGATTTTTGACGATGATATATATTGTTTTTGTTTTTCTGTTTTCTAAAATGCGGTGGACAGTAGAAGAAAATAGAAGAAATAGAATGAAGGGCCTAGGTGCAACAGAAAGTGCCCTAGGTGGAAGAAAGAAGAAACAAGTGACAAATAATGTCTTTGTTTAGTGGAAAAATTAATAAAATAATTATTTTTAAAAATAATTATTTACGAGAGTGTGAATAAGAAGAAAAATTGCCTAGGAGCAATAAAATTGTCCTAGGGGGAAGAAAGGGTATTGGACCACAAAAATGCCCCAATACGGTGAAAAATAAGAGAAAAATAATTATTTAATAAAAATAATTATTCCACAGTGAACAGAGGAGAAAATGGTGGTCAAAACGAGCCTCCAGGCCTTCACGGCGGTGAAAAACAAGTTGATATACCCCACCTAGGGGGTAAATCACCGCGACCAATTCATTTTAACCGAGCACTATTGAGATTTTACCGTGAGGCTCTGACAGCAATGAGGACAATGGTGATGGCACGAGATTGACCGATTGAGACAAGAGACATGTCCGTCAGGGTACCAGGGTACACACCGCACACGAGGTGCCTTCGTGAGTATCTAAACCTTTCTTGTCAAATTTCATCATTAATGACCTAAAATTAGTAATTAGGGCTAGGGAGTTGCGTCGGTGTGCATGCATGTAGGCGCAGTGCCAAGTCGAGGGCACAGCGTCTCTTTGAGGTGCGAAACCCTAAAACATATGCACGCAGGCATACACTCCACACACCACGCGCACATGCACACACTTCACATGTGCACACACACATACACACCTGAAGGGAGGCGCACGTATAAAAGGTAGGGAGCACACACTCGGGCGGATACATGCACGTAAGCACAGGCACACAAATGATGGTGCAAGCACCAAAAGAATGGTGCACACACCAAAAAGGCGCGCTGTGCAGCGCACGATTGATGGCGCAAGCACCCGAAGACCATTGTGCGCACGTGCACGTGCCAAAAGGGAGGTGCACACCCAAAAGGGCATGCGGGTGTCCCAGGATGGTAGAGGATGGATAGGAAAATGCCAAAAAGATGACATTTAGAAGAAAATTTAGGATTTTTGGGTTAACCCTAAATGATAGATGGATTTTTAGAAGAAATGTTAGTAACTAATGAGTGGATTGATATTTTGCAGAGATGATTACCGGTGTTCAGACATGAGGGCGTCACTCCCCAGATAGCTTAGCAAGAGGGGAGCATGCGTTGGCAAGACCGACGAGTTATGTCAATACTTCTCAAGGCGGTGGGTCTAGGCCCCGTGTCTCAGATGCCCTCTATCACCTTAGACCATGGTTTACTTATGATCGCGCTTATGAGCGATGGAATAGCAAGAGCCAGTGTTTTAGATTGCCCACTAGGGAGATGATTGTGACCCTAGAGGATGTATGGTGGATTCTCCACATGCCAATCATCGTACTTTGATTGAGTATAGCTCTGATATAGGGCAGATGAGAGCAACTTACAAAGTGACTTTGTTCAACATAGATGACATATCACATGACGGTATGACCATTACATTACACGAGTGTATTTCTGAACCGACATTACATCGGGGGCCCTTATACATCATGTCACTTATCAGTGGGTTTTTGATTACTGATAAGATGGGGACATCCTTCCCGAGAGGGTTACTACCCTTAGTACATGCATTTTTAGCGGTGAGTGATATTTTTGGGGCAAAGTGCATACTTTGGACTTATCTTTGGGATTTACACTTGATCACCTACCATGGTCAGAAGACCATGGGGCTAGCCTCATTATTACAGATTTGGTCATGGGACCACATTACGATCGGACACCCTATGGGCACTTTACATGTTCGAGACCCAAAGGATCCATCCTACATGGCGTGGGTATCAGTAGGTGGTGATGTGAGAGGCCACCTAGGTAGCTTATATAGATACCGATGAGAGATTTTGATGAGCTGCTAGAGATAGACATTATATGGAGACCTTATAGACATATCCAAAGTGGCTAGAGGATGCCATAGAGCTCAGTGTGTGCTCAGTAGAGCACTTTATCCTTGGCAGTCACAGCTACATCATAGAGTTGTATAGAGTTGACAGTGCAGTGCAGTGGCAGCTTGGCATAGTACAGGGGTTCCACAACTTGATATATGGTATGCCCGCAGAGACTCAGAGAGGCATACTATGGGGCCTTGCATACCGGTGGCCCAAGCCAGGGAGAGTTTCTCATAGGTGGTCCCACAGGCATGGGACCCAAACATGACAGGTCAAGGACCTAGGTACCACATAAATTATTTGACTTGGTATGCCACTGTCTTACCTCGGCATCTCACTATCTCAGAGGAGGCTTGGGGCGCAAAGGTGCTTGACCGCCTATAGATATTTGGCATGGTTCTGAGTGGAGAGAGAGAGAGCAAAGTTCTTGATCTAGAGGATCCATTTGATGGATTACCTCATGATGATCAGGGTGCCCCATAGGTACAGGGACCGAGGCCAGAGGGTCCAAGACATGTACCAACATAGATTCCCGAGCTAGGGTCCTAGAGTAGGGCCAGTCATCTAGAGTGCCACAGGGACCAGCCTTAGTGGCATAGCTAGCCACCTTGCAGTAGAAGTTATAGTAGGCTCTAACTAAGAGAAATCAAGCTATGGCAGAGAGAGATGAGGCCGAGGCTAGTGTGTGACAGTGTGACAACCAAGCGACATTAGGCTCAAATGTAGATTATGACTTTATTCTCGAGCAAGATCGAGGCTTGGGCCTAGGCTGGCCCAGAGTTGATAATACTTTGTGCACTTCTAGTATATTTGATAGATGGCCCTGTGTGAGGTTTGTAGCAGCAGCAGACACAAGCCCAGCGATTCTGACCTATGGTATTAGAGCAAGATAGGCTCAGGGCAAAGCATGTAGTGGGCCAGGTCGAGCTAGCCCGAGCTTCAACAGAGATAGCATCTTACCGATGCACATACGGACAAGAATGACTACTTGGACTCATAGAGATCTAGCCACAATAGAGGGATGGGCCTCCTATTACAGGTCCCTATATTTTGAGGGCGGTGAGAGGAGCGAGCACTATCCTATAGTCAACAATCAGCGGGGGCACCAAATCGGAGAGGCCTTAGGCCTCAGTGGAGCAGCCATGACCAGAGAGAGCCGGCGATGCTCATGCCATGCTACCTCCACGGGACAAGCCAACTACTCCCTCAGAGGGCTCGAGTCAGCCCTGATGTTTTGTACTTCCACATACGCCTCTTGATGAAGGCTATTCTTCCTTGATACATGTACCATTCTTTTGTATGCCTCAGATGAAGGCTTTTATTTTGTTATAGATGTATCACCTTTGTACGCCTCAAATGAAGGCATTTTTGATGTATAGCAGTTTTGACACATGCCTCTGATGAAGGCTTTTCTATTCAGTGATTTGATGTATCATTTTATTATACGCCTCAGATGAAGGCATTTTGATGTACTGCCATGATGTATACCCATTTTTGATATAGATATACTACACATGTATGATTTGGACATTTTTGATAGGACATATGTGTATATGAGATGGACATTTGTTTATTATTTCCCATGGATAGATAGTTGTGTTTATGATGCATTCTGATTTGATTTGACATGTATATGTATCATGATCTTGTTGATGTATCACATGTGTTTTGATTTCTAAATGATTGACTTTGTAGAATATATCAAATGTGTTTGCTTATGTGATATGTCATACTTAGTGGACGGGATGATATGATGATAAGGGTGCAGGGGGATATATTTTGATATTTACGATCCCTCTTACCGCCATTTGATAATATGATACGTGATGATTAGCTTAGCATTTATGTATGATGTATACTTAGATTTTTCTTGATATATGATGTATAGATGATGTTAGATGTGATGATAATGATGGTAATGTGATGATGTGATAACAAAACACTACACATACAATAAACAAAATTAAATGCTAATAAAGAATACAATGAATAATGCACCATGATTCACCAGCATGCAAAAACACACCTCAATATGCACAAGTAAGAATAAATCTAATCTAAGCAAGAAAAGATGAATTCTAACAAAGTATGCCCAAGCAACAAACAACCCAAAAGTACAAACATGAAGCAACTATACAAGCAAACAAGCAAAGCAAGAAACAAGACAATGCAAGTAAACGTAAGTAAATGTTTTTGTAAGATTTGTTTTCATGCAACAATTTTCTATTGTTTTTTATTTATGTGAAACAATTTTCTATTGTTTAGGGTTTTTTTCAAGCAATTTTCTATTTTTTTGTGTTTTTGGATATTTTGAATGTTTTTGTAGTCTTTTTGAAACAATTTTCTATTGTTTTTGTGTTGTTTTCCAACAGTTTTCCAAAGTTATGCATAGGTAACCAAGAAAGCGTGGATGCCCCCAACGTTAGATGGGGAATATACAAGGGTAGAGGCCACGTGCGTATGAACAAGAAGGTGAAGCCATTGAATTTCCCTAGCGTAAGATGGGGAATAGCAAAAGATTGTGCCCCTCACAGATGAATAAAAGAAGACAAATCCAGATCAAGGCTTGACAGATTGGGCTCACTGAGGAATCTTGAAGTCGAGAAATAGGGTCGAGCCAAGTGAAAAGTATCCTCCATATGCAAGATGCTTGTGAACAACGAATCCTCCCAAGGTTCCAGAAACCAGTTTTCACCCAAGGACTTATCCAAAGTTCCACAATTGCGTGGTTTTCACTTGTGGATGACTTGTTTTCTCTTTTTATTTCTCTTTTTGATTTTTTTGTATTTTTTATCATTTTACCATGTTTTTATTTTTTTTTTTCAGATTTTATGCCATGTTTAAGCATAGAACCACTTAAGATGCATGACATTCATGGGCTCATGGAGCTCATCACCATTAGGGTGAGCAAGTTTGTATGCCCCTGTGTCATACTTGGCCACAATAATGTAGGGTCCTAACCAATGTGGTTCGAACTTTCCTTTCTTTTCCCATTCCGCTCTTGTGTTGAACTGATTCTCCTTCATGACCAAATCACCAACCTCAAACTGACGAGGTATGATTCTCTTGTTGTAGTTTCTAGAGACTCTATTCAGTACACTTTGAGGTAATTAAGAACATGAATGTACTTATTGTCTAGGATCTCGAATTCAGATAGCCTTGCTACCCAGTAATCCTCATCTTTATCCAGATAGTCCCTAAGAGTCATTCTCAGGGAAGGAAGTTCAACTTCTAATGGGATGATGGATTATGTCCCAAATACTAGAGAGTATGGTGTCGCAATTTGTAAGAGTTTGAATGGAGGTTCTATAAGCCCAAAGAACTGGGTGGATTTGCAAGTGCCAATTATGACCTATTTTACTAACCATCTTCTCCATTATTCTCACCAAAGTCTTGTTTGTGGCTTCGGCCTATCCATTACCTTGGGGGTAATATGGTGTAGACCATTTTAACCTGATTTGGAACTACTGACAAAGACCTTTCACCGTTTTATTCTTGAATGACTTCCCATTATCCGTAACAATGGCTACAGGAATGCCATATCAACAAATGATATGATTCATGATAAATTTGGAAATCTAAGCTCCTGTTACATAGGTTAAGGGGACAACTTCCACCCACTTTGTAAAGTATTCAGTAGCCATGATGATGTGGGTATGACCATCAAATGAGGTAGGGGTAAGTTTCCCTATCAAGTCAAGTCCCCATTTAGAAAATGGCCATGGGGTAGTGATAGGTTGTAATGGTTACGATGGAGCATGGATGAAGTTTCCATACTTCTGGAAAAGTACACACTTCTTGACATAATTGCAACAATAAATTTCCATGGTAGGCCAATAGTAGCTTACTCTCAACAATTTCTTGGCCAAAACCATTCCATTTGTATGTGTTCCACACACCCCTTCATGTACTTCTTTGATTGCTTGGATCGACTCCATCATATCGAGACAACGTAATAGATTCCCATCGTAGCCACGACAATAAAGCATACCTCCTAAAAGGCTGTAATAGGCTATTTTGCGAATCAGGGTTTGTTTCTCGGAATGGGAGATATCGAGAGGGAATGTGTTGTCCTTGAGATAGGTAAAGATGGCCTCATACCATGGGGAATTAGAACCAACAACATCACAAGCCAGACAAGATTCTGGCATGTCATACGCAGGATGGCATAATTTTTCCAAAAAGAATGGCATGTCATTATTTCCTAGTGGAATACGAAGCATAAAACCCACTGTCGCCATAGCATCTACCGATCTGTTCTATGCTCGTGGAATTTTTTCAAATGTAATGCGCATGAAGTACTCCTTTAGAGTTTCTACCAGCTTTTTGTAAGGTATGAGCTTGTCATCTTTAACCTTGTATTCATCATTAACCTGCTTAATAATTGATTGAGAATCACCCAAAACCTTGACATGATGAATGTTCCACTTGATAGTGAGCTTCATCTCTGCGATAAGTGCCTCATACTCTACGATATTGTTTGTGCAAGGAAAACCGAAGTGAAAATCCTGTGGTATAGGGTTGTCAGAAGGAGTAATGAGGACCACCCCTGCACCTGAACTGTGAAAAGTAAAGGACCTTTCAAAGGGTATCTACCACATGAAAAATTCTTCAATGTATAGTAATGAGGCATCTAGTAGATCCAGATTCAGAGGTTCAGTGCCTTGCCAAGGTGCTTCTGCTAGCTAGTTAGTGAGTACTTGTCCTTTGACCTGTTAGGAATTAATAGAATCTAATGCGGAATAATTCCTCAGAATCCCAATAATAAGAAGTATGAATAGAATTACATAAATGAAATATGCACAACACAAAGACAATATTTAATGTGGTTCACCCAATGTGGGCTACATCCACCAAGAACACTTGCTCAGATTTTATTACAAGCCAACAGTCTTCACAATTACAATAATCAGATCTTGTTTGGAGTTGTGCTCAAGAAACCCTCCCAAATTCACACTTGAATTCACACACACTATTTAACTTCACAAAACACACTAATATATATCCTATTATATGTCCATCTATTTATAAGTACATCAATAGGTAACCAAAGAGGTGATTTTATAAAAGAATGGAAACTGAAAATCCAACAACCCGTAACGATTACCCATTACCCATGGGTTAATAAACCACCCATGAAAATTTGCTTTGGGGCTTCACCCCAAAACCCCTTGAACCACTCACTAGTGAGCGAGACCGCTGTAAAAATATCCGAGTGTAACACATGGAAGGTGTACCAAACTCTAACATGAAAACAGGCTCCACAAACATAACAATCTCCCACTTGGAGACTGATTTCCACTGAGCAAGCTTCTCAACCCTTCATTGTCATCCACAAAGGCCAACCAAAGCTGAACATAGCTTTATTTTATCCCTTTTGACCACCTTGGTCATCATGTCTGTAGGATTAATTTGGTATGAATCTTCTCCAACTTCAACTTATCTTCCTCTAAAGTTGTCCTGATGAAGTGATATCTCAACTGTATATGCTTTGTCCTAGAATGGAAAGTAGAGTTCTTAGCTAAGTGAATAGCACTCTGACTATCACTATATAGCTTTCCAACTTCCTACTTATGCCCCAACTCATCAAGCAATTGTTGTAGCCAAATCATCTCCTTGCTAGCTTCTGTAGCAGCAACATACTCAGCCTCAGTGGTTGACAAAGCCACAACCTTCTGTAACCGTGAAATCCAGCTCACTGTTGTATCACCTATAGTAAATACATAACCTATTGTGCTCCTCCTGCTATCCAAATCTCCAGCCATGTCTGAGTCAACATATCCACACAAAGTAGTGTCTGATCCACTGTAACACAAAATAGTACCCATGGTCCCTCTCAAATACCAAAGTATCCACTTTACTACTGTCAGTGCTCATTTCCTAGATCACTCATAAACCTACTCACTGCTCCCACTGCATGGGCAATATCTGGCCTAGTGCATACCATAGCATACATCAAACTGCCAACTACTGATGAGTAAGGTACCTTGGACATATTGAATCTCTCCTCCTCAGTCTTGGGACACTACTCCTTTGATAACTTGAAGTGACCTGCCAAAGGAGTCCCAACTGGTTTAGCATCTTGCATATTGAACCTCTCCAAGACCTTATTTATGTACTCTTCTTGAGATAAAGTCAGTTTCCACTCCTTCCTATCCCGAGTTATTCTCATACCAAGGATTTGCTTTGCTGCACCCAAATCCTTCATAGCAAAGGAGTCACTCAACTGCTTCTTGAGTACCTTAATTTCCTGCATGTTCTTACCTACTACTAGCATATCATCAACATACAGACATAAAATAATGTAGCTATCATCATAAAATTTCTTTATGTATACACAATGGTCAGAATGACACCTAGAGTATCCTTGTTCCATCATGAAACTATCAAACTTCTTGTACCATTTTTGTGGAGCTTGTTTTAATCCATACAAGCTCTTCTTCAGTTTGCACACCAGGTTCTCCTTCCCATTGACCTCATATCCCTGTGGCTACCTCATATATAATTCCTCCTCCAAATCACCATGAAGGAATGCGGTCTTCACATCTAAGCTGTTCTAAGTTCAAATCTTCAACCTGCAACTATCCCAAGAATAGTTCTAATAGAATTCATTTTTACTACTGGGAAAAAATCTCATCAAAGTCAATACCTTTCTTTTTGCAAAACCCTTGACCACCAACCGGGCCTTGTATCTTTTCTTGCCTCCATACTCCTCTTTTATTCTATACACCCACTTATTTTGTAATGATCTCTTGCCTTTGGTAGCTCGACCAAATCCAAGTCTAGTTTTCCATGAGAGATTTATGCTCCTCATCCATGGCTAGCTCCCACTTATTTCTCGGCATCCACTGTATTGCTTCATCAAAGCATTCTAGCTCGCCACTATCGGTGAGTAATAAATAATTTAAAGATGGATTAAAACGTTCTGTGTTCTTTTCTTACCCTACAAGACCTTCTCACCTCGGGAGTTTGGGGTTCTGAGGAGTAGGTACTGATCCGGTTCCTTAAAAACTTTTCTATCTCCAATATCTTCTAACTGCTTTGTGTACTCCTTCTTTTGTTCCCTATTTTTCTACAACTGATCCTTATACATGAATTTTCATTAAATATTACATCCCTAGATCGGATTATTTCCTTATCCTTAATGTTCCATAAATGGAAACCAAAGTCATCCACACCATATCCAATAAAAGTGCATTTTTCAGATTTAGCCTCTAACTTGGTCCTAGCATCCTTGTCAATATGAGAAAAAGCTTCACATCCAAAGACTTTAAGAATTGAATAGTCAACTTTCTTACTGACAAGCTTCCTCGGGTATGCCTCCATCCAAAGGCATTGAAGGTCCTCTATTAATCGGATATACCACTTTGTGCTAATCGCATCTCCGCCCAAAACATAAGAGGTAGCCCCGTATGTAACCTCATGCTCCTAAAGACGCTCCATGATTGTCCTATTCATCCTTTTTGAAACCCCATTCATTGTTGTGGAGTTCCTAGAAGCTGTCCTCTATCTTTGAATTCCATTTTGAGAACAATAATCATAAAATTCATTACGCAATACTCACCTTCATTATCGACCTAAGGCATTTCAACTTGAGACTGTTTCATTCTCAACTCAAACTACATTACAAGTGCATGAAAATTGAAGACTCAAAGCTGTAAAATACCTTTCATTTGTTGGGGAAGTGAGCATCAAACCTGCTCCCTGTCCTTTCTTATTCTTAGCTCCATCAAAATGAAGCTTCCAAATCCCTTCTGTTTTATTTTCTATTTTGGACAACAAGGGAACTATTGCACTTTCTTCGTGCATGCAATAAACACTGAAAAGATGTTCTTCAACTATTTTCTCATCCATGAACATGTTAGAAACACCTTCTAGTGCTGAAATCTGAGCTACATCATCAAAATCAGATTGATCTAAAGTTGAATAATTCACTACTGCATTTGGTGAATGAGGCTCAATATGAAATCTAGCCAATGGCTCAGAATTTATGGTAACCTTAGTGCCATAACATGTAGTGAAAAATAAGAAAGACCAATCAGAAGAGAGGTAGCCTCCTATTTTTGTTGTAAAGTCTCTAGATAGGCACAAAGCAAAATATGGAGGTAAATCCACAACAGTAACATCTTGTAAAATGGAAACATTTGGGCAAGCATGTAATGTTACCTCCAAATTTCTGATTACTCCAACTGTATTGGTTGCAGTCCCATCAAGCTGTAAAACACTCCTTTTTGTAGGTTCATATTGCAGGCCTAATTTTTCAGCAATTGACTTAGGCATGACTATACTACTTGCACCGTTGTCCACCATACAGTTATGAACTAAATTTTCTCCAATGATCAGAGATAGGTAAAAGGGTGGTGGCTTCTTTATGTCATGAGCATTTAGAACCTTTTGAACCATCCATCTAACATCCTTTATGTGATCTTGATCAAGTGTTCCAAGGACCATATCTATATTTGAACTTCCTTTACTGCTGTTTTTGAAGAAATCTGCAGTTTAGCTAGTTCATGAGAGAGTAAATCCTGTTGTCCTGGAATGCTTAAGGCATCCCACATCGAGATGTTAACATTTTGCTTCTTCATCACATCAACAATATTAAAAGAAGCAACAGTCTTAGAGACAGACTTGATCATTTTAGCATAAGATTTAGCAAAAACTGATTCTACTTCGGTAGCCTTGGATATCTGAGGGATAAACAATCTTCTTGGATCAGGCTAAAGTTGTTTTTGTTGCTCTTTACCAGCTGCAACACTTGTTGTTTTCTGAGGGACAACAGGACTATTGGCTAGTTTCGAGACTGTAGATGTTGATATATCAGTAATAATGGGTAGCATAGGTCTATTTTGTTGTTTTTTATTTTTGGTAGCTTTCTCTTGAGCTCTAGTGGTAACAGCAATGAAATCCTCCTCATTAAAGCTAACCAAATTCTATTCAGGTGTTTTTGAACATGACTTTCTTGCTGCCCACCCTCCATTTGAGGTATGAACAATGCTTCAGATTGAGGTTGCGCAACAAGATTCAGGTTCAGGAATGCATTCAGTAATTTGCAGTTTGATGAGGTTGATTACAAGGTTGGCACCACTCTTTTGTAGCCATATTAACTAGGAACCAAAGTGTTAGATGCACTAGGAACATTAGAATCAAACTACCTTTGTTGATAAGGCTGCCTGTAATTTTGATTTTGTTGGTAAAAGGTTGCCTATTCGTTGGTTTTGCTGGTAAGGAGCTTGATATGGCCTATTAGGCAATGTAAGCTTATTTTCAATTGATGTCAGTTTATTTCCCATGGTTTGCAAGGCTTTAAACATATCTGGGGATGGGGCTACAATAGTAGGCTCTACGATTGTAATAGGCTGTGGGATAGGAGCTAAATCTACCAAAAATGGCATTGTAGGCCTTGGTGCTAACTTTCCAGCCTGAATAAGGTTGTTTTCAGCTTTTATAGTAGTGTCATAGGCCCCTGGAAGAGTAAAAGCTCCCATGGATTGAATCATAGTTGCAATATCACTATTCAATGCTCTGAGGTAATAAAGGAAAGCATGATCAGCTTGAGGCTTAACACTTGCTGGGATTCTTTCCCAAGTTCTAGCAAAACGAATGTTGAAACTAGACAAATATTCATGAGGGGCTCTCTTGATAGTAGATAGTTGTTCTATCAGGGACAAATGATCTGAATTGTCTTGGAACTGTTCCAGCAATTTCTCTCCTAATCCATCCCAAGTTCTTATGCTTCCAATCTCTAGGTTCCTATACCATTGCAAGGCTTGTCCTTTAAAAGATGCAGCTAAAAGTCTTAAAGCTACATCTTCATGAGTAATATTGTGGACTGCACATATGGCTGCAACATCTTTGATGTGTTCAGTTGGTGTAACTTGATTTTCACCGGTAAATGATGGCAGACTTTTCAGAGCAGCATTAGGAATGTCATGATACTCTGTAATTACTAATGGACTACCATTAGTAAAGGTTGTAAAATTTCTAGGTGGTTGAATAGCCATTGGAAAACAGGGATATTGATTGAAAAATTTATTCATGGTGAAGGAATATCAGGAGGGTTTTCAAAACCAGGTCTATTATAAGGCAAAGTATTACCAACCCTTCTTCTTCTAGTAGATTTCAAAGGTAAAGAAACAAACTCAGGAGGAATACCTCTTACCGATGATCTTGTAGTCACTTTAGGCATGGAACATGCTGCAATACTGTGTCGAAATCAGCTTTACGAAGTCGCCAAAATATCATAGAATCTTTAGAATTAATTTGTTGTAGCTTTGCTCCCGAAAGTAACTTTTATTTGTTGTAAATCTACTTTTGATCTGCTCTAGAATCTAAAATTTGCATGCAGATTTGATTTACGGTCCCACCGGACATGCCAAAAATTGTTCTCTCGAAATTGCACCCACAGAGAGATGGCAGTAGGTGTTCTAAGTCTACAAAAGATCTCTCTCTCGTATATACAATGGGGACACCTCAGGTCTGTGGGTATACCTATTTTGAGGTGAACCTCCAAGGTTAAAAGGCCAGTTCCTTATTGGTGTTCACTAGACTGCTTTCTGGGGGTTTTAGGGTTAGAAAGTGACTAAAAATGAAATAATTACTAAGGTGATACACCAAATTTGAATAAAGAACTTGACTTGAGTGGAATACACAACTGACTTGTGAAGAATTCTTGTGTGCACAAACCAATTTGTACTTTCTATAAAATGTAAGGGCAAAAACACTTAATTTATACTGAGGGAAAATCACAACAAGTACTAGTAAGCTAACATGCACAATGAAATTTAGTAGAAAATAGTAGATCTGCAGTCAGGGTAAAGTGACTAATCAGGGAATATTGATTCACAAGATTAATACTGGCATACACAAGACTACAGAATAACTTGGAAAGGCAAGAGTAATTCAACACTCAAAGGGTAAAACTAGCAGAAATTGCTTCAGTACTCATATCAAAAGTTCTTCTAGGAAAAATCTTTGAAAATCCCCCTCTTCGAAAATTCCCCCTTTGTGCTTTGCAAGAGCACACAATATATAGCAAAAGTTCACCCCCTTCCTAAAAATAGCCTAAAGGTTGTACTCGCCCATGTATCCTAATTTTATCCTTTATTTAATAATAAATAAAGGAATAAAATAATACAAACTAAAGTACATGATAAAAATAGGCATTATCAGCCTTAGATACAATTCAATCAAACTGCAGTTGATTGTTCTATTTTTAGGAAAAAAAGATGAATAATTGCTAAATTTAAAAATTACTTGCTATGCAAGTCTTCTCTCTTTGCACATGCAAGTTCGTCATCTTCTCTATTCGTCCTGTTGTGAAGGCATGCAAAATTATCTCCTGTGTGTAGGCAAAAGGATGCAACCTTAGCCATATTTGCAAATTTAAGATGAAGTGGGGACCACCTCCTAAGTGCACATGTTCTGATTTTTGTTCACTTTCCTAGATAGTCACATGAGTGACACCTGCGAATTTTGTTTGAAACCCCATGTGGGGACCACCTTTGATTTTAGATGCTGCCACATTGTGGACTTAGGCATAAGCATGTATATAATATCAAAGGGGACCACCCTTGGCTAGCCCACCATGTATATTTGGTTCGCCACCTTTGGTCTTGGCACATAATACAATTTTGCCCTTTTTGGGACTTTTGGCATATATAATGATTTGCTTTGATTTTGCTTGGTGACTATGGTTTAGACTTTACAAAGTCTTGGTGACGTGGGCTGGCCCCTCTCCACGATGACTCACCCCTTGTAGATTTTGGCAGTTAGTAACCTAACCCTGCTTGGTTTTACCTGGATCTTTGTGAGCACTAATGGCCCCTGATCTGTGCCTTGGTTCTGTTTCCACCGTTGATTATGTAACCCTGATTAGGGTTCCACTGGGTAATTAATGCGGTCGGTGGCATTTAAGTGAACCTTATCACCTGGGAACCTGGGGAGAATGACCACCGTTCATCTTGGCACTTGGCATTTGCTTGATCATTGATCTTTAACCTCATGTTAGGGTTTTAGAACCCTAGTTTGAATGCAAGTTTATACTCGTGAGCTCGCATTTGGTTTTTCATTCTATGGGTGAAGCCCTAGGAAATTTTTACCGCTCTACATTTTTTGACGAAAGCTTGGAGATTTAGACGTTTTTGAGCCTGCATACTTGTTCTTTGATCTTCGACGCCATTGTTGCTCGATTGGGCCTGCGTTTTTGATAAAAATGAAGGTATTTCTTCATTTTTTTTTCTGAACTGTGGCTTAGCTTTTCCTTTTATATGATCAATAGATCATTTTAAATCTATTTCTCTCTGCCTCTCCTTCATGGAGTGATGAATTTTGTTTTCTTTTTTGGTTTTGTGCTCTTGATAGCCAACGAGCTCGGCTCGAGCCTGTAGAGGGAAGTTGTGGCTATGTGATCATTTTCTTGCTTTGTATTTCAAACTCGGTGAGTTCCTTAACTCTTTCTTTCTCTTCTATTTGAGCTTGGGCTTTCATTTTGTAACTCTGAAGGTGGAAGAACTAAGTAAACACTTGAAAATGTCTCGTGGGTCCATTCCTTTACTTCTGAAGTGAACCTTAAAACTCTGAATCATTGTTAAAAAACTTGTTGAAGCTTATTTTGTGCGTTCTGATAAATTATTTGTAGTCTAGGCTCGGTGCTTGAAAATGTTTGACTATTTCCACTTCTGTTCAGCTTAGAACTCTATTTCGTTTCTTGGTAGATGTATACTATTTATTTGTTATTTAAAACACGAGCTCCTTCGGGTTCTGTAGATGTATATTTGACCTGTAGGTAGATGCCTACCTAGAATTTGTAAGATCTTATTTCATTTCTATATGTGCATACTTGCAGTTCTGAGTATTTGTAACCTATAGAGTTGTATCTTCTTTTGTGGCTCATCTCTCCTTCTGATGAAATGAAAGAAAGTTCTTACTTTTTCTCTTGGACTTGTAAACAATTCCATTTCTAGGAAACCTTAGCTGAGCATTTGTAGCATTGAAAATGAGCTCTCCATTTATTGCAGACCTGTATAAGTTCATCTCCTCTTTTTCCTATAGATGCATGTTTGTAATTTGTGATTACTTACTTGCATTCTGTAGAGGCAACTTGTATTGTTGAATCATTTTTTTCGTGTAAAAGCTTAAGAATTTGGAAGTTGTATGCTTTTCATTTGTTGAAGATTGCTACTTGTATATTCTATAACTTGACATTTGCATTAAAACATGATTGCATGATACATACTGTCGCATAATGAAGTAAATATCTCTTTTCTGGAAAGTGAAAGAAAGTGCTTAGTTTTATTTTCTGTAATAGTACTTCACTTCCTAGAAGTTATAGTAGTTGCTCTGTTTCACCTCTTGCATTATTTCTCAATTCTGTTTTTCTGGAAAAGTCCATTTTGCAAGGGGAAACTCTGGCAAAAAAATTTAGAATCCTTCTCTTTCCAGATTTTGATAATTTGACCTTTTCTAAAAAAGATATAACATCTCTCTTTGCTTATCTGATCATCTGAATGAGTTGTCCATGCTGACTTTACTTGATTCATTGCAACTTTTCTGAAAATTTGCAAAGTAGTTGCTTCTTTGATTCACACTTAAATTTGGAAATAAAAGGAACATTGATAGCTGTAGCATGATGAGAATCTAGAAAACCTGTATGTTTCGTTTGATCATGATATCAATTTTAAAAGTGATGAAACATGAATTTTCCTTTTGAAGCTCAGATAGCTTAGAAAGCAATGTAGTAGCTGAAAAGCATGTGTTTCAATTCTGTTTTAAATCGAAAGTCAATTTTACAAGGGGAGACTCTGGCAAAAAAATTCCAAAATCCTATTTTCTCTCTCCTTTTCCAGATTTTTGATCCAGATTTGCAAAATATCTTCTTATTAGCTCATTCTGACACTTCTTTCTTCTGTAACTATCTAACTGATGTTTGTGCTTCATTCAGTAGATGCTTTCTTCTTAACCAAGTAACTGATTTTCAATCAATGTTGCAACTTGTTCCTGCAAAATTCAAAAATGAGTTAGAAATAAATAGGCCTTTTGGCCTCTCTTGTATCCATGTGATTTATTTCTTTTTCTTTCCTTCTTCTACAACCTTTTTTCCAACCTCCTTCCAGTGTCATTTACTCATCTGTTTCTTTCACAAGCTACTTCAGATTCTGCCCCTTTTAAATCAACTCTTAGCTTCTTTGATCTTCTCTTTTCAGATTCACTTTATGAACTCTACCTCTTCCTTGTTGCCAGCTCATCTGTATTTCTTTGTTTTCATGTGCCATGTGTTTTTGTACTTCTTTCTTTCAAGTACCATTAGATACATCGAATTCAGAATTTGTATTTGCTTTAGAACATGAGTATTGGAATAACATTGTACCCTGAGCTCAATTTGACAGATGCTTCTCTTGTCTTGCAGGTGTTAAGAAATGGAGATGGAAGCGGAAGATGGAAGAGTTGAGATGGAGATGGAAAGGCTGAGGAGTGGAGATAGAAGACAGAAAAGGCAATGATGGGTTCCTTTTTACTCCTCTACTCTTGTTCTTTAGCACATGTGGTATTCTCATTTCCATGTATATGATGAGTCACTTAGTCATATCCCACGGCTTGTGTGGGAGAGCTTATGATCTCTTATGAATAAAGCATTAAATTGAAAAAATGAGTTGATTATCTCTTTCTGCATTCAGTTTTCCTTTGATTGTACAATGATGTAGGCAACTCAATTTCTCAATGAAATGAATTAACATAAGGGATAACTTGAAGTGAATACATGTAACTCTAGTGGATAATCATTGAATGAAATGTGTCTCTTTGCATGCTTTGTGATTATCTTAGCTTCCATTCTTCGTTTTGACTCCTTTCTGCTATCTCCATTTGGACATTATTGTCACTGTTTGTTTGTCAATATTTTCTTGATGGAAGTAGTAGGAAAGGAATAAATTGTAATCTTTTATGGTAGCATAGGTAAATGCAAACTTATAAATCATAACAACTTTAATGAACATAGAGCAATAAAACTGATAGGCATCAAGATAATAACCATGAATCTGATTGTCTGAAAACTACCACTATGTCTGTTGTTCCAAAACTATACACCTTACATATTGCAATCGTGTCTTCATCGGGATAACACAAATGTCCTTCGGGGCTTGTGTTCTCTTGCTGAGGATATTCGTGAGATTGCAGACTATGTGAGTTGTTACATTTTGTAATAGCACACATAGCTGCAGATTTCACTTAATCTCTTTCACAAATCAGCAATAACAAAATAATCTGACGTAAATCCCTTAGCTTAGGTATACTTCACCAAAGCTTTCTGTTGTAACAAAGTTTCAAGTTGCCCATTTTTGCACAAGTGAAAAAATTGTCAACACTTCCCACGGTTACCTTTTCCTCTAGTCCTCGATCTCCCTCTACTCTCCACTGACAAAGCATTCCCTGAAGTAGAGGATTCCCTGGAGCTTTTCCTTCGCATTTCCTCGCTCAGGATCACACCTATAACATCCTCAAACTTCAATTTTGCATTGTTAGAAATAGAGTTACTCACAGCCATAACTAGGCTATCCCAACTATCTGGTAAGGAGCACAGAATTAATAGAGCCCTTATTTCATCATCAAATTTAATCTTCAAAGAGTTTAACATACTCAAAATGGTGTTAAAATAATTTAAATGATCGATGAATCGATCCATTCTTAGACATTTTCATATTAAATAATATTTTCATCAAAAATATTTTATTTGAGGCGAAGGTTTCTCATATAACTTCCCTAATGCATCCATGAGAGATTATGTAGTCTTCTCCTCTATTATATTGAATGCACTGAAGATGAAAGGCATAACCGGATGGCCCCGAGTGCTTTCCTATCAAGCAGCTCCCAATCCTCATCCTTCATACTTGTTGGTTTCTTTGCTCTTCCTTCCAGTAGAATATGAAGGTCCTTCTGATAGAGAAAATCCTCCATTTGCATCTTCCATAGACCAAAGTTCTTCCTATTGAACTTCTCAACCGATATCTATTATCGTCTACCATAGCTCCCACTCAAGCTAATAACCCTTCCTACGATTCAACACTTCAGCAAACACAACCAAAGCTCTGATACTAGTTGTTAGGAATTAATAGAATCTAATGTGGAATAATTCCTCATAATCACAATAATAAGAAGTATGAATAGAATTACAAAAATGAAATATACACAACACGAAGAAAATATTTAACATGGTTCACCCAATGTGGGCTACATCCACCAAGAACACTTGCTCAAATTTTATTACAAGCCAACAACCTCACAATTACAATAATCAGATCTTCTTTGGAGTTGCGCTCAACAAACCCTCCCAAATTCACACACACTATTCACCTTCACAAAACACACTAATATATATCCTATTATATGTCCTGTCTCATTTATAAGTACATCAATAGGTAGCCAAAGAGGCGGTTTTAAAAACAATGGAAATCGAAAAGCCAATGACCCATAATGGTTACCCATTACCCATGGATTAATAAACCACCCATGAAAATTTTCTTCGGCTTCAACCCTGAATCCCCTTGACCCACTCACCGATGAGCAAGACCACCGTAAAAATATCCAAGTGTAACACATGGAAGGTGTACCAAACTCTAACATGAAAATAGGCTCCACAAACATAACATAACCGACATCCGATATACAAATTCTATGTCAAACTCACTTAGTAGAATGATCCAATTAGCCATTATACCCGTGAGGGCTGGTTTAGATAACAAGTACTTGAGTGGATCAACTTTGGATATCAGCTTGGTTTTGGTATTCAATAGATAATGACAAAGTTTTTGAAAAGTAAAAACAAGCTGCCAAGAAACCTTTTTTAATTTGGGGGTATTTGAGTTCATAAGTGATGAGAGTACGACTGAGATAATACACCACTTTTTCTTTGTGACCTAGGTCATATTGGAAAAGCAACGCACCAATAACAAATTGTGTAGCAGAGAAATAAAGCAAGAGTGGCTCCCTAGGAATTTGAGGCATGAGGACAGGTGGATTGGCCAAGTATTATTTAAGCAAAGTGAAGGCTCTGTTGTTTCTACGGTCCCCGTGATGAAGGTAATGTCCTTCTTAAGCAAGTGGGTGAATGAGTGACACTTATCTCGCAAGTGGGAGATGAAGCTAAACATATAGCTAGTATTTTCCCTATAAGTTGTGCAGTTGTTTAATATTCTTAGGTGGAGGCATTTTAGTAATAGCAGACACTTTATTAGGGTCTACCTCAATTCCTCTTCTTGATACAATGAAGCCCTATAGTTTTCTTGATAAAGACGCCGAATACGCACTTCTTTGGGTTCAGCCTAACCTTGTACTCGTAGGCACTCAAAGATACGCCGCAAAATGATAGGGTGATCTTCTCTTGTCTTAGACTTTCCAAGGATGTCATCCACATAATCTTCCATGATATCATGAATCATATCATGAAAAACTACCGTCATTTCCCGATGATAAGTAGCTCCTCGTTTTTGAGACCAAATGGCATTACTTGGTAACAGAAGGTACCCCAAGGAGTCGTGAAATTCATTTTGTGTTGATCTTCATTAGCAATCTTGATTTGGTTGCATCCTGAAAATCCATCCATGTGAGATAGCATCTCGTATCCTGTTGTTTAATCCACAATCATGTTAATATTTGGCAACGGGAAATCATCCTTAGGAAAAGCCTTATTAATGTCTCTAAAATCGTGTAGATTCCGATACCGACAATATTTTTTCCGGACAGGGGGACGATGTTGGATATCCATTCAGAATAATCAATAGGCTGAATGAATCCTACCGTAAGCAATCTTTCTAGTTCCTCTTTAACCAGTAAGGCTACCCTTGGGTGCATCTTTCTAAGCTTCTATTTAATAGGCTTAGCATCTACATGCACAACTAGGTTATGCACGACCAAAGTTGGATCTAAGCCTGGCATGTCTTTATAGGACCATGCAAACACATCTATAAACTCTCGTAGTAGCATAGTGAATGTCTTCTGTTCTCTAGCCGAGAGTGAAGCTCCCAATTTTACTATTTTCGGGTCCTCTTCTAGTACCAATATTGACATCGATGGTTTCCTCAACTAGTAATTTTGACAAGTCCTCCATACGCGTAGGATCGGGAGGAAGGTTGAGATCTTCATCCAAGGATGTCTCCACGAGATTTTCATCCTTGGTGTGGTCACTTTCATTGTCCTTTGATTTTTGCACCTGTTTGTCAGCTAGTGCCTCAAAGAGGTTTTCACTATGTGACTTGGACTTTGATTTTTGCCGAGGCTTTACGTTGGAACTTTTTCCCTCACTTTTTCTTAAGTTTTCTTTGACCACAAAGCTCAGCCTCCTCACCGAAGTAAGTGCAGGTATCCAAGTCAATATAGAAGCCCTTTTTGTGGTCTCCAATGGGAATTGTATCCCTTATGCCCATGAACTTTGTGATAGATTTTTCATTCTCAAATAAATCTAGCGACATTGACGTTGTTGGTCCCATTCAATAATGGAAGGGTAGACAAGGTCAAGGGTTACTTCTCGTAGGGGTTATGGTTAGGACAAAGTATTGTTCATAAATAGGTTCGTGGAGGCAAGATCCTCATATTGGCCACAATGGGAATTTGTATCGTTGTCTAAATAGTCAGAGTTATCCTCACATTCAGAACAAGTAGCATCTTGATCATTGGGGTGTGTTCCATAAGGGTGAATCCCAATGCCGTATCTTTCTATTTTAAAATGTATAAGAGACACTAGTTCTATATGTCCTTGTTCGTTTCTTCCACATCCTAGGCCCTTATAGCCCATGGAGTACATCATTTTTGGATTTCGTATTCTGGGTGGGGTTTGATAATAGGTTGGTGAGTATCTTTTGGGACCCAAGTCAGAGGTGGATCTAACAATTTTTCTTCAGCTAACAAGCCTCCAGGTAAGAATGACCTAATAGTGTGTTCATTTCTAGGTCTTCTAAAGTGATAATTGGGTCGACCTCTAGTCTTGGGTGACAATGAGAGGTCTGAAACCAAGAGGGATTTTTGTAAATTATATTCTCTCGCAACCATATTCAAGGATCTTCATCTCCCATGAATCAAAAGGAGAGGTTGATGTAGATGCACCATGGGTGCAAGAACTGAGAGAATCTGAATCTATCCGTGATTCCATGGCCTCATATTGGAGAGGGATAGCTATATCGGCAGAGGGACATGCATATGTGCCCTTATGTGTAAAGCTATTGAGAGCTCTGCAGTGAGTGAAGGGCTTTGAATCTCCTTGTATTGTAATGGTGTGTCCCTCATGCTTTAATTTAATGCACTGATGGAACGTTGTTTGCACGGCCAAGATGATAAGAATCCATGGGTGGCCTAGAAGCATATTATATGGAAGTTCTAAGTCCAGAACATGAAACTTTGTTCTATGGTAAGAGGGAGCCACCTCTAAGGGTAACGTGATTGTGCCCATTGATTCCCTTTCCGTGTTGTCCTAAGTGGTGATAGTGATGATATTTGATTCAAGATCTACCTCAGTATGTCCTAGTTGTTTAACCAACTTTAGTGTGCAGATGTTCAATCCTGATCTGTTATCCACAAGCACCCGTTTGATCTTCTTGTGGGTAACCACTACCTCAATATACAAAGGAAGATTATGCGTTGGATTTTTTGTAGGGATTTCCCTATGATTGAAGGCAATGTGTTCATTTGGTACGATCTTTTCCACTGCAGCTTGAAGATGTGTGGGATCAACCTCTAATGGCACTCCTGACCCTTGAAGAGTTTGGTAAATAATATTTTTGTGTACATTGGACATTTTAAGAAGATCTAGAATCAAAATCTTAGTAAACGTCTTCTCAAGTTTCTCTAAGAGGTGGTATTTACCAATTTGTGGGTTTGATGGAGAAGGTTCCAGAATCACGAGGCGGAGCACGCCTTCATTCTTGCAAAGACAATCCTTTCCCTTAATTCAAATGGCATTAATATGGTCGTAGGAGAGTGAATACATCCAATAAGTGAATCATAATGATTGTTTTATTTTTTGGTGTATAAGTAATTCGCTGCTTTATAACCTTGGGATGACTCTCCCCGATCCGGCTTTGAATTTTTTGATTTATCATGATTGGGGAATGGCTCTTTATATATCCCCATTTTTTCATTGGGTGTCTAAGTTTTTCCTGGGTTGTCCACCTCTATCTCCCCATTGTCGATGAGGTCTTGAATATAATGGCGAAGTCATAGACATTTTTTTGTTTTATGTCCCTTGACATAATGCATTTCACAATATTCATGCTCCTTGTACCATGAAGGTTTTGGAGCATTTTCATCAAATGGTTGTGTCGTAGGATATGTCATCATGTGAGCCGCATCTAATTATTTTAGTATAACCGACAAAGGTTCATTAAGAGAGGTGAACGTTCTTTATTTTGGTGGTGGTTGAATTGGTCCTTTGGTCAGTTTAAAAGGTTGACCGGTTTGGACCATTTATACATGTTTGGAATTAGTGATCTTGTCTCCCACCACATTTTTGTTCTTGTTAAAACCTTCACTTCTCCGTGGGTTTAACATTTTGATTATCTCTAGATTGGGACTTTAGATTTCCTTTTGCAATGAGAGCTTTCTCTATTTTTACCCCCTTTTAGATGACCTCCTCAAAAGTGCGAACACAATGCATTTGGAGGTGGAAAGCTATATTCGAATTGAGGTTGGGTACAAAAATACTAACCAACTATTTTTAGGGAAAGTGCAAGGGAAGTGGCTATCTCTCTCCACCTTTTGAGGAAGCTGGCAAAAGTCTCATTAGGGTGGTGTTTGGCACCACATAAATCTGCCATGGTGACATCACTCTCTATGTTGTATGAGAAGTGATGCACAAACCTTTATGCTAATTCTGGCCAACTGAAAATTGATACCCGAGGTAAACGTGTAAACCACTCCAAGGCTTGACCTCTTAGACTCTTGGGAAAAAGTCTTATGAGATAATTGTCACTGTAGGACACCTCTTGACATGCCATATAGAAATATTTGACATGATCCGTGGATCTCCTTTCCCTTTATATTTGTCGAATTTTGGCATGTCAAATTTCTTAGGAAAGGGTGAAGGGTCATAGTCTTGTCAAAAGGATAGGGACATAATTCTTCATATTGATACTTTCTAATGCTCCCTATATTGCTCTCTTGAAGGCTTGCGAGTGTTACTTTCATAGATTGTACCTCTTGTGTGAGCAATTGTTCTCTAGTGGGAGAAGTGGGGATATATACTCGATGATACCCCGTATCATCTTCTTCTTGATTTTCTCTATGGAATTCATTGATCTTAACCTTAGGCCTTGACTTTTGAACATTTTTTCTTGCTTCCTTTTGTACATGAGAGGTTAGCAAAGCTAATTGTCAGCTTAGGCTACTAATTTGTTGTTGAATTGTGGTTTCTTCTTCTAAAGGTTCCTCCTCTTCCTCGTTTTGTGGAGGTTCTTCACCATTCTCATGTCCTATCATGTTTTTACGTGGCACTTTGATAAAGGGTATTCTATGTCCCACTATCTTATTATTTCCTACATTGGAGGTAGAAGCATGTCCATGTGTCAAAATATCCTCCATGTTGATAAGGGGTCGTTCTTCCTCATTAGCGTTATTCATAGGTGGGATTGTTTCACTTTTAGTGGGCATTTTGGCCCCTAATTCTACGACTTGTGCTAGCACTCTATCCTTATTTCTAAAAAGAAACTCATCTAATAGAGTGGGGTCAAAGTCAAATTTTTGTGGGGATTCCAATTCATTACCACTATGATCGACCATATCTTCTATCTCTTTTTTTGTAGAAAACAGAGGCCCTAGATCATGTCCAATGAAATGGTTTGACCCTTGTCTATTAGAGGCTTCCCAAGCTTGCACTTTTTTCCTCGTATGTTTGTTTCTTGAGTCCTAATCATGTTTTAGGAGCCATGATTTGTGATAGTTTCACTAAGGTAAGTTGTAAATGTGTTCAAAACTTTGTGACCACACCTAAGTGAAATGCAAGATAAATTGTCAAGAATATGAATGAATAACAATGTGAGAATACCAATGTGATAGAGTGATAAATCACCAGTGACATAAATGTTTGGTATCTAAGCCTATCAAATGAAGTACTTCCTAGACTACGTCTCAAAAAGTAGTTTAGTGTCGCAAGATAATTAACAAGATGTTCTCACTTATGCCAAGTTCAAGAGAATGAACAAGATGTAAGTAAATACAAAAGTTAATGTGACCTCCTAACAAGATATACTAGAAGCGAGCTCAAATTCGATTAAGACCTATATCCCAAAAAGTGCCAGTTATAATTTGTGAGTGACACAACAATATCACCAAGATATGTTAACCAAAATTTGTGAGAAAGTAAGGTATTGATATCAAGATGCTATTGATATAACATGCACAAGTGGTAACATGTAGCACTCTTCAAAATCAAGGTAATAATATAATCGAACTAAAATCTCAAAGTATAGCTAGGAATAGTTAAAGTGTGTGCAGCGTAACCTTACAATATAGATATTTAGGTCGAGTTTACAAAAACAAGACATAAATATCAAAATTGTAGTGATATAATGCAAACAAGGTAACCCTTCTAAGGAAGTTCAATATGAACCATGCCTAACTACAATGACGATCTTGACGTGGGTATAAAGATCACAATGGCCACCAATGATATGAATACGTCTCCATGCACTTTAGACATTTAACTTACCCAGCTGCAAACATGGATGGGCGTAAATGGACAAAAAGTGGCAGAAACAATCAATTGGTAACACAGAGGTAGTCACCCTTCTTTTGATCAAAAAAGTGTCAAAATAATGTGAAGGAAGTAAATCAAAAATGGGGATGAAAAATGTTGGCTTTACTTCAGCAGAGTTTCACCTCGCCTTAAGGAAAGTGAAAAACTAAGTGAAAGTAATGTGTCACACGTTTCACAATGAAAAGATGGTTCACAACTCAACACTATTTTAGAATGGTCAAAGTGGGCTCCTAGCCAAAGTATATTTTCCTAGGTGGTTCTCTCATCCTAGGTGTTACAAAGTTTGTCCACGAGCGGGGTGATTTACCCAAATAGTCCCAACTATCTTGGGAGTATCTCGGCTTTAGCCCCTTTAAGCATAGTGGGCAGTAAATGCATACATCATGTACTTAAAAGGGTCACATAGGGACAACTTGTAATGCTTTCTCACAAATGAATCACTAGTCAAGTAGGTAGTGTGGAGCACTTCCCGTTTCGTCCACAAGGTTCCCTCTTGCGTGGACTACTTTGGGGTTCCTGGAACCACCCCCATTGTTGTAGCTTAAGGCGTTATGCCAAAGGGGTTATGTTCTAGTTGAGCGGAGAGGGGCGTACCCTTTTCCAAAACCTGCAATACCGTGTTTTGAATATGTTGTTCTTTTTATCTTGTTTAATTAGGTGTGGTTTGCTTGAACACCTTTTGGTAACCTATATAACAACTTTATTAGTAGTTTTTTTACTTTGTTTTGATTCCTCCTTTCTTTGACAAGCGTGGTGTTTTGGTCCTGTATGACGATTTTTAGTAGTTTTCCATCAAAAGAGTAAACACCATTTTTGATTCTCTAGGTCGTCCAAGGATGTAAGAGAAGAGCATACGTGATGTTTCTAAAATCCGAAAAGATATCAAATGGAAAAACATTTTAATTCAAACACACCAAGTTAACCAATTCCAATTCAAATATTCCTAACAACCTCAAAGCATCAAAAAGGACCTAAGAATCATTTTTATTCCCAAGATCACCCCAAGGGACGTGAGGGAAGAGCATACGCGATCTTATTCCTATAAGTAAACATGCAAAGTTTATCTAATCAAGTAAAATCATGTAAAAACACCCTGCAAAAATGAGTATGTGATTAGATAAAACCTGCAAGAATGTTAGCACCTCAACACATTAATTTCAAGAAAACAAAAGACACATGCGCCCTATTTTGGCATCTACGCACGGGTTAGGGCAGATATGCTACTCGTGTTTTTCTTATTTGCAATGCACCTACACCACCCGAGAGGCGTGTGTGCCACCAAAAAGACGTGTGCGCCAATCTATGTGTTTCTAGCTTATCATGTACTGCACCACCCGAGAGGCATGTGCACCACCAAAAGAACATATGCACTACCTTGAAAAAATAGGCTAAGTTTCACACAGAGCACTTGCGCTACCAGAAAAGCATGTGCGCCACCGGAAAATTGTGTGCGCCACCGCTTTATAAAACAGTCTTAGATTCTGACAGAACGCTTGCACCACTAGAAATGTGTATGCACCACCAAAACAACGTGTGCACTCGAGGTTAGGGTGTACGCACTAATCTGACAGGTTTTGAATTATAGTGAAGGTACAAAGTACAAAAATGTGTTTGCACCTAGGTTAGTGCATCCACGCTGCTGGTTAGGGTATGTGCACCGGGGTTAGTGTGTATGTGCCAGGGTTGATAAACAGAGAATCAGGTTCTGATAGTGCACCTGCACCACCTGAGAGGTGCCTGCACCACCAAAAATGTACTTGTGCTTCCGATAGTGTGCCTGTGCCACCCCTGCAACCAAAATACGGAAAAAAAAACATAAGAAAACTCACAATGCTCACAATTTTGGCAAGTTAGTTTTAAAAATGGCAACAACCCATTAAAATGATGGCTATGAACAAGAACTTACACATATAAAATTAGCAAAAATTCCAAGAAAATGGACATTAATTACTACATGTACATATCAAAAGTTAGCCAAAACTATGAAATTTAAACTAAAATGCCAAGGGTTCAAGTCCCACCGGGCGTGCCAAATGTGTGCATGATTTTTTTAAACTAATGCTAATGCAAGTAAAGACTAACACCTAATAGCCTTAATTAGCAAAAATTAAACAAAATACTAAGCACCATCAAGATAAGAATTAAACAAGGTTAGATACTAACATTCATCATATATAAAACTTTGAAACTAACAATTTTAAGTATCTAAATCCTCTTTTCTCTAACAAATAAATGAATGGACCTATGTAGGCTCCATGGTAATCAAAAATGGTTGTCTTTGGTATTCCAAGAACCTAGGAATGAGGGCTTGTCAAAATTGGGCTACAAGACCCTTTTGACACCTCCCATATGACCTAAGAACTTAGGAAAAAGGCTTAACTCTCCAAGATGATGAACTCTCAAGAAAACAAAGGAAAGCTTTTAGTCTATTTTGCTATGTGCTTTTAATTTGTCTTCTCAAGAAGTTTAGGTGTAGGTATAAAGGTAGAAAGAGGGCTCCTTATATAGCCCAATGAATAAAGGAAACACTTCATCCCTTTGCATGTGGGATAAAGGTAAAAAAGGATTAGGAATGGATAAAGTTGCTTTATAAAAGGTAACCTTACTTTAGAAGGGTTTAATTTATGCTTAGCAAGTCATAGGAGTTGGAGGGGTGCTTTAATTAATCAAAGGTGATTAACTAATAGGTAGATGTAAGCTTATAGAAGCTAATTAGAGGAATATTAGTACGATTTAGGCTATTGGAAGGAGATTAAATCAATTAAATATTGATTTATTGGTTAAATGAAGGGGAAAGCTAATTAATTAATAATAATTAATTAGTCTAGATAGAAGGGGTGAATAATTAACGGAAGGTCATTAATTAGGATGTTAGTTGGATAGGCAACTTAACTAATGAGCGTATTCTAATTAATTTACGGTAATAAGAAAGAAGATGAGCACTTTTGATGATATGTCGTCAATTTGTGAGAAGGGAGATAATTAGCACAATTTAATTATTTAAATTTCTCAGGTGTAATTATGGGTGTCTATAGTGGTGAGTTTCCTCACGAGACATGTTATACATGTGGATCTCTTGACCACTACATACGGAAATGTCCTTAGAACATTACTTGTTCTTTTTTTGGGAAGAATCATAGTTATGAGGAATGCCCAATCTTATATGAGCATCTTAGTAAGCACCATAAACAAGAAAACAAAGGCACAGGGATGGTTAGGATACAGTGCGTCGGGGAAAATCATTGGATTCCCAAGTTGGAGCGGGAATCGAGGTATTTCTGTAATGATCAATACCCGCATTCAAGCGGCGTGCGCAAAGATGCAAAGATGGAAAAATCCTACCATCACTAAGGAGGAGGTTTTACATGCATAGTACCCAAATTTTATCCATCAGAAGGAGTTTTATCATGAAACCATGGAGGTACTCAGAAATCTTCAAGGTGAAATACAATATTTAAAGGAGCAATCACGGAAGATGGAACAAAAGAAAGTAGCAAAGATGGTCCAATCTGATATTGATGACTTGAAGGAGGTGTGCAAAATGTTGCGCCAAGAGAATATCATTCCATTGTTAGGGAATTGGCTAAAAGGGAACACTTCACATGCAAGTATTAAGACTGGACAGACAGATCCAACATGCAAATCTCCCCCATAGCTTAGACTATGACAAGGAAATCACTCGAATTTTTATGTGGATGGATGGCTTTTGAGTAATATATTGATTGACATAGGTACAAAAGTTAATGTACTTACTTTAGATGCATGGGTGTAGATGGGGAGACCCCATTATAGCCATCTTCTAATGTGTTGTTTATGGATAATTGAACCAAGGCCACCCCTATTGGATTTTTAAAAGATGCATCCATTACTATATAATGGGCCAAGTTCACAGGGGACTTTGAGGTTTTGGCACTCGCAGAAGAAGACAGTTTCCAGCTCTACTTGGGCACACTTGGTGTTATGCAAATAATGTTGATCTTTGGTTCAACAAGGGATGTATCATTTTTGAAAATAAGGAGGAAAGGGTTATTATCCCTTTAACCGATGGGAAATCTACACCCTATGTTGAGCCTTTGAGTGAGGAAGATCGAAATATGATTTATGTACGCGTCATTCGAGACTCATAAGTGCTCGAGCCATCTAAAGAAGGAATCCTTCAGTGGGAATATGCATAGTCTATTAGCGATACTACAAGTATTTCTTGTGATAATTGGGCTCATGGTACTTATGAGTTGGTAGGGTGCAAAGTAAGAAGTACATTTGCATGGAACAGAGACCTCATTATATCAGGAGAATAGGTAACAACTCGGTACCTTGATACACTGGAGAAGGAGATCCTATGGTATTTCTACATGTCATGGAGGAATAGTGGATAGACCAGTTGGAGAGACGAAATATGCTAACATATACCCTGCATGGGACAGCAACGCGCTGGTGGGTGGTTCACAAGGATAATCTTGTAGGATGGAATGAAATTAGGATTTCTCTTTCTACTCGGTTTTCCAAGAGTAATGCACCTACTCAAATCTACACTTATCATGGTAATCAACCTATTTAGCACCATGTTTAGCAGTGTGAGAGACTCTAGACAGAGGGGCAGGAAGCTTTACCACCTTCACTCTAGGTGCACAAATTTTATTCCACTTTACAAGGTTGTGTGTGCTTGGTATGTATATGTGGAACTCCATAAAGAGACTGGAAATTGGTAGGATTTGATTGCAGGAATGATCCAGACTTTTGACTACTTCTCTACTAAACCTCCAGAAGAAGAGGCATTAAAGGTTATAAAGCGCTTAACTATGGGAGATAGTGCCAAGGTGCAAGAACTCATCCAGGAGTTGTTTGGTGGGACAAACTGAAGCATGCTTTGATGAACAAGAAGGGACCATTCAACAGTAGATGTGAGGTTTTGGACAATGTAAATAAGACCACACGCATCTATCATGATCATATGAAAACTAAGAAAGTGAATATTGGCTCAGATGCTGAACCTAAGGAGGCCATAATTGGGGATTATTGGTCTGACTCTGAAGTGGTAAAAATCATTGAGTTACTACAATATTTTTAGGACTTATTTCCTAGGGGATACCATGAATTAAAAGGTGTACATGAATCATTAGGGGAGTTGAAAATAAATCTTAAGGAAGGTGTGCACCCAATTAGAAAGAGACCCTACAGAATGAATCCTAACCTGCGTGTAAAGGTTAAGGAAGATATCAACAAGATGTAGGAATCTGACATCATCAAGCCCCTAGAAGAATCGGAGTGGGTTAGTTCCATGGTTATCAGTATAAAGAAATATGGTCAGATTAGGATATGTGTGGACTATAGGGAGCTAAATAATGCATGTGTGAGTGATCCCTTTCCTACGCCCTTCATGGAGGAGATACTAGAAGATGTTGCAGGGCACAAAATCTATTCGTTTAGAAATGGATTCTTTGGGTATCATCAAGTTCGAATTGCACAGAAGGATCAAGAGAAAATGACTTTTACCACTGAATGGGGAAGTTTTTCCTATATTGTGATGCCTTTTGGTCTAAAAAATGCACCTGTTGTATTTTCACGCATAGTTGTCCAAGCGTTCAAATATTTTATTCACAACTTCTTTTGCAAAAAAATTTAGATGATTGGACGGTGTATGGGCTTGTTAAGGATCATTGTGACAATTTGTGCTTAATGTTTGAAAGATTTATATAGTTAAGCATCTCTTTGAACATTAAAAATGCATATTTTCTACACTATTTGGTACATTTTTAGGGCACATTATCTCGTAAGGAAGGTTTGTTGGTTGATCTATCTAAGGTTGCGTAGTCATTATTGGCCTCGAAGAACCGCTAGTCAATGTGAGGTGCATGGATTCTTAGGTCACATAGGGTATTATAGAAAATTTATTAAGGGTTATGCTAAGGTTTCCACACCCTTGGAGGAGTTACTAAAAGGAAAAGAGACACTCCATTGGGGGAACCGCAAGCGCGCATTCGAGACATTGAAGGAGAAACTTACTACAGTTCCTATTCTTTGCTTTCCCTAGTGGGACCAACCGTTTCATGTACATGTGGACACTTGGCATGGCAGTGGCGTGATATTACCTTAGCCTCGAGAAGGTATTATAGATCATCCTATATGTTTTTCTAGTAGAAAATTGGCCCCTGCAGAGAGTAGAATTATACAACAACAGAGAGTGAGTCCTTATCGATGATCTACGTGCTACATAAATTCAGACAATACTTGCTAGGGACATATTTTGTGTTTTATACTGATCACATGGCATTAAATTATTTGGTAAACAAGCTCATTTTACAGGGTTGCATATGTCTATGGGTACTCTTATTCCAAGAATTTTATTTTACAATTATGGTAAAACTAGGGAAAAGTAATTCTGGACCAAACCATTTATCTAGAATACAGTCAGAAGAAGACACACAGACAATTGAAGATACCATGCCCGATGAGCAATTATATAGGTTACAACGTGTGCCATCATAATTAGAGGACATTGATGTCTTTCTACATACAGGTATGGCACCAGAAGGAATGAAATCCTTAGAGAAGAAACAACTTGCCATTTATGCAACACTGTTTATGTTCATTAACGGTGACCTGTACAAGTTAGGCCGAGATGAAGTATTACACCGATGTGTATTGGAACATGAGCTCACAAATATCATGGAAGAGGCTCATGGTGGTATTCGGGCAGTGGGCACTATGCAGGTGACGACACTACACGTAAGATTTTACTTAATGGATTATTGTGGGAGACCATGTACAAGGATTGTAAGGCATATTGCAAGGCCTCTGATCACTTTTAGGGCCTTGGCAAACCATGGAAAAGGGATGAAATGCCTTTACGACCTATTCCAAGTGTAGAACCATTTGAAAAATGGGCTATAGACTTTATGGGTCCTATTTTGCTAGTCGCACGTAGGACTAGATCGTGCTACATCATCACTTGCATAGATTATCTAATAAGGTGGGAAGAAGCAACACCTACAAAGGATTGTACAATAACTACAACAGCCAAGTTTTTATGGGAAAATATTATTACAAGGTATGGATGCCCGCTAAGTTTGACAAGTGATAGGGGCACACACTTTTTGAATGAGACAATCAGGATATTATTGGATGAATTTATGATTGCACATCATAAGACTACCCTTATCATCCTCAAGAAAATGGGACTGCTAAGGCTTTCAATAAAATTTTGAGCCAAACATTGACAAAAATATGTGATGTTGGAAGGAAAGATTGGGATGATAAAGTTTCTATCGATATTTGGGCATATAAAATAACATATAAGAGGTTGAACAAAGCTATATCATTTTAGTTAGTGTTTGGCATGAAAGCAGTTCCTCCTATGGAATTCATATTACCTTCTTTGCATATTGTGTGCACTAGAGATCTAGCTGATGAGCAAGCATTAAAAGAACGAATTGAAATTTTGATCAAGCTAGATGAGTGACAAGCAATAGCACAGTGGCGTCGAAATAAGAAAAGGCCGAGTAGAAATCATGTCATCTCCGGCACATCAAGGACAAAATGTTTAAGATTAGATAGATGGTGCTTCTTTATGATTCTAAGTTTCTACGCCATCTAGGCAAACTCAAAGTACATTGGTTAGGACCATATGTTATCACTCACATACTTGAAACATGCGCTTGTTAGTTAGAGGTGCTTGATGGAATACGGTTACTCGGTTATTTCAATGGGAGTAGGTTGAAGCCCTACTATAAATAATTCTTCTTGGTGTTTGTAATACGGCAGTGTTGTCATTTAGATTAGGTTTTCATTTATGTATTTCCTTCTTCATCGCTATGCTTTGTCAATTTAGTTGGTGTTTTGTATAAATAAGTGTGTTTGAGTGTCATAGAAGCTAATTACCATTTGCAGTATTTTTATGCGCAGAGGACTGCACATACCATTGGTGTGGGGTGGATGTTTACAACTAGGTACAAATCAAGGAGTAAACTGTTATAGGTGTTATTTGAGTTTGGAAAGGAGTTTGTTAGAAGAGAGATTGCTTCTAAACGATGACCATAGATGGGGATAAATGAAGGAACAATATAACATGAGGTAAGCAATGGCTATGGAGACTACCAGGAGAAGGCGCAATAGCGAGGTACTCGGAGTGTATGGAAGCGCATTGAAGAGAATTTTATAGCCAGAAGGTGGGAAGGTGTGCTAAAATTTTATAGTTGAGGTGCGAATATGTACCATGTAGAAATTGTGAAAATGGTCAATTAATGAGAGAATTGTTGGTAGGTGAAGGAGTAATAAATTCACTAAATTTTTGAAAATCTATATAAGGACGGGATGCGAGTTCATTTTTATTGTTTTAATCGCAATTATTTGAAAGAGCTAAGTGCAAACGAGCGAGTGGCGTATATTGAGGTGCGAGAGTGTGAAACCAGACGTGGAGAGTAGATTTGTGTGTAGAAGAAGCTTGTGTCCCCATTAGTGAAGGGTTTGAGTGAAGCAGATGCATTGTGAAAAGAGCTAGGGCACGTGATTTCAAACTAGGGCACGTAGATTTGAGCTAGGGTTTGGACCTGCTCGCTATAGAAAATAGAAAGTGAAGCATTTACACATTACAAAGGATAAAAAGGTGATATTTTCATATGGCACCAAAGAAAGTATCTACCGCAAGAGCCAAAGGAAAGAAGAAAGTGGAGAATAAAAAATATGTGGAGAATGAGTTCACACTCCTAAGGCCACCTAAGGTAAAACATACAGTGGAGAACGTACCAACTCCAAAGCCCACGGAACCTTTAGAGGTAGATGACAAGGAAGAAGAGCATGAAGATAGTGGCAGCTTAGAGCATAGGGGCCGGAGGCAACCCATGGACAAAGTAGAGGCTGAGCATGCAAGTACCCCACCTCGAGTGTACAAGAAGAAGATTTGGAAGCATTCCAAGGAGGCATCATTTCAAGAGGGTTTTCAGAAGAACAAGAACACAAGGCACTGGAACTCCTCGGTCCATCGGGAGGTTGCCACAAATCTCCCCTCAAAAAGATACAACTAAGAAGAGAAGGATAAATTTTAAGTTGAATGAGGAGGTAGAGGAGTCTGCAGAGAGTGCACCCAGAACTCCTATACCACCAAAGGATGTGGAGGAATCCAAGGAAAAATAAAAGAAGGGTGAAGAAGATGGAGTGAATAAGGCAAGAGAAATAAAACAAGATATTACTCTAAACATAGAAGATCGAACTCCAAACCTTGGCGCTCAAGTTCTTAGGGGCAAGAACAAAGAGGGAAAGTGGAGAATATGTTGCACCAATCATGGGCTATGATGAGGACACAAGTAAAATTGTTTGTACATGATTCTAGAATATAGTAGGCCTCAAAGAGTTTTATGGATGGGAGTTGATGGACCCAAACAAGGCTACTATGCGTGCGGGAAAAGCTTGATTGTCATGGTCCATGAAAACTCACATGGATGATCCTAATTTTGATGTATGTGAAGAGTCTTGTGTGTCAAGAAGAATGAGAAAGGCACCACAAAATAGACACATAACTATCAAGCCAATTGTTATGTTTGATGAACATGTGAGTAATGCCTTGGTGAAAGTATCTACAAAGGTGGTGCAATGGAATGTAGATAGATATGCAACTATTAGAGCGCTAAGAGAAGATATCAAAGCTAAAGATGCAGAAATAGTGCATCTGAAAGGAGAAAAGGACCTAGAGCAAAAGAAGAATGGGGTTCTCATCAGCATGGTAGAGGAGATTGGTGATCATGTCCTACAAGCAAGACCGCACTTGGAATCCAAGGTACCCAAAAGATTCCTTTAGCTATGCATTGTGTGCGTAACTTAGTTGATTTGGTACTTGAGGATGAACCGATTAGGATGTCGGAACCAAAGGACCCTGAATAGGAAGTAGAGAGAGCAAGGGCCTCAGTAGTTATAAAGATTTCATCTTATGAAGCCTTGCTCCAGACTTTACAGGAAGAGATGAAGAAAGCAAACAAGTATTAAATATTGAAGTAGCTTCGGAAGAAGTTATCGAATCAAGACAATAGTAGAAGACAATGAAGTCTTGAAGGTGATGAAAGATGAAACATTGGGGTGCACATGGAATGATTAGCACTGGTAAAACAAAAGTGTGAGGCCCTTGCAGCAACCCAAGACCCCCATAAAGAAAGGTTGGATGAAATTGGAAAGCTTATAGCACAGAAGATGGATCTTCTAGAAGGAAGGGTAATTGTAATGTCCAACATTGTTATAGTATTGTAGAATGAGAAGGAAGAGATTACGCAAGAGGAGTTAGACTCTATTGCATCGGATATTCTAGAAAAGGCAGAAGCCACGCTAAGTGATTGGAAAACTTTAGAGGCTGAAATCAAAGAAGAATATTCATAGTTAACTCTTCCAGTTGAAACAGAGGATGTTGTTCTTGAAATTTCTTTCTTTGTACAGTAATTATTCAATTTCCTTTCATTACCATTCTTTATTCTTTAAAGTATCAAGAGGCAACCATTTCGAGGTGGCAATGCAGTTTAGTGTGGGGTAATGTTGAGCAGACAAAGTATGATACTTAGCGAAGAGGCACATAGAAGGTTCGTGCATGGGAACAGGGTGCGTTCAAAGGCACATTGAAGGATAGGGAAGTAAACGTGTGAGAAAGACAAGGACATATTACGGAATTATCCATTTTCATGATTACGGGATATTTTTGGAGATAGCATGCAGAGCACACAAACTAGATAAAGACTTGCGTGACACACATAGGATATTTTTGGAAGAGCATATACTAAGTGCTTTGCATGGGTTCGAGTTAATAATAGAATTACTATTGCTAGTTAACCAAAAGAGATCTATTATTAGCGCACTTACATGTGTGTCTATTATTGTAAAGGCACATGACTATTGTCAGCATGTGACCTATTTTGGGAATTATGTAAGTGGTGAAGGGCAAGTCCCCACCCTTATAGATATGTATTAATTTGTGTAGGTTAGGGAGAGGAATATGTATGAGCTATTATAAAGTTATGATGTTAGATCTAATGCGTGCATAAGTTTATGATACTAAATATTGTAAGAAGCTTCTGTGTATTTATTGTGTTTAATATAATGGAGAGTATTGACTGATTCAAGGTGTTAAACATGATCGTAACTAGTTCTTGCATGGTTGAATTCATTATGGCTATTGTTTAAAATATATTACTCTTTAGATCTAGATCTAGAATATGCTCTATAGAATGTTTATACTATTTATGGATCTGAATGCATCAACTCTTCATCTTGCTAACATCCTACACAAGCAACCCTAAAGAGGGGCCTGGTACCTTTGCGTGCTTCGGTGAGTGCTCAATCTAGGATGAGTGATGTGCCAGCGTGCCTAGGTTATTTTGGTATATTCTAGGTTGCATCACCAAGGCTTCATAATTGTGTTTCAAGTAAGCTACTCATGTCATCTTGGTAAAGTCATCTATTAAAAACATGAAGTACTCATCTCCTTTCATACTTGTAGTTCTAGTAGGCCCACATAAATCTGTATGAATCAGCTCTAAAGGTTGAGTAGTTGAATACTCTTTTGATTTGAATGTCCTTCTTGTCTGTTTGCCATGTAAACAAGCTTTGCACATAGAATCTGTTGGTTTCACAATTTTTTGCATGTTTCTAACTCCTTCAACACTCAATTTCACAAGCTTATCAAAGCTGATGTGTCCTAATCTCCTGTGCCATAACCAATTGTCATCAAGTTTTCTTGTAAAACACTTTTCTTTGTTTACCTCTTTGAGTACATACATGTTATTTTTTGTTCTTTTTGTTTTTCCAAATTTCTTCCCTATTTTTCCATCAATGATTTTGCATCCTTTATCATTAAAAATCAGATTATAACCCTACTTGCACATTTGGATGACACTTAGCAAGTTATGTTTGAGCCCTTCAACATATAGCACATTTTCTATAATAGTTTTTCCATTATCAAGACTAAGAGTTCCCTTGCCCACAATATTTGTAGAATTGTTGTCACCAAATCTAACAATTCCTAAAGCATTGTTTTACAAAGAAATGAACTTACTTTTATCACTTGTCATGTGACTGGAGAAACCACTATCCAAATACCAAATCATTCCTTCATCTTGCACATGAAAAGTAGTTTGAGCTATCATACCATTCTCTTCTTTCTTGTTTGATCTATCTTTCACTACATATATCCACTTTCTTTGTTTGGGTGTTTGTGAGCTACACATACTAGCTATATGACCTTCTTTTTGACATTTGTAACACACAAGATTATGATTTACTCTCATATGTTGTAAGTTATAATTCCTCCTACTACCTCTAGCATTTCTTCTACACTTTGAAGCTTTGTGACCAAATTGATTACATGAAAAACAATAGCCATAGAAGGAATGAGAGTACCTCATAGCATATATGATTCTTGGAGAGTTTTTCCTTCTTCTTGCAGATTTAGTGGCCTCCTTGTTCATGGTATATGAGACACTTGATGTAGATTTCTCTTATTTCTTCTTTGATGGTTCATCTTCCTTATTCTCTTCCTTGAAACCAATACTTGTTTTGTCACTTATGTCCCTTTGAGTGCTTAGGATGTTTATTAGAACATTTGATCTCCTTTCTAGCTTCTCATACATCTTGAGTTTTCCATTTTCCTGTTCTAATTCAGCCTTGTGAAGTTCTAAATATGATTTTAGCCTTTGACATTCTTCTTCCTTTGCTTTGTAGGATTGGGAAATATTTTCCATATAATTTTCAAGCTCCTTGAGTTCATTCATTTCATCTTCTTCTTTTTGGATTTTCTTCTTTTCAAGAATGTGGATTTTTTCTTCATAATCCTTTAGGGTGCATTTTAAATTTTGGTTCCTTCTTCTACAAATTTGAAGTTCTTCAAGAGAACTTACTAATTCAGCCTCTAAATTTACTTGTGCCTCTTCTTCATCTGAATCTTCATAATTGACCATATTTTTCCCTTTATTGCTGCATTCATTTGATATTTCCAAAGCCATAAACAAAGTTTCACTTTTAGTTCCATCACTCTCACTTTCTGAGCTACTTGAATCACTTGAATTTTTTTAGAGTATAATTTTTGTTATTCTTAAAATACTTCTTCTTGTTTCTCTTCTTCTTATATTCCATCTTTTTCTTACCATGTTTATGATCTTCTTCTTTACATTCAAACTCAACCTCCTTATTTTTTGGGACATTTAGTTGCAAAGTGTCCTACTTGACCACAATTAAAGAATTTGAAAGGAAGCTTACCTTTATATTTTCCTTTTCCTCTTCCCAATCTTCTTACAAATAAAGCTTCAATATTCTCAAGATCTTCTTCATTCTCCAAATCTGATTCCTCTTTCTCTTGCTTGGAATGAATCTCTTTCTTGGCTTTAAAGGAAACTTCTTTCTTGGCTGATTTGGCTCCAATTGTTCTCATTTCATAGGTTGATAGAATGCTTTGTAGTTCATCTAGGTCAATGTATTCATGTCTTTTGCTTCTTCAATGGTTGAAACTTTTGCATCATACTTAGAGGTTAAGGATCTCAAGAATTTTTGAACAATGATTGTTTCTTCTAGCTTCTCTCCTAAGCCTTTGATCATGTTTATTATCTCATCTTCCCTCTTGCATGTATGTTGTTACATGATTTCATCTTCTTTCATCTTTAAAATTTCAAATTGTGCTCGGTAGGTCTACAATTTTGCAAGTTTGACTTTATCATCTCCCTCATAGATTTTTTGGATTTTGGTCCAAATATTCTGGATTTTGTTACAAAGATGCGTCACCTTTACAAATTCATTTTCATTTATCACACATAAAATTGCATTCGTTTCTCTTAAATTATACTCATATTTAGTTTTATATGTCAGAGCTATACTAGGAGTGGTGGACGATCAGTAACCCTTTTCCACACTTTCCCATATATCAAAACCAAGTGACTTGAGATAAATCTTCATTCTTATTTTCCAGAGAGCATAATTTGTTCCTGTAAAAAGTGGTGACCTTGAGATTGATAGACCACCTTGAGCTTGATTTTTGTCATGATTGTGAAGAGAGGATCACCTTGAAGCTATTAAAATTTCACTGAAGGCCCTGCTCTGATACCAATTGTTGAATATCACAAGCACTGAGAGGGGGTGAATCATTGCTTAGAAAAAATTAACAATTTTCAAAACTTCTACCTTACTTAACTTGAATCACTAGATAGACTATGAGCACAAAAAAAGTTTAAAACAAGTAGCAGACAATATGTTGACATAGATTTTATAGTGGGAAACACAAGAAGGTAAAAACCCACTGTGAAATCATCCTTTTATTAGAACACCAATTCTAAAATTGATTTATATTTGACCAAGCACATACTTGATCTGTGAAGCACCAACTTCAATGGACACCTAGCACCAACTAGATGAAGAACTAAGCACCCATTCAATTGACAAGATAATAAGCACCAACTTATTCTACCCTAAGCACCTCCTTAGATAATTTTGATATATAAATGACCATTTATTGATAATGTTTCTTTTTCAACAAATCATGGATACCTTACTTCATCAATTTGCAAAGCACCTGTTTTCCTGAGTTTGCACCTTCTACCTTGGTCTTAATTTGAATTAGTTATGTTGCACTCTTCATGATTACTAGATTTTCATGATTTTATTTGAGAAAATAAGTCTCTTCTTTAACTCATAGTATTCTTACATACATTAATTCTTCACACCTATCCTTGATCTCTGTTTTCACTCATAGACATGTCCTTAGACTTCTTCCTTATGCAACATTTACCAAAAGCACTATTATCTAAATCATTGTTTCCAACCTCATAGATCATGTGCAATCTAGAACATGTTACGCAGCTCGTGCTCTGTATACACACCATCTTCATGTCATTCTATCTCATACTTTTATTGTGTTATCACAGGTCCCTGTCAATTTCAATATCTTGTGCATTATCTATCAATCAATTATCTCATCTATACATGTTTTATGTTTTACACTTATGCATGTCCACACCGTAAAACCTTCACATCTCAATCTATCATATGTTTTTTTTTTGCTTCACACTTAATTTTTTATTACATCCTTTACTCTTCAACATCATATGTCATTCCACACTTGAATTACATGATACTTCACCTTTATAGCATCATTATTGTTTATCAATGGATGAGACCCTTTGGATGCCCTTCAGAGTTCAACGGTTAGAGGAGATAGGTTAACAGTAAGAAGAATTTTGGGCTTCTTTTTTTAAGGAGATAGTTGTTACAAGAGTTTGACCTTTTAAATGTCTCCTTATCTTCTTCAAGACATTCTCAGCTCGAGCAGGCAAGTTTGATTGTTCATCTTTTTAGTCTCAACAATTTATATCAAGTTTTCAATCCAACATGCAACTATGGATGCACATGAAACATGAAAATCATAACTTTAAACCTACTTGACCATCCCATAGATTCAATGGACTTTGAAAAAAATTCAATATTTCATATTAAGCCTTCAACATACACTTTGAGCTTTAAAGAGCAGGGTACAAATCTCCTAGCAAGGAATTATCATTCATTTAAAGGCTACGAGCTTGAACAAAACCAAAACATACTCTTCATAGGTCATTCATCATCATGCCACTGAAACTCAATCATCTTTGGCCTTTAATTTACATAGGAGTTCGAGTAATTTGAAGGAGAACAATGTTAGCCGCTTAACCTGTGCAATGTAAACTATGTTTGAAAAATTGTGCCAATGAATTCTTTGTCTAGACTCAATTAAACACTTCTAAATCTCTTGAAATCAATTATAAAAGTTCTCATAGAGATCTTATCAAAAAATTGTGAATTTTTGTGGGTGGAATTCTCCAATTTGAGAAAAACTTATTTTGAAAAAACCTAGTTCAAGGTATGATAGATTGTGCAGCCCGTGAGAGGTTAAAATTCAATTTCTTTTACAATACACCATGAAACTCGAAAATTTGAAATTTTGTGTGCACATGGAAGAAAAAATTGTCATCTCCAACCATTTTGAGTCAATAAATTATCTAAGGTGGCTTGTATAAGTCATTTTATGGTGTAGAGAAGAGAAAATGGTTGCAAAGTTACTCACTTGAGTAAGGACCCTTGATAAGAAACTCTGTAGACATATTCACCAAAGGTAATAGATGCCTTAATCTGATCTCCAAAAGACATGAAAGATTTTAAACATTACAATAGTGCCTTGGAACCCACCTGAGATAGTGTACGGATGAAGAAAACAGTGTAAATTTCCTTGTTTGATAATGAGCTTTGAGAAGTACCTGAAAAAAATCTTCAATATGTCTTGAAGGAAAGCAATATACTCGAGAACCCCTATTTTTGCCTTCAAATACATGATTCATAGTTTCTATACCAACACATGTTCTTCTCGATCTCATATTTAACTGCTACATTTCAAGAATGAATAGCCTCTATTGTGCAGTTCTTAGTGTTGAGGGAAGGTATAAGTAGGCCTCTGATATACTATTCAAACACCATTTAGAGGAGATAAAAAAACATGCACCAAACATTGTCCATTTTTTAGTCATGTTACTGACCTTTGTATAAACTTGAAGAGTCTTATTGAAGAACAAGTTGGACATGCCCAAGAATATTTTTCCTTGAGAAAAATAGCCATTAGAAGCACTCACTAAGATTGTGAACTTTGTTCACAAAATAATGACCAAATGGGCATGTAGATACATCAAAAATATTTAACAAAGGTTGTAGATCCTCAAACTAATGAAGTTTAGACCAAAAAGTGATTTTTTCTTTCATTGATTCAAGGCTAGTCTGAGAGAAGTGTTATCCATTTTTTCCCTCTCGGGAAAAAATGGACAATGGTGTAGATTTTCCTAGGACAAGAGGTAATGATCATACATTAAATAATAATAGAGCATTAAACTAGATCTACTCGATAAGATAACTCAATGTGAAATAAGTTGAGCTCAATGTATCTTGTGCAAGTTCAAATTTGAGTTCATCTTGGCTCAAGAGGGACCAATTAAACAAATAAATTCACCGAGTTGGAGGATATGTAATAAATGAGTCAATTTATCTTAAGTGAGTTACCTCAGTAGGAGACCCCATCATGATATGGAAGGTTAGAAAGATGCTCGAGTATGAGCTCGATATACTAGGTTGAAGGCATGGGTTCCATGTTTAAACATTAAAAGGCTCGGTCCGCATTTGAAGAACATGGCTCAAAGACTAAGCTCGCAGGTGTTAGAGTTTAGTGTATTTGTAGAGGCATTCAATTTCAAGCTTGAGGCTTCATGTTCATGATGTGTGTAGGTAGCTTGGAAATTTAGGATGGCTCGATTTAGAGTTTGAAGGAATCCCGTAGCAGTAGCATTCATGAGGCGAGTCTTAACTTGAGTCAAGCCAAGTTCACATGGTCGGCATGCATTTTGGATTAATGAGGAAGATATAGAGTTCATTCAAAGAAATCGATGCATGAGAAGAAAACAAGTTGGTTGAAGCCGAGTCATGGAGAAGGAGGAGTCATGATCAAACTCACCGAGATCGTGCTCAGTCACTGATTAGTGAAGGAGATAGCTATATCTCATTCGTTGGTCAAGTTTATCAAAGACCGATCCACATCAAAGGAGCTTGTGGAGGCATGCAATGAGTTAGGGCTATCATGATCAAATGGTTCAGTGAGTTAGCATGGGAGAATTGAGTTCATTTTCAACTGGCTCACAAAGTGTTTGACAAGCCATGACTATGAATTATATTGGCTCGAGTCGAGCTTATAGAGGATGAGCCAAACTTGCGAAAAAAAAAAATGGGCTCGACATTTTGAGGGAATAAAAATAATGTTCTTAGTGATGTAGGATGGCATGATCGAGTGAAAGAGATAATAAAGCCAAGCTCGCAGCTTGAATGGGGATGTCTGGTTCGAGCTCATCAGAGGAGCCATGCACTTCGCCGAAGGTCGATCTGAAAATAACCGTGGACAAGCCAAGTATGCTAAGAACACGGAACACTTCAAGAGAATAGGCGGGAAGATCAGAAATGTGAATGGAGTCTTTGGAAACAACATAGAACTCAAGCAATAGATCACTGGGAGCAAAAAGTAAGCCACATATTTGGTTATGGCAATGAAGTATTACGAGAGGCCACAATTGTAGGCAAGATTGAAGCCCACGAAGAGAAATATCATAAAGCAAAGATTGGGTCGAGCCGAGTTAACACTTACATGATGGGAGGCACTCGGTGGAGCTATGCTAGAGGCTCGCTACGATCAAACTTAGTTGGAGATAGAGCTCATCAGGGGCAAGAGTTAAAAGGTCTGTAAAATAGCTCAAGATGAGCTTAGTTCTAGAAATCTCATGGTGAAGCGTCAAAAGGTTCTAAGTGAATGACATTGGAATCGAATTAGATCAAGTTTTGCACGATGGATATGAGATATGCATAAAGTAATTTATCAAGCCTAAGCTGAAGTATCTTAGAGGAGTTTGGTGACATTTGATGTGGAAAATTTTAGGTTCTCAATGCATTCAACTTGGAATGAAAAGTGAGCTTAATCAGGCTGAGTGCTTAGATGGTGTGATTTAAGATCATTTCAGAAGGCAACGAAAGGTATTCTTGTGGCAAGTCATTCGTGAAGATCGCAAAAATGTGAGGACCATTTTTAGGCAAAGTCACGGTGGTCTAGGTTCGAGATGATTCACTCACACAACAACATTGAAAGGGTGGCACAATGAATGGATGCCAAGTTACAAGGGCCTTGATGGTTTGAGCTCACGTAGGAAATAGCCATCTAGAGATTGTCCCGTGATGTGGAATAATAAATTATAGTGTTAAGGTGAGTCGGGAACCCTTCGTAGGTGACAAGTTTGTGAGTTTTATTACCAGGATCAAGGTTGAGGCTATCAGCACCGATTCATGTGGAAGGATCTTGGGGAGTTAGCGAGTGTAGTTCAAACCTTCATCAACCGAGTAATCAGTGCATGAGTGGCGTTGGAGGATTTCTTACTCTGAATGAAACAATAACTGAAATGTTGGATGAGGACCAAGTTACAGTGAACGTGGGGATATGTTTTCAGAGCTTGATGATTGTAAAGTTTGAAATGGCGCACTAGCTCATTTTGGGAGTGACTATTTTTTATCTTTCGGAGATTTTTAATTCAGGATTCACTCGTCGTTTTGACCAAAATAAGCTTGAAGAGTCTGAAGCTTGAAAGCCCAAAACTCTGAAATTCAGAGTTTCTGATTTTGGGATTCAAAAGTCCATGACTTTAGGGTTTAGAACTATGTGACAAGTTTCCAACTCCAATGCGTTAGACCGAGTCAATAGTCATGTTGATTCAAATGCCAAGATGATTGTGAGATGTATGGTAGTTTAGTTCGAGCTACGTGGCGAATATAAAGGAAATGATGACTTGGTGGAAGGTTAGATAATATCACCGAGCTAGTAATTTGGTGGACTCAGTTGAGTGATTGACTAAGAAAAACGTTGAGCAAACAAATCATTCAATATAAAATGAGGAGCCATGTAGAATGTAAATCAACCTGCTAATTTAATGGAAGAAAGGTCGACGAGGGAATGCCATGTAGCTCGATATAAATATCAAAGGGCTCAGCGAATGAAATAGTAGGTGGTCGTTAGATGTTGCAAAAGTAAAGCTCATTCGAGATGTGACATAAGGTGGAAAACCAAAATGTGGAGGAATAATTGTTTTCTACATCAATTTTCCACGTGGAGAGTGCACAATTTAAGCGAGCCATTTGGAGCTCGTGATTATGAAGGAATTGGTAAATGTAAAAGTAAGGATGGTCGAATTAAGACCTCGGTCAATGAAAGTTACAACGTGCCCAAGTGGTGGGGGATGATTTAAGAACTTTTCAATGCATGCAAATACATGGTAATTAATAAGGAGCTTGGTTGGTAATGCTAGCAAACCATATGCTAAGTTATCACTAAGACCCTTCCCCAAAATGTAGAACAAAACTAGTGAGTCCTAAAGATACAAGGTTCTTTCACTAGAGAATTATTAAAATATTATATTTTAATTAAATGGAGGTGAATTTAGGTATTATAGAACTAATGGAGTAATGCTCAGAATGCCTAAAAACAACTTTCGCTCAGGAAGCCATAGCTTCCTCCATGGTTGTCGGTTTTTACAAAATTACAGTCGTTGGAATCGGGGAAAGAGAGTTACGCCACGGAATCACCAGAAGGTGAATTTTTGGAGGTTTTGCATTACAAATTTTCAGGTTTTCCTTGTTCCTCGGATGGTGCCTTGAAAGGTGGAGGTGCAATTAATGGGAAAACATGGCCAACAGTAGCAATTAATTATTTCCTACATTCTATCCTAGATTCTAGGACTTCTCCTTCTTTCTCTCACCACTCAAAGATTTCTATAAATGTAATGGGATGTTTATTCTAGAGTTAGAAATTCTTTCCAAGCTTCCTCTCTTCACAAGCTGAGATGTTGTGAATTTGCAGGCTCTCAAGCCTTTCTTCTCAAATTGTAATGGTAGCCTATGCCTTTTCCCGATGTAATGATGCATTGTGCAAGTGCTTGAAGTAATGAAAATTATGTTTTGTGATCAATTATATGTCCTTTCATGATTTTTTTGCTTCTATTTGCCTCTCTCATGTTTGCAGGTGAATTGTGCAACCAGGGTTTCTTTTGCAAGTTTTGGAGGTCATTGTGCTTATCAAGGAGTGAAGTATTGTATGTAAATTGGGTTTGTAATGCATGTTCATTCTTCCTCATGATCATCTCTCTTCATTAGAAATCCATAATTTTTTCTAGAAAAACCCTTTCTTGGTGCATCACCACTTCTAGCATAGGTTTTATTTTCTTGCAAATCTCTCTCCCTAATCCCTTGAAATGTTAGCATAGGTCTAGTTAGCCATTTTTCTTGCATTAGGAGTAGTGTAGTGCTTAGTTTAGGAAGAGGAAGTTGGCCTTCTCTAGAGGTTCACCTTGAGCCCAAGTCCCATAGCTTGAGAGGTGATCCTATGTTACCCAATCACACTAAATGTCATGTTCACTTTTAGGCCATTCGGGGTGCAGTGATTTGGCGATAACAAGAAGAAATAACCGCTTCACTAAAATGCTCATATCTTTTCAAAAATATGTCAAAATGACTTAATACTTTTGCACTAGCTCAGGGTTGGAATCCAATATCAAAATTTCTTCTATGATTTATCTAAAGGAGACACTATATTTTTTTTTGATACCTAAGAAGCCACTAGCTCCAAATGCACTTTTCAAGAAGGTTATTTTGTAAAAACTTGAACAACTTTCCCAAATGACCTTCTAAGGACCTAAAATTTTGCATGAAGCACAAGGACACCTTCCTCCATCATCTCCCATGTTTTTTTGACAGGAATATCTCTGAAATTTTCTAACCCATCTCATTTTCATGCAAGAACAGATTGGGTTCCCAAAGGGTAGTTTTGGCTAGAAGTAGCATTTTGCTCCAAAACTTGTTTCTTGACTTTATGAGCCTTAAAATGAGTTCATTTACATGTTATACACATGCTCCAAGCATTTCACTACTTCACTTTTCACCAAAAATACTCACTTGACTCCCATGCACTTAAAGTACATCAATTTGGCTTAACATGGACTAACAAGACACTAGCACACTGTGACTCCCAAGACACATTATTTCCATGACAAAGAGACATTGGGATAACACAAACACATCAATGAAAACCAGACAAAAAGGTTGGAAACATAGGGAACCTCCTTTGAAGCATTGAATATCCACCTATGTTTGCTTTGTCGCACCGATGTAATTGAAACTCATTGTCTATTGCTCGAGAGAAGAAGAAGAGATTTGCAAAACCCCAAGCCAAGAATCAAAATGATAAAAAAATAAATATGAAAATGAAGGGGTTATATTGTCTTTAACAAACATTATGGTGGGCTAATAAATGATCATTTCTCTACATTTCATACCCAAATGTAGTTCTAGTGTGCGTGTGTGTGTATGCGGAAATCGTGCCCTAGGTTATTTAGTGTCGAGTCACACTTTGTGAGTAGCAGGAAATAACTAAATGTAGAATGTAATTAAATGGTGCATGGAATAAAATAAACTCCCTTCCTATGAAGTGTGATGCATAAAATCAGCTCTTGTCCCTTGTGATGGACCTCAATGGATGAAAATGGAGCTTTAGAAGCCTTAGATGGATGTACTCTAGGTGGTGATAGTAGATGCTTAGTGCTTGGTCCTTAATTATGGTCTCATAACTTTATATTTATAGTGTTCTCTTATTGTAATTTCAGAAATAACCCGAAAAGGTAGACCACTAAAAAGTTAGAAAGCTCAAACATACTAGAAAGTACCCAAAACGTGAGAGTAAAGTGCAAATAGGATCGGGGTGCTCCGGATGGGACCAAGGCACACAGGGCACCATAGTCTTGGCTAGGCACCCTAATCGAGAATAAGGAAAAACACAAAATGACAAGCAAGAAAAGTAAAAATATCAAAAATGACAAGCAAGGCGAGTATAGGTTTAAGATCAAAAAAATGACAACAAGAAAAGTAAAAATGGCCAAATACATGGATTAATTATTAATCTTTTCACTTAAGAACCATATGAATAGTAATATGAGACCGATACTAAATATTTACCCAAGCTGTGTGATTTAGTGACTCAATTTGAATGATTTATCTTTTATAGCCTCGAGACACTAGTACCTAGTTAGGACAGATGAAGTGTTCAGTGCTCATGTTTCTTCCGGGTGCTCTTAACCCTCTCTAGCCTTTTCTCACTCTTTTGGGTCTCTTTTATTTCTTGGGCATCTTTTACACTTTGGGTCACCATCAGGTTGTCAATTTTGAAATTCAAACAAGGGAATCAAATATATACATAGTTATAGCTCTTAATTAAGGGGAAAACACTAATCATTACATACTATCACCTAAGCTTGTATACAAAGGCTCAAAATAATTACCAATCATCCATCTAGCACATTCACTCAAGGGATAATGGATGCATTCTTTTGCATACATAGCATAGGAAGGGAATTTTATTCTATTTCATTTCACACATTTGATACATTAGAGATTTAGCCCACTATCACTGTGAAACTTGCACAAGGGAATCCTAGGGAATCATTACATATACTTTCGCATAGAACTACATAGAGTGTGAAATGTCTTTGCGAGTTGCTTAGTACTAAGTTCAATCTTTGGATGATCACCAAGGTCATTCTGACTCCACATACTTCATCTTTATTTTTAGGATTTGATGTGGTTTATGGGTATGTGTAGCTAGAAATTTGTTTTACAAATTACAAGTGTAATCAAAAACATTCAAGAGAGACCAGAGTGAAAAATAGGGATCAACAAAGAATCTCCTCCTGTAATGAAAGAATCATAACCTAAGCATCTGGGTGGAAACTAGCACCCTAATCCATACACTAGAATTAAGGTGCTTGTGTCCTCAAATGGGGCACACTTTTTTTTACACAATTATGGGTATTGAAACGTCCCATTAGCCTTAATGATGCTTCTTGATTTTGTTTCAGTTGTTCACCTACCTAGATCATCTCCAGATTATGCAAAATAAGATAATTCAACTTCTCTCTCTTTCTTAGGGTTTCATATCATTGCATTCTTTTTTCTTGTCCATTTACTATATTTTATCACTTGTATATCATAAACTATAGTAGTTACTCTAAAATTAGATTTAATTTAGTTTATATTCAATCATTTGGTGAACCCTACTAGTTATTGTTCATTTGGATCCTTATTTGGCACCTTACCTTTTCTTTCATGGCTCCTAAGGTTACTCAAGTCTCCTTGCATTAGTTACTTCAAATGCACCCACCTTATAAAGATGTTCTCAAAAAATCCCTAGACACTATGTACCTCCCTAGCAATATGCCACCTGCACAAGTAAGTAAAATTTTTTATTATCTCTCTAATGACTTTATTGGTCCTGATACCATAACCAATTAATCCATTTCCAAGTCAATTCAAGATTTACATTGTTTATTTTGAGATAAAATTCAATCTATAGAATCCACGATTACATCTGTCACAACCAAAATCCAACATCTTAAGGATGCTTCTCAAGCTTATGTAAGTTCTTCTTCTACACCTCATCCCCATCCTAATAATGTCTTTTACATGAGCTCATATAAGTGAACCCTAGGTCTTACCACTACCAACACCTCTCAATTTTTATCTAATTGTTAATCAACATGATATTATTCCTTAGCTCCTCAATCACTAATTGATCAACTTGCCAACTACTCATTGCTACCCTCCTTATTGGCTTGTAAAATACATAGGTCTTGCATTTTTTAACTATCAAATACTTAATGGACATAATGATGATGATTTATATGCTTTAAAATGAATAATTAAGAACCTTGAGCATCATGGTTTTATTTCATTTTATACAAAACATTTTTCTACATCTCCAATTGTTAAATCCCACTAGGCTCCTAAATTTGATCCCTCCATGTCTAATGATGATCATTCCATAATTAATAATGATCTTTTTATGGTCATTCAAGATTCTCCTATCCAAACCAATGTAATACCACCTTTATAAATCCATACCCCATCACCTCCTCCTATCAATTCCTCTACGACGCTACCAATTCTAAATAAGAAACCACCTTAAAATATCCATTCCCATCACCTTCTCCTATTAATTCATCTACATCATTACCAGTTTAAAATAAGCAACCACCTTTATAAATTTTCTCCCCATCACCTCCTCTTATTAAGACCTCTAATGTGTTACCAATTTCAAATAAGCAACCACCAACCAAGAAAGACCAACCAATTCACCCTCTAATATCTAACCTCTTTATACTTCCTCCTGTTCATTATACTTCCTCCTGTTCACCCTAAATCCAACCCCTGGTCCTACTAATACTTCTACCTCTTGTTGTGATGCAAATATGCTTTCTTGTGATACATTTCAAACGTTGTCACCATGGTGTGTTCCCTCTTACTTCATTTTGTCAATCTCCATCACTCACATACTTGGGGGACATCAAGTTTCCCTCTCCCATAATCATATATTCTAATCAGCAGTTACCTACCCATACTATTCATATACACATCTATATATTACTCTTGTTTTTCACTTCATGTCATTATTTCTAGCAACACTTTCTCATAACCACAACATGGATGTGACTTGTTACATCTCTTTATACTCCTATGCTACTCCATACACGTTTTGTTACACATGCTTACTTATGGATCCATACGCTCAAGATACACATACTATTCTATATATATGGTATACATCCTTTAGTGCACTATACATAATCTAACTATTCTTGCTGATGATCACGCCTATTTTCCGGTAGCTCCTAATGTAGACACTTAGGAGAATCACACAATTGTCTCTACTACTACACTTCATGCTCAACACTTCATGGTCTAATATTTCTCAAAGACTCGTACACCTTTTGTACACACATTGTACCACTATTACCCAATGAAACACTATAGTGCTATAGTTCACACTTGATTGTTGAGGGTCTAACTCTAAATTCAACCTTCCATCATATACCTTTTCTACACACTTCACGCTCTATGCTTCATGATACATCTTTCCTAGCATCTACCCTCACATAATACATTCATTTCCGATCATGTACTCTAATGCTATGGTTACAGTTGACTATTTAGGGAACACTTCATTAATGAACCTCACATCTTCTACATTTCACACACAATGCTTTACAATACATCTTCCACACATATAGCACTCATTTTCCAAAGTGACACACTCTTGTTTTATGGTTCATTCTTAACTTTTGAGGGGGTATTTCTAAATTAAATTCATCTCACACACATCTGTTGGGGGTTGAATGTGTCTTCTCCCCCTTCACATCTTGCACACCCCAACATGCAATCACACTCGCACAACATTTTCATATCTTTGTTGCATTTACTCTTGTTATCTTATTTTACTTACATTTTACACTTTGTTTCTTATGTCAAAGGGATTGTTAATATGTCATTATATTTTTCTATACACAAATTCACGTTCACTTGGTATCTTAAGGGGAATGTAAGACCTATTATGATTCATAAATATTTTAGGATTCTCGACACAATTCTTTACATGTCCCATAGAGACTCTTGGGGCATATACTTTTGCTACTTTCATACTTCATACAACACAGGTTCTATTGTCACATTATTTACTACTTCTCATCACAGTCATTTTACATTTATCTTATCTATACACACTTTGACATACTATTTTTCTCTCTAAAAGTATAATGGGTGCTTTATGTGTAAAATTTTCCTTGCTGACATCAATAAAACCATAGTTATATGTCACGCTTTTTCTATTGTTTGGTATTTTTGTGGGCTATGAATTATATCTTACTTGATTATTATTTACTTATGGACACTTCGGCCTTGATTCTCTTGTGACATTTTGAGAAATTTCCCATGTTTGAAACCCATTTTTCATGGTACATCTTTTCTTCCTAGTTTTTGTTACATTGTCTTCTCTTGCATGTTATCTATTTTTAATATATCTTGTTACTACCCTATTTTTTTACATGTGACTTGGTTTCTACCATGCACATCCCCTATCCCCTATAGGTATCGACACTCTAATATGCACATCAGATTCGAGTCCCCTCTTTTGGGACACATTCTCCTACCATCATCATATGCAACCCAAATGAGGGGGGAATATTTTGGTTGAATAAATCACCCCTCGGCAGCTCAAAGCTTTAGTACAAACACGGTTACATATTTTTAGAATCATAATTGGGCTTAAAACATAATGTAGACACTAGCACCTGATCTGGATAGTAGTGGTGGGTCCTTGTGTCCCCTTGGGTGATAATGTCCTAGGTGAAAGAAATTCATTTTTTCACTCCAACACAGTTCACAACATTTTTTATATCGGTTCTCTAGTAGCAGGAACTTGCCTCTAATAAAAGAATCCAATCTATTAGTCACATTTCAATTATAATTGGAACAATCGAACAATAGAACAAATGAAACAATTGGAACAAAAGAAAAAAATCGGGGATATACAATCTACGGTGGTGATTATTTAGGAAACATTAGGGAAGGAGAGAAAAGATAGACATCTCTCCCCAACATTCTTCTCTTGGCATAAGATTTCCCTAAAACTCACTCTAGGTATAAGATCACCCAAAAAACTCACTCTTGGCATGAGATCTCCTAAAAAACATCTCTTGGCATGAAATCGCCGAAAAAACTCTCTCGGTGTGAGAACGCCTAAAAACATAACCATTGGTATTCAAATTCAACAAATCCAAGAAAATAGGATAATTTTTTATCTCATACTCTCTTACATATCAGGTGCACACTTTCCTTTTACACACTTTTTACTTACTTATACATGCATTACTTTGATTTTTCATATACATAACTTTGACTACTTTCTCACTCTTATTTTGCAAGTCCATCCTTATACGCAACAAGAAGCTACACACATCAGCAAAGTAGAAACAGTGACTACTACGTATACACTTCACCCCTAGGGTCTATTTCCCTTTCCTAGTCTCCACGCTTCACATTGCAATCACTTCACGCTTCACTTGTCCACTCGGCATGCTATTGGAAACAATCTTCTCTACATGATCATAAGGTAATAATATGATATCTACATTATTATATCGAGTATTCACTCAACAACATACAAAGTGGGGAAAATGTAGGCACAAAATCTATGCACTTTGGTACATTTTTTGGTCCCAGAGCATACTAATATATACATGATTCCTAAGTATAAAATTAATAGTTGACAATGTCTTTCGGGCCTTTTTCTTTGTTTGTTATACTTTTATTGACATTACAACCCTACAACCCTATTATTATTTGATTGATTTATCTTTTATGGCCTCAAAAAATAGCACCCAATTATGACATAAGTGCCCATGCACTCCTATCCCTTCTAGGCACTCCTTACCCTCTCAAACCTTTTCTCACTCGTTTAGGTATATTTTACTTCTTTGGCATATTTTACACTTTTGGGTCAGCCTTCCAGTTGTTATTTATGAAATTAAAATAAGTGTATCATATATATACATAGTTATAGCTCTCAAATAAGAAACATTACATACTATCACCTAAGATTGCATCCAAAGGCACAACAGCATCACAAAGCATCCATATAGCACATTCATTCAAGGGACAAGGGCTGCATTCTTCTTTATACACATCATAGGAGGGAAATTTTATTTTATTTCATCTCAAACATTCTATAAATTTGCTACATTCTAGATCTAGCTCGATATCATTGTGTAACTTACACAAGGGCATCTTAGGAATTCATTACACACACTTTCACACAAAACTACATGGATTCTGAAATGTAGTGTAGCACTTGGTACTAAGTTCACTCTACAGGTGATTGTCAAGGTCATTTTGACTCCACATACTACATCTTTATTTTTAGGATTTGATGTGGTTTGTGGGTATGTGCAACTAGAAATTTGTTTTGTAGGTTACATGTATAATTGGAAACATTAAAGTGATACCGAGTAACAAACATGGATCAACATCGAATTTCCTCCTGCATAAAAAAAATCATAACCTAAGTATTTGGGTGGACACTAGCACCTAGATCCATCACTAGCACCCAGGAGTTGTTGTCCTCATGTGGGGGACTTATTTCCTACACAATTCTAGGTCTCGTAACATCCCGTGAGCCTTCACGATGCTTCTTCTAGTTTGTTTTAGCTATTCACCTACCAAGATCATCTCTAGATTGTGCCAGATTGGCTAAGTCACCTTCACTCTCTCTTTCTCTTACTTAGGGTTTCATATTATTACATTCTTTTTACTTTTCCATTTCTTGTATTTTATTTTTTTACATCATACACTATAGTAATTACTCGAAATTAGATTTAATATAGTTTATATTAAATAATATAGGAGACAAGTATATCAAGTAGGAGGAGAAGCAATGGCGTCTCGAAGAGTCTCCAAATAAGGATTGAAGAATTCTCCAAACAGTGTAAGGACACTCCGTGTGTGCCACATGATGGTGAAGAGGCTTGGATATATACATCATCAAATGACCAATGACTATGTTATACACAGAGATAAAGGTCATAGTGAATAAGAAAACATTCCATTCTTGAATGGCACAGTGCATAGTTAGCCCTACCAAGAAGAAGAGAAGGATGTACTAAGTAACGCTCCTTTGAAGCGTAGGTCTGGGAAACTAAATCTGCATGATGCATCCACAAAGATAACAAGAATTGTAAAATGCAAGAAAATAAGGGTACAAGAATACACACAAGGTTGGAATATGTCGGACTCAGCCGAGAATGTGTTTGCATGAAATAAGACACCCAAGAACATTGATAGCCATCTCGTGTTTGCAAAACTTTATAAGAAGTGTGTTGATTACAATAAGGTGTGTTCATGCAACATGAGATAGTTGACCACTCACCTTGTAGTAGGTAACGAACTAAGTAATAGTGGAGGCCATAGTATGTCTTAGTCGAAAGTAGAAGAACAACACGTAAACAAGAAAAAATGGGCATTAGCAACGAACAAGTGGACAAAAAAATTTGGTGTGAGAAAAAGTGTCTCATGTCACATAAGAAGAACACATTCCATAAGGCTATGTCGGATGCTCTCACTATCCCGCAAGCGAAGAAAACCACTACAATGCAAAAACAACTCAAAATGAGTTAAGGGGTTCCAAAAATGTCAAAAACGACTCCAAAATGTGCAACGACCACCTAAAAATGACAAAACAACACCAAATGAGACCTTATAAGCCACAAAACACACTACACACTCCCAAAAATGATCAGTGGAAAAAAATGCCTAAGTAACCCTAGTTTTAGAAAAAAATTCCCAATTTTTCTTATTTTCCAAAAAACTCGAAAAAAATTTAAAACGGCCTTAAAAAACTAAAAACTAGTTTACCATAATAATCTCTTAATAGAATTGAAAAAACTAGATCCTAAAAAATTAATATGTAATTAATTAAAAATAATTGATTACCCAACCATTAAATAAATAAATTAGATCCTAATAAAAATATTAAGACCTAATTAAGTATTAAAAAGACCACCTTCCTTTTAAAATAAACTCACTTGAATTTTAAACTTAATACTAATTTTAATAAATTCAAAGGGGTGGGTTGAATTAAAAAAGGTGGAGGGTTGGTCAAAGAGAAAGTGGGGCTAAAGGCGAGCCATGTGGAGCTTAACAAGACCGAGGTGGGCTAACGTGGGAGAGGTAGCGGTGGAGGAAGGCCGGTCGTGGTGGCACAAGCAAGTGATTTGGTACGTCAATGGGAAGGGATACCATGGGGCTAGAAGGGAGTGTTGAATAAGGTAAAGATGTAGGGGTTAAAGTAGCCAAAACATGTGTGAGGAAGGCCCATCCAATGATGGACTCAGCAAGCAAACCTAGGAGAGGCCCTACTCAAGACTGGTAGGGTAAACCGACGGGATAGAAGGAAGGTTGGTAGAGATTGGCAAAGGGCTTGGAAATGACACTTGGTCGTGGGGTGAGAAAAAAATGGCTCGAATGAGTGAGAAATTTATAAAGTTTGGCATGGTCGAGGCCATAAAAATTGGCACGGGAAACCAATGCACGAGAGCTCCAACGCAAGAGACGGTTAAGCTAAATGGTAGGGAGAGAAAAGGTCGAGTGAGGTCGCAAGTTGATGGTCGAGATGACACACGTGGAGAAGGGTAAACAAATCATATAGTAGAGAAATATGGGTGAAAATCGAGCATGATAAGATCATAGGACAAACAACAAACCACAAGCCATAAAACCAAGTGAGCTAAGCTAGAAAATGTCTCGAGTCAAAAGGGTATGACAGATCGAGATGCAAGGTTGAGCGACCAACAAGGAAATCCAAGGTCATAGAGAAAAATGGAGATGAGGCTCAACGATCCAAGCATTCGATGAAAAATAATAACAAGCTAAACCCAAGGACAAAATACGAAGCTAAAAGAAAATAGCCAACACACATGCAAAGAAGTAGGGCACGACAACCAAGAATTAACCCAACTCACCTATAAGAGAACCAGCTCGTCGAGCTGGAAAAAAAGCTCGCCGAGCCAATAGAGAGCTTAGCTAAGTTGGGAGGAGCTCAGAGGGAGAAATAATTTGGGTGAGGAGTGGGGACTGGTAGAGTAGACATGGAGCAAGAGAGAAAAAGGTAAAGGAACACTATTTTTTTTTAAAAAACAACTTTTAAATGAAAAACTAGAAAAACCATAAATATCTCCAAAAGATGATTTTCAACCACATGTAGCTGTAGCCAACTAGAACTGACAAGAAAACACCTGAAACTCCAAGACTAAAAAAAAACCTGCGCATGCACGAAAAAAACCCTCAAATCATAAGAACTCCACGAAAAATGAGATAATATAAATAGATGGAAGTAAAACATGATGGAATAATATTTATAAAGATTGCACATAAATGAGTAAGAACAAAAACCGAGAGAGTAGTAGGCAATGGAAAACAAAAGTATCTTGGATCCAAACAACATGTTTTGATACCATGTGAGAGAATATGAGAATGAGGATCAAGTGAGATGTTGTGCATATCAAACAAGTTACACTTGAATGATAACGTTACGAGTTTGATGTAGTAAGTAAGCATTCAACCTTAAAATTTGCATGCAAGATAAAAGGGTCTACTCATTCTCATAGATTGGAAAAAAAAGGGTATAAATAGGATTTCTAAATAACTCCCAATGTGATACAATCATATGGCAACAAGAGAGAAGAAGAATTATAATACAAAAATGGAAAGTAACTCCTATATGATGCACTCGATGCACACTAATGTGTATGATGAATCGGCATACCCCCTAAGACACCTAACACCTATGACCTCACCTAAGTGATATGACTCGCCACGTGATGTGGGCAATGCTACGAAATGACAAGATAAGTACACACACCAACATATACTACCGAGACATATTCCATTACTAAATAGGGAGTGAATGCTTCATGTAGATCAACTAATAAGACAAATATGTTGTTATATTGAATAGAATTCTTCCAGTTAATAACAATAAACAAATCAATATTTATATAAATTTAAACTAAATATAAAACATTATATTCTAAGAAACATTGTACATATAACTTTAGGTGCAGTTTCTACGCTTGGGATGAAATAAAAATGGATAAAATTAACATTATAGAATAAATGATATGATAATGTTTCTTATGTTTGTTCATATGGTGTGTAAGTACAACCGCTTTTTCTTTGAAGCACGTGATCTTCTAAGTATATTGATTATTTTTGTATCTATTACTATCTTCCTCCTTATACACCCATATGTTGACTCGTGTCCTTGTAGATTAGCTATTATAGACACCCTATAATTTAGCTCGAGTAATTTAAATACTTAAATTGTGCTAATTATACCCTTTCCCACAAATTGACGACATATCGTCAATATCGCACATTTTCTTTGCTATCATCGTTAATTAATTACATTACGTTAGTTAATTAACTCTTTTATCCAACAATGACGCCAATTAACGACCTTCTGTTGATTCATCTCCCTTTCTATCTAGATTAATTAATTATTTATAATTAATTAAGCTCCCCTTTCTATCTAGATTAATTAATTATTTCTAATTAATTAAGCTCTCCTTTCTATCTAGATTAATTAATTATTTCTAATTAATTAATACCCCTTCTATCTAGATTAATTAATTATTCTTAATTAATTAATTCTCTCTTCTATTTAATCAATAAATCATCACTTATTTGATTAAATCCCTCTCATAGTCTAAATCATGCTAATTATTCCTCTAAAAAGCTTCTATAAGCTTACACACCTATTAATTAATCACTTTGGTTAATTAATAAAGCCCCTCAAACCCCATGGGTCACTAAAGGACAAACTAAACTCTCATAAGGTTGACTCAACCTTTTCTAAACCTCCCTTATCCACAACTAACCCAACCTCTCCATTTATCCCACATGAAGAGGGATGTAGAGATTCTTCTATCCATTGGGCTATATAAGGAGCCCTCCTCCTACCTTTCTATTTACACCTACATGTCGAAATGAGCATAGGGCCTAAGTTATAGCTATTTTATCATCTTAAAGCATTCTTCATTGGAGGAGCTAGCTATTTTCATTTCTTGTATTCATCCATCCAAGTTTTGAAATCATATGGGGATATGTCAAATGGTCTTGTAGCCATGGATTGACAAGACTCCATTCTTGAAAACCTTGGGATTCAAACATATAATCAAACCTTTGATTGCTAAGGATCTAAATAGGTTCATTTCATTTGATTAGCATTCAATAGAGATAGATATTAATGGATTAACATGTTAGTTTGAATATTTATTTATGTTCTAATGCAAGGATGTTGGTAGATTAGTCTTGTTTAAGCTCTAAACATGCTAGTGCATTGATTTCAATTTATCTTTATTTTAGGACTTGTTGGCAACAAAAATTTCAGGTGAACAAACTTGTGGATTTATTTCCAATGCTCTGGGAATCTAATTTCCTCTACTTAACCAATACATTTGTGGATTTTTGTGGTGGCCTTTCGATAGGGGATCCAACATGGGCACTTCATTGACCCTGCAGAAAAGCTAGCAATCTCTTGCTAGGGAAGACTTTGTCTGAAGATTGGGAAAGGGGAGTGAGAAAAGAGGTAGGAGAACTAATTTTGTAGGTAGAAAATCATATTCCTGCACACACACTAGTTAGAAACTTCAACACATGCATTTATGGGAAGAAACAACTTTGTGAATAGCAACAAGACCAAATAGAATTCACTGATCACCAAGTATCAAGAAACCCCTTAGTCAAATAAATCTAGAAACTCCTTCTTGTATTGATTGCTCAAATCAAAGTTGTACATAATGTGAGAATGGAAGAAATTTGAGAGTGGAGGAAAGTAGAAGAAAATTGGCTATCTCCTTTGCTTTCTCTAGGTACAATGCACTCTTGAGTTTACAAGATCAATCGCCAACCCTTTGAAATGGGAATGGCGTTACAATTTATAGAGTAGAATATGACTCTTCATCTACCTCACATGACTCTTGGTTTCCATATTCTACTCATGACCTTTCATTTTCCATGAATTAAGTATTTCTCTTATAATTTTGAGAAAATACTTTTTACAAATTTGAAATAGGTCACTTAAGTGAATAGGACGAAATACAATGATGACACATAATGAAGAATTAGAATGGAGAGAGAAAGAAGAGAGGGAAAGAGAGGAAGAAGAGATGTCACCCGATGAAGTCCATTGATCCTCGTTGATGGAAAGCTCCAAATGCAGTGAAACTCTGAATCTTTGAATTCCTTGTACACTGGATGATGTGTGAACACCATGTGTAAATACATTGTCGCATGACTCATTTGGTGACCATGGGCATCACTCATGGAGATCCATTCTGAACAAATCTCATCCTGACTCCCCTCAATGTTGTTGTCACTCTGCTCGGCTGATTCGGATAGGATCCTAATGAATCATCTTGTGAATGATCCCCAACGGAGTCGATTGTGAATTCCACCTCCCACATACCAATTAAAGCATGAAATGAGTGTCGAAAGACACTATTGACATCCTCACTGTCACATACTCTATATAGTATGATGATAGAGATGACACTTTTTCTTACTCAGAAGTGAAGGGTTGCACCAGATTCTTCCCTGTCCATTTATGCTTCATGATTTCTTTTCAAAAAGCAACTTACTATTTTTAGTAAGTGTGAAAAAGCAAGTCCCGATCTTCAACTGGATATTGTAGCTTAGTTTTCCTCTTTCTCCTTGTGTTCCACGTTCTTTTGGATCAAATTTCTATTTTTAGTGCTCGAGGGCCCACTTACTATTTTTAGTAAGTGCCAAAAATTTCCATTCTGGTGAATTCTTAGTTGTAGTGCACCTCCAATGTCTTCATCTCCTTCGCAGGTTCTTCTGTCGAAGACTTTCCCAAAATAGCAGTTTCTATGTAGTAGACTGCTATTTTTAGAAAGTTGGCCTTTGGGAGTCGGATTGACGTGGAATGAAGTTTTTTTATATGGGTTTTTTTCCAATATCACCCCTCTAAAATTTCAGGCCCACCCGCTTAATAGTCTAGGATATTTTAAAGTTTTAATTTTCGGACCTAGTAGTGCTTCTGGGTATGGCAGCCATTAATGGACCTCAAAATTATAGGTCTGGTTTTCTCCTCTGTTTGCAAAGAAAATTATATTTTTGATGTGGGTTTTTTCTTTTGTACTTCACGTGTGATCTTACTTCAATCCAACAACCGGTTTGACGGGAAATCCCACTTCTTTCTTCGTTGAGCCGGAAGTGGGATTTCTTCATTGTGGATGCTCTGGTGCATGAGAGGAGAGTTTGAAGGTGTCTTCTTGATGGCCTTGGGTAGAGGAATGAACAGAAAAATATAACTTTTTGTTTCATGCATCCATTTGGGAGAATTCTTTGACTATTCGTTTCATGGCTATGGAGTTTTCTCTGTGCTTCTCCTTCTGTGTTTGCTCCAATTCTCCTTCTAGGACCTACGTGTTTTTGTGGAGTGAATGTAATTATCTCTATGGCAGGTCTGGTTTGATTTTTTCAATGGTGGAGTGATGGAGGAGAGTTGCAGAGGAAGGATGAAGTTTGTCTGTGCACTAGAGTGGAAGCAGTTGGAAGCACTGAGCGGCAGTTAGAATTTTTGAATTTTGAACGCATGAAGGGAGAAGCTTGGGTGCACTTTTTCATGTTTTATGTCCCTGACCTCAGGGATGTGAGGGACATCAAATTCCATAGTGGTCAAGAGGATGACACGTGGCAATGATCCGACGACAAGGAATGAAGGTGAGAAAAGTTGCTTTAAAGCACTGGGAGCTGAAAGTTAGTCACGTGGGTGTCCAAATGACTCCCCATAGGGGTTGGGTGCATTTTTCCATGTCTGATGTCCCCCACCTCAAGGACATAAGGGACATCAGTTTCCACGGTGGTCCTGGAGCTGACACATGGCACCAGATCGACGGTAGGGAATGGATGCTCCAAAAATGCACCTGGGAGCTGAAAGTTGGTCACGTGGGTGTCTAAATGACTCCCATAGGGTCTGGGAATATTTTTCCATATCTGATGTCCCCACCATAGGGACATAAGTGACATCGTTTCCACGATGGTCCCTGGAACTAACACGTGGCACCGAGATACGACAACAGGGAATGGATGCTCTAAAAATGCTCCTGGGCGCTGAACTATCAAGTCTGGAGGTCATATGAGGGTCCAAGAGGTCACATAGGGGATGGGAGAATTTTTCAAGGGTTGGTGCACCTGACCTATGGGATGTTATGGACATGAAATCATGCCGGACTCGGTGTCTTGACATGTGTCCTCCCGAAAAATGACTAAGTCTGAAATGACCTTTGAGAGGGCAACTTAGAAAGAAGATAACTTGAGCTCCCGATGGAATTTATTGGTGAAATTTTATATGATCCTAATTGTAAATGGAATTTTTAATCAAATTTTGGGGTCTCATGTCTTTATTCATCCATATAATCCCTGAAAAATCTAATTTTGATTTGAGACTCCACTTATACCTGATAAAAACTGCCTGCCAATCCTATGCGCCAAGGTGTTGTGAAAAATATGATTTCACCATCATGTATGTATTTGAATCCTCTTTCGTTGGTTTTTTCTTCTAACTCCATCTAGAGCTCCCAAAATCATCTTCTGAAGCCCAGCAGTTGTTTTAGGCCTGTGTACTGCCTAGGCTTGTGAACCCTAATTTTTTCTCAAACTGCTCCAAGTTTCTCAAAACTTCCCAAAACCTTCCAAAATAATTTCCATGATGTTTTAAGGTATTCAATTCACCTCCATGTTGAATTTTACCCTTTCGTTCCACTCCAAGGGGTTGATCCAGTCCTAGGAAGGCCAGCGATAGCCCTTCCCAATACTAGCCAGAAGGTAGTATCTTTTCAGAAATCCCTAAAATCACTTAGGGGTATGAGATAATATTAGTTAGGAGGTCATTTGGGACTGATTTGGATTGGATTGACTGGGGTGTCTTGGAAAGATGGAACTTGAAAAATTAACACTAGGGTATCGTTGTCGTGCTTGGAAATTGTCAATTTTCATGTTGCACATTTGTACGAAAAAACAGGACTACTAGGTGTTAGTTATAATTATTTTACATTGATAATAAATTCATGTACACATATGGCATGTCCGGTGGGACCTACTCCATTGTCCTTTACACTTAATTTCAAGTTTTTGTAGTTAAGTTTCATTTTTATTACTAACCCTCTTTTACACATGTTGATCTAGCTTGTTTTTCTTAACTTTTTTGTTGAGTTTGAATGTGTTGAGTATTTGTTGTAGGTATAAAGGAGGTGAAGTTCTTTCAAAATTGGAATTGATGGGAAAATTTCAATATTTCTCCATGTTTTCATTTTTAGAGCTTACTTTTTCAACATTCTACATGTTAGTTTTGTCAATTTCTTAAAAATCTTAAATTCTTGAGCATGTAGGTTAGTGTTTGATAGTGTTGAGTCTTATATTTACATATTAATGTGGTGGGTTGCTATCAAAATTAAATCTTGGTGAGAAAATTTCAATATTTCATCATGTTTTCATTTTTAGAGCTTACTTTTTTCATCATTCTACATGTTAGTTTTGTCAATTTCTTGAAAATCTTAAATTCTTGAGCATGTATGTTAATGTTTGATAGCATTGAGTCTTCTATTCATATATTAATGTGATGGGTTGTTGTCAAAATTGAATCTTGGTTGGAAAAATTTGACCATTTTACAGATTAAGGGATGTTTTTTTTTTTACATTTTTTAGTGCATGTCAAGTGCATACCCGTGAGCATAAGAGCATATGTGTAACCCATCTTCCGAAGGCCATAAAGTTTTCTTCTGAACTTAAAATAACTCAATTTTTTTTGTGTTGGAAAGGTATTGAAGTTAACTATGAAATTAAAATATAAATTTGGGATTTATACTTACAGAAATTGTAGGTTTTCCTTTTATTTTAAAACTGGTCATTTTCTAACATGTCTAATGTTTTGATGAATGTTGTATTTTCATGCTTTACTTGATTTATACCAAAGTGTGTGTATGCTCTTCTCTTGCACCTTTTTTTGATCTTGAGAATCAAAAACAACTTTGATCTCTATCTTTTTAACATTGGGATTAAACTTGGAAATTTGATTATTCATTTTGCTTAAGGGAATGAACCTTTTACAAAGCATTTTTCAATGGTCCTTTGATTTGAAGTTTTCTATTTCTATATAGTTCGGCTAAAGTTTGTGTATGATCTTATCTTGCACCTTAGGGTGATCTTGAGAATCAAAAGTAACTTTAGTCTTCATTTTATAACATTTGGTAAATTAGAAACTTCATCTTTCACTTTTGGTTTAAGGGAATGAACATTTATCAAACTTTTTGTATGGTTCATTAATTACAAATCTTTTCTTTACTTTTTAGTTGAATTATTTGTTGTGTATGCTCTTCTCTTGCATCCTTGGATAATCTTGAGAATCAGAAGCAACTCTTAATCATCTTTTAAATAATTTGATTTTCTTAGAGAACTACTAACACTTTAGTGCAGAGAACCTAAAAACGCTTGTCAAAGAAAGAGTTTGAAACAAACTTTTCTAACTAAACGTGTGTTGCAGGTTGCCAAAATGTGTTCAAGAAAACCACGTCTAATTTAAAAAAGATAAAAAAACACACCACAATCAACACATTATATTTTCAAGTTCAAATAAGGGTACGTCCCGTCCGCTTAAAACTAGGACATAACCCCTTTGGCATAAGCCTTAAGCTACAACAATGGGGGTGGTCCTAGGAACCCCAAAGTAGTCCATGTAAGAGGGAACCTTGTGGATGAAATGGGAAGTGCTCCACACAACCTACTTGACTAGTACACGTGTGATATTTAGTGTCACAAGTCGTATGTATCACGACCCCAGTTAGAGTACACAATGGACACATTTATTGCCCATTGTGCTTGAAGGGGGTAAAGTAAAGTCGAGATACTCCCAAATTAGTCAGTGTGACTTTTGGGTAAATCAAGCTCACTCTTAGATGACTTGTGACACCTAGTTGAGTGAACCACCTAGGAAGCTATCTTTGACCAGGAGCCAACTTGGACCACATCAAAGCCAATTTGAGTTGAGAGCTATTGTTCATCACAAAACGTGTGAAGCATTAATTTTTCTTAGTTTTTCACTTTCCCTAAGGCGAGGTGAAACTCTTCCGAAGTGAGGCCAACATTTTTCAACCCCAATTGATCTACTTCCTTCACTTTCTTTTGACACTTTGTTGATCAAAAGAAGAGTGACTACCTTTGCGTTATCAATTGATTGTTTCACCACTTTTTGTCTGTTTATGCCCATCCATGTTTGCAGCTAGGTTTTTAAATGTATAAAGTGTGTGGAGACATTTTTATATCATTGGTAGCCTTTTTGATCTTGATACCCAAGTCAATATCATCATCGTAGTTAGGCTTGGTTCATCACTTTGATTCTCCTTTGAACGGTTATCTTGTTTATATTGTGTCACTACAATTTTGGTATTTACGTCTTGTTTCTTGTAAAATTGACCTAAATATCTATATTGTAAGGTTATGCTATATACACTTTAACAATTCCTAGGTATATTATCGCTTTAGTTTGATTTCAATTATTACCTCGATTCTGAAGAGTGTTAAGTGTTACCACTTGTGCATGTTATATCAATATCATCTTGATATCAATACCTTACTTTCTCGCAACATTTGGTTAACATATCTTGGTGAAATTGTTGTGTCACTCATAATCATAACTGACACCCTTTGGAATATAGGTCTTGATTGAATTTGGGCTTGCTTCTAGTATACTTTATTTGGAGGTCACGTTAACTTCTTGTTATTACTTACGCCTTGTTCATTTCTTTGAACTCGACATAAGTAGGGACATTTTGTTAATCATCATACGACACCAACTACCTTTTGAAGAAAAATTTAGGAAGTCCTTCATTTGATTATTTGGTTTGAAACTTGAGCATTGTGTGACTGATTCTTGTTTGGCTCATTCATTTAAGAGAAAATTATTGTGTCACGTTGGTTCTTTGACATTCATAACATACCTTAGGTTTGATAAAAATCTTTGAACACATTCATAGATACCTTAGTGAAACTATTACACGTCATGGCTCCTAAAACAAGATTAGGACTCAAAATCAGGCTTTAGAAACAAGACAACCACAAACTTGGGAAGCCTCAAACAAGTAAGGGTCAAACCCTTTTATTGGCCATGATCTTGGGCCTTTATTCTCCGCAAAAAAGAAGTAGAAGAAATGATAGATCATAGCGGTGACAAGTTGGAGTCACCACATGCGGAGTTTGACTTCAACCCCACCTTGTTAGATGAATTCCTTTTTAGAAACAAGGATCATGTAATGGCATGAGTTGTGGAGTTAGGAGTCAGAATGCCTATCGAACAAGAGGAAATCCCACCTACAAATGATGTTAATGAAAAGGAGAAACCTCTTATTAACATGGACGATATCTTAACACATGGACATGATTCTACTTCTAACATGGGAAATGATAATGTAGTGGGATATAGAATACCTAAATCCTTAAATTACCATGTAAAGTCGAATAGAACACGAAAATGTTGAACAACCTCCGCAAAGCATGAAGAAGAAGAGGAACATTTTGATTAAGAAGTCACTATTTAACAACAAATTAGCAACTTTATTTGACAATTGGCTTTGTTAACATCTCATATACAAAAGGAAACAAAAAAGAATGTACAAAAGAAAAACCTAAAGTCAAAATTAGTGAATTTCAATTTTGACAATCAAGGAGAAGACAATACAAAACATAATCGTGTATATATCCCTGCTTCTCCTACCAAAGAACAATTACTCACTTAAGAAATGTAATCTATGAAAGTGACACTTACAAGCCTCCAAGAGAGCACTGTGGGGAATAGTAGAAAATATCAATATGAAGAGTTATGTTCTGATCCATTTGACAAAACTATGATGCTTCAACCCTTACCTAAAAAGCTTTTGACATGCCAAAATTTGACAAATATAAAGGGAAGGGTGATCCATGAGACCATGTAAAATATGTTTACATGGCATGCCAAGAAGTTTCCTACAAAGTGACAACTACCTCATACGAATATTTTTAAAGAGTCTAGGGGGAAGCCTTGGAATGGTTCATTCACTTACCCCGTGGGTCTATTTTCACATGGCCTGAACTGGCAGAAAGATTTATACGACACTTCTCGTATAACATAGAAAGTGACATAACCATGGTGGACTTATGTGGTACTAAACAATGTCCTAACGAGACATTCACTAGCTTCCTGCAAAGATGGAGAGGGATAGCTAGTCGCTTCCTCTTGTACATTCCTGAAAAAAACTGGTGAGTATCTTTGTGCCCAATATCAACCAGACATCACTTTTCAACTACAAATGCATTGGGTTCACACATTTCAAGAGGTTATTAAAAAGGGCATTCAAATAGAGAAACCCCTTATTGCCAAAGGAACCATTAAACCACACTCTAAAGATACCCAAAACGTAAAAGCTACGAAAAATCCAAAAATATTCAACAAAAACAAGAACGTGGTGGGAGACGGGATCACAGATTCCAAACGCATGCAAATGGTTCAAACTGGTCAACCTTTTAAATTGACCAAAGGACCTATTCAACCACCACCTAAACGTAGAATGTTCACTCCTCTCAATGAGCCTTTTTCAGCCATATTGAAGCAATTGGATGTGGCTCACATGGTGACTTATCCCATGACACAACCCTTTGATGACAATGCTCCAAAACCATCATGGTACAAAGAACATGACTATTGTGAATTACATCGTGTCAAGGGCACAAAATAGACAAATGTCTATGACTTCGTCACTACATCCAAGACCTCATCGACAATGGGGAGATAGAAGTGGATACCCAGAGAAAACTCAAATGCTAAATGAAAAGATGGGAATATTTAAGGAACCATTCCCTAAACATGATAAGTCAGATGAGAAAAATATGGATTGAGGAACATCATCCCAAAGTTACAAAGCGGAAAATTATCTATATACCAAGAAGGAAAATAATCATTATGATTCACTCATTGGATGTATCCACTCTCCTAGTGACCATGTGAACACCATTCGAATCAAGGGAAAGGATTACACTTTGTAGTAACAAGGCACACCCACCTCATGATTCCTGAACCCTCTCTGTCGACCCCGCAAGATGGTAGGTACAACCTCTTAGAACAACTTGAGAAGATGTCTACCAAGATTTCAATCTTGGATCTTCTCAAAATATCGAATGTACATAAGGACATCTTGTACAAAAATCTTTAGGGGTCAGGAGTGCCACTAGAAGTTGACCATTTACATCTTCAAGTTTTGGTGGCTAACATTGTGCCAACTAAGTATATCTCTTTTAATCATAGGGATAACCCTATTGAAGATCCAATGCATAATCTTCCTTTATATATTGAGGTATTCGTTACCCGCCGAAAGATAAAACTGGTGCTTTTGGAAAATGGATCAGGGCTGAATATATACACATTGATATTAATTAAGTAACTGGGACATGTAGAAGAAGATCTCGAGTCCCACATCATTACCATAACCACTTACGATAAAGTGGAAAGGGAATCAGCTAGCACAATCACATTACCCATGGAAGTAGGACCCACTTGTCATCAGATGAATTTTCATGTATTGGACTTGGAACTTCCATATAATATGCTTCTTGGCCAACCATGGATTCATGTTATGCAAGCCATGTCATCAACGTTCCACCAATGCATCAAATTGAAACACAAGGGACACACTGTCACAATACAAGGAGATCTAGAGCCCTTCACTCACTATAGAGCTCTCAATAGTTTTGTGCATAAGGGTGCCTATATGTGTCCCTCTGCTGATATAGTTGTTCCTCTTCAATTTGAAGCCATGGAGTCATGAGTAGATTCAGATTCCCTAATTTCTTGCACCCGTGAAGCTTCCACATCAACTTCTCCTTTTGATTCTTGGGAGATGAAGGTTCTAGAATACGGATGTGGAGAGTATAATGTGCAAAAAGATATTTTGGTTTTAGACCTATCATTGTCACCTAAAACTAGAAACCGACCCAACTATCATTTCATATGGCCTAGAGATGAGCAAACTATCGAGTCATTTTTAATTGGAGGGTTGCTCACTAAAGATAAATTATTGGACCCACCTACGACTTGGGTCCTGGAATATACTCAACCAACTTGCTAGCAAATCCACGAGTATGAGAAGTCTAGCCGAAGGATGTATTCCAAGGGCTACAAGGGTTTAGGATGTGGAAATAATGCACAAGGACTGAGAGAACCAGTTCCTCTCCCACATTTCAAGACAAAAAGGTATGGCGTCGGCATTTGACCCTATAGATCGCACCCCAATGATCAAGATGCCACTTGTTCTGAGTGCGAAGATATCTCGATTATTTAGACAAAGTGACATGATTCCCACTATAGCCAATACGAGGATCTTGCCTCCACAAACCTATTCTATGATATATTGTCCTTACCATAACCCCTCTGAGTAACCTAAAATTGACCTTTTTACCCTTGCCTTGTCGAATGGGACCAACAACATCACATGCCACTAGATATCTTTAAAAATGAAAAAACCATTATAGAATTCATGGGCATTTGAGATACAATTCCGATTGGAGACCATAAGAAGGGTTTCAACATTGACTTAGATGCCTGTGCATACTTCGGTGAGGAAGATGAGCTTCGTGGTCAGTAAAACTTGAGAAAAAGAGAGGGCAAAATTTCCAACAAAAATCCTCGGCAAAAACAAAAGTCCAAGTCACACAGTGAAAACATCTTTGAGGCATTGGCTAACAAACAAGTAAAAAAATTAATAGACAAGAAAAGTGACCACACCAAGGGTAAAAATCTCATAGAGACACCCTTGGAAATATTCTTCCGATCCTACGCTTATGGAGGATTTGTCAAAAATGCTAGTAGAAGAAACCCTTGATGTGAATCTTGGAACAGACGATAATCCAAAGATATTCAAACTTGGAGCTTCACTCTCAGCATGAGAACAAAAAAAATTCACCGTGCTTCTACGAGAATTTGTAGATGTATTCGCATGGTCCTATAAGGATATGTTGGGCTTGGATCCAAATTTTTTAGTGCATAACCTAGTAGTGCACACAGACGCCAAGTGCATCAAACAAAAGCTCAAAAAAATGCATCCACGAGTGGCCCTTCTAGTTAAAGAAGAGTTACAAGGATTGCTAGTGGTGGGCTTCATTCAACCTATTGATTACTCATAATGGATATCAAACATAGTCCCCATACAAAAGAAACCTATCGGGATAAGAATCTATATGGATTTTAGAGACATTAATAAGGAATGTCCAAAGGATGATTTCCCATTTCCCAATATTGATATGATTGTTGATTCAACTGCAGGATATGAAATGCTATCTCTTATGGATGGCTTTTTAGGATACAATCATATCAAAATCATAGATGAGGATCAACACAAGATGGCCTTCACAACCCCTTGGGAATTTTTGTTATTAGGTAATGCCCTTTGGCCTTAAAAATACAGGAGCAACTTATCAAAGGGAAATGACCATGATTTTCCATGATATGATTCATGACATCATGGAAGACTATGTGGATGATATCCTCGGGAAATCCAAGATAAGAGAAGATCACCCTAATATTTTGTGGCGTATCTTCAAACACCTATGGGAATACAAATTTAGATTGAATCCAAAGAAGTGTGTGTTTGGTGTACTATCAGGAAATTTGTTTGGATTCATTATATCATGAAGAGGGATTGAGGTAGACCCAACTAAAGTTATTGCCATTACTGAAATGCCTCCTCCCAAAAACATCAAACAACTACGTAGCTTACAAGGAAAGATACAAGCCATCTACTACTTCATTTCCTAACTTGCTGACAAATGCCATTCGTTTACCCATCTACTTAAAAAGGATGTTGCCTTTATTTGGGGACCAGAGAAATAACAGGCCTTCGCCTTGCTTAAGTAGTACATAGCCAATCCGCCTATGATCATGCCTCCAACTCTTGGTGAGCCATTCTTACTGTATATTTCTTCTACTCAATTTGCCATTGGGCAATAAATAAAAATTTGTGTACTATCTCAGTCATACTCTCATTACTTATGAGCTTAACTACCCTCATATTGAAAAAGCTTGTTTGGTTATAGTTTTTACCTTCCAAAAACTTTACCATTACTTGTTGAACACTAAAACCAAGCTCATATCAAAAGTTTACCCACTTAAGTACATGTTGTCAAAACCTACCCTTACAGGCAGAATGGCTAATTGGATCATTCTACTAAGTGAATTTGACATTGAGTATGTACATCAAAGCCATTAAAAGGACAAGTACTCGTCAATCAATTAGCGGAAGCACCGTTACTGGAACAGAGCAGCTCGTGAGTCTAGATCGCCAGATGCTTCATTAATGTATATTGAGGAATTTGTCATGTGGCAAGTACACTTTGATGGATCTTTTACTTTTCATGGTTCAAAGGTTAAATCTTGCAAACATGTCACAAAAGGACTCAACGATGGAGTGGCGGGACCTGTGAAGGACCAAATGACCCTATGCATGAAGAAAGAAAAGAGACGGCTCTGTCGAGTGGATCCATGTCTTAAATATATTTAACAAGTTACAGGCAGGCTCAAAAATGGAATAATAGGGTCAGAGAAAGAGGAGTGGTGTCAAAAGAGCTAGGAGTAAGAAGAGAAAGAAGAAAAAGTGAACTTTGAAGATCTTAAGTCTTCGGGCTCAAAACGGTTCAGAACGAGTCAAAAATCAGCTAAGTATGGAGGAGGCAACGGAGAGAGCCACGTGTCGACATACGCTTCTCTCAAAGTTGAATCAAAAAAGGAAGCTCAAACTTGCACCAGCCCTCCATGTAGCAAATGGTCAATAAAGGTCAAAAGGTGGATAGGGCGGGGGCTCAAAAAAGAAGCTAAGTATAGAAGCATCGCGAAGAAGCCACCATGCGTTAGTTTGACACATCATCTCAAAGGTAGATTTAAAAGACGGAGGCTCAAATAAGTGGTAGTTCACCACATAAAGAAAGGGTCCGAAAAGGTAAAAGGGAGGCCATTGAAAATTCTAAAGATCTTGCAGAGGCTTCCAAGTGTCAATCTAATGCTTCTTCAGAAGAAAAATCCTAAGCGGTTTCTAAGTGAGCGCAGAGCCTCCACGCATCCCGTTTCAAAAGGGACAGGGTCAGGTTGAATAGTCAAACATAGAGATAGACCAGCGGAGGGTGCCAAGTGTCAACATGGCATAAACTCAAGGGTTAAATAAAGAGAGGGTTTTCAGAGACGAGCGCAGGGCCGTTGCGTGTCCCGGTCAGAAATATGACCCCGCTGAAGCAAAGGACTTAGCCAAAAAACATAGAAATTGAAAGCAGGCCGTGGAGGAAGCCACGTGTCAGCCCCACGCCATTCTAAAGAAAAATATAGAGGCCACCCTCAAACAAGTGCCAGCCCTCCACGTGTCCCATATAGAAAAAAAGGGGCCCATTTTTCAAACGGTTTTCCCACCCTTTTGTATGGATCCGATACAAACTTGAAGGGGCATATATTTTGACTCGGGGCTCAAAATATTGCAGTAAATCGACACCATTGGAAAGATCTCGGCCTCATCTACACCATGAGATGAAACTTTAAGTTTGGGGAGGTTAGGTGGGAGAAAAATGGAGAAACGTCTTTAGGGCCATTAATGTAAGATCTATTTTTGCCCCAACAACAGATCAGATTTCGATCTACTCCACCATTTCCTCCTCCTTGAGGTGCCGAATAAGAATTTGATGTCAAGACAGATTTGGGGGTAGATTTTATGGGAGGCATTAATAGTAGTGGTTGAGCTTGGAACTATTTTTCCCACTTCTCTCTCTTTCTCCCCTCTATGTTGAATCTATAAAAGTAGGGTTGAGACTCATTGTAAAGGGTTGGACATTCTTTTGTTTTTGTAGGCTCCCCTTTCCTTTTAGAAAAGGAATTCATGGAGTTTCAAACCTTCCATTTAAATTGTAATACATTTCCTTCCTTTGGCCATTTGTAATGCATTGTATCAATCTGTAGAGCAATAAAACACATTTGTGATTGATTTTAGATCCTTTCTTGTCTCCTTTTCTCTCATCTAGTCTTTCATTATAAATTTGGTTATCTGTGCTTGATTATTGTATGTATTTTGTTGGTTTGTGTCTATCAGCAAAACTAATGTTCATCATTCCTTGGTGCATCACCTTGTAGCTTAGTTTTGATTTCTTGTATTCCTTTTATCCTTGTCTCCTTGGTAAAACTTAGATTAGGTTTAGGAATAGGTCCTCTGCAAGTTTCACGTATGCACCTAAATAGAGGAATAGGAACCAACCTTTAATCTGGAGAGTTTTCCCATTTGCAAAGTCCCACACTTTGGGAAAACTCAATGTTATGTGAATCACACCAAATGAATCTACCTTAGAAAAGTAGATCTGACGACTCATTTGGGGGTGTTGTGATTTTGCACTAACATTTTTGGCATGCAGGTGGGACAAAGAAGTCTCCATCTTTATTACAGTAAGATTGATGTGCACTTGTTGTGATTCTAGCTTTTAAGAAGCTTTTAAGAACTACACATCTGGTGACTCCAAAAGGGACAAAATCCACTGGTTTCAATAGTCCAAGTTTCCCAAGTTCATGAGAAGGATACAAACAAGGTCAAGAATAAGAGAAGAAGGATAGTTTGTACACCTACACTTGTCTCCAGATAGAAGGAGAAGAGGAAGAAGAGCCCAGAGGTCTCTATCTCCACCAAACAGAGCCTTATCAACACCTCCTCCTAGTAGGTCATTCTTTCAATCAAGAAGGGTGCTCAAGCCGATCAGGATGGCACAACCAAATCCTTATGTCAATTTCATTGGCAGCAACCCACTCACTCTGAATGCACAAAATCCAGTCCGGTGGTAGCATTAAAGAGCATCCCATATTTCATTGGAGAAAACCAGACTTCTCCTGGTGACCACGTTCAAGATATTGCAAATGTTTGTATAATCCATGAGATCACTTGAGATGGACATTGTAGTCAAGTTTTTAGCCTCTTCACTCAAGGGTAAAGCTTCACAATGGTTCAGGAGCCTAGAAACAGGCTCTATTCAATCTTGGGACCATCTGTGCACAGAGCTCTTCATGACCAGTTTGGAGAAAAGGAGATAACTTATCCTTGTTGGAGCAACTAACAACAATCAAGAGAGCTCGAATGAGCGTAGTTGATGGATTTCAACCTCAGATTTCAATGGACCTGGGATAGGATTCTAGCAGCAGTAAAGCCCACTAATGAAGGTGCCTTCTTATACTTTCTTAGAGCTTTAAATTCTGATATTGCTTTAATGATTCAGTCAATGGGGGCACAACCTTACCTATGAGCCTATAGCCTTTCCATAGGAGCTGAGAATCATTTAATTAGGCTGGAAAACTTGCTCCTAGGCCATCCATGCCTCTATACCCGAATTAGGAAACCCAAGTACCAACCAAACACCCACATTAGCTCCTATATACCTACTCCCAGGAGTCAAAGTTCAGTTGAAGCCTCCACTCCTCATCATCTAACACCTCAAAGGAGCTTCAAGGAAGTTATGAAACAACTTCAAAACCTAGGGAATGAGTTAGTAACCATCAAAATATAGTAGGCTCAGAGTTCTAGGCCATATCAGCCTCAAGCTCAAGTATCAGGCTAGACCCCGTATCAGCAAAATAGACCACAAGCCCAAGTTGTAACTCAGAGTCAACACCAAGGACAACCTCAAAGCTTTAGACCTTTTAGGCCATATGATCCAAACACAGCTTCAACATCAAGGGCATTGGTTCTAACATAGAATAACATGGCACAAGAATATGATTGGTGTTTCCCATGCAATCAGCCACATAATCAATCGATGTGCTTCAATGGTGCACTAAATCAGGATTTGATGGTGCAAACCATTGGTGTGTCACAAGAACCTAGCCAAGAAGAAAATCAATAGTAAGGAGCTCAGTAAGAGGGACCTCCAAGTGAAACTATGCTTGTCAATTGGCAAGCTGAAGACTTATGTGGAATGAATCAGGCTCCTTCTCAAAGTATAGCTGCCAATACATGGTCCAAGAAGAGAAATATTAGAGAAGGACATTCACCAAACTTAGGTGATCCTCAATCCTCCATTGCTCCACAAGGTATTGGCATTCAAAATACAACTCCCAATATGCAGAGCCAATCCAAGCCACCTTCCAAATCTACTCAGGCACCGGTTGTAACAACCCATGTGCAAGAGAAAAATGTGCCAGGAAGGGGCGTAGAAGGATAGCTCATTTAATATCATTGAGAAAATGAAGAGGACAAGTGTGAACATTTCACTATGGGAGTCATTGGCCATTCCTAGGGTAGAGGGATCTATTGCAGATTGCCATGCAAAATTGGTCAAGCTCAAATCAACCCCCTAACCAACAAGAGAAATTTCTTACCAATATAACTCAACCTGGGGGAAACCATCGAGAGAGCAACAAGGTAAGAACCTGAGACCTCCTCCATTCTATGTTTCATTAATCATTGGGGATAAATTGGTGCATAATTGCATGATTGATTCTGGGGCAAGTAGTTCTGTAATGCCCAAACAAATAGTTGATCAACTGGGTCTCTAGTATGAAGTCATCTCTAGAGGGTAGTACAATTGGATGGGACAAGTAGTGACAACTATTGGAATCATCAAGGATCTGAGCCTCACTCTGCATGCCTACCCCAATGTGACTGTATTGTAGAACATGTATCAGTCATAGACTTGCCACCACATTTTGCATTGTGTTTGTCAGGGACTTCACTGCCAAAATTGGAGGCTATTTTTTCTGCTGACTTTGGCACATATGCTCTTTAGAACAAGGTATGGGGTGAAGGCCACAATCAGATCGAGCCCATAGTAGATTATCACATTGAGTCTTATGTGCCTAGCCCAATCAATGCAAATTGTTTGGCTTTTGATCAGGAAGACCTCCTAAACACTTCTGAAGTAGATACCAAGGTGGGGTGTATCCCGGACCTGACTCTCGATGAATGGGTGGTCAAAAGACATGCTTTTGATCCCTATAAGGAGATGGAAGAATCTGAGCTAGGAGTCTACTGCCTGCATGAAGAGAATCATCCTCTTCCTGACATCATTAAGCCAGAATATAAGGATGACAATGAAGTATGGAAATTGTTCTTTGATGGCTCGAGAAGTAGGAAGGAGGATCCTGGAGGTGGAGCTATGATTGTGTCACCCCAAGGTATGAAGTATTACTCAGCTTTTTGTTTCTAGTTTTCCTACTCAAATAACACTGTAGAATATGAGGCTTTGGTTCATGGATTGCATTGGGCTAGAAGATGAGGAATCAAGAACCTGCAAGTGTTTGGTGATAGTGAACTAGTTTGCCAATCAAGTCAAAGGAAAAATGTTGTCAAGAATGACTGCTCAAAAGCTACAAGAATAGGGTATGGGATCTCATTGAGGATTTGAAGCCTTCAACATTGTGTCCATACCTAGGAAGGAGAACGAAGTTGTTGATAGGCTTGCAGCAGTTGGAGAAACATTTGATGTGGTTGACAACATCAAGAGGAAAAGGACAACCACATATCCATGTGATTGTAAGGCAGTAGTGCCAGATAACAACACATCGTTGGTAGGTGTTTGAGAATGATCAACAGATCATCAATTTTTTGCAAGAGGAAGCTGAGTTCTCAGCTAGGAATCAAAACAGATTAGAGCAACAATATGGAGATCAAGTAGTGCAGCTATATACAAACAAGCTTCCCAAAGGCTTAGTGACATTGGAGTCTATCTTCAATCCTAATGATCAATTTTGAAAAAAGAAGGCTAATATATAGATCAAAAGGAGAAGATTAGAGTCAATTCTAGTTGGAGAAGGAAAAACACTTCAAATTGGCAAAGTGGCCCTTGAGAAAAAAGGTATGAATTCATGCAACTTTTCCAAGAGTTTCAGATGTATTTTCTTGGAGCTATGAAGACCTAAGAGGGTTCAATCAAAGCTAGCACAACACACAATTGAACTAGATCCAGTTGTTAAGCCCATCAGGAAAAAGTAGAGACCAGTTAATCCACACATTGAACCCTTGATGAAGAAAGAGCTAAACAAGTTGATAGAGGCAAGTATCATATTTCTAATCAAACACTCAAGTTGGGTTGCAAACTTGGTCCCAGTTAGGAAGAAGAATGGAGAGATTAGGTTGTGTGTAGACTTTCGAGACTTGAACAGAGCTTCCCTCAAAGATCACTACCCACTCCCTTGATGGAGCAGATCTTGCAAGTGGTGTCTAGATCAGAGAGATTCTCTCTCCTAGATGGCTACTCAAGTACAACCAGATCATGGTGAAGAAGATGATCAGTTCAAAACAACTTTCACCACCAAATGGGGCACCTATGCCTAGAAAAATGCCATTTGGATTGTCTAATGCTGGAGCCACTTTCCAAAGGGAAATGGATATGGCATTCAAAGGGATGATCAACAAAATAGTATTGATCTATCTGGATGACATTATTGTGTTCTCCAAAAATGTCAGACCACCTTTTTCACCTAAGGTAGGTGTTTCAAAGGTGTAGGAGATTTGGGGTATCATTGAACCCTAAAAATGCATATTCTTGGCCCATGAGGGCAAGGCTTCTAGGCCATATTGTGTCAAAGGAAGGTTTGGAAATTGACCCAGAGAGAGTTGAAGCAATAAGAGCATTGCCATTGCAAGCCATAAGAAGGCTCTTCAAAGCTTCTTAGGAAAAATCAATTTTGTCTGCAGGTTTGTACTAAACTTTGTTGCCCTTGTCAAGCCAATAACGTTGATGTTGAAGAAGATTTTGGCATTTAGGTGGATAGATGAAGGAAAAAGGAAAGTTTTGAGGCCATCAAAGAAGCTATATCACAAGCCCCAACTCTCGTGAATCTAGATTTTTCTAAGGACTTCATACTATATGCCTTTGGTGGCAGTGACACAATTTCTACAATCCTAGTACAACAGAACAAAGAGGATACAGAGTAGCCAATTGCTTTCTTCAGCTAGGGTCTGGAAGATTATGAAGTGAGATACTCCTTCATGAAAAGCAAGTCTGGTAGTGATCAGAGGGTTAAAGAAGTTTAAACATCTGGTTTGAACAATAAAATCCAACTGTTAGTCTCCCATGCAGGAGTTAAGACTTCCTTCTCAGCAAGGATCTGAATGAAAAACATGTGTAGGATGGATCACTCGTGTCATGGAGTATGACATTGAGATCAAGGTCACTAAGCTGGTCCGTGGGAAGGGATTGTGTGAACAACTAGCCTCAAGTCAACAAGATGAGGAAAACAATGAAAAGGAAGTTGTTTTTGTTCTACAAAATAGTCAAGAGGAAGAAAATGATGATGTACCCACTCCTTGTTGGACTCAGAACATGGTGCACTTCCTTCAAATAGGCATGTGTCCTCCAGAAATGAGTAAAAAAAAAAGGAGACATTTCAGACTATAGGCCATCCCATATGTGCTTATTGATGGCGTCTTGTTCAAGAGGGACATCAATGGCATTCTGTTAAGATGCATTGGGACAGATCAGATTGAGAGAGTGTTATAAGAGTTCCATGATGAAGTAGCTTGGAGGCCATTTTTCTCCATGGGTGACAACACTCAAGATCATGAAGGTAGGTTATTATTGGCCTAGGGTGTTTAGTGACTGCTATGCATGGATCAAAAAGTGCAAAAATTGTGCATTCTTCAAAGGAAAAGAAAGGCTAGCAACACTTCCATTGCACCCAATTTCAGTTGACCAACCATTCATGCAATGGGGATTGGATTTCATTAGGGTCATCAATCCAAATTTAAGCCAAGGCCACAAATGGATTCTAATGGCAACAGACTATTTCACCAAGTGGACGAGGCGTAGTGGCACTCAAAGAAGCTAATGAGTCTAGCATACTAGATTTCTATGAAGGGATAGTGACTAGATTTGGAGTGCCAACCACCATTATATCAGACAATGCATTGGCATTCATAGGTTCCAAAATCAGGATGGGCCATTAGGAATGGGATTTACTTGAGCACTTCATCAAATTATTACCCTCAAGGTAATGGCCAAGTGAGTCCACAAACAAGAACCTGCTAAAGATTATCAGAAGAACTCTGGATGAAAATTAGAGAACTTGGCACATGAAACTCAAATCAGCCTTATGGGCTGATAGGACAACACCAAAGAAGTCTCTACAGGAAAGCTCTCCATTCAAACTTGTCTATGGGAAAGAGGTAGTGTTGCCTATATCACTTGAGTTGCCAGCATTGGAACTCATGAAGTAGCTAGAGATGTCTGAGTTTGAACCAATGGAAGCTAGGTATGCTAGAGTTGATGGAGTTGGAAGAAATTAGAGAACATGCACTTCAAACAATGGAGAAGGATCAGGTCTCAATCAAGAGATGCTTTGACAAGAAGGAAAGAACAAGGACCTTCCAGGAAGGAGACCTAGTTTTGAAATGGGATGCAGATCGGGAAAAACTAGGAAGGCATTCCAAGTTTGATGCCATTTGGAGTGGCCCTTACATGGTCACAAAATGTAAAAGTAGCAATGCTTTCCAATTGTCTACATTGGATGGTGAAGAGTTACAGATTCAGTGAATGGAATCTATCTTAAACACTACTACTAGAAGGAAAGTTCTCACCTTGTACATATTAGTTTAGTTTCTCATTCCTCTAAGTGCTTGTGCACATTGTCTTGTTGTAGTTTAGGTTGCTTTTCTCCTAAGTGCTTTGCATGCTCTGCATGTTCTACTTGGAGCATGTATGATTTCAAATTTTGTATATAGTTGTGGTGTTGTTTTGTTGCTCTTGCATAACCCATTCAGAAACAGATGAAGCCCTAGGTCAAAACAATTTTTCTCTCAAAAACCATCATTTGAGATTTCTTATGAAAATTGAGAGTGCAAAACAGTCGGGCTCATGAATTAGAGGTAGGATCAGTATCAGACCGTCATTCTCGACTCCATGCCCAATGGATATGACAAGGCAATTGGTCTTTTCATCTAGTAGGTAGATACCCCTGTGAGTCACCAAATTGTTATCCATATTTCACCCCACTGGGAAAAGTATTGGATCAGCCCATGACCCTACATAGAAGAACCAGAGAAAACATGGTTAAATCTTGCAAACAAGTCATAGAAGGACTCAACAATGATGGAGTGGTGGGACCTGTGAAGGACCAAATGACCCTATGCATGAAGAAAGAAAAGAGATGGCTCTTTCGAGTGGATCCGTGTCTTAAATCTATTTACGGGGATACATGTGGGCTCGAAAAAAAGAAGAAGGTCGAGAAAGAGGAGCGGTGTCAAAATATCCAGGAGTAAGAAGGGAAAGAGAAAAATGGTGAAGAGATCAAAGTATTTGGGCTCAAAACGGTTCAGAATGAGTCCAAAAATCAGCTAAGTATGGAGGACTAGTGGAGAGAGTCACTAGGTAGGTGTGGCATTGGACACCTCTTCTCAAAGTTGAATCCAAAAAGGGAAGCTCAAACTTGCACCAGCCCTCCACGTAGAAAATGGTCAATAAAGGTCAAAAGGTCAAAAGGGGGGGTGGGGCTAAAAAAAAGCTAAGTATAGAAATAGAAGCACCAAAGAAGCCACCACGCGTCAGTTTGGTGCATCTCCAAAGGCAAATTCAAAGGCGGAGGCTCAAATAAGTGCCAATTCACCACATAAAAAGGTATGAAAAGGTAAAAGGGAGGGTGTTGAAAATTCTAAAGAGCCTGCAGAGGCTTCCAAGTGTCGATCCGATGCTTCTTCAGAAGCAAAATCCTAAGTCGATTTCTAAGTGAGCATAGAGCCTCCACGCGTCCCATTTCAAAAGGGACAGGGTCAGGTTGAATAGTCAAACACTGAGATAGACCAGTGGAGGGTGCCAAGTGTCAACATGGCATGAACTCAAGGGTAGAATAAAGAGAGGGTTTTCATATGAGTGCCAAACCACCGCATGTCCCTAGTCAAGAAATATGACCCTGAGCAAAGGACTTAGCCAAAAAACATAGAAATTGAGCAGGCCGGCGGAGGAAGCCATGCATCAGCCCCATGCCATTCCAATAGAAAAATACAAAGGCCATCCTCAGAAAAGTGCTAGCCTTCCACGTGTCCCATATAGAAAAGGGGGCCCGTTTTTCAAACCAATTTTCCTACCCTTTCGTACGGATCGATACAAACTTTGAAGGGGCATATCTTTCGACTCGGGGCTCAAAATATTACAAATCTGACACCATTGGAAAGATCTTAGCCTCATCTACATGCCATGGAGATCTGAAACTTTAATTTTGGGGAGGTTAGGTAGGAGAAAAATGGAGAAACATCTTCAAGGCCATTAATGTAGGATCTATTTTTCCCCATAACTAGATTGATTTTGATCTACTCCATCGTTTCCTCCTCCTTCGAGGTGCTGAATAAGAAATTGATATAGTCAAGACAAATTTGGGGGTAGATTTTATGGGAGGCATTAATAGCGGTGGTTGAGCTTGGAACTATTTTTCCCACTTCTCTCTCTTTTCCCTCTGTGTTGAATCTATAAAAACAAGGTCGAGACTCATTGTAAAGGGTTGGACATTATTTTGTTTTTGCTAGGCTCCCCTTTCCTTCTAGAAAAGGAATTTATGGAGTTCAGACCTTCCATTTAAATTGCAATACATTTCTTGCCTTCTATCCATTTGTAATGCATTGTATCAATCTGTCAGAGCAATAAAACACGTTTTTGATCAATTTTAGATCCTTTCTTGTCTCCTTTTCTCTCATTTGGTCTTTCATTATAAATTTGGTTATCTATGCTTGATTATTGTATGTATTTTGTTGGTTTGTGTCTATCAACAAAACTAATGTTCATCATTCCTTTTCAGGTGCATCACCTTGTAGCTTAGTTTTGATTTCTTATATTCCTTTTATTGGTAACACTTAGATTAGTTTTAGGAATATGTCCTCTACAATTTTCCACGTATGCACCTAAATAGAGGAATAGGAACCAGCCTTTAATGTGGAGAGTTCTCCCATTTGCAAATTCCCTCACTTTGGGGAAAACTCAATGTCATGTGAATCACACCAAATGAATGCCTTAGAAAAGTAGATCGGCGACTCATTTGGGGGTGCCGTTATTATTTTGCATTAACAAGTATTTTATGCGTATTACATTCGAACAGATTCCAAGAGCACAAAACAAATCCACAAACATTATGACAACCATAGGTTCTATGCTATGAATTCCACTAGAGAGCAATGATATGTCATTTTTTGCTAAGAATCTACGTCAAGCATGTGTATGACATGCTAAAGTCATGCTTGTTTGTGAAGTTGTTGATCCCTATTCCCATGGTATGCACACATCTACACCTATCTTAAACACAACACCTTCCCTCAGACATCTCCCATTCTGAAAAACAAATCCTTATCCGCCGATAGCCCATTACACCCTCTTAGGAGATATGCTCTATCATTGTGGCTACGATGGGAATCTGTTGCATTGTCTAGATGTAGCAGAGTCAATCCAAGCGATCAAAGAGGTACATGAAGGGGTGTGCGGCGCCATACAAACGGAATGGTTCTAGCTAAGAAATTGTTGAGAGTAGGATACTATTGGCCTACTATGGAAACAGAATTATTCTTGTAATTATGTAAGGAAATGTGTACTATGTCAAAAGTATGGAAATTTCATCCATGTGCCGTCACAACTGTTGCAACCAATCACAACCCCATGGCCATTCTCCAAATGGGGACTGGATTTAATAGGAAAGCTCACCCCTACCTCATCTGATGGTCATACTCACATCATCATAGCTATGAGAATATTTCACTAAGTGGGTGGAGGTTGTTCCTTTGACTTATGTTACAGGAGCTCAGATTTCAAAGTTTATCATGAATCACCTTATCTGTCGGTATGGCATTCCTGTGGCCATAGTTACTAATAATGGAAAATCATTCAAGAACAAAACAAGTGAAGGACCTTTGTCATCGATTTCAAATAAAATTGAAGTGGTCTACACCATATTATCCACAAGGTAATGGGTAGGCTAAAGCCACTAACAAAACATTGGTTCGAATCATGAAAAATATGGTGAGTAAGACAGGTCATAATTGGCATTTGCAAATTCACCTAGCCCTTTGGGCTTATAGGACCTCCATTCGCACTCCTACTAGTGCGATACCCTATTCCCTAGTATTTGGAACCGAATCCATCATCCCATTGGAAATCGAGCTTCCTTCCTAAGAATATCTCTTAGGGATTACCGGACAAGGATGAGGATTACAGAGTGGCTAGGCTAGCAGAATTAGAACTCCTGGATGAAAAGTGCATCCGTGCCCTTAACCATCTCAAAGTGTATCAGAATAGAGTCTCCAAAAATTACAACAAAAGGATCATACCTCGTCAGTTTGAGGTCGAGATTTGGTCATGAAAGAAAATCAGTTCAACACAAGGGTGGAAAGAGAGAAGAAAGGCAAGTTCGAACCGCATTGGTTATGACCTTACGTCATTGTGGCCAAATATGGTACAGAGCATACAAACTTTCCCATCCCAATGGTGATGAGCTTCACAAACCTATGAATGCCATGCACCTTAAGTGGTTCTATGCTTAAACATGGCGTAAAAATAAAAAAGGAAACCAAAAAAAAATTAAAATGATCAAAATACAAAAAAATTAAAATAAGAGAAAAAGAAAAAGAGAAAATAGGTCGTCCATATGTGAAAACCACGCAATTGTGGCATGTTGGATAGGTCCCTTGGTGAAAACCGATTTTCGGCACCTTAGGAGGATTCGTTGTTCACAAGCATCTTACATCTAGAGGGTACTTTTACTTAGCCTAGGGCTAGTTTTGTGTCTGCATCGAGATTCCCTATGAACCTATCCTGTCAAGCCTTGATCCAGCTTTTTCTCCTCTTGTTAATCTGTGAAGGGATGGTCTTTGCATATTCCCCATCTAACGTTGGGGGCACTTCTGCGACTTCACCTTCCTGTTTATAAGCACATGGCACCTGCCCTTGTATATTCTCCATCTAACGTTGGGGGCATCCACGTTTCTTGGTTACCTATGCATAGCTTCGAAAAATGTTAGAAAATCACAAAAACATTCAAAAATGTTAGAAAATCACCAAAAAAATTCAAAATGTTAGAAAATTACAAAACATTCAAAAATGTTAGAAAATCACAAAAACATTCAAAAATGTTCAAAAGCACAAAAACAATAGAAAATGTTTCACAAAAGCACAAAAAAATAGAAATTTGTTTCACAAAAGCACAAAAACAATAGAAAATTGTTTCACAAAAGCACAAAAACAATAGAAAATTATTTCACAAAAGCACAATAATAAGTAGAAAAGTGTTTCACAAAACAATCTTGCAAAAACATAACTTTAGTTTACTTACTTTATCTTGTTTCTTGCTTTGTTTGTGTACATTGTTTGCTTGTATAGTTGTTGCTTGTTTATACATTTGTATAGTTTGTTTCTTAGACATACTTTGATAAGATTCATCTTTTCTTGCTTAGATTAGATTCATTCTTACTTGTACATATGCAGTGTGTTTTTACATGCTTGTAAATAATTGTACATAGTTGTGTTAATTTGTGTTGGTTGGCACTATGTATTTTGTTAACATTTGATTGTGTTTGTTTGTCGCATGTACATAGTTTTTTATCACATCATCATATCTCCATCAATATCATCACATCTAACATCATCTATACATCATATATAAATAAAATGCTATGTGTACATCATACATGTATGCTATGCTAATCATCACGTATCGTATCATCAAATGGGGGCAAGAGGGATCGCAAATATCAAAATCTATCCCCCACACCAATATCATCGTGTCATCCCGTCCACTAATCTAGAGCATCACATGTACAATATAATTGATATCATCTATGGATCTATCATGTCAAAATCAAACACATGGTACAAACATCTCAACTATCATCATGATACATACAAAAGTGTGAAATCAAACCATATAACATCACACTCTAACTCTTCTTCTACTCACCGTGAATAGTTATTTTATTTAAATAATTATTTTCCTTAATTTTTTGCCATCTTTGGGGCATTATTTTCCATCTAGTACTCATTTATTCTCACTAGGACAATTTTATTGCTCCTAGGCAATATCCTTCTTCTACACACTCCATTGAATAATTATTTTTATTAAATAATTATTTTGTTAATCTTTCCATTGTGTTGGGGCATTATTTTCCACATGTTGCTTCTTTCTTTCTCCTTGGGGCATTTCTTTTCTCTTGGGAGATTCTTGCTAATTCTTCTAACTTCTTCTCTATCCAAACTATCAAAAGTCTAAAAAAATTAAAAATCAATTCAAAATCCAAAAATTTCAAAAATCCTAAAAATTGTAAAATTTGCAAAAATAGGTAAACCAGCTCATAGTGGTTGAAACTCGTGTCTTACGCATGGTATTCATTCCATATCTTGTTGGAATTTTCACATGTTCATGAATTAAATGACTCGCGGATCATCTGACTTACAACCATTTGCAAAGCTAGCCTGCTTGCTTCGTCGGTACTCTGGGGCACATCTAGTTGCTTGATATTGTTTCGTTGCACGAACACTTTTTCATTGGACCAGTGTCCTTCATCATCTTCCCTTGCATGTATCCTTGCTCGGGGCATCATTTTTAACCCTTTTCATCAATCACAAACATTTGGGGATCTTCATCTTGATAACAAAACATTTGTACAACCATCTTGACCGTTGTTGGTTGGAATATGTGTGTTTGTACTTGTTTTCCCTATTAAATGAGCTTGTTTCCTTCTCATATTGCATTGATTTTTGTATGTTGCATTGAGTGGGTGTTTCAAAGAATGGACAACTATTCATAGTATGGCTTTTCATGTCATCCTACTTTTGTTGTATGCTTATATTTTTAATAAGGACCGATGACATAGATCTTTGGCAATATGATGACAATAAAGTTGTTTTAATACACTGGATGAAAGCTTGCTCTTTTCTTTCCATCTATCATTCCTCTTCTACATCATTCTCCTATCAACACTATTCTTCTTATTCACCTGGGGCATCCTGCTCCTACCCATTCTTCTATTTCCTTTCTCTCACCTTTTCAATTTTCGATCGCCTTCTCTCATCACCCCATCAACACTCGAGGGGGCATCTCTCACTTCTACTAATTTTTCTTCTACACCATCAAAATTTTATCTATCTACTATCTTTGAAGTGGCATCACTTACGCCACCCCAAAGAGGGGCAAATATAGACACCTATAATTTAGCTCAAGCAATTTAAATACTTAAATTGTGTTAATTATACCCTTTCCCACAAATTGACAACATATCGTCAATATCACACATTTTCTCTGCTATCGTCATTAATTAATTACATTACGTTAGTTAATTAACTCTTCTATCCAATAATGATGCCAATTAACGACCTTCCATTAATCAACTCCCCTTTCTATCTAGATTAATTAATTATTTATAATTAATTAAGCTCCCTTTCTATCTAGATTAATTAATTAAGCTCCCCTTTCTATCTAGATTAATTAATTATTTCTAATTAATTAATACCCCTTTCTATCTAGATTAATTAATTATTCTTAATTAATTAATTCTCTCTTCTATTTAATCAATAAATCGTCACTTATTTGATTAAATCCTTCTCATAGTCTAAATCATGTTAATTATTCATCTAAAAAGCTTTTATAATCTTACACACCTATTAATTAATCACTTTGGTTAATTAATAAAGCTCCTCAAATCCCATGGGTCACTAAAGGACAAACTAAACTCTCCTAAGGTTGGCTCAACCTTTTCTAAACCTCCCTTATCCACAAATAACCCAACCTCTCCATTTATCCCACATGAAGAGGGATGTAGAGATTCTTCTATCCATTGGGCTATATAAGGAGCCCTCCTCCTACCTTTCTATTTACACCTACACACCTAAATGAGCATAGAGCCTAAGCTATAGCCATTTTATCATCTTAGAGCATTCTTCATTGGAGGAGCTAGCTATTTTCATTTCTTGTATTCATCCATCCAAGTTTTGAAGTCATATGGGGATATGTCAAATGGTCTTGTAGTCATGGATTGACAAGACTCCATTCTTGAAAACCTTGGGATTCAAACATACAATCAAACCTTTGATTGTTAAGGATCTAAATAGGTTCGTTTCATTTGATTAACATTCAAAAGAGATAGAGATTAATGGATTAACATGTTAGTTTGAATATTTATTCATATTCTGATGCAAGGATGTTAGTAGATTAGTCTTGTTTAAGCTCTAAGCATGATGGTGCATTGATTTCGATTTAGCTTTGTTTTAGGACTACTAGGTGTTAGTTCTAATTCTTTTTGCATTGCTAATAAATTCATGTACACAACTATAGTGTATGGAATTTAATATTTATTTTTTTATTATATGTAATATATTCAAAATGCAAGATTTAACAACCATTTCTTTCCAATAATAATTAAAATAAATTGAAATTTATATTTATGTTTTCATTATCTCTTTCCTCTTTATTTCTCACAATCACTCTCCTACCAATTTTAGATTATAAGTAGACAACTTTATTTTAAAACAAGTATACAATGACTAAGATATTCAAATACATTATCAATAATATCAACTCTTACACACCTATTAGCCAAATATAAATTAAATTTATTTACTAAGTTAGAGGCATCTAACTCTGTGGATCCTTTTACCACCTTGATTGTCCATGTTTTCTAATATATTTTTATCATCAACCTTTCTAGGTTACATTTTTCGATAAGAAGGGGTTGGGAAGAAAGAAAATAACATAAAACCTAAAAATATTCATGAGGAATTCATGTTGTTTCATTGAATACAAAACAAAAGTGTTCAATTTAATTTGTTCTCCTATGCAAGCATACTACTTGTTGTGTGAAAATATGAATTTTGAACCAAGGTCTAAACATCCACCAACACATAATCATTAATGGAAAAGGTACTTTTATTAAATGTTGTAGTTCTGAAGTGCATCGGGAGATATGTTTGTAAAAGGTAAGGTAAGAATGTGAAATATTCAAAAAAATGCGTGGTTGGTAGGGGGTCTCATGGATTTCAATGATTGCAATATATGCAAATAAAATTTTTATTAAAAACACCTTAGAAACTTTTAATAAAATACAAGTTGTTTGTGATCGACAATGGAATACCATGTGTAGCCAAATGGATTCATTTGTCTTGGTCAAAGATCTATATATTTTCAAGTATATATACATGTGATTCTTTAGAAAATGGTTGAGTAGAAAATGTATCCCCCACCTCATTGAGATTTCATAACAATTTTGCAATCTATACTGTAGCTATTTTATTATTTTGTATGAATTAGATAAAATGTCGGTCTCTATTCATTTATAACTAATTGTATTTTTGTCACATATATGAGGTGTTAATTTTAATTAATTGTGAAGAATTTCAATTTATTATAAAATAAATTGTAAATAATACATGAATTATTTTGTAAACAATTGACCTACATAAAGAAATATGGTGCATATATCTTTAATTGTAGTTTTATGCTCGAGATGAAATATAAAAAAATGGACAAAATTAACATTGTAGAATAAATGATATGATAATGTTTCTTAGGATTATTCATATAATGTGTAGGTACAACTTTTCTTGAAACACACGATCTTCTAGGCATATTGATTATTTTTGTATCTATTGTTATCTACCTCATTATACACCCATTTGTTGACTCATGTCTTCATAAATTATCTATAGTGTATGGAAAGTAATATTTATTTTTATATCATATGTAATAGAATCAAAAATGCAGGATTCAACATCCATTTATTTTCAATAATGTTTAAGATAAATTGAAAATGGTATTTATGTTGTCATTACCCCTTTCCTTTTCATCTCTCGCCATCACTCTCCTACCAATTTTAGATTATAAATAGACAAATTTATTTTAAAACAAATACACAACCCATTATCAATAATTCAAATCTTAAAGACATATTAGCCAAATATAAAAATGTATTTACTAAGTTAGAGGCATCCAATTGTGTGTATCCTTTTACCACCGATTATCCATGTTTTCTAACATATTTTTACCAAAGAACCTTTCTAGGTGATAATTTTCGCCAATTTTCGGTAAGAAGGGATTGCGGAGGAGAAAATAACATAAATCCTCGAAAATATTAGGAGGAATTCATGTTGTTTCCTAACTTTTTGACCTATGCAAGCATACTACCAAATTGTTCCAAAATAGGAATTTTGAACCAAGGTGTCAACATCCACAACATATAATGGAAAAGGTACTTTTATTAAATGTTATAGTTGCGAAGTGCATTGGGAAATATGTTTGGAAAAAGGTAAGCATGTGAAATATTCAAAAAAATGCCTCCTAGATGTGTGGTCTCATGGATCGCAATGATTGCATTATATGTAACTAAAATCTTTATTAAAAATATAAGAAAGTTTTAATAAAATACAAGTTGTTTGCTATTAACAATGGAATGCCAATTTTAGCCGAATAAATTCATTATATTGTGAAGTATATATGCATGTTATTGTTTTGGGAATCATTTATTAGAAAATGTATATCCCGCCTCATTGAAATTGCATAATAATTATGCAATCTATAATGTAGCTATTTTATTAGTGTGTATGAGTTAGATAAAACATCAAGTCTCTATTCACTTACAACTAATTGCATTTTTGTCACATATGTGAGGTGTTCATTTTTTTAATTGTGACAATTTTCAATTTATTATTAAAAAACTTGTAAATAAGACATGAATTATTTTGTAAACAATTGACCTACATAAAGAAACATGGTGCATATATCTTTAATTGCGGTTTTATGCTCAAGATGAAATAAAAATGGAATTAAATAGAATTTTAGAATAAATGATATGATAATATTTCTTATGATTGTTCATATGATGTGTAGGTACAACTATTTCTTTGAAGCAAATGATCTTCTAGGCATATTGATTGTTTTTTCTATCTAGTACTATCTTCCACCTTATACACCCATTTATTGACTCATGTCTTCGTAAATTATATATAGTGTATGGAATTTAATATTTATTTTTATATTATATGTAATAGATTCGAGAAAATGCAGGATTCAATAACCATTTCTTTTCAAGTAATGCTTAGGATAAATTGAAAATTATATTTATGTTCTCATTACCGCTTTCATGTTCATCTCTCACCATCACTCTCCTACCAAGTTTAGATTATAAATACACAACTTTCTTTGAAAACAAATACACAATCCATTATCAATAATATCAACTCTTAAATACATATTATCCAAATATAAATTAAATTTATTTACTAAGTTAGAGGCATCCAATTGTGTGGATCCTTTTACCACTAATTTTCCATGTTTTCTAACATATTTTTACCAACAACCTTTCTACGTGAAAATTTTCCACCAATTTTTGGTAAGAAAGGATTTGGAAGGGAGAAATTAACATAAATCTTGAAAATATTCAAGAGGAATTCATGATATTTCCTAACTTTGTTCACCTATGCAAACATACTACCAAATTGTGTCAAAATACGAATTTTGAACCAAAGGTGTTAACATCCACCAACACATAAAAGGTGTTAATTGGGATATATGTTTGCAAAAATGGTAAGCATGTGAAATGTTCGAAAAAATTCCTCCTAGATGTGCGATCTCATGGATCGCAATGATTGCATTATATGCAAATAAAAGCTTTATTTAAAATACTAGAAACTATTAATAAAATAAAAGTTATTGGTGATAAAACAATGGAATTACAAGTGTAGTTGAATGGATTCATTTTTATTGGTCAAAAATTTATATATTGTGAAGTATATATGCATGTGATTGTTTTGGGAATGGTTAAGTAGAAAATGTATTCCCTACTACCTCATTGAGATTGCATAATAATTATGCAATCTATACTATAGCTATTTTATTAGTGTGTATGAATTAGATAAAACGTCAAGTCTCTATTCATTTACAACTAATTGTATTTTTGTCACATGCGTAATGTTAATTTTTATTTAATTGTGAAGAATTTCATTTTATTATAAAATAAATTGTAAATAAGACATAAATTGATTTGTAAACAATTGACCTACATAAAGAAATAACTTATGTTAATGTCGGTTAAAGAAAAAATAAATGATTAAAAGTAGTTTAGCAATATTTAACTATATTCCTAATCAATTAGGTTAGATAAATACCTCAAAACACATACCCATGAGTATGTTGGCAAAGATAAACCCAGATTCCACAATCTTAAGAAACATCCTCCCAGCCTCTTTTAAAATGGGAGATTTAGATCAAGGCATTTTCTAATGTTATTTTCTCTACCAAATTAGTGAAAAAAGTTGTTAACAACCATGAAATACTTAATATTTCAAACCAATTCCCAACTCGAGCCATCATTATCAAAGTTCATGGGTGGCTACTTTGTAGTCATGCAAACTATTCTACTAAATGTCTAGTTAGAGCCACTAAGATTGTTTCACCAAATGCAATGAATAGATATTCAACACAATTAACTCACCTTTGTCGTCATAATCGGATGTGTTTTCTATCGAGATGTAGTTGTATGTGTCCTATATTTGATATGCATTTATAATGTGGAAGCATATAAAAGGAACGTGATGTTTTTGAAAAAATGCCCCAAATAGATGTCATTAATTCTTGGATATTCACAAAATGGGGTTGCTAAAAAGGCCTTGTAAAATTTTAAATTTCAGAATAATGACTACTTTATTAGATGGACACCAAGTATTTGACCAAATGAAACAACATGATACATTTTCATTTTATATCATAATTACATCTTACAAGAGACATGATCATCCTCAAGATCCATTGATACTATTTTACCGAATGCAACAAATATATATTCAACCCAATCAGTTCAAATTTTCCAGCATACTTGTGGCCCATGGCAAAATTTGAGATTTACAACATGGTATAGACATCCATTGAGGCATAACATGATGCATTTTTTGTCACGTGTTGCTTATTGTTATAGGTACCATAATTGATATATTTGTAAAATGTGGTGAAGAGGCATTGCAAAATTTTAAATGCAAAAATATGAATTATTTTAAAGGGATTCCAAGTGTTTGACCAAATTACGTAACATGATATATATTTATTAAATATCATACTTGCATAGTGTAGAGAATAAATGGTCATCATCAAGAACCATAATACCATTTTACCAAACATGATGAATTGATGCCCAACCCGATCAGTTCACCTTTGCCAACATATTCACAAAATGGGGTTGTTGAAAAGGCCTTGCAACCTTGTAAGTGAATGCATTTGGCATGTATAAATTTGGGTTGGACAATCTTTTTTAACAGACTTTCATCTTGCACCAATATAAAAGCTTTAAACTTTAGTGTGGACATCCATAAAATATTTATCTAGGAAAGGCATGTTTTAGATGCTACACCAGTAAATATTGTGGTGGATATGTATGCAAAATGTAGAATCATACACAAGGTACAAAAGCCTTACTTCTTTATAGTTTTGGTTTGTCAAAAAAATTGTGGATTTTAAGATGTTTCTTAATAAGATAGTTAATATTCATATTAAAAACATATTAAAATTCAACCATATTTCTAAATGAAAGCATTCCATTTGCATCCTAGAGTGTGTCTTGCAACTTATGTGCAATTACTTGTTTTTTACGAGTTTTTAATCACATACTTGAACATGTTGCACGGACTACGGATGACCGCCAAGAATAAAAACATTCTTTTATTTCTTTTTATTTACTAGTAGTTTTATTACACATTCCATTAATATTTTTCTTGATACATTTCAAATTTCCAACTCTTTCAAGGATTGTAGTGGAGGAACTCACAGATTTTTAATTTCACAACCACATATGTCCAACTAATTGTTTAGTGATTAATTTTTCATGATTGTAAAATATTGTTATTTATATACATTTGAATATGTAAAAGATAACCTTCATTTTTTTACTATTGGTAAATGGCTTTAAAAGGACTATACCTCGTAGTAGAAAAGGAAAGGCTCAAAAAGCCGAAAAGACAATATCAGCATAGTGGTTTTTTGATACGTGGGGACCACACCCCAATAAAAATCCTAGAAGCTAGATATTAAGAAAATAAACAAAGGCAGGGGCCATCTACCTACAAGGAGCCCAACAGACGACGCAAAACAACAAAACAAAAGCACTAAATAGAAACAAAATAGCAAAACGGAACTAACTCGGGGTTTTGTTGTATACTTTAAGAGCAATCTTTAGGACTTTATAGAGATTAGTTGCAGTTTGCATGAATGGATCTTGGCTTCTCTTAGTGAGTGTATTTTTCTTGAGTTTTCCATTCTTCCAAGTAGATTCTGGGATACTGCAAGCATCACAAACTTGTTTAACATTAGTTTGAATATAGTTTATTGGTGCTCATTTTGATCTCGCACCATTTTCCCTGATTTTCCTTTGATCTGCGTGTTATGAAACGTTTTATCTCTCAATGTGGATCTTCTGAATATTTTACCTCCATTTGAATGCCTTGAATTGTTTACAGAATCCATTGTCATGCCCCTTTTTGAAGAAATCTCCGAGTTTGCCCTGTTTTTCCCTAATTTCTTCAAAATCCATAGGCTCGTATTTTTTTCCTATTTTTCCCGACCATGGAAGCTCAAGAATGATCAATTTATATTTGTATGCCTTTGAAAATCCAAATCCATGGTCAAAAGATGCTTGGAACCATGATTCACTTGGTTTTGTTTCAAAAAAATTTCATCCTTAGCGAAAAATCGGATTATGGGCATGAATGGTGAATTTCTATGTTTTTGATAAAGTCTAGCAGGCATTTTTTTCTGTCAAAATTATTCCTTAGCATTCAATGGTCACATGGCTTCTTTTGGTTGGTCAAGGGATGGTGGGAAAATTTTTTAACTTGTCACTTTTTACTTTTTTGGCAAAAAGGCAATCTTGGTCCCGTAGCTCCGCTCAATTCTGATTGGTTCTTTTGGTACTTACGTGGCTTCTTCTAATTGGATGAGGCATGGCGGGTTTGTTTTATGAACTTGTTCTTTTTGGCTACTTTGGCAAAAAGTTTGAACTCACCCCATGGCCCCGCCAGGCTCGATTAAAGCAAAATTTAAGCGCAAGGAAAAAGTCTTACTTTGACCCCGTAGAAGGACATGTGACAAAGTTAAAAGCAGAGATGCGGGCCTTTAGAAGCAAGTTGGATATTTTTCCCTTTTGGAAAAATGGATTAAAGATTCTAAAATGGAAGCGCACCCCCACCAAATCATATTGAAGCCTTATAAGGTTCTTGAATTTGTACCATAAAGACACGTGGAGGTTTCGTCGGGTCTTCTTTCCTTAGAATTTTCAACAACTTCCTAAAGGGCCCAAGACACATGGTGAGCCCACGCTCATTTAGGGTCTCTACTTTTGGGGACCATCTCAAGATGCACCATTGAGACACGTGGCGGTTTGAAAAGTCAAGAGGCGGGGAAGCGGACCATCGAGGGCAACTTGGATTTTTTTCCCTTGTTATTCAAAATATTAAAATCATCAAAATGACCCGAGCCCTACAGAGAATAGTCCAAATTTTCTCCCGGTCAACGGGGAGGTGCGGACTTTCGAGGGAAAATTGGAAAAATTTCCCTTTGTGGAAAAAGGAGTTAAAAGTGTAAAAGGAAGCGTGGTTCCGTTGGGACCCACATTAGAAACTAGAAGTGGAAGGGCGGAGTCTGTGGGGAAAACTTGAAAAAAATTCCCTTTTCCAAAATGGAGGTGAAATAGTAGAATTTAGCAATGCGGTTCCTTTGGGACCCACATTGGGACACGTGTCGGCCCATTTTTCAAAGGTGGAGGGACAGAGTAAATTGAGAAAATTTTCATTTTTTCCAAAAGGTGTAAAAGGTAAAAAGGAACCCTCGGGCCCATCTTCATTTGGATCGCCCACATGGACGGTCCAAATTCAAAAGAGAGATCAATGGAAATTATGCATCTGTATCTAATTTTCGCCATTTCTACTCCAAAGCTCCTGGGGATGTGAATTTTTATGGTTTTTATCATTTCTTGGAGTCTCATGCACATAAAATGAAGAGGAACATTAATTTGGTATCTTGGTTGGGTGGAAAAATCTAAAGACGTCTTTTACCATCAAGATGTGATCTGACCATTGGCTTTGATCTGATTTTCCAGTTTTTCTTTCCTTGGCACGCAAAGAACCAAATTTGACAGATTGGAGGAGGAAGTAGTTGGCGCACGAGATGAAGAATGACTTACCAGGTGAAGAATTGAATGCTAGAAATATTTGGAGAGATTTTCCTCTACACACCTGACAACTTTTTTGCAAATCTGATTCTGGGAGTCTCAACACGCAATGGTGCTTTGAATGTCTCTATTTTTGGGGAAAACTCTGTTGTAAATGAAGTATTATAAATTGCATGAATTTGTCATGCAAATGGTTGGAGTGTTAGAGGTCGAGACTAATTTTTCTAAGAGAAAAGCTTGATAGAACCCGTCCTTCTAAGAAACCATCTGAAGAAACCTGTTTATCTCCTTTGTGTTAAATTTGATCATGTCAAGGTGGTTGCAAGTGTACAACCTTGAAAATCTCTGAGATTGTTCTAGAAACTTTCCCTTGATAAATTTAGTCAAACTTGAGTTAATCTACGTTATTTTTGGGAAAAAATTGTGTTTGCTTCATTTCGAATGTCCTGCAAGTAGATTTCTTGTTCCCGTTGCAATCTTACATTGAAATCTTTGTGAATCACACAAGTTCTTATCCTTGTGATAGTTTGGTGGCATTTTCAATTTCATTTATCAGAAGATCTTTCATTTGATAGTGAAATAAACAAATTTAAAATCACCGTGACTCTTAGCATGACTATAAGATTTTTTGTTAGCCTTTGAGGGTATCTTAGGCATGATAAAATAGATGTTGATAATGTTTAGTTAAGTTTTCTAATTTGAGCCTTCGTTTTGGATCCTTGAAGTTTGTGTGAAAAGTGTTGATCTGGGCCTCCATTCAAGCACATTTTCTGGTTAAAGGAACATCCTAGCTATCCCAAAGCATTTTGTTGTTCAAGCTCTTCATTTTTGTAAAATTTCTTAAGGATCTGGTGAATCAAGTTCATCTCTGCCTCACCTCCCACCAAAAATTCATTTAAAAACAACCAATCATACCCATACTACCCCTATTTGTCATGTGCGTATACAAATGCATAATTTCTACTACCAAAACATGTAGAAACAATCAGGTTTTCATTATCTTTAATGGCTTGAACCTTGATTAGAAAATATCTACATTATCTAGAGTGACAACTTGTGAGAGTTAGGTTTTGCTGCAGAAAATTTGCAAGGAAGGATATCTCCATCTCATCCACAAAGAGTAGGCTACAAAAAGGGTCCTCTCACCCTGGTTGAAAGGCACAACCATGAAGTAGTGAGGATAGGCCAAATCCTCTTGAGGGTGCTACCCATTTCTCCACATCTGATTGGCAAAGAGCAAGCTACATTTCATCCCCAACTACAAAATGACACAGAATGTGCCTCGTTCCTCTAAGCTTCTCGTCAAAATGGTGATTTGCTCAACCTTCGAGGGAGAATCAATTTGGGTACCAACACCGACTAGCGCCATTACCAGGGGACAAAATGGTTACAGTTCATATTTAGACCCTGGTAAACACTTCTTGTATGCTCTAAGTGCTAATACATTTTTTCAAACATCATCTTGTGTTCGGGCCTGTAAGAAGTATTCAAATTTGTAAGTGTTGTGTGCAATTCTTTTAGTTTCTACACCTAGTGCACTAGCTTTCATTGATAAATTTGGGTAAAGAAAAGTCAGATCATTCCATTTCTAGTTTCTAGTATTAACAGAGATTTGACAGATCATATTTTAGTGCATTTGCACATCTAAGGTGGAAATCCTTAGTGGTGACTTCCTGTTGATCTGATTCTTGATAAGTATCAGTGTCTTAACCTCTGTCAATTGAGTTTTGTTACTAATATTTGCAAAGCTGGAAGGAAGAAGATCTTTCTTTGCTAGGGATTCTGCTAGGACATTATTTCCAAAGCTAGGAAAAACAAAGTCGAAAGAAGAAAATCCTAGAGAGTTGTTGGAGATTAGCAGTCAAGAAAAGGGATCTCCATTCATGAAATTGATCAGCCTAACATTGAAGACTGTCATTCAAGTGCTTCTGAATCAAGTAGCCTCTTTATGGAATTGAATTCTCCAACTAGAGAGGGGCCTTCATTTGAATATGAAAAGTTTGCTACTCATTTTCCCCCTATATTTTCAAATTTTGATAGGGTTTTCCAAGAAACAAGGCCTTTAGGGGATATCCATTTTGAAAGTTCTACTCATGTGTTTCAAAGACCTTCTACCCCTTATCAATTTGTTTCTCCTCCAGGGTCACCTCCTCAAAATAACATGGCCCAACCCCCACCTAGACCTCCATTTGTTGTAAACACCTTTGGTCCTATAAATTTTACAGGGATGGCTGGTTATCCAAATGCATTTCCCAGGATGTGAGAAATAGATTACCAAAGTTCCAAGGAAACAACGCTATAACTGGTGATCAACATTTAAATATTTTTATCAATATGATGGAAGACTTTGAGATTGAATATGAAGATGTATATATCAAATTGTTTATCCATACTTTGGAAGAGGATGCAAGGGACTGGTATAAATCTTTTCCAAATAATTCCATTGATTCTTGGACAGAGATGAACAATGCATTTAGATTGCAGTATGGTGATAGAACTGACCCTAGGTTTCTTCTATCAGAATTTGAAAACATCAAGAAGAATCCTAATAAGTCAGTGCATGATTTAAACACAAGGTTTAACAAGACCTTGAGGATATTTCTGTTAGCTTAAGGCCATGTGATAGATCATGTTTGATCAAATATTCAGATGCATTTGATAAAAAATTTGCTTACTACTTGAGGGATAAAAACCCTACTAATTTGAGGCAGGCCTTCATCATGGCTCTATAAATTGAGAACAACATCAAGGTAATTGGAAAGCCTCCAAAAAGGGAGGGTGTAAAACTAATTAACCCAGAGAAGCCTCAAACAAGTAAAGCTGCTAATTAGGAGGAAGTTGCGAAAACTTTGGCAGTAGGAAATTTGTCGTCGAAGAAATATCATACAAATTAGCTCGGGTAAAAAGTATTTGGGCAAAGTTCACAAGGTCAAAGACAAGCAACAAGGCAAAGACAAAGTTTACAAATCATCTTACAAATGATCGAGATCTGATGAGAGGCAAGGACTGTTGGATTTAGAAATAAATAGTCCTGTGCCGGGAAAACAAAATTGTACTTGATCCTTTGGCTACCAGAGTTATTGTTGTGGAGGAGACAGATGTCATTGATTGGTGTGACAGATGTTTCATGCCCCGTGCTCCATGTGAGGAAGATCAGCAAGAAGAAGAAGGGGCGTGATGATGATAATACGAGATGATGATGTATGCATGATGGAGTGCTCTATAAGCTCACAAAGAAGGATCAACCTCAAGTGAGGTAATAAGTGCTAGAAATGTTTCTAATTTTTCGGATTACATCCACTGTACCTATTATTCCTCCCTCTCATACTTTAGAAGTAGATATTGTACAAGCTTTTGAATTTCCCAATAATGACTTTGAATATTTAAGAGCTTTAATGATAAAGAAGTATGATGGAGGAATCCCATCTGAGGAGGACAGGTAGTTGTTGATGAACAATGTTGTTTCCCAAGAGGAGTATAACACAAGAAGTAGGGTTTTCAAAGGGACATGGCCTCAAGCCAAGCCAAAAACTCCATTTCTTTCAAATATTCCTAAAGATGTTCCTAAGAAAGATGCATCTGCCAAGGGCCTTATTGTCCCAAACAAAACTCATACCCCTCCTCGTGCCCAAGCTATCAAAAATCATGTGCCATCTAATGAGTGTGTGAACCTTCCTTCCAATGCTACCTTGCCAACGTCTGTCCCTTATGATATTTCCCAAGTCTTGAGTGAGATCAAGATCTCAATTTCAATTGTTGAGTTGCTTAGGATTCCTGAGCACAAGAGACGGGCTTTTGAGTATTTGGGGCTGAAAGAGGAGAAGACTGCCCTAGGTAGAAATATAAACATTGTGGAGACTCCACCAGTCATTAAAGAGTTAGATACACCACCAATGTTGGAGGAACTAGGTGAACCACCCGAGGTTTAATTGGGGACATCCTTGGTGCAATTGAAGAGTTAGAGACACCACCGGTGTTGGAGGAACTAGGTGAACCACCCGAGGTTTATTTGGGGACATCCTTGGTGGAGTCTCGGCTAAATTTGGATCCATTCTTCACCACTCTGATCATTAAAGATAGATTGATACACAATTGTATGTTTGACTCGGAGGCATAATGCAATGTTATGCCTCTAGAAGTCATGAATGAGTTGGATATCAAAGTAACAAAGATCATATGGGAAGTGTACTGCTATGAACTCCGAGAGAAGTGCCGGTGGTGGGATGTGTGAAAGGTCCGGTGGTGTAACTTGTAGCTTACCCAGGTAAAAACCCGATGCTTGATGTTGTTATTGTTGATTGCCCACCAATTGAGGTATGTTGTTATCTAGAAAATGGGTTACAAGTGTTGGTAGGAGTGTTCAAATGGACATGTCCTATGTTACCATCCCAATTGAGAGCTGCCCTGTCGGGTTGTATGGAGAAAAGAAGATGTTGCACCTTATCAAGATCCCAACAATGCATCTTATGAAGTGTTGTACACAAGTATTGATGTTGATAACTTTGGTGGATTTTTTTATGGAAAAGAGCACAAGATTAAAGAATGCAAGTGTCTTGAACATGTAGGATCTCCTTGGACTTTATTGTTTGATGGAGCTTGCTCCAAGTTCAGAAATGGTGTTGGTGTTGTTCCAATCTCTCCGGGCCAAGAAGAATTTGTCTTTTCCTTTAAACTCAAAGTGCACCAACAACATTATTGATTATGAGACACTTTGTTGTTAGGTCTAAGGATTACTTGGAAATATGGTGTTAAAGAAATCATTTTCAAAGGAGATTCGAGAATTAATTGTAAAGCAAGTCGAAAACTTTATGCCACAAAAATCGGTGAATGAAACAATATAAGCATGCGGTTTGGGATCTTATTGAGATGTTTTATTCATTCAATATTGTGCATCATGAAAGGGAGTTTAATGATTTGGCAGACAAACTTGCAGATTGGGATCTCGGTTTGATAATTGTACAATATCCCCATATTGTGAATATGATGTTGAGGTGTTCACTAGGCCATTTGTACCGACAACATTAAACAAATTGGCAAGTTTTTGATGATGATGCTCATGTCAGAAGATTTCTGCAAAATAAAGGGGAGTTTGTTGATCAAAGTATTGATTGGGAGCCAATGGTGTGCGTAGAAGAAAGGGTAAAGAAACCTTGTTTGGCAAAGGCATCATCCAACTAAAGACTAATACCATTCCTAGAGGGTTGGTTGCTCTTGAATCCAACTTTGATAATGTTGGTCGCATTATTAATAGATGCATAGCAGCCTCAAGGGATGTTGAGGAGCATGAACTTGGCATAAAGGAGAAACCAAGGAAGATCTAGTTGGGAAGCAATCTCAACAAGGAGGAAAAGCAGTCTTATGTCCAATTGTTGAAAAAATATCAAGATTTCATGGCTTGGACTTATTCTGAACTAAAGGCGTACAGAGAGGATTTGTTTCAACATGAGATTCCCTTGGAATTTAATGCAAAACCTTTCAGGAAGAAACAAAGGCCAATCAATCCACTCCTATCTCTTAAAATGCAAGAGGAACTCGAAGAAAGGCGAGGGATGGAGGGATTATTTCACCTACAAGGTATTCTTCTTAGGTTGTAAACCTAATACCAGTTAGAAAGAAGAATGGTGGCATCAGGCTGTGTGTGGACTTCAAAAATCTGAACAAAGCATCAATGAAGGATAATTTTCCTTTACCAAACATGGAAAACATGTTGCAATTAGTGACCAGCTCTGAGCTACTATCTACCCTGGATGGCTTCTCTGGTTATAACCAAGTTGTTGTAAAGGAATCGGAAAGAATTAAGACAGCCTTTACCACTCCTTGGGGAACATATGTACATGTCAAGATGCCCTTTGGGCTGATGAATGCTAAAGAAACCTTTCAAAGAGCAATGGATGTTGCTTTTGTTGGTTACATCAATGATTTTATTGATGTCTACCAAGATGTCGTAACTGTGTTCTCCAGAAAGAGAGGTGATCATTTGTAGCACTTGGAGAAAATGTTGATAAGATGTAGAGAATATGGAATTTCACTCAATCTAAAGAAGTGTCATTTCAGAGTACAGAAGGCAAAATTGCTTGGTCACATTGTGTCACAAGAAGGGGTAATGATTGATCCAAAAAGGGTAGAGGCCATCAGCAAGGTCCCAATTCTGAGAACCAAGAAGGGGATTCAGTCCTTCTTTGGGAAGATAAACTTTATTAGGAGATTCATATCAAACTTTGCTGAGTTGACCATTTAATCACTGTTATGCTAAAGAAGGACCAGGCCATTAAATGGGAGGAGGATGACATTCAATCTTTCAATGGGATCAAGGAGGCATTAAAGCATGCCCCTATTTTAGTAGCTCCATATTATAAGAAGCCCTTAAAATGGTTTTCTTTTGCTTCAGAGAACACTATGGCATATGTCTTGTTGCAGAAAGATGATGAAGGGGTTGAGAGGCCAATTGCCTTTATTAGTAAGGCATCATAGCAGGGAAAATGAGCTAAAATACACTATTATGGAGAAACAAGCATTTTCCTTGGTAAAAGCAACAAAGGTATTCAAGCCTTACATTTTGAGCTCTAAAATTGTTGCTTATGTTCCCCACACTATGGTGAAAGACATCTTATCAGAGATGGAAGTCTCAAGCAAAAGATGCAGATGGGTGAACAAGTTGTAAGAATATGACATGGATATCTAAACCACGAAGTTGGTGAGAGGTTTGGGCTTGGCTAAGCTTATGGCTGAGAGCAACTTGCAAACTATTGAGGTAAATGAGGTAGAAGAAGGAAGGGTAGATTTTTTTGAAAAATTGATGAGTTCTAAGTGGTATAAAGATGTAATTTTTATCTTAGACATCTATACTTCCCTGAGTATTTGAGTAAGAACTAGAAAAGAGCCCTTAAGTTGGATTCCCAGAAGTATGTCATTACTGAGTATGGTTAGCTTGGAAGAACCCTGAGGGAGTTCTCTTAAGGTGCATTACTGAAGATGAAGCCCCCAAGATAATTGTTGATCTCCATGGAGGAGTTTGTGGGGGTATTTTGCTAGAAGAGTCACTGCACACAAGATCTTGAGGGCTAGTTATTGGTGGCCAACTCTCTTCAAGGATATAACTCTTTTGGTTAGAAGATGTGATAGTTGTCAACGCTTCTCGAAAGACTCGAAAGCTTTGGTCTTCCCGCCTTTATAACCTGTGATCATTGAAGCCCCATTCAAGCAATGGGGAATGGATTTCATTGGTGAGATTTCAGACCCTTCAATTTCTGGCCATAATTGGATTCTTGTAGCCACAGATTACTTCACCAAGAGGGTGGAGGAAATCCCCACCAAAAGAGCAACACACCAAATTGTCATGGATTTTATGTTGAACCATATCATCTGCAGATTTAGAGTGCTAGTTAAAATTGTTGTTGACAATGCCATGAGCTTCAGAGCTAAACCTTTGGTGGCAATGTGCAAAGAATACGGGATCAATTTTACATATGCTTCTAATTACAATCCCCAAGGAAATGGACAAGATGAGTCCAAGAATAAAAATTTATCAAGATTATCAAGAACCTTGGATCCGAACAAAAGAAAATGGGGTGAACAATCAAGTTTGTTGTTTGGGCTAACAGAATTATTGTTAAAAGAGGCACCGGAAAAATTCCATTTGAATTGGTGTATGGCACACAAGCTATGTTGCCCCTGCATATGCAGCCTATCCTCATATCAGTTCATTCAATAATTGGAAGATCAAGAAGTTAGTCCATATGAGGCTCAGTATTAACAGATTGTTGAACTTTATGAAGAAAGGAGAGCATCTCACCAAAGGCATGTGAAGTTCAAAGAAAAATTAGAAGAAGTTATTTGACAATAAGGTCACTCCCAAAGCTTTCAACATTGGAGATCTTGTCTTGTTGTCAGGATAGTAGACATGAATACAAGGGCAAGCATGGTAAATTTGATGCACTCGTGGATGGGCCCAAGTACTCTATTGACATTCGGATCGGTAAGCATACCTTCTTCTTGAAATATTTGGATGGTGAATTGTTGAATTTCCTATTAATGCCGTGCACTTAAAGCATTTACTAGATTGATTCCCGTAATCAAGGTGAGCATCACTTGTATAGTGTACAACTTGTTGGTTGCTTTCTATCTTTTGTGTTTTTACTCGTTTTGGTCCTCGGTGACTTGGTTTTGTTGGTTTCTTGGTTTGGTTTTGGAGGATGGTTGTGGTTGTTCTGCTATTTTAGCTTATTCTTTGACTCCGTTGCCCAATGGTCTATTCTTGGCACTTGGTCTGCTAGTTGTTCTTGTGGCACTCGCAGGGAGTGCCCATCCCGAGTCGGAGCCGATGTTGGTGCTCATTTTGATCTTGCACCATTTTCCCTGATTTTCCTTTGATCTGTGTGTTATGAAATGTTTTATCTCTTGATGTGGATGTTCTGAAGCTTTTACCTCCATTTGAATGCCTTGAATTGTTTGTAAAATCCATTGTCATGCCCCTTTTTGAAGAAATCTCAGAGTTTTCCTAATTTCTTCAAAATCCACGGGCTCTGCCATTTTTCCTATTTTTCCCCACCATGGAAGCTCGAGAATGATCAATTTATATTTGTATGCCTTTGAAAATCCAAATCCATGGTCAAAAGATGCTTGGAACCATGATTCACTTGGTTTTGTTTCAAAAAAATCATCCTTAGCGAAAAATCAAATTCTGGGCATGAATGGTGAATTTCTGTGTTTTTGACAATCTGACCGGCATCTTTTTCCTGTCAAAATTATTCCTCAACATTCAACTATCACGTGGGTTCTTTTAGTTGGTCGGGACAATGGACAAATGTTTTAACTTGTCGCTTTTTGCTTTTTGGCAAAAAGTCAATCTTGGTCCCGTAGCTCCACTCAATTCGATTGGTTCTTTTGGTACTTACATGGCTTCTTCTAATTAGATGAGGCATGGTGGGTTTGTTTTATGGACTTTTTCTTTTTGGCTACTTTGGAAAAAAGTTTGAACTCGCCCCGTGGTCTTACTAGGCTTTGATTAAAGCAAAATTTAAGCAGCAGGAAAAAGTCTTACTTTGACCCCGCATAAGGACACGTGGCAAAGTTAAAAGCAGAGATGCGGGCCTTCGGAAGAAATTTGGATATTTTTCCCTTTTGGTAAAATGGAATAAAGATTCTAAAATGGAAGCGTGCCCCACAAATCATATGAAGCCTTAAAAGGTTCTTGAAGTTACGCCATAAAGACACATGGAGGTTTTTGTCGGGTCTTCTTTCCTTAAAATTTTCAACAACTTCCTAAAGGGCCTGAGACACGTGGTGAGCCCATGCTCATTTAGGGTCTCTACTTTTGGGAACCATCTCAAGATGCACAATTGAGATGCGTGGTAGTTTGAAAAGTCAAGAGGCAGGGAGGCGGACCAACAGGGGCAACTTGGATTTTTTTCCCTTGTTATTCAAAAGATTAAAATCATCAAAATGACCCACAGTCCCGATAGAGAATAGTCAAAATTTTCTCCAGTCAATAGCGGAGGTGTGGACTTTTAGGGGAAAATTGGAAAAATTTCCTTTGTGGAAAAAGGAGTTAAAAGTGTAAAAGGAAGCATGGTTCCGCTGGGACCCGCATCAGAAACTAGAAGCGGAAGGGTGGAGGTGTGGGGAAAACTTGAAAAATTTTCCCTTTTCCAAAAAGGAGGTGAAATAGCATAATTTAGTAGCAGTTCCTTTGGGACCCACATTGGGACATGTGTCAGGCCCATTTTTCAAAGGTGGAGGGACGGAACAAATTGAGAAAATTTTCATTTTTCCAAAAGGTGTAAAAGGTAAAAAGGAACCCCCGGGCCCGCCTTCATTTGGATCGCCCATGTGGACGGTCCAGATTCAAAAGAGAGATCAACGGTAATTATGCATATGTATCTAATTTTCTACCATTTCTTCTCCAAAGCTCCTGGGGATGCAAATTTTTATGGTTTTTAATCATTTCTTGGAGTCTCATGCACATAAAATGAAGAGGAACATTAATTTGATATCCTAGTTGGGTGGAAAAATCTGAAGACGTCTTTTACCATCAAGATGTGATCTGACCATTGACTTCGATCTGATTTTCCGGTTTTTCTTTCCTTGGCACGCAAAGAACCAAATTTGACAGATTGGAGGAGGAAGTAGTTGGCGTGCAAGATGAAGAACAACTTACTAGGTGAAGAATTGAATGCTAGAAATATTTGGAGAGATTTTCCTCTACACACCTGACAACTTTTTCACAAATCTGATTCTGGGAGTCTCAACACGCAATGGTGCTTTGAATGTCTCTATTTTTCGGGGAAAACTCTTTGTAAATGAAGTATTATAAATTACATGAATTTTTTCGTGTAAATGGTTGGAGTGTTAGAGGTCGAGACTAATTTTTCTAAGAGAAAAGCTTGATAGAACCCGTCCTTCTAAGAAACCATATGAAGAAACATGTTTATCTCCTTTGTGTTAAATTTGATCATGTCAAGGTGGTTGCGAGTGTACAACCATTGAAAATCTCGAGATTGTTCTAGAAACTTTCCCCTGCTAATAAATTTAATCAAACTTGAGTTAATCTACGTTATTTTTGGGAAAAAATTGTGTTTGCTTCATTTCTGAATGTCTGCAAGTAGTTTTCTTGTTCCCGTTGCAATCTTACATTGAAATCTTTGTGAATCACACAAGATCTTATCCTTGTGATAGTTTGGTGGCATTTACAATTTCATTTATTAGAAGAGCTTTCATTTGATAGTGAAATAAACAAATTTAAAATCACTTGTGACTCCTAGCATGACTATAAGATTGTTTGTTAGCCTTTGATGGTATCTTAAGCATGATAAAACAGAGGTTGATAATGTTTAGTTAAGTTTTCTAATTTGAGCCTTCATTTTGGATCCTTGAAGTTTGTGTGAAAATTATTGATCCGGGCCTCATCAAGCACATATTCTGGTTAAAGGAACATCCTAGCTATCTCAAAGTAATCTGTTATTCAAGCTCTCCATTTTTGTAAAATTTCTTGAGGATCCGGTGAATAGATTTCATCTATGCCTCACCTCCCACCAAAATTCATTTAAAAACAACCAATCGTACCCATATTGCCGTTGTTTGTCATGTGTATATACAAATGCATAATTTCTACTACCAAAACATGTAGAAACAATCAGGTTTTCAATGTCTTGAGTGGCTTGAACCTTGCTTAGAAAATATCTCCATTATCTAGAGTGACAACTCATGAGAATTAGGTTTTGTTGCATTGATCATATTTTCTTCAAGGTCTTCTTAATAACTTTTGCAGGAAGGATATCTCCATCTCCTCCACAAACAACAAAGCAAAAAGCTTCCTCTCACCCCGGTAGAAAGGCACAACCATGAAGTAGTGAGGATATGTCAAGTCCTCTTGAGGGTGCTACCCATTTCTCCACATTTGAGTGAGAAAGAGCAAGCTGCATTTCATCCTCGGCTACAAAATGACACACAACATGCTCTGCTTGCCTCTAAGCTTCCTATCAAAACCGTGATGTTGCTTAGCCTTCTAAGGGAGAATCAATTTGGGTACCAATATAGTCCAAAATTGTCCTATGAATAGCAAGTTGGTTAGATTACATGTCTTTCACCTGTAAAAATCTATCCTCCAATTCAATGAGTTGAGTGGAGAGGATTTCCAATTTCTCTTCCAAGTTAGAAAGAGTGAAGGGGTCCACAAGTGGTTTTGATGCCTTCCTTGATCAATAAGTCCATGTTCTTTTCAATTTCCTTAAGATCCTCGCCATGTTGCTTGATTTGAGTAGATAAACCTAAGTTAGAAGGAGGCACAAGGGTATTTTGACTAATTTTCAACAAGCTCTCAAAGACCTATAGCATCCTTACCCTTTGAGCTACTACAGAGGACACATTTAGCAGGGGGATCAGTAATGGGTGCTCTAACATTGGGGTTTTTGGTTTAAATCCTTTGTTTTTGAGGGAGGGGGCTAGAGAGGGGTTGGGGTCATTTGTAACCACATCAAGAAAGTAATGATTCAGTAGGAAAATTACTCCTTGATGTAGGGGAAGAAACCGTGTATGAGCTTGAATATCCCTAATCAATTTTTCAAGCAAATGAAAGATAAAATAAGGGAAACTAACCTTGGAAGCATGTCTAAAGTGATTCAAACGAACCATGTGGTGCGAGAGGCAAGTGTTGAGGATCTACCTTCCAAGGTGATGTAGCAGATAACCATTTTCGCTACCTCATTGTATGGCAGGGGATGGAGGAGTAGAGGATTCTCGACTTCCTAATTTGAAGAGTCTCATCGCCCACCAAGAACCGCTGCTCCTTGGCATCTTTGTCAAATTTATTTGAAATAACTTCACCCCCTCCATGATCATGCTTGTGATGAAGGAGATCATCTCTTCAGTAATTGTAAATTCCTTATCTTTGAAATGGATGACTTTGTCTTTCCATTTCCTTGCGAATGTAAGGGAGATGTGAACATCATGACCCTTAATTCATTGCATAAACTCATTGAACCCATCAACGCTTAAAATTTCCCCAAACTTCCGCATTATTTTTCCAAGAAGGGTCACAAATGGGATCTACTCTACAGAGGAAACCCCATGATACAGCTTAAAACTAGAAAATAGAGCAAAGTATCGGCCCAAATGTAGCTATAAAATAACCTAACAAGAGAAGAAGTGGCACCTAGAAGTAGCAGAGCTTTCAAACCCGACCACCTAAACTGTAAAACTGACTTGAAAACCCTTCTTTCAAAGCTCGGGCTCAAAAATCAATACAAAATGATCCGTTTGAAAGAGTGGATTCACATAAGATGAGAGTACAAACGCTCATTTCCCCACATGTGCCAAGACCACCGACTTAACATGATTAGAGTGTTAAGTGTCTTTAGCTTCATTAAAAATGATTGATTTGGCAATGATGGAGATCTCCTCAAAATCATACCAAAATTTGAAATTATCAATGATGACCCCATCATTAGCAAGTGCATCTACCGCCCCATTCCCTTCTCTATAAACATGGAAAAATTTAATGTTTGAAAAACCTTTACATAAAATCTTGGATTCAAATATAAAGTCTTTTATTGTCAAGCTAGGAGGTCAAGAGCCAATAAGATTATTGATAACATTCAAGGAATCTCCTCAATAATTAAATTATTGACCCTAAGATCCGTGGCGTTCCAATTCCCAAAGAGCTATGATGGCCTCAAAGAAAGTGGTTTGATTGTTTCCCTATAGGGCTTGTAAAGGCTGCGATAGGAGTCCGAGATGGTTTCTTATAAGCTCCCCACCACTAGCTACATCTAGGTTTCCTTAATTTAATTAAGCTTCATTTAATTTACAAATTTTAATCCATATTTTTAATTACTAATTTAATATTTATATTAAAAATAATGCGAGTGTTTCTAACATATAAGTTAGAAGAAATAATGATTTCTAAAATTGGCAAGTATTTTATTGAAAAAACATGCATAATGCATAAATAATCGTGCAATTCAATCCATGAAGGAAGGTAAATTTAGTTGGGGTTTAGTAAATGGAATGTTGAGTGAATAATGTTGTTGTTGTTTATATAGGAAGTGAATTCCAAATGGGAGAAATTTATAATTAATATTTCAAGAAACTTATAAAATAATACATAGAAAATAGTAAAATATTTTTTTCAATATGTACAGGAGTGTGTACTCCAAATTGAAGGCTTGAGTGTTGGAGATATAATCTCAACCCCGCATTCATTGTTGACTTCGATAGCTAGATATTTTTGATAAATACAGATTCGTGCAAAAGGGATATAAAGATATGCATTTAGTGAATGATCATATTTGATCTCGACATTATTTATAATTCCGGAAATGTATTTATGTTTGTATCTAACTCTGACATGTATTTGTAGGAATTAATTTCTGAATTTGATGTATTTGGTTTGAGTGTTGCATTTGGCATGTAATAGAGAAGAAAAAGAGGTGTGTGGATAGGAGAGAAAAATACATAAGAACGAAGCTCTGTTGTAATTTCCAAAAATACGTAATATACAAGTTGTTGGTTTTTATTTATGTTTTATGTTGTGCATTTTGTGTGTTTAATCCTCTACTGCTAAAGGTTTATTTTACCAGTTCTATTGTTTTTTTTTTTACATTTTGAGTATGTTTTGTTCCTCCCATGCCTCTTCCCTTCTTTTAGTATTAGAGAAGAAGGTTTTAGTCATCAAGATTAAGTTATTTTGCTTCAAGATCTCTACAAATATTTTTGATAGCCATTAGAGGCATCCACATCTGGAGCACCCTTGTCAAGTTTGTAAACTCAACAGTTTAATGGTAAAAATATGAATATTGGTCCTTGACCATGAAATCTCTTTTTAGATCCCATGATGTTTGGGATATTATTGAAAATGGGTATGCAGAACTAGCGAATGCAGCAGCATTCAACGCACTCACACAAGTAGAAAAATATCTTTTGAAATAACAAAGGAAGAAGGATGGAAAATCCCTCTTTTACATTCATCAAGCTATGCATGAGAGCATTCTTCCTAGAGTTGCAGCAACAAACCAAGAAAAGGATGCATGGGAAACTCTCCAAGTGGCATATCAAGGTAAGGATAAAGTTAAAGTTGCAAAACTCCGTTGCTTAGAAAATATTTTGAGAATCTAAATATGAAAGATTCAGATTCTGTAGAATCCTTTTTACACATGTTTTTGGCTTGTGAATTAAATAAAATCGCATGGGAAACCATAGAATATCAAAGGATAGTTGAAAAAATCCTTAGAGTTCTACCTGTTAAGTTTGATCCTTTAGTTGTTGCTTTATAGAGGAAACTAAGGATCTAAGTTAGATGTCAATAGATGAGTTACATGCCTCCTTGATAAACCATGAGTAGAGGTTGAATAGATCACATACAAGCATAGAAAATGCATTCTCATCTCAGGATTCTATAAGCCATGGAAGAGGTAGAGGAGGTAGATTTACTCCTAGAGGAAGAGGTAGAAATACATTTAGAGGATGCGAAGTAGTCTTGCAAACCAAGGTGGAAGAGGACAAAACCATGATCAGTCACATGGTCATAATCATTCAACTAGTTATAGAAAAGACAAGTCACATGTTCAATGTCATTATTACAAAAAGTATGGACACTACTCTTTTGAATGTAAGAAGAAACAATATGATCAAGGAAAACAAAATTAGAATCATCCTGAAAGTTCTAAAAAAACTTCTATGTTTATTACATGCACAAATATTGCTGAAGCAATTTCCACAAAATCATCAGTTGAATGTAATATGGTTCAAGAAAGTTCGCATGATATATGGTATTTAGATTCAAGTTGCAGCAATCACATGTCTAGAAATCTAGAGTTATTTTCCAGTTTGGATGAGTCATTAAAGAGTAATGTTACTCTTGGGAACAATAATCAAGTGAATGTAATGGGAAAAGGGACTGTTGACATTCTAACAAAAAAGGGGGAGCAAAAGGTCATTAATGATGTTTTTATGTTGTTGGTTTAAAGCATAATTTAATGAGTATTAGACAGTTGGTATAGAAAGGATACATGGTTTACATGGAAGATAATGAGTGTGTGATTGTGGACAAGGCTCCTAGCACTCAATTGATTGCAAAAGTGAAGATGAGTAGAAAAAAAATGTTTCCTTGAGATTACAACCAATAAAAAGAGAAAATCATATTTTTTGCAACAAAAATAGTAGCTCAATTCGTAACCAAGTCCCGCGCCAAGCCAAATCAGTCCTTTGTTGAGTCCTGCGCTCAAGTAGTTAAGTCATGTGCTCAATCATGTGAGTCTTGCACTTAAGAAAACAAGTCTTGCACAAGCCAAACAAGTCCCACAAGTCTTGTGCTCAAGCTAACGAGTCTTGTGCTCATACAAGTGATTCCTGAACTAATCCAAATGAGTCCCACGTTGCTCATCCTGCGCCAATGTAAATCAAGTCTACACTAATGCAAGTGATTCTTATGCTAATGTAGATTCTAGCGCCGAAGAAATACAATTAGCGTTTCAATCATTTGTGAAGCATGAATCATTGCTTTTGCATCTCGGGTTTGGACATTTAAACTTTAGATGTTTGAATTTACTACACATGAAGAATATGGTTAAAGGTTTTCCATTGATTCAAAAACCAGAAAGAGTATGTGAAGGGTGTATTTTGGGGAAGCAACATAGAGAGTCTTTCCCAGTTGGAAAATCAGCAAGAAGCAGTACACCTCTAGAGATAGTACACTCGTTTTAATGTGGACCCATGCAAATAACTTCTATTGGAGGTTGTTCATATTTTATGACATTCATTGATGAATATACAAGGAAGACATGGGTATATTTTTTAAGGCATAAATATGATGCTTTTGGAGTCTTTCAGTAGTTCAAGGCTCTTGTGGAGAAGCAAAGTGGTTACTACATCAAGGTATTAAGAATTGATAGAGGTGGTGAGTATATTTTTAATTCTTTTTTGAATTTTTGCAGAGAACATGGTATTCAAAAATAGTTTACTGACCCGCTACACACCTCAACAAAATAGTGTGGCTGAAAGGAAAAATAGAACCATCATGGAAATGGCAAGGAGTATGTTGAAGTCAAAGCATTTACCAAATGAATATTGGGTTGAAGTAGTAGCAACTGTTGTTTATATTTCAAATTGATGTCCTACTAAAAGTGTAAGAAATATGATTCCCAAAGAAGCTTGGAGAGGTAGAAAGCATAGTGTTGCACACTTTAGGGTATTCATATGTGTTGCATATGCACATGTTCTGAAGAGCTGAGAAGAAAGTTAGATAATATAGGTGAGAAGTGTATCTTTGTTGGGTATTCAGAAGATACAAAGGCTTACAAGTTGTTTAATCCAAGTACTAGAAAAGTTATAATCAACAAAGATGTACAATTTGTTGAGAATGAAGCATGGGATGGAAGTGTAGAAAAAATAATAAGTATAGCAGCAGTTGATTCACATGATGATATGGGTGATGAAGTGTTATAACAACAAGGTATTCCTCAAGAAATACCTTCTTCCACTCCCGGACATGCACCACAAGTTGTAGCACAAGCTACGCCTCCATCTACAACAAGGAGATCTTCAAGAAATCATAATTTTACAGTTGGGCAGAAGATTTCACCAAGAACACCAGCCATGACACCTTTAGAAAATAGTCCACCAAACTCAGTTGATAGCAATAGTTCATCGGATCCTACATTGGCAAGTTTATTGTAGCGAAAAATAAGGAATTTAAGAGATATTTATGAATCTTATTTTAATGTTGAAACAACAAATTCTTTCTCTATTTTTGCTTTATTTTCTAAATTTGTTGATGCAATGTATTTTGATGAAGCGATAAAAGATGAAGCATGGGCAGAAGCCGTGGATGAAGAGATTAAAGCTATTGAGAAGAATAGCGGTTGGGAGCTAGTGGATCGTCCTCAATGAAAGGACGCGTCATAAGCATAAAATGGATTTACAAAACTAAACATGGAATTTTTGGTAAAGTGCTAATCATAAAGCAATATTGGTTGCTAGAGCTTTCAATCAACAACCGGTATTGATTACAATGAAACGTTTTCTCCTGTAGTGCGTTTGGATGCGGTAAGAATTGTTTTGTCCATTGCATCTCAAAACAAGTGGCATGTTTTTCAAATGGATGTAAAATCAGCATTTTTAAATGGTTATCTTGAAGAAGAGGTTTATGTATAGCAGCCAAAAGGATATGAAATTTCAGGTCATGAAGAAAAGGTATACAAGCTGAAAAAGGCGCTCTACGGACTCAAGCAAGCTCCTAGAGCATGGTACAACTGCATTGATTCTTATTTAATTAAGAATGGCTTCAGTAGGTGCAACAATGAGCCTACTTTGTATATCAAAATGGATGAGAAAGGTAAAATGTTGATTGTGTGTCTTTATGTAGATGATTTAATTTTTATAGGAGACCTTTCCATAAATTCTTTTAAGGCAACCATGATGAAAGAGTTTGAAATGATTGACCTTGGTCTCATGAAATACTTCTTGGGAATAGAAGTTAAATAATCAGTTGAAGGTATTTTTATTTCTAATCAAATTATGCAAGTGATGTATACATGAGACCTTTCCATAAATTCTTATAAGGCAGTCATGATGAAAGAGTTTGAAATGACTAACCTTGGTCTCATAAAATACTTCTCGGGAATTGAAGTTAAACCATCAGCTGAAAGTATTTTTATTTCTCAATCAAAGCATGTAAATGATGTATTGAAAATATTTAATATGTTGAGTTGTAAACCAACGCCTACACCAATTGTTATAGGGTTGAAGTTTAGCAAGGAAGATAGTGGTTCAAGTGTTGATCCTAGATTGTTTAAAAGACTAGTTGGTAGTCTCATGTACTTGATGGCCACAAGGCCTGACATTATGTATGGTGTGAGCCTTATTTCAAGGTTCATGGATTATCCAAAAGACTCTCATTGGCAAGATGGAAAAATAATACTGAGGTATGTTTGTGGAACAAAGAACTATGAAATTTTGTATTCAGTTGTGGATGAGTTTAAACTCATTGGATACATGGATAGTGATTGTGCTGACACCATTGATGACAAGAAAAGTACCTCTAGTTATTTTTTTCATTTTGGAATAGGGGTAGTATCGTGGGATTCAAGAAACATCCCATTGTAACTCTTTCTTCAACAAAATCGTAGTATGTGGCAACGTGGTGCGGCATGCCAATTCATATGGATGAGGAGAATGTTAGATGAGTTGATGCATGAATAAGAAGAAGCAACAAATATTTATTGTGATAATAACTCAGCCATTGCATTTTCTAAAAATAATTTTTTCATAAAAGAAGAAAGCACATAGACACTAGATATCATTTTATAAGAGAATTGGTCAATAACAAGGAAACATGCTTAGATTTTTTAGATCACAAGATCAATTTGTTGATATTTTTACTAAGCCATTGGGAAAATATGCATTTGAATATCTAAGAAGTTGTTTGGGTGTCTATGTTGAAGATGAAGTGAAGAATGGAAAATGGAAATAGTAGATGAGTTATGGAGAGTATGCAGATTAGTTACGTGAAGAATGACGAGTGTGTTGAGATTAAGGGGGAGTGTTGGAGATATAATCTCAACCCCGCATTCATTGCTAAATTTTGACAACTAGATATTTCTGAAAAATGCATATTTAGGCAAAAGGAAAAAGACGTGCATTTAGTGAATGATCATATTTGATCTCTAACATTCTTTATAATAATGGAAATGCATTTATGTTTGTATCTAACTCGATATGCGGTTGTGTAGTAATTAATTTATGAATTTGATGCATTTGGTTTTGAGTGTTGCATTTGGCATGTAATAGAGAAGAAAAAGAGGTGTGTGAAAAGGAGAGAAAATACGAGAGCGGTGAAGCTATCTGTAATTTCGAGAAATACTCAATATACAAGTCGTTGGTTTTTACTTTTGTTTTATGTTGTATGTTTTGTGTGTTGAATCCTCCATTTATGTGCATGTATTTTGTCATTTTTATTGATATTGTTCATATTTTTAGTTTGCAACCCTCTTCTCCTACCTCTTCCCTTCATTGAATGGGGCCCTTATAAAACCTCCCTTTGCATGGTTTAATAAACATAAAACCTATATTCTATTCACATCAAATCTTCCCTACATATCTCATGTTTACCACATATTAGTTAGGAAAGATTTTTGTGAAGCTGTAATTATGTAGTTGGCTCATTTTTAACTACATATCTCATGTTTACTACATATTTCAGCGGTGAAATGGAGAGGCGAGAGAGAACTCAAATTTAATGGAAATAAAGAGAAAACATTTACGTCCAATTCCTTAGGTTTATGTGATAGTGTATATGACTGTTTTAATGAACATTTATGTTTTGATAGTGCTTGGGATAGTGTAAAAGAACAATAGCAAGAAGATATAATAATTTATGGCCTTGTTAAACTAACTTTGGTCAAGACAATGTAAACAACAATTTACCTTGAAGATTTACTAGTTTATGGCCTTATCAATATAATTTTATTCAAGAAAATGCAAAAACAATACCATGAAAATTTATGTAAAGATTTATCCTATTAGTACGTTTTGGATTTGATTTTGATCAATTTAATGCATCTATGACACCGATCATCTTGGTACATTTCAGATTTGAGTTTTGTCGGTTTAAATGCATCCGGGAGACTATTTACCACATTGCGTGTGGATATAGAGTAGTCGATAACATCTCGTGTAGTGTAAAGTAGCGTCTTGGGTTCAAATCATTTAGAGTAGCTTATCGAGAACATACCGACCGGTTACTATCAATCAAAATATATTAATTAATGGCCTTATCAAACTAACTTCAAGTAAAGAAATTATGATTTTTGTCATCTTATTTTCTTACTTATAGTAGTAGGACCATTCACACTTCTTTGTAATGTGGATAATCATTGCCTTGTTTCTCTACTAGATCGGCCAATGTTTAAATCCCAAATGAAGTGTTAGATAAGCCTCTATAATTTATCAATCAAATCATTTGATAATATGTCCTCTAATTTTAATGGACACTTCTAAAATTAATCAACCAATGTAGGTCAAATTATATTAATTTGCTTTAATTATAGAATGTATCTTGAGAAAACATTGCTTGGTAAAATTTATCATTTATGAATTTTATTTTTCAACTAGTTTTTATTTATCTTGATAAAAATTAAAGTTGCAATGCTTCTCAATTTCATGTAATTTTCTTTCTTGGAATTAACCCTTGCTAAATAATCATGACTCTCCATGTTCTAATACTTCCTATGCTCAATATATTCCATGTGTACCATGTTTGTTTGAGAGATATCAAGAAAGGCTTTAAAATATTCATGTAAACAAGGTGACACATGTATTTTACATGACATCTACAATTTCAAACAATGTGTTTGTTTTGATCTTATAAGTTATACATAGCCTCATATAGAGCAATTTCATGTCCTTGCATTGTTTCTTTAGTTAATGAATGGTATACAATTATTTTTTTTTATTTTAATTATAATTTTTGTCAATCGGTTAACATATCGTCAATTTTTAAAAATTAATTGTCTATAATCATCTAATGTTTTAAATAAAAAAGTATTATTTTATTGGTAGGTCTTATAAATTTAAGTTTTATGGATAACCATCTAATTTCTAAGAATCTTAATTTTTTGAACATGAAAATTTCATTGAAAGAAGAAATTTTGTTGACACTTATGATTGTGGGATATAACATGTCAGTTGGTAACATTTTGTCTTTGTGTTGGGATCCATGGTAGAATCCTTGGATGCGACACTTATGATTGTGGGATATAACATGTTAGTTAGTAACATGTTGTCTTTGTGTTGTAATCCACAGTAAAATCGTTAGAGGCCATTAAGAAATGATAAAATGGAATCTACTCATAATCCATGATTCCACCTAATTCGAGATTGGATATTTTGTGAATCTCATTACATCGAAGGCATTCCCCCTATGGGAAAGGCCCTTCCAGACATTGAAGCAATTGTCTTAAGTTTGATAGTCGTTTAGACATTTTTTCCAAGTTCAACAGGATTTTGACGTTTTAATAGTTGTATGGATGTGGCGTTAGCAATCGCATGGAAGCGGTAATTCCCTAGTAGCTACATGAATTTTTAGTAGTTCCCCAAAGCTTGCATGAATTTGAAACTAACTGAAATAGTTGGAAGCATCACGCATCAAAATCTTGTGAGTTTACATGGATATTCACTTTCTCCACATGGAAACGTGTTGTTTTATGATTACATGGTAAACGGAAGTCTATGGGACATCCTACACGATGAGACCCTAAATATGCAAGAACATCAACGGTTAATGAGAAATGTGATCAAAGAGGAAAATAGGATTGATGTTTGGAAGGAAAAAGTTCACGATGTCTTTGCGGGATATGGTTTTACATATTGCCGAGGTCAATGAAAATGTCTTATTCAGGCGAGAGCCACACGCTACGGTAAGAAAAATAGACGTCATTATGGAATTTACATGAGATTTTGGTGATTTTTATTGATGAAACCCCTCTTCCCTTCCTATCGTGTTCATTCACATTTATTTTAGAAATTACCTTTTTAATCCACTTCCATTTGATCTTTGATCTAATGTCCCATGTATAGGACACTTAAGCATGTCACTATTTCACACGATTCTTAGATCGTTTCTTTGAAGTGTTGATGAAACAGATAGGGTAATGGGCGTAGAATGAATACCTATTCAAATGTTGGTTGATGGGTTGTTGCGCACGTATGACTTCCGGATCCACAGTTGATCATGAGAGCTTCCTTTTGGCTAGGAGGAACTACCTGTAATGAAAACAAGACCACCAGAAGGAATTAAACAATATGGGCGCAAAGTGAAGCGCCCTGGCGTATGCTAAATCCGGGAAGTATGATACTTCCTAGATGGCTGTCAGTCCACTATTTTAAACAATTTAATGTTGTAAACAAAGTAAATCCTATTGTTATTTAAAATGATTTAGGTATCTCACTTAAAACATAATAAGAAATAGATCTAATCTAACAAAGGCTAAGCTAGAATAGAATCCAAAGGTCAAATGATTGGTCTAGGTCTCTGTAGGTTTGATAGAGGTCTCGGGTAGATCATAGGTGAATGAGGGTGAAATGAAATTAGGTGGGTAGGTCTTTTTCTAGGATGTGTGGGAAAATACAGAGACCGGTGTCGGTCAAGGGTGACTGACGGTGGTTAGGTGTAACCGGTGCCGGTTACTGTAAGATCTGGAAATATCACAAAACAAGCTTTTAGTCTCCTTTGTGATTACACAAAGAACTTTGGTTGGTCAAGATGAGGTATTGGGTGACTAGAGTAGGATTTTGTGAGGTTTTAATGGGTATATGGAGGTGAAAATGTCGAGAGAAGGTCAATAGGGGGCAAGGTAAACAATGGATGATAATATGAAATAAACCAGAAAGTACGATGTTATACTTACTTGGATTCCGGTCCTGAATGCATGTGTGTGAGGGATGGAGGTGCTGATGAGGGGTTTGAAGGTTGTAAGTGATCATCAACTGAAAGAAAGCTTCTGCATGGGTTGCATGTACACTCCTCTTTATTTGGATAGATCAAATCATGGCTAGGATGGTTATGCAGGAGAAGATGCTCAATCTCCTTCCTTGCATGCGATTTTTCGCTAGAATTTTCTCTCTGAAGATGCGTTATCTCTCTAAGATGTGTTCTTTCTCGTCAACCTTCTCCCAATGTTTTCCAACCTTGAGAATAAGGTAGTTTAGGGGTTAAAGGGTAACCAACTACGGTCCGGCTTAACCAGCAACGATTAGGGGTAACTAGCGTCGGTCAAGGCGGGATTTCCTAGGTTTACTAAACTAGGGAGATCCTCTTGATTTCCTTGGATCTCGTGCCATTATCCCATGGATTATACTGAGAGCCTCTTGTGAGCATGCGGGAATGTGGTTAGAGGGAATGTAGGCATTGATTTTTAGGGTTTGGGTAAGTCTTAGTTAGTTATGGCAACTTGCTAAGAATAGGTCTTAGGTTGAGTTAGCTTGGTGAGGTGTCTAAGTGAACTATATGTGTGGATATTATTTAAATAAAATATTCAAATAATAAATATAGTGAGGATAATGCATTAATTTAATTAAATTAATATTAGTGGGGTGAAGGGGGCCATGGCTAGGTTAATGTGATGAAGGGTGTTTATTTGTCAAGGACCAAAGGGAGTGTGACCTAATTTTAGTGTCTACATTTTGACCCTTTTTCGCATAGCTTGTATTGGTAAGTGACACTAACAAAAATAAGATGTGGTTGCCCCATGTGTGGGTGAAGGTGATCCCCCTCAAACCAGGAACCGAGGCGCGAGGCAAAAGAGTCAAGCGGTGATTAGTTTGATAAAAGGAAAATGTGGGGAAAAGGGTGAAAGGTCTACTCGGGTAATCTAGGGAATGGGTCAGGGTCAAAGGTAGCAATAGTCAAATGCACGCACACGTATAAACTGCAGCACACTACCGGGTTGAAGAGCAAGCAAACTCTACATCGTCTAAGGTCGATAGGTTTATCCGAACAAGGTTGAAGTGAATCCGGTATCCAAGGTATAGGATATGGTCAGGAAACACAATGTAGGTTAGGTGTAGGAACGTTTAGGTATGTTCCAGGTACACCAAAGGTAGGGTCAGGATAAACGGTCACGGTAATAGGCTAGGTAAGGTCATTAGGTCAATCAACACAGGTAACAATGCTACAAGGTATAGCAAACACATGAGGTCAAAGGTCACTAGCAATGGTCCAGTCCAAATATCTAGGTCATGGCACAGTAAGGCCAAGGTAGGGGTAAAAGAATAAGAAGTCCCCAAAGGAGGACAAATGGAGGTAGGAAGTGATGAGGTCAGGAAAGGTAAGGTAATGGGTTGGGTAAAGGTTGGATGGGGTAAAGGAGCAAGGGAAAGGGTGGGGTAAAAGGGATAGGTAAGGGTAATGTGTAGGTGAGGGTGACCAATGGTGGTCAGGTATAACTGATGTCAGTATAGGAAAACCGGTGACAGTTAGGTAGGGCACGCAACCGATGTCGATCAATGGTAACCGACGTCGGTTAGGTCGGGTGGGTTATAAAAACAAAAAAATCCACATTTTTATTATTCATTTGTTATTTTCAAAGTGAATAAACGACAAAAAAAAAAAGAGAAAAGAGAGAAAAGTGTCCGGAGGAAACATGACAGTGAGCTGGCAGTCTGATTTGACAAGGGTTGGGTTGGTGAGTAGTGGGTCCATGGGATCAAGGTGAGAGAGTTGATTAGTCGGAGGTTGCGAGTAGTTATTCGGTGATGGTAGAGGCTAGAGAGGGATCGAGCGGACCACCGGCACAATGGCCAGACATGCCACCAAGACGGCGGTAGTGCGATGAGGTAAGCACCTAACTCTAGATTGGTGATTAGATAGATTAGAGGTTTTGGTATTTGTTATTTGTAGGGTTTTGTGGGTTTTGGGTTTTGTGGGTGGTTAAAAATAAAATGTGGGTATGGGGGAATAATGGGCAAAAAAAAGGGGGGAGGGTAGTAAATTGTATAGGTGGGGTGGGTAGGGGTCTTGGGGTAGTGTAGGTCATTGTAGGTGGGGTAAAAGGGACATGTGGGAGAGTTTTTTTAAAAAGGGGGGTTTGGGAAGTCGCAGAAATTTTCCGCGACAATGACCGCGTCAGTTTGATAGAACCGGATTGGTCACCAAATAGGTGATCGATGTCGGTTAAGTGGTAACCATGGTCGGTAAAGATGAACCGGTAGCGGTCACCAAACAGGTGACCGATGCCGGTTTAAAGGTGACCAAAGTCGGTTAGAATAAATTGGTACCGGTCAGGATTTTAGGCACAAGGGTGCAAAAGTGATGTAGGTTAGGTAGTTGAGATGGGTAGGGTAAAAATAGGGTGGAGGGTAATGATAATTGGTGAATATGGTCATGGTAAATAGGGATTAATGTTGTGCTTGGATTGGATGCAGGGGAGAGCGCAGTTACACATGCGGGACGGGTTCCGCCTCTACTGGTGACATTACATAGCTTAGCGACCCCTTTGGAGCTGCAAAGCATGTGGAGGCAGTGGGCTTGAGTGGGATTCGGCACTACCGACATGTTGTTTGGTAGCCCAACTTGATGGTCACGCTCATCGATAGATGGGACTCCACAACCAACATGTTCCACCTTCCGACGGGTGAGATGACTATCACCCTGGAGGACGTGTTCCCAGTTGTGCAGTTACCCATATTGGGTGCCTAGGTTTACTCTATCTCCTCCGAGGCCTCAAAGGAGCTGATCGGGACAGATTTTGGTGAGGGGTAGTGGATCTGAGATTCCATAGCACCAGTTTGAGCTATGGGGAGATGTACCTAGCCCGTCTGGATGAGACGAGGCTAGTGGTTTTGTTGATGGAGGCAATGTCTTTGATATACACCGCGATGCGAGAGGGTGGATGCTTTCCCCAATCACCGATGGGGGTGTTCCATGATATGATGGTAGAGGAGACCCGACTTGCACTGGTACTAGAATTCTTGGTGTAGCTATACCAAGAGTTGTGGGCATATGTGCGGTTACGCAGGTTTAGTTGTGTTGTACCTTTATTTGTATTGTTGGGCCTACGAGCACATAGTCTGTGTTTGACCTATAGGGATGACCCGAGCAGATGCATTTTCCATTAGATATGTGCGGGTGGGATATAGGAGATGGGTGTCGGTGATAGGAGAGCGGAGATCAGATAGGCCGACATATGATGTGGCCCATTTTCGGCAATTATTGGAGGGGTTGTCCGGAGTGGACATTATCTGGAGGCCATATGTGGGATTCCCCTCATATAGGCACATGCATGAGGAGCTAGTGGAGCTCTAACTAAAGAGGTGGATACACGGTCGTGCCGTCTTGAGGAGTATGAGATGATCCCTAGTAGAGCGTGGTCGATGGCGGTCGGGCATGACAGGATATTCCTCTGTCCTTCCCACAGTATCAGAGAGATGACATGGAGAGGCCTCTACCTCTACCACAGCCTACAGTGCCTACAGGAGAGGAGGAGGAGCCAAAGTGGATTGGCGGATAGATGATGCCGAGATGTACGAGACAGTACATGCAGTGGTGGGCGGCTCAATTACGAGCAATACCACCACCTAGACCAGGGTAGCCAGACTTAGCTACCATTACAGTGCAAAGAGATGCCTTACAGGGATAGGTAGCGATGTTGATTACCCAGATAGGTATACTGCAGACATAGCTAGAGGGGTCAAAGGTAGAGGTAGCAGAGCCACAAGTACGAGATGGCGATCTGCGAGCCCCGGATGGCGGAGGGAGAGGATGGAGGAGATGGAGATAGAGATGGTCGTGTGGCGGCCTTTACCGGCTCGAGTGGTAGGTTTTAGGGCCATTTGGCAACATCCCGAGGCATATATTGGGGCCTTACAGCCCGATATAGGCACAGGGGCAGGGGCACCACCACAGGCACAAGGAGTTGGTCCCATTTCACATACTAGCGCATTACGAAAGTTGCTTTGCAGCAGGTAGGTATAGGGGCTGAGACCTATGGGACCACCACAAACCGTGCTTGTATCCAGGTTACGGGATGCCCTAGGTGAGGTGAGATATTATCAGGACTACTTCATAGCAGCTGGGATAGACTTCTTATCCTATGGAGAGTACAGAGCACACACCAGTGTCTAGTGAGAGGACGAGATCCCGCACACATAGTGTGGAGAGCACAGGAGGTCAGTGAGCTCCGAGGCCCAATCAGGGAGAGGCCACCAAGTGCATGGCGACCAGAGCTAGGTGATGTGCAGCTTGGACACAATAAGCGAGGGTACAGGTGACACAGAGATGGAGGACATCTGGCGAGATGCCTGAGATGCGGTCACCTGATTTTTATGTATACTAGTGATTTTTGTGATATATATGTCGGCTGCGTGCGAAGGTAGTTGTATTTTTATCACATACCGGCTTGCGTGCTGAAGATAGTGAGGATGTACGAGTGATTTTTGTATATTTTGAGCATATACCGGCTTGTGTGCCGAAGAGATTTTGTATTGATTCATTCATTTTTTTTGTATATATGAGACCGGCCTGTGTGCCAATGACATTTTGTATTATATATATATATATATATCAGCTTGCATGCCAACATTTTGAGATGATGGACAAGATGAGATAGACATGTATATTGAGATACACATTTATTGATTTGTATGATGAGATTCATGGTATTTCGTGATTTGTTGATGTGTGTATGAGACATTGGTTTATGGCTTGTATTAGATGAGATATGGATTTGTTACTTTAATGTGGATTGAAATTAGGTGAGTTAGGCATGATGGAGTTAGGTTAGTTTAGGCATGGATCGAGTCAGGTTATAGGCATGGATTGAGTTAGGTTTGGTTAGGCATGGATCGAGTCAGGTTTTAGTTAGGCATGGTTGAGTTGAAAGTAGGTTTAGTTATGATTCATTATTTTGGCAATGAATGATACTATGGGTCATATGTGAAATGTTGTATAATCTATGCATAGTGATGATAGAGAGATGGTAGGTGTAATAAATGTATGTTGTGGTAAGCAACTTGTTATGTATGTGGCTTAATTTCCAATTTTGTTATAAAAGGGAACTAAGTGAAATGTGATGTAAATGGTGAGTGAGGCATGGTTGAGGAATTGTTTTAGGGTAGAAAATGGCCAAGCTAACCTCCAAGGGCCCCATGCCCTCGAAGTGTTGCCTACATAGTCCCGTGAAAAGGGACCTCAGGCAATGTAGTTCTCCCATGAGCTAGGGAAGAATATGAAAATGAGTTGGTAGGTTTTTGGGTATGTTGTGGGTTTAGGTTTAATAGGTGTGGGTAGATTATAGGTAAAAGGATGCAGGTGAAGGCGATTATGGCGAAAGGGAGGATTACCTAAAAGGTAAGCATCGAGGACCAAGTCCTGTATAAGGTAATCAAAACATAAACAAAGATGGTTAAAAGATAAGAGGGGGCAATAAAGCCACTTGATTGGGTAGGATCATACTGAGTAGATCATACCTTGGAGGAGGTGAGGAACATAAGACCCTAAAGACATTGCATGATTGACATGTTCTACGATGACGGTAGTCACAGGATCACCAAATGTCTAAATTCCAAGATGTCCCTTGAGGCAATTGAGGAAATGAGAGTGGAAATGGTAAGGAGGGTGAAAGGTAGTTAATTTTATATGTTTTGAGTAACAGGGCCTTTGGGCAAGGGGTCCTAGGTCACAATGGGCAAGTCCATGACTAAATTTTTTTGTTTTGATAGATTGATGATGCAAGAAGTCTATATGGGATAAATAATATGGTACTCCTTGAGGTCTTCGTGAAGTTGATTGATGCGGGAAGCTTTGGTTTCTCTCATTTTTTTTAAGCTTCACATAGTTGTCCTTCGAGGGAGCAATCTATTTATAGCAGCAATTTTGTCGAGAGGAAGATGTCCTTTTGAGGGATTCATCTTTTATTAGAAGTTTGACTCAAGGATTTTGGTCCCATGTGAGGTCTTTGAAATCATGGACAAGACCAAGGTGGAGGATAGGACTCTTGTTCAAAAGGCAAGGTGGAACGACCATGGGATCTCATCTAAAGGTAGACAAAAAGTATCCATGAGAATCATGCTATGTGCAATGTCATGGTACACATATTCAAGAGAAGATAACAAGTGACGGGTACTCACATGATTCTTGTTTAATCATTAGGGAGGTGTATGGAGTGGATAGCGCTCAAGGGACGAGCCTGTAAAGAGACAAAGGGTGAGGTAGGACGATAAGTCAACAATAGAATGGTCGAAGATGCAATGTGTTAAGGGGCTTAGGTTTGGGTTTACCATCAAGTGAGGATAAACGATAGGCACACGATCCATAGGTATGAGTTAGGATGTATGGTCCAAGCCAATTAGGATCAAATTTGCCCCATTTAATTTTTTCTACTTTGGTTACGTGTTGATTTTCTTTCAAGACAAGGTCACCAACTTGGAAGGTTCGTTCATGAACACGTTTGTCATAAGCATGTTTGATACGTTGTTGGTAAACTTAAAGGTGATCCAGAGTGTTAAGATGACATTCATCTAATAACTCTAGCTGTGCTAAATGATCCTAACAAAATTCATCATCAGTGAGCATGTCATGGAGAGAAATGTGGAGTGAGGGGATCTAGACTTCAAGAGGCAGAACAACCTCTATACCGTAGACCAGTGAAAAGGGTGTGGCCGCAGTGGAAGTGCGAATACTAGTGCAGTATGCCCACTAGGGCAAAAGGAATGTGCATATGCCAATCCTTCCTAGTATCGTCAACCACTTTCATGAGAATTTTGTTGAAGGTTTTGTTAGTGGATTCGGCTTGGCCATTGGTTTGCGGGTAATAAGGTGATGAGAAACTAAGTTGAATGCCAAAGGCATCAAAAAGTTTTGCAATGTTTTGTTTTTGAATTGTTTTCCATTGTCAGTGATGAGGTGATGAGGGACACCAAAGTAGTAAATGATGTGATGGTTAATGAACTCACATATTTTCTTGGCTTTCATGGAGATGAGTGGTATGGCTTCCACCCATTTTGTGTAGTATTCGGTAGCAATTATGATCCATTGATGGTGTTGGGAAGAATGAGGATTGATTTCTCTGATAAGATCCAAACCCCATTGAGAGAAGGGCCAAAGGTCACGAGCGACCTGTAAGGCATGACTGGGTGTATGATGAAGGTTGGAATGTTGTTGACATTTTACACAATGTTTGACATAGTCACAACAATCATGGTTAAGGGTCGGCTAGTAATAGCCTAGGTGAAGAATACGCTTAGCAATAGCAAGGCCACTAAAGTGACCTCCACATATGCCATCATGAACCTCCTTAATGGTATAAGGAATTTCAGAACTTGTGAGGCATCGTAAGAGAATACCATCAAATCTACACTTATAGAGGAGTCCCCCAGATGACGAAATGAGAGACCTTTTAAGGAAGGCGCATTGTCTGATTACGGGTGAGATCAGGAGGTAAGATGGAGAGAGAAAGGTAGTCAGAGTATTGTTTATACCAAAGGTCACTCGGGTTAGGGGTGTCGGTTCCAATTGAGTAAACATCATGAGGTAAATAAGAAGGTGAATGGAGGCATTGTACGGTGACAAAGATTTTGGAATTGACAGGGGAAGTGGGTATTTGGGAAGCTAAGCAGGCCATGGTATCGGCAAATTTGTTGGTTGAACATGGGATGGTTTGAAGGGTGTAACAATCAAAGGTGGTCAAAATTATGTCTACATGATGTTTATACTTTTGAAGTATCTCGTTATGACATTGGTACATACCATTAACTTGGTTGACGACCAATTGTGAATCACCAAAGATGTGGATTGATTTGACATCTAGGGCATATGTGGCTTGGAGACCTAGTACAAGTGCTTCATACTCGGCAATATTGTTGGTGCATTCAAAGTCTAGTTTGAAAGACAAAGGCATGGGTTCTCCATCCAGAGGAATGAGGATAATACTAGCCCCGCCCCCATGCTGACACTTGGAACCGTTGAAGAACAATGTCATTTGGTAAGGGGGTTCGTCTAGGGAAAGAGTAGCAATTGACTCATCGAGAAAGTCAAAATTAGAGGGTTGATCCTCGGAAATAGGTGCGTCGGCTAGTTGGTCGGTGATAGCTTGGCCCTTGATGGACTTTTGATGAATGAATTCGAGGTCAAGATCAGCTAAAAGTATAAGCCATCATGCGGCACAATGATTTTTATAAGGTTTGGCGTACATGAAGTGTAAGGGATCGGTGTTGGTCATGACATAGGTTTTGTGGTTGAGTAGGTAATGGTGGAGTTTGGTGGCAACGAAAACTAAGGCTAAGCAAAGTTTTTTGGATGGTTGTATTGGGTTTCATAGTCCAAAAGAGTATGGCTTATGTAATAAACCGCCTACTCCCTGTGTTGTTCATCGCGATGAGTGAGCATGGCTCCCAAGGAATGATCAGTAGTGGATATGTATAGGTAAAAAGGTTGATTGTCTTTAGGTGGAATGAGTACAGGTGGTTGTAGAAGGTATTGTTTTAGGGCCTCAAAATCTTTGTGACAGTCATCATCCCATTTAAAGGAGACATCCTTCCGAGAAGATGATGAAACAGTTGACACCGATCGAGATAATTGTGAAATGCAATGGTGAATGGACTGCAATTTACCTTGCGGGCTACGAGAGTTGGCGAAGGTTAGTAGGCAGAGGCATTTCGAGGATGGCCTTGACTTTATTAGCGGGGTCAACTTCTATGCCACGGAGGGAAACAATAAATCCCAGGAGCTTTCCTGAGAGAACCGCAAAGACACACTTCTTAGGCTAAAGGCAAACGTAATATTTAATGAGGTGGTCAAAAATGGTTTTGAGGATGGCAAGATGCTCAAAGCGACATTTAGATTTGGACAAGAGATCATCCACATAATCTTCCAATATGCGATGCATGATATCATGGAAGATGTAAGTCATAAAGACGCTGATATGTGGCACCGGTGTTTTTAAGGCCAAAAGGCATTACTCGATAGCGAAGGTTCCCGAGGGGTGATGAACGCGGTCTTGTGTTGATCTTCGGGGCAAGAAAAATTTGGTTATAACCCGAGAAGCCATCCATGAGTGATAGCATCTCATGATCGACGGAGAGGTCAACCAATTGATCAATATTAGGCAAGGGAAAGTCATCTTTCGGGCTAGGCTAGGTTGAGGTCATGGAAGTCCATGCAAATGCAGAGTCCCCCTGTTGCTTTAGTAATAGGGACAATGTTAGAAATCCAATGAGGATAATCAATGGGTAAGATGAAGGAAATAGAAAGCGAGTAATCAAGTTCTTCTTTGACAAGAAGAACAATGCGAGGGTGCATTTTCCTCAGCTTTTGTTTGATAGGTTTGGCATCGGGAATGGTTACGATATTATGGACCACTATGGTGGGGTCAATACTAGGCATGTCTGCATAAGACCAAGTGAAAGTGTGGTTATGATCTCGGAGAAAAGAAGTGATGGCTTCTTGTTCAGCAACATCTAAAGATTGTCTGATCTTTAGGATGTGCGGGTCGTCCTGAGTATGAATGTTGATCTCGATAGTCAATTCATTCAACATGGTTTTGCATCTCAGAGGGTAACAACCGATGAATATATGAGTCTTCTACACTAAGGTAGGTGAGTATGGATTCATCATCCTGACATTGAACAATGTTAATTGTAGGTGTGTCGTCATCGATCATTTCAGGATACATGAATGGAAGAGTGGAAGGGGCCTTGCCCTCGCATTGATAAGTCAAAGGCCCCAATGAAATGGTGTTTATGAAAAAAAAGTTAGGAGGGATAGATTCGGGATCCATCGACTCCGTCGATGAGGGTGGTGATGAAGGTGGAGCGGGTGAAGGTGGTGATGAAGATGAAGGTGGAGAAGGGCTAGGGTCCTCAATGAGTTCAATGTAGGCCTGTTTGATAGGATGTTCGAGGAAGTCGATACCACTTCAGTCGTTATGTTTACGTGTGGTACATGGAATAACGGTATGGTGACCTTGCTCATAAAATCCAAAACCAAAACCCTTCCATGCACGTGAGTGCAAGAAGGTATGGGTGAAACGGAAATTGGTAAGTGATTGAAATTTAGAGGAAAATGGGTGGGTTTGTGATGGTGGTTCAGGTGTGTAAGTGGTAGTATCAAGTCCCCCATAGGTGAGACTAGTACAAATATGAGGAGGACTATAAAGGATGCATTCTCCTATACGGTGATCATAGCGAGGGTGTTGGTGAAGGCTTCCATACTCCTGCGGAGTAAGGAATGTATTAACACTATATAGGCATAACTCCCCCAGTGAGGCATTGAAAAACACCTTCCAAGGGATCAGTGGTTGGTAAGTAGGTAGCTGGAATGGATGATGTGTCAGAGGTCGATGCGGAGGTGGAGTTAACGGATTGGGAAGCTAATGGGTCGGCCGTGGAGGTTATAGCAGCGGTAGGAATGGAGGAGGTATGTGTGGTGAAAGCAGCTGTCATATTGGTAGGTGGAGGTGTAGGTGAAGTGGTATTGGTTGCGGAGGTAGACGACTTGACATGTATGAGCACATCATTGGGTCGGTAAAGCATGTTGCATGTTTTGAAAGGTGATGGGTTAGCGGAATGGTATAAGTGTGTCCTTCATGTTCAAACTTTACACAACGATGCAAAGTGGAAGGAACGCAACCCATGACATGGATCCAGGGTCTACTAAGAAAAAAATTATATTGGAATTCCCCCTCCAAAACGTAAAACAATTCTAGAACAATGCGGGGACCCACGCGAACGTGAAGGATGACAGTGCCTAGTGTGGAGGTGATAGTGTCATTGAATGAACACAACATGACCGGATGTTTATGCATGTAATTGTCATGTATGTGCATTTGAGCAAATGCATGGGATGAAATGATGTTAATGTTAGTGCCTCCATCAATCATCACACGACGTACCCATATGTCATCAATGTGGATAGAGATGAAGAGGGTTGGGTCCGGGTCATCGTTTTGGTGTGGCGCGATCTCCTCCTCTGAGAAGCTAAGGGAGGCCACTTGGTGAACAAGGTGGGGTGAGGATGAAGGTGGTAATTTGGTGAGAGAGGCTACATGATGGGGTATGATAATGGAGATTATGGGTGTAGGGTCATTGGGTAAAACCTCAATAGATTGAAGAACCTCCATGAGGGCTTGATGATGGGATTCCAAGGTTTAGATGAGGTCATATAAGGACATTTTGAGGGGAGATTGGTGTAATTGTTTGAGCATGGTGCGATGTGTGACACCATTAGAAATGGGATACATGGGGTCGCGGATAGTTATTTTAGGTATGGGTGTAGATGGTATGTTGGGTATAGGATTGGTTAGTAGGTCAGTTGCCTTTTCTTTGCCCTTCTGCGCACATGTAGTGACATGTATCATGTTGATTTGAGGGGAGTTGGCAAATGGAGAAGGTGTAGGATGAGTGGTATAACAACATGAAGGGCAAAAACCTACTGGAGGAGAAAAGCCTTATGAGGTGAGCTGGGCACAACGACATTGGGGTGGTGGCGTGGCAAGTTCTCTGATGTGAACCATGTTAATTTCAAATCTTGGGAGTGGCTCTAGGAGCTATGAGGGTGGAGGTTGTTGTTGTTGAGTGGATAGTGTGGGAATGGGTGTCGGTGAAGTAAGATCCTCATCAAGAAGGTTGTCATCATCAAAGTTGGTTTTTGGTGGACACAATTGGATAAGGATGATTTTCAAGGCCTTGCAGTTCTCCACATCATGCCCTAGCACACGATGGTATGCAAAAATTTAGTATCATCAAACCCTTTTGGCTTGGGTTTGAGGGGGTCGTAAGGTCGGAGTGGTGGTAATGTGATAACAGAGGTCTCGAGGAGGTTGGTTAAAATTTTGGCATAGGATCCTGCTAGTGGATCACAATGGGAAGTGAATGTGGGTTTGGGTGCAGGTGTGGTTGATTGTCGAGGAACTATTTTTGGAAGAGGAGGAACGGGTCGAGCTAGGGGTTTAGGTGTTGGTGTGGTTTTAGGTATTGGTCATGTTTGTTTGGGTAGGGGTACAATAGATGAACGGGTAGGAGGGTGTGTGGTTGTTTTGACTACCTTATTGTGGGGTAGTAGGGTTTTGTTTTTGGGTTGCACCTTCTTGGGTAAAGGTGATGTGGGTGTATGAGGTCTAGAAGGAAAAGTAGATGGAGGAAGAGGGTGAGTTACCCGCTGGGATAACGGGGTGTTGTGAAGGTAGATGACGCGAGTAATGCTTGAGGTGTGAGGGACAATGACCGAAGTGTGGTGGATAGTGAAGTAATGGCGAGGGTATTGGAGGTATTGGTGGTAAAAAGACTGCAAGTGGGTGTAAGTCATGTTGTGTGCCTGGGTAGGTTAGAGGTTTGTGAGGAAGGAATGGGTTGTTGTGTTATTGGTTTATGGATGGGTGAAGGTTGCTTGACCATGTTGGGAAGTTGAGGTCTTAAGACAGATGGGACAAGTGCGGGTGTGATTGGTGCGGTCGGGTATGAGGTCGATGAGTTTGTTTCTTTGGTTTGGGTGTTGGAGTAGGTGTGGTATTGATGTTGGAGGATGTAGCTAAATCTAGTTTAATAGGTGGATGAGTGAGGCTGGTGGTCGGGGTGACCCCTAAAGTGGTAATAGGTTTAGTTGAGGCAAATGTTGTAGGTGTGGGTTTGGGTTTAGATATAGGTTGGGTTATGGGTAAGGGTGTGGTTTGAGTGCTAATAGGTATCGTGGAAGGGGTTGCTGATAGAGGTGGTTGTATTTGGTTTGATTGGTTGAAATGTGTTTGGGTAGATAGTGGAGGTATCAATGAGGGATCTCTGCATCTATGTTGAGATGGAGAGTAAGACGCACCCCCATAATAAAGCCCTATCCACATAATCTAAGTGATCGGCCAAATGTGAGAATGGCACGTCTGTGGTGGAGTTGGTGAGGACCTAATGGCAATTCTCATAAAATGTGTCTTAGAGATGGGGAATTGGCTAGCTTCAGCTTCCGTGGGTAAGAGAGCCGAAAGTAGGTCGGCGGGATTATGGGTAGTTGATGGAGAATGCTCCAAGAGGCAAAGGTATCTCAACTGGGTCTATGATAGGTGGAGGAGATGATGGGAGCTCCTCTATAAGTGGAGGAATAGATGGGCGCACCTCTATGGGTGGAGGAGGCAATGGGTGCTCCTCTTTGGGTGGAGGAGATAATGGGAGCTCCTCTATGGGTGGAGGAGGCAGTAGGTAAAGGTTCTCTAAGTGGTGAAGCCAGGGGTGAGATGGGCTCAATGTTAGCAGAAGACCCCTCCATTGGTGATGAAGGAGATGAAAGGTGTTCCTCTGTTGGTGAAGGAATAGGGGAGGTTGGTTCCAATGCGGAAGGAGGATTTCGGGCTAGGATCTCCTCTATGGAAGGAATATGGGGTAATTGGGAGGTGACATGTACCTCATTAAAGATAGCATGAACCTCACGGGTATGGGTATCGTGAGTTGATGTCTCACTGGTTTGATTGGATGAAGGGGCATGGTTGGGAAATGGTTTTTTGAATATTTGTAGATTTTGGTTGGGGGTGGTGTTGGGATTATCCATAGTTAACTCGCCTTTCTCGAGCATTTCTTGGACAATATTTTTGAAAGTGATGCAGTTGCCATCACTATGACCCTTTACTCGATGATAGTTACAAAAATCATGTTCTTTATACCATGCGGGCATGGGGCGAGCAGGTCAAAACCAGTATGTGGTTTTATAGGTGGAAGGGTGATGGCTCACGGCTTTGATAAGATTTTCTAAGACAGAAGAGTAAGGTTCCCCAATTGGGGTATATTTTGTTGCTCTTGTCTGAATTGAAAAGTTTGGACAGGTGAGAGATTAGATGAGGGTGTAGCCTGATTTAATAGATGAGCTGGGCCGGCCTTGAGTACCACTGCGTTAGCAGTGCCCTTAGCTTTTGAATAATTGGTTTTTGGTTTGGAAGAAGAAGAGGTATCATTCGACTTGTTTAATTCTTATTACATAATTGGATTTTCTTCTCTTCGATGGCCCGAATCTCTAACTTTCGTGCCATAGTGATCACCTCATCGAATGTTCGGAAGGTTTGGACCTGCAAGGTTGGGGAGATATGTCTAGCGCAAGCCCATGTGAAGAGATCGATGAGTTCAGTTTATGGCAGTTGGAAGGTAAGTTGATTGATCAAGCTGCACCAACGAGCGACAAAATCTGCAATAGATTCATCCTCATACTGACGTGTGGAATATAGATCGGTCATGGTAACCTTCTTGACGATATTGATAGAGAAATGATCCAAGAAGGCTTGGGCTACCTGATTGAATGAGAATATAGAGTGTTTAGGCAACCCACAATACCAATCTAACACAGGCCCAGTGAGGGACATGGGAAAGGTTCTCAAAAGCAAGGCATCATCATGAGTGATCAAATAACACCCATGTTTGAACGACCACAAATGTTGTTGTGGGTCTTCTTTGCTATTGAAATGATTGAATTTAGGCATTTCCCAATGCACAGGGTATGAACAGATAGGAATGGATGGGTGAATAGGCTCGTTGCAAATCTCGTCATAGGTGAGAGTGTTGCAGGAGCTGGAAACCGATGCCTCCAATATCTGCATCTTGTCCAACATCAATTTAATTAGGTCGTTGGTGGGTTGTGATGATTGGATGCCTCTCGTAGCGTGAGAAGGTTGGTTTTGGGCATATAACAGGGGTGGCACTCCAGTGTATGGGGCTGCCATATAGGGTAGTGGAGAAGAGAGGCGGTGAAAAGGGGTGCGTACTTGGAATGAATAATGGATGAAACAGAGGTTGTTAATAGTATGGGTGAAAGGGTCGTGGTAACCCTAGTGGTAATGGGGGCTAATGCTTATGGAATAAAAAGGACCATGTTCGAAATGGGGTAGGGGTCACCAAACCGGAGGTGGTAATGTAGCTACGGGTATGTGAGAGACATTAGGGGTGGATGAGGTTGTGTTTGGGGTAGTTGTCGATGATACGGTGGATGTAATGAGGGCCACGGAGGAGTATCAGACGCGGCGATCATAAGCGGGTATAGGACCTAAGCGTGAAATGGGGTGGGGGTAAGGTGGAGCGGGTAGCACGGGCCAGATGGGGCCGATGTAGGAGTGGAGTGCGAGTCGAGGGGATAGATATAGGCATGACGTATCTCAACTGACCCGAGGTGTCTCGAGTGGACAAGTGGGAAAGGTAAAGCTATGCAGCAAAGCATGGTTCTCGGTCAAGGAGTCGTGCGAACTCCTCATCTCCGATAGCGATAGTAATAGGTTGGATGGGATCCATGGCTGGTGATAAAATAGAAGGTGGTGAAGGACTAGGTGGGAGTGGTTGACAACTGGCGTGAAATACGAGTGCGCTTGCTTGTCTTCGGGTCAACACCATGTGAACCAGTACTAATCAGGTAGGGATGCTTCTCTGTAAATGACACAGAGAACAACAGGAACAGGTGAATCTAGCGACAAAAGGTGGGTTAAGTACCAAGTGGTGGCTGGAATGTGAAACAGGCTAACCGATGCTAGTTAGGTAAAACCGATGCCGGTGAGGGGTAACCGCTGCCGATTACCGTAGAAAATGACAGTGAGTAAACAACGAGGCATAAGGTAAAATCACAGTGTATGCCAAATCGAAGATGTTTAAAACATTAATGGCAATAATAATGAAGTGATGAGGGTCATGTGAAAAGTGGAAGAAAGTGAAACAAAATGTCCTTTTGAGTAGGTTAGCAAAGGACCTAGAACCGACGCTTTCGGTTGGGTATAACCAATAAGCGGTCGATTGAGGTAACCGATATGATTCTTGTGAAATTGAAATAGTGATGAAAGAAAGTGGTTGTGAATTAAAATCTGATGTAGAATCAGACCCAAAATTCTGAGAATGATGATGATATGGCCTAGGCACACTCAGGTGAAGCTGGAATACACCAGCTATGATAAGGAGTGTGCAAGGATGAACAAAAAAGTGATGAACGTGCTCTCTCACCTCAAAACACAAGCCAAGAAAAAACACTAAGAAAATGTGATCCTAAGAGTGCCCTTTCTATTATGTTTATTTAGCTTATGTTATTTAGGGACTGACACATGAATTGTGAAATAGAATTTTTGGTGAGGATGGCTTCCTACAAAGAAGGAGATCTAAAAGGTGAGGTTTCAGGTATGTTATGGTTGGGGTGGGCTTTGCTCTGAAGTATGACTCGACAGAGTAAATGGGTGCCCACTATGTCGTGATTGTGTGATCACCTAAAACTTCTTCCAGGTAGGATGTTATTTAAGAATGTATGTATTTTGAATTTTTGTGTGGTTTGGTAAGACTCAGAGAAAGAGAAAAGGATAGAAGTGCTTTTCTACAATTCATTTGTCAACCATCAGTTGGGCATGACTTCCAGCGTATAGGTTTCCCTCAATTAATGTGAGCTAATATAATAAATCAGAATGGAATGCACTTATTTTTAAACCCAAATCAAAAATGTGAAATTGGATGACATAATAAGATGAAGAGGAAGAGGGATGCTCTTTCACTACAATGCAAAAACATGAAGAAATGGTTCTTTTTAATTACACCAAAAGAAAAGTTTCCTTTAGAGCAAATAGAAAGAAGAGGTGGGTTACCAAGGAAGAAAATTAGTGTGTACGCTTTTCAGAAGGGAAACAAACACACAATTTTTCCTAGGAATGAATGAAATGTAAGGAACCCTGGATGGGTCCCACCAGGCATGCCAAAATGTTTCACCTGATTCTTAGATCATTTCTTTAAAGTGTTGATGAAACAGATAGGGTAACAAGCGTAGGAGGAATACCTATTCAAATGTTGGTTGATGGGTTGTTACGCGCGTATGACTTTCGGATCCACAACTGATCATGAGAGCTTCCTTTTGGCTAGGAGGAACTACCTGTAATGAAAACAAGACCACCAGAAGGAATTAAACAATATGGGCAGTGAACTACCTAGCATATGCTAGATCCAGGAAGTATGATACTTCCTAGATGGCTATTAGTCCATTGTTTTAAACAATTTAATGTTGTAAACAAAGTAAATCCTATTGTTATTTAAAATGATTTAGGTATCTCACTTAAAACACAATAAGAAATAGATCTAATCTAACAGGCTAAGCTAGAATAGAATCCAAAGGTCAAATGATTGGGTCTGGGTCTCTGCAAGTTTGATAGAGGTCTCGGGTAGATCACAGGTGAATGAGGGTGAAATGAAATTAGGTGGGTAGGTCTTTGTTCTAGGCTATGTGAGCAAATACGAGAGATCGGTGTCGATCGGGGGTGACCAACGGCGGTTAGGTGTAAGGTGTCGATTCTTGTAAGATCTGGAAATATCACAGAACAAGCTTTTGGTCTCCTTTGTGATTACACAAAGAGCTTTGGTTGGTCAAGATGAGGTATTGTGTGATTGAGTAGGATTTTGTGAGGTTTTAATGGGTATATGCAAGGTAAACAATGGATGATAATATGAAATAAACTAGGAAAGTATGATGTTATACTTACTTGGATTCCATCCTGAATGCCTGTGTGTGAGGGATGGAGGTGCTGATGAGGGGTTTGAAGGTTGCAAGTGATCACCAACTGAAAGAAAGCTTCTGCATGGGCTGTATGTACACTCCTCTTTGCTTGGATAGATCAGATCATGGTTGGGATGGCTGTGTAGGAGAAGATGCTCAATCTCCTTCCTTGCATGCAAGTTTTTACTGGAATTTGCTCTCTGAAGATGCGTTATCTCTCTGAGATGTGTTCTTGCTCATCAACCTTCTCCAAATATTTTTTCAACCTTGAGAATAAGGTAGTTTAGGGGTTAAAAGGGTAACCAACGGCGGTCCGGCTTAACCGACATCGGTCAAGGCGGGATTTCCTAGGTTTACTAAACTAGGGAGATCCTCTTGATTTCCTTGGATCTCATGCCATTATCCCATGGATTAGACTGAGAGCCTCTTGTGAGCATGTGGGAATGTGGTTAGAGGGAATGTAGGCATTGATTTTTAGGGTTTGGGTAAGTCTTAGTTAGTTATGGCAACTTGCTAAGAATAGGTCTTAGGTTGAGTTGGCTTGGTGAGGTGTCTAAGTGAACTATATGTGTGGATATTATTTAAATAAAATATTCAAATAATAAATATAGTGAGGATAATGCATTAATTTAATTAAATTAATATTAGTGGGGTGAAGGGGGCCATGGCTAGTTAATGTGATGAAGGGTGTTTATTTGTCGAGGGACCAAAGGGGAGTGTGACCTAATTTTAGTGTCTACAGTCACCATACCAAAATACTATATTACACAACGGTTGGCTGAAAAAAATTGGTTTACATGTACACATGGTACAAGAATTCATAGAATGTTTTTCATGTAGATTATTACCAAAAATGTGTCTGTGATCTAATTAAGCCCAAAATAACTGATTACATATTGATGATGAACTTCCTATACCGATCATGTCCAATTGTATGAAATTAAGGATTAGAATATGGCAGAGAAAGGAAACCCACACATACATAACTTCAAATTCAAAAATGACATATTCCATTAAATAAAATATTTTTCTATGTAGGATCAGATATTCCAACAATCGTGATAATTTCAGTGGAAACACAAACAAGGTTTTATAGCCCCTGTTTTGTATATTGTTTTGTTGTTTTGCTTTCTGCTGTAGATTTTCCAACAACATGAAATTTGATCTCAATGATGATATACCCTAGGATACATTCATGACCACTAAAATAGTTTTGTTCATTTTTTTGTGTTTTGATGTTGCATGATAATTGTTTGATGAAATGCACTCAAATTTAAGCATGCATATATAATACACATGTGGTCTAATGAGTCATGTGCTACATCGGGATATCAAACCCAACAATATTCTGCTTGACAACAATTTTAATGCCTATCTTTCTGACTTTGGTCTTGTCAGGCTTCTAGGGACCTCAGAAACTCATGCAACAACTGATGTCGCAGGCACATTTGGGTATGTTGCCCCAAAATATGCAATGACATGTCGTGTCTCAGATAAGGCTGATGTGTATAGTTATGGAATCATGCTTCTGGAGTTACTTTATGATAAGAAAGTTCTTGACCCTTCATTTTATAGCTATGGTAATGGATTCAACATTGTTGCTTGGGCATGTAGGTTGCTTTGACAAGGACAAGCCAAAGACCTTTTCATTGCAGGCTTATGGGATGGGGCACCTCATGATGATTTAGTAGATACATTGCATCTCGTCGTAATGTGTATTGTGGATTCACTTCCAATTAGGCCTACAATGAAGCAAGTTTTGTAGTGACTGAAACAATCACAACCGCCTCCGATTGCTAGCCAAGCATTACATTTTGTAATTATAGAGTCAACGTTAATGTTCCCATCTTTTGACATTTAAAATTTTTAGACCAGTTTCTGAATTGTATCACATAGGAAATAGATAGAAAGTCCTCGTAGAAATATTAAAAATCCACCTAAACCAAACCAGAACTATTAGGTAAATATTGGTTTTTTAATTTTTTCCTTTCAACAGAAATCTCTGTTTTATTTTGAAGCTTTTAAAAGTCACTACTATACTATAAATTAGATGTGATAGAACCTTTAAATTTAATGCTTCATCTATATTCTTACACTTACAAAATCAATCACACCCCTTATCAACAACTACAAAATTAATAACTATCCCTCTAAATCAAATAGCATATATTGTTCAGTGTTCACATTGCATTATACACATGTAATTGTTAGTAACATAGGAGAGGATCTTGTACATCAAATTTATTGTTATTATTTAAATTAATCTTCACAATGGCTCGTGGTTATGATGGCAATAAAAAATGGAACCCTAACCCTAGTGTAGGTTTGAAACACGATGAATTTGTCGGGTTGAAGACCGACGACAAAAGGGGAAAATTAGCAAATGATAATGGGTCACTCAAGGATCCTCTTTCCTTTGACAACCACGATAGAGGTTTGGCATTTAACAAGGAGCAGAGTGAGCATGACTATATATCTCCTAGTGGCGGTGGTAATTATAGGGAGGTTTATGTTGGTGCTTAGTTGCAATTTTAGGGCTCAATAAGTCGGGACATGTTGGATTGTGACTTTGAAACAGAGCAGGATCGAGAAAGAAGGTAAAGGCGGTGACACTAAGGTTAAATTAGTGGGTTATAAATACTTTGCGGTTGTTGTTTGAGATCTATTAAAGAAGTCCAAGGGGAGAGGAGGCCCTCAATCTTGCATCTAAAACCCCTATTCTAAAGATCTAAGAGGGTCTTCTTCTTCAAGTTACGGGATGGGAGTAGGAATATGGAAAGATCGGCCTCATTTTTATTTTAACCATCTATGACCAAAGCTTTCACAACCATACGAATGGATCTTAGAAAATTAGATCCCGAGATTAAGAGTAAATTTAAGCTTGACCCCTATTCGAAATCATTTTTATTGTTGTTTTTGAATCTAGTGAAGATCGGGATACTATCAATAAAATATATTGGTGATGGGGGATTATGGTCTTATGCTAACAAATGATGCCCACATAGTTCAACAGGTGATAGTCTCGACTTCTCAACTATAACCTCAACGGTCAAGGAAAAGAAGATAAATATAACTCAAGCAACTTCATTCTTCTTCAATGGTTCTTCGGATAACCAATATGTGGAAGTAGGTACGCCAAAGGTGATCAATCCCATTGAATAAATGACCTCAACTGACTACGAGATGAATATCATTTTCCTAGGCCTAGCAACTCATGAGGGAGATGCACATTTGTTCAATGAGTCTTTCACCCACCTTCTTGCAAGGAATCGGGAGTATAAAGAGAAAAATTATTAGTTGGAAGATCATGTGTGAACACTCACCTCGTATGTTCATACTTTCATGGACACGAATACCACTTCATTTCTTCCAATTAAAGAAATTACTCCCATCATTAGCTTTAATTTAGATTCCATTCGAAGGCCCGAGGCTTCACTATGCAATGGTGGACAAATGATAAATGGGTGAGCAAGATTATGGAGAAAGGGAAAGTGTTGCTCTAGAGATGATTTCATTTTTCAATTACATGTGGACAACAACCACCAAATTCTGAATGACAAGGTATGAAATTGAGAAATAAAAATAACACTAGGATGAGGTGTACCCACTAGTGATAGATATGGAGAGAGCTCATTCTCGGTATTGGTAGACGGGAAGGTGTTTTATTTTTCATCTCGAGAACTTATCACGGGTATGGGAAAGAACTCTTGTTTTGGTATGATATTTTAAACCAATCCCTAGACGAGTTGGATTCAAATGAGGAGTGTGCTTCCAAAATGTAGGATGATGTCAACATCAAGATACAAAAGCTTGGAGTTCCCACCATTGATGAGAATACCTCAGTGGATGAATTGTTGAAGCCATTTGAGGAATATGTTAGGAAAGAAGTTGGGGATCCATTTTCATTCAATGAGGACACATTGGAGTCTCTCTTTGAGATAAGAGCTACAATAGCAAGCATTGCAAAGAAATAGCAATCTTGGTTCACTAAAATAAAAACATCAATGTCATCTCGGATGGTTGGCTCGAATCCTTGAGTTGTGTCGTATTCCCTAGGCAAGAAATTTTTACCTACTACAACCCGATACATCAAAGAATTCAATGGAGTGGAAATCTTCCCAAGTTTCCTTGGTAAAAATCCATCGAGATAATGAAGTAGAATCGAGTGAAGGGCGGCTTCTTGATCGGGGTAGCTATCTCTTTTTTCTCTCTCTATCCTCCCCCTTTCCCCTCTTCCTTCATGTTCTATTTCTTCATTAGGGAGTTGCACTTTTCATTTTGTCTTATTCATTTTTGTCCTATTCATTTAAATGTGACTATAGTTGACATTGTAATAAGTCACCCTCAATTAATAAAAGGGGACTTAATTTCATTCCTAGGAATATGAAGAGTCACATGTTGTAAAGGAAAAATGAAAATTTGTGTGGGGGGTAGGTGAAGAGTCTTTTTAAAGTCTATATATTGTAATGACTCCCCCATTCTAAGGGGTTATCAATTTTGTATGTTCAAGAGTAGATAACTACTTGGAATAAGAAAAAAGATAGCAAGTTCTTCTATTTCTCTCTACATGTTTTCAACTTTCCCTTACATTATACAACTTTGTGAGAATGCCAATAAAAAAAGGAGTTTTACTTTTACGAATGAGTGAATAAATGAAACTTGGTGTTCATGGTTTTATCTTGTCTTGATATTATTAGGAAAGTTATTATTGTTCTCAAATTGTGTGTGTTGATATGATCTAATTAATCTTTGCAAGAATATGAGTTTTGCTACTTGCAATATTAATCCCTTCCCTAATTTCTCACTCCCGCTTCCCCATCTACCTAGAAAATTTATCCTTGTAAGACATTGTAAGCATTTACCGCACGTGCAATGAATTATACTGTTGGATCCCTGGCCTCTAGGCCAACAAAAAAATTATTTTTGTTTACACACAATAATGAAGCTTCCCCATTCAAGCATAGGGACCTAATCTAGAGCGTTAGCAAAAATCCACCAATTTGTCCCATTGAAAAAATTTCTCGCCAATAATTTTTGGTGCCCATCGTGGGGAAGATTTTGCATATTCTGCACCCAACATACTAGCCACAAAATATTTTAAAAAAAAATCAAATATCCCAAAAAAATTAAAAATTGGAATTTGAAAATTCATTGAGCCTTATGTCTTCCACCAATGGATATTCCCGGTAACCCTCTAGTCTAGAGATCCGAACTGTTGTTCCATATCCAAAAGGATATTATATCTAACTTGAGGGAAGATATTTGGCATAATAGATAAAACTTCTCCCATTACTTCATAGCTGCAAGAGTGTTAGATTCTGAATATTAACGTGTAGAAGATTTGGAAAGAGCGAGACAAGCCCAAGTTCAAAAAGGAAAGCTTAAGTCAATCTAAAGTCTACAAGCTAGTTGATCGCAGATACACCATGGCTGAGACACAAAGAGGAGATATTGACCCCATCTTTGAAGAGCTCCAAAGGTGGAAAGAACAAGTTATAAATTCATGACATTCCTTTCATCTTGAAACTCCTCTCATCGGTAGTCTAAGTGGTGTTAATCCGTTGGACAGAATTTCCTAACCTCGAGAGAAGACTTTGCGAAGTAGAAGAAATAATGGGTGATGAAGGAGAGAGACCATAGCCAATTGTGCTATGGGGTAGAAACATGGGTCCAATCACCCTCCCTCAACCTATCCATACATTTCCAAGAAGATCAAGAAAGAGTTTTCCCAAATTCAGAGGAGACGGTACACAACTCTCAGAAGAGCATGTGGCGTAATTCATCACCATCTATGGTGTACTAAGAGAGGATCATGAAGATGTGTCAATTAGGTTGTTCATGGAATCTCTGTAAGACAAGGCGGTGGAATGTTATCTCCTACTAGCTAGATCCATCACCTGTTGGGACGATATCAAAACTAGTTTCGATGATAGATTCAAATCCACTGAAAATCGTTAAAACCTCCTAGTCCAACTAGTGCAAATGAAGAAGGAAGCTAATGAGTCTATGAGGGATTTTGTAGCCTAATACAACATATTGATTAAGAGGATACCCTTTGAAGCTATGTCCTCTGCTAATAATGTAAAAATATTCTTCATTAATGCTCAGTTTCCTGAGGTAGGATTCATTCTCAGAAGATCCCTACCTATGACTCTTAAGGAAGCTCAAGATTATGCTATTGAGACAAAGTATGATCTAATTTTTCCAAAAATTTAAGCATGCAAATGGTAAGAAAAAATCTCAAAGCTCTAATTCTACTTCCATAGATCCCCTAATTCAAAAATTGGCCAATGATGTTATTGCACCCAAGAAATAGCTTGCACAAAATACCTTGTGGGATGCTCCAAAGAAGAACTTTCCAAACATAAAAATATCATTCGCCTCCCCACGACTTGCTCTTGAGGCACCACCAATAAATGCATCTTGTGATGTAATAAAAGAAGAACAAGAAAAAGTTGAGAAGTTGGAAGAAGAGAATGAAGATGACAATGTCTTTGAGATTGAAGAAGTTAAGGGCAACACACATATTGGTTTCCTTGAGTATTCTTTAGGATAAATAATGATGACGATGATGATGAATCACCAAGTTTCTCATGTATGGTATTTACTCGCTCTCAATCCCGGAAGAGAGCTTCTTCCTCTCGTAGTTGTTGTAAAAAAGAAAAAGAGATATGATCCTCCAATGGCAACCCCACATAATAATATAATCAACTGGGATCTACATTTTCTCCTTCAATGGAATCATGTGAAGGAGAGACTAGACCCGATAGAGCAAGCAAGAAGTAAGTTGTCATGCCAAATAATTCCTTTAGTGTTTTTCCTGGCTCTAACCATGTATCTAAGGACAATTCTCCATCTAAGGCTTAATCTTGTAAAATCATCTAATGTTAAAAAAATCAGCTCCTTCCCAACATGTTACTCCATTCACTAAGAATACCCAAGCTTCTAAGGTAGCACCACTTCCACCTTGTAAAACATCCTCTATTCCAAGAACATCAAGTTCATCCACCTATGCTTCATTCAACATCATCAAACACATGAATAATTCTAAAGTTTAGATTTCGAGTTTGAAATTCTACAAACACACCGGAGTAGTTTAAAAGACTCGTTAGCTATATAAAGGGTGGTAACCCAAAGCCCAATGCTACAAATCCTAATTCTAGAGGGTTATTATCAATACCACCAACTCCTCCTACACAAAACATTCTTGCACCGAGCGCATCCAAAACTAACTAGGTAGAACCCTTCTACCTCTCCCTCTTGATTAAAAGACAACAATTGAATAATTACATTATAGACTTAGGTGATTCGGATAATGTAATTCCCATCAAATTTTCTAATGTCATAGGACTTACCTTGACATGAGCAACTTGCTTTTTCTACTTTATGGAGTCTAAAGAGATTTCACTAGCAGGAAGAGTCAAAGATGCTCAAGTAGTCCTGGCGGATTTCTGAGACAATAAGGTTTTGCTAACTATTTTGGTGGTAGACATCCTAACATATTTTGACATGTTGTTGTGAAGGAGCTTCTGTAGAGATTTAGGTGGCGAGCTATAAATGGATTGGTCTTTTGTGACCATTCTAGTGAAGGGTGAAATGAAAAAGTTGTTTTCTATGAGGAAGATGAAATATACGGTCCAAAAATCTAAATATCCAAAAGTTGACACCTTATTCCAAGCTAGTGGATTGGGCAACTATTTCTTCACATCTGAAAGAGATGAGAATTTTCCTCTTCTTATGGAAGATGAAGAGAACCAATTTTGGATGATGGAATTCGATGGAAGTCATTCTAGTGTAGGACCCAGATCTCGACATTGTTTTAACTTCTCCCTCGGGTGAGTTATTTCCATTTTCTTACATGTTACAATTTGATAACACCAACAATACTGCAAAGTATGAGGCCCTTCTTCTCGAGATGGACATTGTTGAATCCATGAGCATCAAGAAACTCAAATGTCTCGATAACACTAAGGTGATTGTCAAGAAAGTAAGGAATCAATATCAGGTCAAGAACCCAAGACTCAAGCACTATAGGAATGGGGTATGAGATTGCATCGAATCCTTCTATGTTTTTTCCATCCAAGCCATTCCTCACAAGCAAAATGAAAAATATAACTCTCTTGTAGTTTCAGCTTCCTTGATGACTTCACACTCATCCTTCAATAAGGATAAAGTTACTATTGAAATGGTGTTTAGGCCAAGTGTGCCGAATAACGTAAATCACTAGTAATTATTCAAAAACGACGGTCAACTTCTCTCTTTCTTAGAGTAAAGAGTCAATAATGATAATTTTTTCTATGAGGTAGTGATAATCTGAATCAAGATTCTATCATGCGGATGAGGATAAAGAAGGGATAGATGGAGTTGATTGGAGAAGGTTTCATCATGATAAAGGCAAACAATATCCCAAAAGGTATTGTGTCTCTTGAATATTTGTTTCAAAAATATGACATGTTCATCAAGGAGAAAGTAATGAAAAAATCATGAAAGCAATGGGTGTTTCAATGCCTTCTTCATTCTTCTGGACTATGATGGTTGAAAGCATGTGCTCTAAAGCATAACAATAAAAATGAATTCTTTATCAAAATCATAGCATACCGAGTATGGGCCTTAGCTATTGATTTTTTTATTTCCTTGAATGTTGCTTTGCCTTCATTATTCCATTTGAAGCTTACTTGAGGGTTCATCATACTTGTGATATGCTTGGTCAACGCTATGAAATCTAGAACAAAGCGTTAGAGGAAGTTAAATTTGCTAAAGAATGAATGGACTCCCTTCTTACTTAGTTATAAAGACAATGCTTGGATTGATCTTATCCTCTCTGGATCAATTCTAGCCCCTTCCTTGTTCACGATGTGTCTAACGATTTTCCCCTCGGTAACACCAAAGATGCAATTTTTGGGATCAAGAGATATTTCATGTTGTCGGCTTTGATCAACACTTGTTCTAGATGTTCAATTTGGTCTCCTTGCTTATTTGAAAATATTATGAGATCATTGAGATATATGACAATATAGTGCTCGAGGTCTTTAAAGGCTAAAGCATTCACTCATTGAAAGGTTACTCCTGTATTGATGAGACCGAAAAGCATTATGCTATAAGCTAAAGTGCCCCATGGAGTTGTGAAGTATTTTTGTATTTTTCTTCTTTGTTATCTCAATCTAGTTATATCTAGAGAAACCATCAATTATTGAGAGCATCTCTCGATCATATAACCTTCGTAGGATGTGATCCATGATAGGTAACGCATAGTTATCCTTCAACAAGGCTTGATTTAAATTATAGAAGTCTACACAAATTATTATTTCTCCATATTTCTTCCGCACTTTGGAAAAATATTTTCCACCCATGTGGAGTGGTGAATGGGAAAAATAATCCTTGCATTCAACAACTTCAAGACCTCCTCCTTGATTATATCTGTGATCTTGTGTTGTATGGTTGTTGCTTTTTCCTAAAAGGTTTGGCTTCGAGCTTCAAAAGAATTGAGAGATGCATCTCCTTAGGTTGGAATGACTTGAGCTTATGGTAAAAGTATGCCAAATTATTAGAATATTTTCTCAAAAATGAAACAAATCTTCTCTTCTCCTTAGGTGAAGAGCACTTGCAAATGTTTACCATCCTTGGGTGCTTTGTGGTACCAATATTTTCTTTTTCAAAATTAGCGGTGCATCACGGAGATACAACCAAATGGAGAAGCATGCCTATGTTGTGGTCAAAGTTTTGAAGAACTTAATATTTAACATTCTCAACTCTCACACCATGGTGATGGTCCCAAGATCTACAATCAAGTCAATCCTAACTCAGCATGATCCATGAACCAAAAGAGGCAACTGGATGGCAAGGATTCAAGATTATGACTTATATATCGACCTTTGAATTTTGTCGGAGGAAATGGATTTTTATGTTGATAGTAGAAGATGAAGCTCTCTTGACTCGGAATGATGTCAAGAAATGTCTCTTCTATGAATGTGTAAGTAATGACATGTCGAAGTCTTTTTGTAAATACCATCAATGATTGGTATGCTTTGACATTGCCTATTTTCTTAGTTGTGGCGAGTTCCCATCTCATCTTAATTACAAAAAAAGAAGTGTTGGAAGCACAATGTGCTTTGAGAGGGTAGGGGTGAATCAGTCCTTCAAAAACCTTAAACAATTTCAAATTAAATTTTATACACCATTAACATTCAACCATGCATTAATGAGATCTCAACAATAAGCAACAACCATCCACAAGAACATAAACATGAAGGAGTACACAAGAACACAAGATATAAGTGGGAAACCCTCAAGGGGAAGAAAATCCATAGAAATTTTTTTGATATTACACACAACAAATACTCAAGTGAATATTACACATCACAAGAGATTTCTTTAGTGAGGCACCAACCCCACAAGGAGCACTAACCCCTAAACCCTTGTTGATATTACTCACAAAAAGAGACTCCTATGAATATGACTCATCATAATATATTTTGATAATAAGATCATTGTAGATATGCTACAACAACTCAGTTGATGGTGATCACAATATTCAGCTCCAAATTCCTTCAAACACACATTCACCTAGCTCGCTCTTTCTTCTTATTTCATGGATTAACTTGGCCTCAAACCCTTGCACACATTCTCTCTAACATTCCTCAGCCTTTCACACACTTCCTCAACTCTGAAATGATGCCTTCATACCTATTTCAATCACACACTTTGGTCACACTTTTTCCCTCTCACTCGGTTAATTCAAATTTGAACTCAAACATCACTTTTATACCCTTCTCAACTCATAAACATGAAAAAATTAAGTCCTACTCCTTTATCTTGAAAAATATATATTTCAAAAAAATCCTAACACATTCATAAAAACATTAATAATGGACCCATTTAGGTCGGTCATGCCCAAATGCACCAAACTAGCTCAAAAACAACTCAAAACCCCATCACCTAGATGGCCAAAGACCAAAAACACCATCATCATGATTATTAAAGCTCCAAATTCACCAAACATGTCAAATATGAAATAAACACACCATCCATGGTTGTAAATTATCTCCAATCAAATTTATCATAACTCTACCAAGAAGGATCATATCCTTCTCAAAATAATTGTTTCTAGGAACATGTCTTCACTTATGGAATTCAAGCACAAACCAAAAGACATCAAATATGGCATGTAGCCACTCATTTTAATCCCCTTGACTATAAATAAAATCCATACTTGCTAGAGCTCATGAAATATTCATATGTGCAAACCACACCAACTTTCCTCTTCACCAAATCGATTTGCTCGAAATCATTTTTACAAAATCAACTAGTTTACACCCTTTCTTCCACTTTAAAGACCTAAAAATTCCTTCACTAGGAACATAATTCATCCCTCTTCACTCTCCAACTAATATTAAACATCAAAAAATCTAAAACATGTCTTATCTACCTTAATCATTTAACCTGAAAAATCTTGTCTGAAAAAGAAACAATCTTCTTCTCTATAAATTGAGCTGGATGACCCATAAAATCTCATTATCAAGAGACAAATAATATACCACTATAAGTATATCTTAATCCTATTTTCAGAACATTTTACAATCCCTTCCAACTCCAAGTGGAAGGCATTCAACCAAGTCCGTCTCTAAAACTGCTCTACAACTGCCCCAAAACTACCTTGAGACTAATCTTCATAAATAGGGCACACTTTTCCCTCTAGAATATCAAACATGATTTGAAACCATCATGGACATCAATTACAAATCTCATGCTAAAAAAATGTTAATTTATTTCATACCTCCTTTGGAAAAAATTGTCCCAAACTAAACTTCTTTAGAAACTAACATGTTTGAGTGGGTTCCACATACAATCATAAACACTATCATACTTTTCTAGAAATCTAGAGGAGTCATATACAACCTAAAATCATCATATTGGCACAACCAATCAATTAAGGGCAAATACCATGAAGATCTTCTCCATCTCTTTTGACCTAGGGTTTCAAAGCCGTAATACATTCTTATCATTTGTTCATAAAAAAACCCGAGGATGAAACCACTCCATTCAGTTTGTGAAATGATCTTAGCTCAATTTGAAAATATCCCTAAAATCCTCTAGCTCCCATGCAAAGCACAAAATTCGGGGTGAGCAATGAAGTTGGCATTTTGAGTTTGATTTGCATTCAAAAGCACCCTATTTCACCATAATTGATGTAACTTGCAAAATTCTCACCATGGAAACCTGAAATTTTTCCCACAACATCATGACACACTCTACTAACATCTACAAACATCAACAAGTTACAAATAGCTTTGAATATTATCAACCTATCTCATTTACATGACTATGCCTTAGGTTTTTACATGTTTTAGGCCATAATAAACTGAACTAACACTGAACACAAGCAAGAGACCTTTGCAAACTATCTCTACATGATGGAAATAAGATAACATACCTCTATGAATGTCTTCAATATCTCGCACATACATGCAAATGACTTTTATGCTCCAATAAGTTTCCAAACACTGGGATTAGACCTATTTTGTATCAAGACCAAGTATACCATCCTCATGACTCTACTTACAGGATCTCCACAAGGGCCTAACATACTTGAGAAAACATTTCTCATACCTTTGCATGTTTCTATGAGCTCATATACCTCTGTATCTCACTCTCATGCCCTATTTGGCCTTCAAGCACCTAGACTAGGTCTAAATAATCACATGCAAGCCATGCTCAACTTGTACCTGCACTCCTTCACCTCACTGCATCTATTATACCAATAGCACCTTCATACAATAATACTTGATCAAACTTTGAAGCAAGTTGTTCATACTCCGAAGTAAGCAGTTCATACTTTGAAGCAATCGGTTGATTAGAAGCAAGTTATATTTCATCTTGCAAACACTTATACTGAGACTTGAATGTCCATGTCATCATCATGTTTGGCATCTACTGATATTTCTCCATCATCCTCTTTGTCATTAAAGGGCTTTTACATCAATGAAAACACCTGGAACTCAACATGCCAACAATATCCCCCTTTGTCATTGATGGAAAACCACCTAATCTTCTCTCCCTTTTTACATTAATGATAGAGCATAACCTTAGCAATTGATATTCATATTTCTCAGCTTCATATGATCACCTCTTGGTTGGAAAAATCAACCAAAGTCTTCACACTAGCTCACAAGCTTGTAATTTTTACAAAATTATGATTTTGACCTCTTTTCTCAGCTAAAAACCACTAAACTCCCCGGGCAGAAGCATACATGAACTTACACGTGCCAATAATGATATCTAAGGGATAAAAACAACATGCTCAACTCTTTCTTAATATATCTCTTCTCGATAGAGCTTAATCTTGGCTTGATTCTTCCATATCTTACCTTCACACCACTCTTGGGACTGAAATCCCTAAGATCATCTTTTAGTGCATTCTAGAAAATTTTCTAAAGGCCTTAGAAGCCCACTCACATCATGACATAGTACCTTATATCCCCCTGGACTTGTGGCAACCTTCTCTAATAGAAAGAACAAGAATTAAGCTCCTTACCTTGTATGGTTTCCTTGAAGGAGGATCAAACACTTTAATATTGTCCCAAATCAAAATTTCAGTCCTTTTTACTCTTCTTTACCCATTATTGTAATTTTCTAGTGTCAATCACACATTTTCCCTTAAATTACAGATGTATACACCATCATTATATCATACAAGCATTCTAGATCTCTTATACACATGAGTGAGGTCAACAATGAACTTCCCTTGTCTTGGAGGCTTTTACACATCAGAAAGCACACTATTGTATTCTAAATCCCACTACAATACCAACTTGAATGCTTGAATAACTCACATTTGAGGAAAACCCTGCAACCTTCATTCAATTTGTTAAACTAGTCCTTTTAAAAACTTATAAGATTGTTTCGCCTTTGTTTGAGGGCCAACATGGAATCCCCTATCTAGGATACTTTCAGAGGCATGTAACACCAGATCTTGCACATAATAGCTACCTAAAGATCCTCCTTGACCACTTTAGTTTTCCCTTCTTACCGCAAATACGACTAATTTTCCTTCTTTACACCTCTAGGCACTATGCATGCTTGTTTTAAGTTCAACACATGCTCCCCTACCTTTAAAGACATTAACAAACCTTCGGTTCCTCATTTTGGTGTAAAAGCAACATTGTAGCATTCCATGCATATCTTCTATAGACATAACTCACTTGACAACTCTTTTTTCTTCCTTTTTACACCCTTTGAGATCTATTCATAAGCAAGGACCACTTGTAGCTTGATATTTGAGAATTAACAACATTAAGGACAAACCATTTCGACCTTTACACTTGTAGCATGCATTTCCTCATACACAGAACACACACTTTTTCTTTGACTATTCATAGTGACCTTCCATGCTTGATATACTTCAGATTTTGACGCAATCATACTTTGTAGGCATTCTCCATTTGAAGACCCTTTCTTATGATGAAACAAGCACATATTCAAATACTTTTAAGGACATAACTACTTTTCATACAAACTTTGTGATGACTTGGATACTTTGCCTCCTTCATAGTCCTAGATATGCATAATAGAGAACCTTTCTAATTTCACACCTTCATGTTGATCCATAATACTTCCAAGATGCATGCACTTATCGAGAACTTCTTAACTTATGACACAAGAATCAATATTTCAATCATTAAGAGAATATTTAACTCGGCCTCATGCTTGAAACACCAAAACACAAACTTGTCATGCAGAGTGACCACAGAAAACTCAATTTTGATCTTTGAAATTCATGATAAGACTTAAACCTCTTGTTGTACAAGCATCCCCTTTGGCATCTAAAACCTCTAATAGGATACCAAGAGTGGGTCCCCTTGACTTAGTTCTCCTTTGTATACATGTAGCTTATCACTTGAATTTTTCATGTTTGTTCACCGTGACAATCACATTTACCCTTCGTTTTCTATTTTGAGTACTGTTTGGCCATTTTATCTTATCCATCAAACTTGTAGTATGTTCTTGGAGGATTTATGCCCAATTTCCAAGTTACTCTTATCAATTAGGTATCCCAATGCACTCCACAACCATATCCGAGAACTGTCACATTTTCCTATGAATTTTGACTTGCCCTTGGGATAAAACCACTTGAATCTTCAAGTACACCCTATTAAGATGATTTTCTCCAAATTTTGGCCTTCAAATCCACCATTTAGTCCCTCAAACACAAGATTTTCTTCACACCACTTACCTGCATCCTTCTTGGCTTGTACACAACCAATCTTCATAAACTTTGGCCTCCTTGTTTATTTCCATGTTTGAACCTTTTTTAATCATGATGATGACCTTCAATCATGTTAAGAACACTTCTAGAGTCCACACAACTCATAAAAATGCCTGAGATATTCCATTTTCCCATCTACAGACTGTAGTATCTCTTATTTAGAGCACTTACATAGACTATTTTGCAACTTTGAGACATTGACTCACATCTTTCACAACTAAGAATAAAAAAAACTTAGGCAAGACAAAGCTTCAGACAAATACAAAATACTTTGTTGCTTCTTTCATTTGTGTGTACACCATCTTGATGATTGATATAATGGTCAAGGACTCAACCTATGGACTTTACATGCTTCAACTCTCATATAACGATGACTCCATGAAGCCTAATGGAGACATCCATGAAATCCAAATCCACCTTGCAAGGTAGAATATTCATGCCCACATGGGATATGATACCAAGATCCTTCATCAAATATCTTAACTTCTACACTGTTCTTTCTCTGTTACTCTTCTTAAGGTCTTTTTGAGTAGATAGCAACAACTTTTGAGGTTCTACAAAAACAAATAGACCTTTATGAGCAATGAGGTTCATCATGACTGGAACCAACAAATTTAGGATCATCTTTTTCCCTCTCAACATGTGTAGTCTTGACATCATCCTTCTTCTTGTAGATGCTCATTTTGGTTTTACAATATCTTGTAATGTGACCCAACTTGTTGCATTTGAAGAAAATAATAGGATTCGTACCATTTGGAGTTCTATATTTCCAATCTTTCCTTGGGTTCCCTTGATTGCAATACCTAGAAATATGCCCAACTTTATTAAAATTGAAACATACAACTAAACTCTTACCTTTTTAGCCTTTATTAGCCCAATTTTGACTTGGTGGTTCATACAAACAGTACCTAGCAACATGGCCTCTCTCATGATAGTTGTAACAAATTGTATTCTTTGTTTGCTCACTTCTATTATCCCTCCATGGATGATCATTTATAGAAAATCTCCTACACTCCTTTTCCCTATGACCAAAGCCATTACAAGTAAAACAATAACCATTAAATGACCTTTCATACCTTGAAGCATTTGGTTGCTTGATTGATTTATTTTTCATGTTATTATTGATCTGATCTATATTTGAACCAACATACTTCTTGCTTAAAAAACATCATTTTCAATGACCTCCTTACCTTTGAAACTCTCTTTTGCTTTGGCAGCTTCTTGACTTGATTCAGAGATGTTCTCATCCTTCTTTGATTTATTTTTGAAGCCCAAACCTAACTTGTCACTTGAATGTCTTTCGATGCTCAAAAGATTATCTAAGTTACCTGTACTCTTTTCAAACTTTTAAAAACATTCAGTTTTCTTGAATCTAGGTCAAAATTTGATTGTAAAGACTTCATGTCCATTTCAAAATTGATGCACTCATCCTCTTTATTCTTGATACTAGCATTAAGCAATTCAATCTGTGTTTTCAATTGAATACACTCCTCTTTATCGTCAAGATCCTTAAGGTTTGCCTCTAGTCCTTGATCCATGCCTTTTTTACAATCAGTTTCACTAGTATTGGAGGGGATGTTATCTTCATACAAATATTCCAATTTATTCCATAATTCCTTAGCTGAATCACAATCCACACCATGGTGCTCACACATTCTTCCAAAGAACCAAAGATGATATCCTTGGAGGTTTCTTCCATTGGATCTAAAAAATCAATATCTCCTACACAAGTTTAATAACTAAGAGAGCTTAGATATACCTTAATCCCGAGTCTCCATAGGGCATAGTTTTTCCATTTAACTTAGGACCTTCATATGGATATAACTCTTCTCCCATTCTCGATCACCTAGACCTCTGCTCTAAGAGAATCTAATTTCAAGTGATTAAACTTCTCCAAAAGGACCTGCTCTGATACCAATTATTGGAAGCAAAATGCCGAGAGGTTGAATCAATCCTTTAAAATCCTTAAACAATTTCAAATTAAATTTTATACACCATTAACATTCAACCATGCATTAATGAGATCTCAACAATAAGAAACAACCATCCACAAGAACATAAACATGAAGGAGTACACAAGAACACAAGTCTGTAAGCGCAAAAACCTCAAGGGGAAGAAAACCAAGTGAATTTTTTTGATATTACACACAACAAATACTCAATTGAATATTACACATCACAAGAGATTTCTTTAGTGAGGCACCAACCCCACAAGGAGCACCAACCCCTAAACCCTTGTTGATATTACTCACAACAAGAGACTCCTATGAATATGACTCATCATAAGATATTTTGGTAATAAGATCATTGTAAATATGTTGTAATAACTCAGTTGATGGTGATCACAAAATTCAGCTCTAAATTTCCTTCAAACCTTCTTTAAACAAAAACTCACCTAGCGAGTTCTTTCTTCTTATTTCACGGACTAAATTGACCTCAAACCCTTGCACATGTGATCTCTAACATTCCTCTACCTTTCACACACTTCATAATCTCTAAAATTATGTCTTCATACCTATTTCAATCAGGAACTTGGGTCACACTTTTTCCCTCTCACTCAGCTAGTTCAAATTTGAACTCAAACCTCACTTTTATACCCTTCTCATCTCATAAACATGAAACAAGTCGGTTCTAATCCTTTAGCTCGACCAATAAATCTTAAAATCATCAAAAAAAAATCATAACAACATTCATAATGGACCCATGTAGGTTGGTCATGCCCAAATGCACCAAACTAGCTCAAAAACAACTCAAACCCCAATCACCTAGTTTGGTAAAGCTCCCAAATTCACCACACATCAAATATGACATAAAACACCATCCATAAGACCATAAACACCATCACCATGATTGGTAAAGCTCCAAAAATCACCACACATGTCAAATATGACATAAAAATACCATCCATGAGTGTAAATTAGTTTTCACTAATCAAATTTATCATAACTCTACCAAGAAGGCTCATATCCTTCTCAAAATAATTGTTTCAAGAACTGTCTTCACCTATGGACTTCAAGCACACACCAAAACACCTCAACTATGGCATGTAGCCACTCATTGGAATCCCCTAACCTTTATATCACATCCATGCTTTCTATAACTCATGAAACATTCATATGTGCAAACCACACCAACTTTCCTCTTCACCAAATTGAGTTGCCTAGAAAGTAGTTTTACAAACTCAACTGGTTTGCACCCTTTCTATCACTTTACTTACCTCTAAAAACCTTAAATAGGAACAAAATTCATCCTTATTCACTCTAAAATTGATAGCAAGCATCAAACAATCTAAAACATGTCTTATCTACCTCGATCTCTCATCATGAGCAATTTTGTCACGAAAACCAACAATCTTCTTCACCACAAATTGAGTTGGATGACCCATCAAATCTCATTATCAAGAGAAAAACAATATACCATTGGAAATACCTTTGAATCATATTTTCATAACATCTTACTTCCTTTTAACTCAAGTGGAAGGCATTCAACTAATTCCATCTCGTAACTTTGCTCCACAACTACCCCAAAATTACCTTGAGACCATTCTTCATAAATAGGGCACACTTTTCCCTCTAGAATCTCAACCATGATCTGAAAACATAATGGACATAAAGTAAAAATCTCATGATAAAAACAATGTCAATTTATTTCATACCTCTTTTGGATAACTTTGTCCCAAATTGAACTTCTTCATAAACTAGCTTGTTTGGTGGGGTCTACATGCATTCATAAGCACTATCATAATTTTCTAGAAAGCTAAAGGAGTCCTCTACAATGTAAAATCATCATATTGTCACAAAAATCAATTATGGGTACATACCATGAAGATCTTATCCATCACTTTTGACCTAGGGTTTTAAAGCCATAACAAATAGTTTACCTTCTTATCATTTATTCATAAAAACCTAAAGATGAAACCACTCCATTAATTTTGTGAAATTATATTAGATCAATGTAAAAGCATCCCTAAAAGTCTCTAGGTCCCATGTAAATCATAGAATCCAAGGTGAGCAACAGAGGTTGACATTTCGAGTTGGATTTGCATTCTCAAGCACCCTATTTCACCACAATTGATGTAACTTGAAAAATTTTCATCATGGAAACATGAAATTTTACTCACAACATCATGACACACTCTACTAACATCTCCAAGCATTATCAAGTCACAAATAGCTTTGCATCTTCTCAACCTATCTCATTTTCATGACTAGGCCTTAGGGTTTTGAATGTTTTAGGCCATAATAGACCGAACTAGCATTGCACCCAAGAAATAGACCTCTGTAAACTATCTCTACATGATGGAAACATCATAACATACCTCCATGAATTTCCTCAATAGCTCACATATACCTGCAAGTGACTTTCATGCTCCAATAGGCTTCTAAACACTAGGTTTAGACCTAGTTTGTACTAAGACCAAGTAGACCAACCCCATGACTCTGCTTCCAGGATATCCAAAAGGACCTAACATACTTGAGACAAATTTTATCACACCTCTACGTGCTTTTATGAGATCATATACCTCTACATCTCACTCTCATGCTCTATTTGGCCTTCAAGCACTTAGACAAGGTCTAGATGATCACTTGCAAGCCATGCTTAACTGTACCTACACTCCTTCACCTCACTCTGCATCTGCTAGACCAATAGGACCTTAATACAATAATGCTTGATCAAACTTTGAAACAATCAATTCAAACTCTGAAGCAAGCAATTCATACTCGAAGCAAGTATTCATACTCAAGCAATCGGTTCGGACTTTAAAGCAAGTTGTATTTCATCTTACAAACACTTATACGAACCCAAATGTCCATGTCATCATCATGATAGGCATCTACCGACATTTCTTCATCATTCTCTTTGTCAATAATGGGCTTTTACATTAATGAAAACACCTAGAACTCAACATTCCAACAAGAAGAACTCTCAAACTCAAGAAAGCTAGGTATGTCATTTGGGATCATGTGTTATACAAAAGAGGACTTGATGGATTCTTTCTAAGGTGCATGGAAAAAGAGAAACACTAGAATTTGTTAAATGCATATCATGATCGGGCATATGGTGGAAATTTCTCTTTAATGGAAGCGCTCATAAAAATATTTGTGGCGAGATATTATTGGCCTAACTTGTTTGCAGTGCTCAAGAGTAGGTCTCTAAGTATAAATCTTGCCAACAATTTTTTGGGAGACTACAACTTTTGTTTCTTCCTCTCATGTCTGGGGTCATAGAAGAACCTTTTCAACAATGAGGCTTGGACTTCATCAAAGTTCTCAATCCTCATTCAAGCGTGGGAATACCTACGTTCTCACAACAACTTACTACTTAACAAAGTGGGTGGAGGCAATTCCGGCCAAACATGACAATTCCGAAATGGTATATAATTTCATCAAGGTGAACATTCTTGTTTGTTTTGAGATCCCTCGAGAAGATTGTGTTTGATAATGCCACATACTTTTCCTCCATGGAGTTGATAGAATTATACTATAGTTATGGAATCTTGTTATCTCATGCATCAGACTATTACCCACAAGGGAATTGTCAGGCCGAGTCAAGCAATAAAAATATCATGACCATTGTTTGAAAGCTAGTTGATGAAAATCAAAGGAACTAGCATAATAAGCTCTCTCTGATGCACTATGTGCGAGATAGGATAACTCTTAAGAAAACAATTTGTATGTCACCATTCAAATTTCTCTATGGGAGCAATACTGAGAGATTCCAGTAACCATCGAGTTGCCAACACTACGATTAATAAAGACAAAGGAAGATGGCTAGTATCATGATTCCATTGACAAGATAATCTTGTTCCTTAAAAAGCTCAAAGAAGACAGATTCAAGGTGGTGGACCGTATAAAAGAACATTAGCTAAAGGTGAAGAAGTTATTTGACAAGAAAGCAAAGGCAAGGGATTTCAATGTTGAAGATCTTGTCGTGTTATGGGACAAACAAAGAGAACCTAAAGGAAATCATGGGAAGTTTTATTCCTTGTGGCTCAGACCATTTCAGATCCGAGAAACTTGAGGAGAAAACACCTTCTATCTCTCGTATTTGGATTGTGCATATTTGGAGTTACCCCGTAGTGGGCAATACTCAAAATTTTACAAACAATGAAAGTGGGTTATCCCCTGTATTGTACCATAGGCAATTTAGGTTGTGTTTTTCCTTTCTGTGTGTTGTGTGTTTCCCTTTTATCGTGTGTGTGTGCTCCTTTTGGTCTATTTTTGCTTAAGTGGAGACTATGTATAGCCCAATGGATAAGACACTAGTCCAAGTTGTAAATTAAGATTCTAGATTTCATTCTCATCATGTCCTCACTTCATTCAATCTAGAATTAATACCCAAGTGAGATCCAGCTATTGTCATGTGTTTATGCAAGGGCAAAATTCAACTTGAAAACATGACAACTTTACCCTGGTGTAGAAATATTTGCATGTAAACCCTCTCGAGCACTCCTCTAGATCATTTCACCCTTTGTGTTAGGCCTATCCTCATCCTCTAAGTGCTCATATTTGTTGTAATAACCTTGCACATGTATTGGAAAAATAAAAACAAGTTCATGAAGTTCTTTTGAGACAGTTCCTCTCAAGATGGATTTTCTAGTAGACTTAGAAGTAGTTATTTTTAGCCTTTGTAAGGAAAGTGTACATCCTTTAGAGTGGAGTTGAAGGCCTAAATTCATCAAGAAGTGGTATTAAGGAGCCAAGATCATATTGCAAGTGATTTAGGAATATTTAGGGAATATTTGAAGGTTTAAGGACAATTTCAGTGAAAGTGGGTTTTGAAGGTGAAGGAGCTTGCACTACAAAAAAGCACCTAAGCTTTGGACGGTGATTTGGGAGTTCCGGAATGAGTTTGAGGTCAAACAAGATACCATTGGAAAGCTGATTCAATTCCCTACATGGTGATATTTTCTTATTTTTCACAATATCCATACATTTCTTTCCACAACTTATTTTTGGCAAGTATACCCTACACTACCGAGAAAGAAGGTTATTTTGAGTGGTTTTCAGGCACAATCATACCTTGAGACACATCCAATGTATTCAAAAGGCTCTAGGGATTAAAAATAATATAAGGTTTCATCAAAAATTCCTCTCAGAGCTCCGGAAACTTCATCTTCAAGGTCCTTCCCAAGGTAAGTCTTCCATACTTAGCCAATTTTTCCAATGCCATGTGTTAGCATAAGGCTAAGGCACACTTTTGTGTCCCTTTCATCATGTCCTAAGGGGAGAATGGGGACAAAAAAATGTGCGCCATGACCAATTGAGCTCCTGGACCCATCACATGACCTTGGGAAGCCTTAGTAAGCCCTTTTTGCCAATTTTCTAGCCCTCACCTCGTGCAACCTCAACTTGTCACTTGTCATCATGAGGCTGAGGCATGATTTTTTGTACCTTCCATCCCATTCCAAGGGGTCCAAATGTATATAAAAATTCACCCTCCTCTATGTTCCCACATGGTCTCTCACATGACCCAAACTCAACTCTTGGGTACTAAAAACTAGCTCTTTTCCCTCACCCGCTAACAAATCGGTGGATGTCACTTGTCCTCATAATACTAAGGTACATTTTTCTATCTCTCTCATCCCATATCAAGGGGACATTAAGGAAAAACAAAGTGTGCCCCTCCTATTAAGTGATAAAAACCAAAAGATAGTTTTTTCAAAGCTCCTCCATATGTACGAAAAATCGCATAAATCTTTGGCAAAATTTATTCGTAAATCTTTCTTCCATTTTTCTTCCTCCCATTTTTCCTCCATGTCCTCATGATCACAGTAGAAAAATGCCTCATAAAATATTCATTTTTCAAGTCTCCATGCCCATTTTTTTGTCCAAGTGACTATGTACTCTTGATCATAAAAATCATATCTCACAATTTGGTAAACGGATCAAAGTGAGATTTTTTGCAAACTTCCTCTTTTCCAGAAGACTTCAAGATACATGTACATGCAAACACATGCATGCCCCATATTTTTAACAGCAAAAAACCCCAAATTTTTCCCTAGTTTTTATTTTATTATTTTCCATCATTCTGGTGGTCGGATTGGGCTAAAATTTTGTACGTGAGATCAAAGAAGAAACCTATCCCAGTGAAGCTATTTTTTTCATGATCCGAAGTGTGAAAGGGAAATTTCTAAAAATAGCGAGTCTTGGGTACACCCACTTACTATAAATAACAACCTCTCAAAAGGTAATTTCCCTCATAACAATGCTCTCAAAAAATGACCGAGACAACAACCTAGGCAGTCCGAAGCGAAAAAGGGTTTTCTAAAAATAGTAAGTCTTCATTTCAAGCGCAGAAAGGTTACGTAGTCAAGGATGAAATTTAATTTTTAGGTCTTGAGATCATTTTGGCTCTGTCATCTAAATACTTAGGTGTGGGTGATAGTGATGTTATCCATATGGATCTAGAATATCTCAAAGATAGGATGCTAGGTGGAACCAGGGAACCTGTAGAAGATAAGGTATACACAAACATGTTATATGTAATAGGTGGTCATCTGGTATCTACTCAAAGTGCTAAGTTGGTATTGGCATGCTCCCATCATTATGAGCTAGACACCCGAACCATAAGAGTCGATGATAACTCAATCTTAGCGGTATTTACTCCCAAGGTAATCTCTCAATATATGTAAATTCCAATCTAGAGAAACATGGCCATCATTGCAAAAGATTTCACATCAAGTGAATGGTCCAAGACAGATTCCTACCTCTAGGGCCTTGCACTAGGTTCATGGTTGAAGTAGGGAAGAAAGCCTTCCCGTATGCCAAAGTCCCTCTCTCAGAGTGAATTTCACGAAGGCTTATTAGATGCGATCATCCTTCTACACCGGATAATGGGAGAATAAACGATGAAAGATTTCCATGATTGGATGGCCTTGTTCATACTCACCATCATCAAGGGAAAACAAAGGATAGATTAGGGATAAATAATCAGTGATAACTTGCATCATCAAGTGCTTCAAGTGTCTACTGTCTCCAAAAAAAAATGCAATGACTTCATACTTGGTCTATGCTCTTGTGAGCTCGAGGCCATTCATAGGGTTGACACTTGCCCAAAATATTTCCTAGAAGGCTCTTGCATTTGAAAAGTACCCATAACTGATCTTGAAGGAAAGCAACCAATATTTCATGAGAGTTAATGATGTGTTAACAATGTTTGTCATCAAATCATTGGAAGAAAACCCTCACTCAATGTTGTGTCCTGGCGACTTCTTTGATAAAAAAAAAAATGCACGGGTCCTACTTCATACTGATTTTGCAACCTTCTCCTATAGCCGAGTACTGGTTTCGATCTTGCTCCGCAAAGGTTACCACAATATCTCTATGACAATATCATGTTGTTCGAGTTGTGTAGGAAACTTATTCATGTTCATGGTAAGCTTAGGAATTAGAAGAAAAAGACCATTTCTTTCCTGTCTCCCTCAAAATCTTCTCTTGCAAAATTTTCGGTGATGTTGCCTGACACTGAAGTTACCTTCACCCCTACGAGTCTGTATTCATACACCTCAAGAGTGAACTTCGATATTTAGAGTAATTCAAAGTCATTTCAAATTCCCTAATTGCATCATGTTCCACAGTTGAAGATTCTTGGTTGAATTTTACATCTGATTTTGATCAGGGGATCATTTTTAAAAGTTCCCTAAACATCCCTAAATGGTTTTAGTGTAGAAGATCATCTCGAGAGCTTTCCAACGACTGTGAGAACGTGACAAACGGACATCGGGAGCTCTAGATATGTTCGGTCAAAGTTCAGACAGCAGGAAAGTCAACTCTGGTCAACTGGTCAATATTGGACCAATCGCACTGTGACACGTGGCTTGCCACCACTCATCGAATTCACTCAATTTTCCTATCGGGAGACGACAAGTGGGCTATATGCTATTTACCGAGTTAATTATTTCCATACCACATTACAGGGGTCGAAATTATATTTACTTGGTAAGTCCACTTTCCAAATGCCACACATGTATATGCCAAACCGCTATATATTAATGTTTATAAATTAGTATTAAAGCTCACATAAACCAACTGACCACACATAACAGCCAACATGCTAGGTTATTTCCACGTGGTAAAGGCATGTAATGTCATGCGTGGAAGATTCCACATGAGGAGAGGGAGGTGAAGCGGTTGAGATGGGGGCGGTTAAGTCTAACACTTCAATTGCGTGGAGGAAGGCTATTTAAAGCCTTAGACATTATCCCCACCGCCAAAAATGTGGGACCTTATACAAATGCGGCTCCATTTGGGATTTAATCCCATTAAACATGCAATCCGCTCCATATGGGATTTATCCCATTTAAAAATACATCCGCCCAATTTGGGATTTAATCCCATCAACTATGCTACGGGTGAGGCTAAAATAGCCTAAGGATAATATGCAAATGCATATTTTAAGGGCCCTATTTTTTGTATAAATAGGGAACCCATTCATTGTAATGGACACACACAAAGGCAGAAGACAAGCTCAGAGCTTGGAAGGCGAATGAGAAATTGTTGTTGTGTGAAGACCTAAATTATTTTAGGCATTATTATTTTGATTATTATTGACCTATTATTTGTTAGGCAATAATAAATTAAATATTTGTGGCTAGGAGTTATTCAAACTACCTAGTCGGCCCATAGCGCCACACCAATTACTTGCAAATCCTGGATTGTCGACCGGAGTGCTAGCATCACATTGATAGCGTCGGGAAGGCCGATCGAAGCCGAAGGAGATTATACGCCAGGAAGGTGGAAGTCGGGTGCTATTTTTCACCCTTGTCATCCAAAGGTCTGGTTATTCTTCTAAGCAAGTTAAATAGTTTCCATTAGGTTTTCTTGTGAAAGTACTATTGTAACTTACAAGTTTTGACTAGTGGAACGGTTCGATCATGAACCCAGAGACGTAGGCAATTGCCAAACTCCGTAATCAATTTGTGTGCAATTGTCTTATTGTCTTGCATTAATTTTTAAATTGATTACTTAAAAGGAGCAAAAATTGTCGGCAAATAATTAAAGCCTATAAGGGTCCGAGATCATGTAGTAATAATCTGGTTATTTTCGAATAAGATTTAGAAGTCGAGATAATGAGATCACATGAGAATGACCACAAGGAAAATGAAAAGATTCAAGTTTGATTGTATGAGGAAGACATCCAAGATGATAGCATGGAGATGTATGACCCAAAATATCAAGCAGTAAAGGCCTCACCTCTTCCACGTGTGACATGGAGCATTTGTAAATCATGGGATATAGCTGAGTGGAATGAGGTCATCATCAAAAGATAGAGAGAGTGGTTCGTAAAGAAGATGGTTTCCGTATTGCATCAAGAAATTTCCCTATTATCCAAAGGTAAGCATCCCATAATTCCTCGTCAAAATTCATGGAGAAAGCTTCCATCTCAGCTCACTTTGAAGAATGTTTGAAGCATAAGGTAGTGGAACTAGAATCCCCTTACTACAAAAAGTTGCACAAAAGGTAAGAACAACAGATGATCTTGTGGTAGAAGTGGAGCTAGGGAAAGTGATCTAGTCCACCTCTCAATCCCTCAACAACCTTAAATCTTCTCACCTTTCATTTTTTCACGGGTACCTCCTACACGAGATGAACCTTATCATTCGAGAAAGAGACAACAAGATTATGCCGGTTGTCAAGCTCGACATAAATGAGATATTTCCTTGGGTACAAGAAATGATCACAAAGGAAGCCCACACAGTTCAACAGATGACAGTCCCGACTTCTCAGCTATAGCCTCAATGGTCAAGGGAAGGAAGAGAAAGATTGCTCAAGCAACTTACGACTTCTTTAGCAAGTATTACGGAAACCAATATTTGGAAGTAATCGGGCCAAAGGTGTTCAAGTCCATTGAAGAAATGACCTGTTCAACTATGAGATGAACACCATTTCCCTAGGTCCAACAACTCACGAGGGAGATGCACATTTGTTCAAGGAGTCTTCCACTTACCTTCTCATGAGGAATCAGGAGTACAAGGATATAATTGATCAATTGGAAGATCATGTGTGAATACTCACCTCATGCGTTCGAGACTTTTATGAAACGAATGCCACTTTACTTCTTCCAATCGAATAATTTACTCCCATCAATAACTTTGACTTGGAGTCCTTTCGGAAGACCCAAGGCTTCACTATACAGGGCAAACAAACACTATATGGGTGAGTAAGATTGTGGAGAAAGGGAAAGTGTTTCTCCCAGAGATGCTTTAATTATTCAATTACATGTGCACTATAGCCACCAAAGTTCGAGATGACGAGAGATAAAATTGAGAAAGAAAAAGAACACTTTGGGATGAGGTGCACCCATCGATGACAAATATGGGGAGAGCTCATTCTCAAGTATTGGTAGACATGAAGGTGTTTGATTCTTCATCCGAGAACTAGTCACATGTATGGGCATGAACTCTTGTTTCCGATATGAGATGTTGAATCGTTCCTGGATGAGTTGGATTCAAATGAGGAGCGTGCTTCCAAGATGTAGGATGATGTCAAAATTAAGATACAAAAGCTTGGAGTGCCTGCCATTGATGAGAATACCTCAGTGAATGAATTTTGAATCCATTTGAGGAATATGTCAAGAAAGAAGTCAAGGATCATTTTCCTTTAATGAGGACACACTAGAGTCTCTCATTGAGATAAGAGCTACAATATCAAGCATTGCAAAGAAACATCAATCTTGGTTCACTAAAAGCAAAAACATCAATGCCATCTTAGATGGTTGGCTTGAGTCCTTGAGTTGCGTCCGCATTCCTCGGGCCAAGAAAGTTACACTGCGGTGGCTCGATACATTAGGGAATTCAAGGATTGGAAATCTTCCCGAGAGGTCCTTGGTAAAGATCCATTAGACAATGAAACAAAATCAGTAAGGGTGGTGTCTTGATTGGGGTATATTTTTCTCTCTCTACCCTCCCCTTTCCCCTTTTCCTTCATGTTCTATTTCTTCGTTGGGAGTTGCACTTTTCATTTTATCTTATTCATTTTTTCATATTCATTTAAATGTGACTATAGTTGACATTGTAATAAGTTGCCCTCGATTAATAAAAGGGGACTTAATTTCATTCCTAGGAATATGAAGAGTCACATGTTGTAAAGGAAAAATGAAAAGTCATGTGGGGGGTAGGTAAAGAGTCTTCTTGAAGTCTATATATTGTAATGACTCCCCCATTCTAAGGGGTTGTCAATTTTGTATGTGCAAGGGTAGATAGCTACTTGGAATAAGTAAAAGGATAGCTAGTTCTTCTGTTTCTCTCTACATGTTTTCCACTTTCCCTTGCATTACACAACTTTGTGAGAATATCAATAAAGAAAGGAGTTTCTACTTTTATGGATGAGTGAATAAATGAAACTTGGTGTTCATGGTTTTATCTTGTCTTTATATTATTAGCAAAGTTGTTATTGTTCTCAAATTGTGCGTATTGATATGCTCTAATTAATCTTTGCAAGAATATCAGTTTTGTTACTTGCTGATATTAATCCCTTCCCTAATTTCTCACTCTTGTTTCCCCATCTACCTAGCAAATTTCTCCCTTGTAAGAAATTGCAAGCATTTACTGCACGTGCGATGAAGTGTGCTTGTTGGATCCCCCTACTCTAGGCCAACAATAGAGTTTTAATTTTGTTTACACACAATAATGGAGTTGCCCCATTCAAGCAGAGGGACTTAGTCTCGAGCTTTGGCGAAAATGCACTAATTTATCCCATTGACAAATTTTTGCTAACAGTAGGCCAATTGGGGTTCAAAAGTTTTAGTTTCGAAAGATCTAGAGTCAGATTAGATCTTCCATCAACAACTCAAATAGTGAGTCCTCCAGTGTTGGCACAACTGGAACAATTGTTGATGGTGTGAAGATGGGTAGAATATAGACACATACGAGATATGAGAATTACTAATGGTGTTTTATATGGACTTGTAGGAGGAGTAGACAAAATAGGTAATGTTGCACAAAAAGATTTGGGTAGCCGAGAAGTAAGTACAATCATCGGAAATTTGGCCACATGTGGCACATGTGTAGTAGAGGGAGGCACTAGTGGCACGATGGGATGCTTAGTCATGGTTGATATATATGAAGTAGGTTGCTTTGGTGTCATGATCGATGGTGTTAGTGTTATCACCGGTGTCATGAGAGAATTATGGGAAGTGTCACAATAGTGATGGGAGGGTGTTGTGGTGGTGGGTATTGGTGGCGTGGAATTTAGATCCTTTGCTAAGGCATTTTCTATTATTTACATTGTGGATTTGATGTGGTGGTTTTGGAAATGTTGGTTTTAGAAATGGAGAATGGTGGTTTAAAGAGTCTAAGAAATTTCTCATATACGATTCTTAATTTTTTACATTAGATATTCAATGTGTTAAAACTACATATGTTAGTACTAGGGGCAATGAATATGTGCACAATTTTTCCTTTTAAATATTTGAACAATGTTGAAGATTCAATCTTAAATATATGTCAAATTTTCTATGACACTTCAATATATGTCAAAAATTATTCTTAATATACCATGTTTTTTTAATTCTTAAGTATTTTATATTTTTGTTGTGATTATAGTTTTTTTCGTTGTTTTATTTCAATGTTTTCATTATTAAAACACATAATTGTGTAATTGTATTAATCGAAAAATTATAAAGCTAAATATCGCATGTGTTCAAACAAATGTGATCTATATTTTTACACCTTGAAGACATTGGTTTAAATAGGATTCAAGGTGATTGCCGCTAACACGTTGTTAATCGAAAACATTAACATTGTAAACAATAAAAATTACAAAGCCCATTTCCCCCATATTTTCTCTAATATTTTTGTTTCTTTAAGTCTGTAAGACCCAGTGTTGGTGCCCTAGAAGTGGTAGACAAGTTGACGATGTTGAATGAGTGGCCCCTCCACATGACTAAAAAATGCAATACAAAACTATTCTTAAGCTCGATACTATTTTTGATTAAGTTAGCTCGTGTTACTCAATACCTTTTCACCGTATCGATACACCACCCTCGAAAGATCCTCTCCTTGTTTTCTTTTGATATGGAAAATATTTTAATTAGACCTTCTAGATATATGTCAAAATATCTTTCTCAATTTGTCACCTCTCAAAAATATAAAAATATAAAACTATACCAAATGTTCGAGTTTGTATTTAAAAATTGATGTGGTTCTACCTATGTTGGAAATAATCTTTATAAACCATGGAAAGGTCACCCTATATGTCTTTCCTCTTTTGGAGAAGAATGGCTACTATGAAAAAGGAAATGCCCAACATTAATACATTTCCCACATTTAGCTTTTTTATTTTTTCCATCTCATATTTCTAACGTGTGGAAATTGTTTCCTATTTGGTGTTACATGGATATCTCATGAACTACTTCATTATTAACTTTCTAAAAACATTGTTGTCATGTTGTGCAAGTTAAAGGCTAAGGGGTTCCCCTTAGCTATGGGTCATTGTGGTCACTCAATAGCTCTACAAAGAGCTCATATTTGGAGTTGGGTTAGACATTTCATGACTATGTTGCCTCCTCTACTAGACATGTGCATTGTGCAAACAATTATACTTTTAGGTGTCAACATTGACAAGCTCGATCACAACATCCAGTGGATTTATTTGAGGTCTTTAAACTATCTTGTGAGATAGTATCTCAACATCATGTTGTTATATTACATGATACCATCCGATCGTTTTTAGACTTGCACCGCCATCCTCCCAGTTGGGCCAAAATTTGAGTGAGATTAAGATGATAAAGTGGAGCACAATAACAAATATTATCTGGGTAGGAACAATATGAGCCATGGAATAGGTGTGGGACACGTATGTATTTAATTCCCACATTTATGTCCCACATTTTCCTTTCCAATTTTCCATTCACTTTTTGTCTTATCCAACAAATTAAACATTGTCTAATAGAAAACATTGACATTGTAAACAATAAAATTAAAAAAATAGCAAAGCCTATTTTCCCCATATTTTCTCTATTTTTTGTTTCGTTCGGTTGTGTAAGGGCTAGTTGTTGGTGCCTTAGAAGTGGCATACAAATTAACAACATTGAATGAGTGAACCCTCAATATGGCTAAAAAGACCCAATATAAAGCTATTCTTAAGCTCAATAATATTTTTGATTAAGTCAACTCTTGCTACTTAATACTTTTTTGCCATATTGGCGCACCGGTCCCTCCTTATTTTCTTTTCGATACGGAAAATATTTTAATTAGACCTTCTAAACATATGTCAAAATATATTTCCAAATTTGTCACCTCTCAAAAATTAAAAAATATAAAACTAGACCGACCTATCAAAGTTAGTATGTTAAAAAGTGATGCAATTCTACCTACGTTGGAAATAACTAACCCTATGTAAACCATAGAAAGACCACTCTACTTATCTTTAGTCTTTTGGAGAAGAATGACTATCATGAAAAAGGAAATGCTCAACTTTAATACATTTCCCACATTAATATTTTTTCTTTTCCATCTCATATTTCTAATGTGTGGAAATTGTTTCCTATTAGGTGTTACATGGATATATTTTGAACCACTTCATTATTATCTTTCTAAAATAAGGTTGAGGTTGTGTTGTGAAAGTTCAAGCTTGAGGATTTCCCCCTTTGGCATGGGTCATCACGATCCCTCAATAGCCAACAAAGAGCTCAAATTTGGTATTGGGTTAGACATTTCAAGATTGTATTACATCCTCTACTAGGCATGTGTATTGTGCAAACAATTATACTTTCCGGTGGGAATGTTGGTGAGCTCATTCACAACATCGCATAGATCTATTTGAGGTCCTCCAATTGTTTTGTGAGATAGTATCTCTACATCATGTTGTTTTGTTACATGATTCCATCTGACCCTTTTTAGACTGCACCACCATCCTCCCAACGAGGCCAAAATGGTAGTTTAGAGTAGGGCATAAACAACCATTAAAGCTTAATGGAAGGTAGATTTTATAGATGTAGTTGTTAGTGTTGGGGTGGAAAGACCCCAGGTGCCAATCTTTTGTTACGTAGTCTATTGCTTGCCATAAAATAATCACAAGGGGAAGAACATTTCTTATTTAAATGCCCATGATTGGTACATGTCATTATCTTTCACTAAACTAAACGGTCATTATTGAGGCTATCTCCTAAATAATTTTAGAGAGCTTATCATTTAGGATAGGAGGTCCCACATAAGGGTCCCATGTTCCTCCTTCCACCTTGGAATGCACCTTTTGTTGTCTTTCTTGACTCATTCTCATCCTTAAAACCCCTGTAAAGTGAATGCCTCATCTCTCCCATGCAATTTACTTGGCTTCATGTTATCATCGAAGATTGTACTTTCAACAAGCTCAGCTAGATCCCTTGAATTCAATCTATATTAAATTGCATTTAGTTTCAAGATCAACAAACATCAATTTTTGCATTAAGGTTCCTCCGAGCTCGACATCGTATTGCATCATGGATAATGTTTTTAGTATTATGATTCAAACTTGCTCGCATCTTGCAACTCCTCATACCATTGATGGGATCAATAAATTTTACATCTTCCCTTAAATCACCCATGGTTTCACTTTTCATGTAGTGGTCAAACATTACGTTGGTTAAGTCTCCAAACGACTAGACAATGTAGGCTACACGTGTCTCCATGCCTCAATATTTGGGTTGACATCTCTTCCAACTGTCCTTGATCAACATCCACGCATTCAACAAATTCCATGCATTCAAATTTTTGGCTCATCAACACATTATAATATTCAAACCGATCAACTAAATTATTATCTTCAAATTGATCAACCAAATTATAATCTTCAAACTGAAATGTTCCCTATTTATAACCTCTAATGAGCTAGAGGATTAAAGGAGGACTTAGGTGCACACACAAAAAATATTAATCCTCTTTTGCAAACACCTTAAACATTAACTATGTTGATAGATGTTTCCAAATGGGGGTCTTAGTGGCTATACCTAACATGCATTGGCAAAATGAAAGGTCAAGGTTTTATGCTAGTGGTCATTGAAAAATGGCGTCAATAAGACTATTGATGAGGGGACACCCTAATTGCTAACTTATTTATAAAGAGAAACCCTAATTGCAAATGTACATGAAATCAATGACATAAGGAACTTGTTGACAATTTTTGCACTTGTGCAAAAATGGGCAACTCGAAACTTCGTTATGATGGATAACAAAAGAATGAAGTGAACCTAAGCTAGGGGAGTTTCTTTCAGTCCATATTGTTTTTATTGAATTAATTAATGATTACATGAAATCTGCTGTACTATGTGTGCTATTACAAAACGTAACATATCACATAGTCTACAATTTCATGACTATCTTCAACAAAAAGAACACAAAGCCCCGAAGGACAGATGTGTTATCCTGATGAAGACATTGAATTGTAGAAACAGATGAATTGTTAAGCTTTGGAACAACAATCATAACTGCAGATTGCAGCAATCAGAGTTCATTACTAGATGTTACATGTATTCTTTAAGGTTCTTTCCTTCATGATTAAGACATTCAATTATATTATTGAGTTGTTTAATTCATCATACAATCCATATAGAAAGCTGAAATGCAAAAAGAAATACACAACTCAATTTCAGAATTCAATGTTTTATTCATAAGGAATTTCAAATGTTCCCACACAAGCCATGGGATGTAACTGAAAAGTAAAATACAACTACTAAAATAAGAGGTACATATGCATGAAAGAGAAAATAGAGGAGTATGAATGAACCCATCATTGCCTTGGGGGTTTCTTTTTTTGGTTGATGCACCTCTAGCTCCAGCTTTGCTCCATCTCCATCTTCACTGCTCAAAGTACTATACTTAAAAATAGAAAAGAGAAAATTGTCAATTATGAGCTCAGGGTTAATCCATATTCCTATACTATCCAAATTTGTGCAGATGGATCTCTTAACAACATGAGATATAAATTACATGAAGATCAAAGGCACAACTGATAAAAGTACTTTTTTGTAACAACATACATGATTATCCACTCAGAAGTAAGAGGAGAGAGAAGGAAAGAAAGACTATGGAACATAAGAGAGGCCAAAAAGCCTAAATTTTTTCTAACTATTTTCTTAAATGTGCAGGTACATGTTGCAGTCAAGAAGAAATAAAATCATGTCTTACATTCCCACTATTAGATAAAGATTGCAGAATTCAATAAAATATATCCTATGATACATCAGATTAGAATAAGTCACAAGTACATACTAGTATGGAGGAAGAATACAACTCAAAGGTGAAGCTAGAAGAATCAAAATTTAAAGGCTGAAGTTAACTGGAAAGATAAGATTACAGCTGAAACAAAATGAGAAGGAAATATGAGAAAAATTTGACAGGGCTTCGCCATGTAAAATGGACATTTTACATCTTTCCATCATGTTATTTTAAACTAATACATGCTTTAAAAGCTATATGTAAATCAAATAGTAATGCAGAAAGTAGATAATGCATGGCATGATCAAAGATAATAATTATCATATTTCAGCCCCAACAACAAGCCATGAAGCATCTAAATGAACTATTATAGTGCCAAATTAAGTTACAAGTGCACACTTTCATATTGCATCAGAAAAGATACATAAATGCTACAATACCAATGGAGTACAACTATGACAAGCAAAGTAGAGTCAGTTTTTCTGAATATAAAGTCATAACAACCATGCAATCAAAGAAAGATTCAAGATACAAGGTTGATACAAGGTTTACATGGTTGCAGAACAAGTAAAGCACCCAAGTAACAATTACAGAAGGGCATATCATAAAGCTTGTGATTTACAATTAAGCCATTCCAATCAAGTGTTGTTATTTAATTGATCATTTCATACTTCAAGTCTTCATAAATTCAAGCTCAAAGCATCATTCAGATACAACTCAATGGATAAAATATAGAATGCAACAATGATAAGAGTGCATTTTCAGTCTACAAGGTTTCTGTGTGAAAACAATCAGGTATAAATGAATCAAAAAGGACATAGTCACAAGTTCAAGAGATGATCAAATGACATAGTCTTTATTGAAGGAAGGTATATTTGCAAGTATTCAACAAGTGAAGGTTAAAGCAGTAAATTTAAGGAACATTATTTCACATAGTCTACATGCTTCTAAAAGTTACCACCATGAAGTTATGAAAAGGACAGAGTTATGATTGCCATGAATATGCAAACTGCAGTTACTACAATTGATGACTGAGAAAGCATACAACTATAACACTATGAACTCAAAGAGTAGTGATTTTAAGTGATACAAAAGATATTACCACAAGGTAAGGTTGTAGGTATGGATTATGAATGCACTTTCAACTACAGAAAATATTCATGAGAGAGAACTCTTTTCATTTAAACAGGAAGCCAAAATATCAACTTATGTGCTCATGGCCAGGCATTTTTCAAATCCAGAGAAGAACAATATTCAAAGCTCATCAAATTCAAAGATGGTGTTTTTAGAATAAGCTACAACAACTCGAGGCTAGAAAAATATGTAAGGAAGCAAATATAACTTCAAAATTCAATGCACATGTATGGTGAGACCAAATAGATAAAAGCTATGCAGATCTTTGAACAGAGTCCGAGTCACTAAGAAATTGAGCTTCATAATCGAATAGAAGGAACACAAACCAAAATCCACCAAATGTGGAGATTCAGAGATCAACATTTACAATGCTAAATAACAGTCTCAACTTGCATTGAAGCATGATACAACAAATACCCACACCTCTACCTTGCTATGAACATCATCAATTACTTCAAGTTTGAATATTCAAGATAGAAAGGAGTTTTCAATTTTTAAAGTACAAAGTATATTTTGGCTCTAAATATGCACATGAGGTAGAAAATACATCGAAATAAACAGACAGAAATATAGAAACCCCAATAATGGCATAAGGGAAAATGAGATTTTCTCCTCAACAATGGCTCAAACCAGATAAATTATAAATGAGTACACCTAGTTCATACAATATGCAAATATTCTCACAAGAGAACCAGATCTCGAGAAACTCAAGAAATTCTTCACGAGTTTTAGAGATCAAAACAATGAAGGTCTAGGGAGAGAATGAAAGAATGAAGAATGCTCCAAGATCATTCTTATAAGGAACCCAAAGGAGCTCAAAATAGGAAAAGTAGAGCTACCAAAGTGAAAATCAAGAAATCTTGAGAACTCACCAAAATGGTTGAGAAAATTTGCAATGGAAGGAGCTCCAATGAAAAATAGTCAAGCCCAGATATGGAAATTACATATTTCAATACAAACCCATTTTGTAAATTTGATCTAGAGCAAATACAACTCATAAATGGTGTTATACGTATGAGTAATGGTAAGGATTTTCGGTATAAAAATAACTAATATGAATACCCATTATTCAGGTAAATGCATTCAAATTCAGAGATCTTGAAGAAATGGACAAGAAGCTCACATTCCCATCATGATGAGTGTTTTACTAGCCACAACAGAGTGATAACCCAATAGATGGTTAGAGCTCCAAAATTATTCACGATCAAGTTCATAGCCCAGATCTAAGGAAACAAAGAGTGCAAGATCAAAATATCAGGTCATGGCCAAGCCGTTCGAAGTCTTTCAACAAGTACAAAGAAGATGGAATGCAAAGCATAATCAAGAATATCAGGGTTTCCAAAAAAGGCTCAAGGATTGACCAAGAACAAACTTTGAATCAGAGACACATGCATACCTGGTCCAATAATCATAAACCCTCAGAAATCATCAAATGAGGAGCCAAAACCCGAACTCCATACTCAGAAAATAGAGACTCAAAGGATTCAGATAATAGACCCCACAAAGGAACAATATGAAAACATAGCTCAAGAAAGGAGAAATACACAAATGAAAATGGGTATTCAAACTCTGAAAATTCCACAATAAAGGAAGAATTACAAGAAACTCCATACCTTTTGAGTAGTGTCCAAGCCTCAAACAGAACTCCAGGATTCAAAGATCCAACTATGGTTACTTATGATAGAGGCTACTAAAGGAAATGAAGACCTTCCTTCCAGATCGCAGAGCTATAGAAGCTTTAAAAAAACCATTACGTTGTCGGCATTGCTCGATGAACAGCCATAATAGAGTTCGAATGGAGCAGGAGCGGTGGCCATTTTGAGGAGAAAGCGAGCACTCATTGAACTCGCCAAATCATTGAAGAACTTTCGAGCTCAAAAACCACAATAAATGATCTCTAGACTGATTAAAACAACGACCATGATCAATTGAGCTATTAAAATGGCCCATTTTTAAAGAGAAAAGTAGAGGGGACTAAAAATATTATAGAGCCAAACCATCGATTTTGAAGAAAGAAAAAAATTAAGAGCTTCAAGAGTATGAACTCAAAATCACGACCCAAATGAATCATACGAACTTCCTTAACTCAAAGAATCAATGGCGGATAAGAGAAATTTCCAATAGCTCGAGAAATGTGAAAAGATAGGGCTTGACCCTTTTGCCTCTATTAACTCATTCAGTGAGTTAATTAACTTATAGATATGAGTCAACGGCTCGAAAAGCACGACTTTCAAAGCAAACCACCATGGTTAATACCGGGCCAAATCGAAACCCTAATCAGGGTGGAAGATCGATGATCAGAAATGAATCAAGTCATAAGATCAACGATAATTGGATTTAGCTTATCAATGCGGACCTAAGGTTACAAGGTGGGACCGAGTTAGATGCCACCAAAAGAGGGTGAGTCATCGTGGGAAGGGGGACACATTAAATCAAATCATTGCTTTTAAATGATTATGTTCAACCAAAACCATACAAATATCATATGCAATGATCAACCCAAAAGGGGTGGTTGACCACATAGAGGTTTATGTTTGTTAATCAATGTTTTAGTTTCTGAACCATGGAGCTATATACATGCCAATAATCCAAAAGGGGGCCGAATAATCAAACAATGATTATTATTCAAACCATGGTCTAAGAGACCCATGTATTAAGTCAAAGGTGTCGAATGTGATCAAACCAAGGGTGATAACCAATCAAAGCAATGCTCAATGATTTTTAAATCATATTATATGCCACGGTAAAAGAAGACAATGCATGGAAAGAGGTCAACATCAGTATGTCACAAGGATCATGAAAGAGACACTTTTAGAGCTTACCTTAATTTTCACAAATGACCTTATTATCTGCAAAAAGGAGGAATTATTATGCACATGCCTATAGGTGGTCCCCACAGTGAAGATGATTTATTTTACTAAGTGTTGAGAGATCAAAGGAATTATTTTTACAGAGATATTATTTTGCATGTGCATCCAAGGGGACATAACTAAAGATTATCAAATTTATCATTGCAAGTGGGTCAGAACTACAGATGTCACATCAACAACAAGAAGACAAATTTGCATGCACAAGGAAGGAGACTTGCTCATCAAGCAAGATTTATTATTAGCAAATTATTCACCCATGCTTTTTCTTAAAAATAGAACAATCAACTTCAGTTTGACTGAGATGTAACCAAAGTGGCTATTAATGCCTCTTGTATTAGCTTGCTTTGTTTTATTCCTTTATTTATTAATAAATAAAGGATAAAAATAGGATGCATGGGTGAGTACAATTTTAGCCTATTTTTAGGAAGGGTGGGTGAATTAATTTTGCTATATATTGTGTGCCTTGGCAAAGCACAAAGGAGGACTTTAGATACAGGAGTGCTGAAGCAAATTTTTCCAGTTTTGCCCTCTGAATGAGAAGTATTTTCTGCCTTTCCAATTATTTGCAGTCTTGTGTATGTCCATTAATCTTGTGAATGTTGAATTCCTTGATTAATCATCTTACCCTATTGCAAATTTCAGTAATTTCGCATGATATTAATGTGTATGTTTAACTTAGCAGTATTGTTGTGATATTTTCCCTCAATACATCAAAGTGTTTGCCTTTAATATTCTGTAGAAATGTTGGCTTGTGCATCAAGAATCCATTCTCATATCAATTATGCATGTACGACCTTGATACCGAGAGACTCACCTCAAAATAGGTATACCCTGCACTGAGGTGTTTCTATTGTATCTACGAAAAGAGAGAGATAAATTTTGCAAGCTTAGAACAGCATCTGCAACTATCTCTCGAAAGTGCAAGCCATCTCACTACAGGTGCACTTTCGAGAGATAACAAAACCCCGAATGCAAATTTTTGTAGCTAACATATGTAGGGTTCGAGATTCAAACATATACAAGTTTCTCTTCAAAACATTCATCGAAAATTGCTTCCTTTACGAGATATCTCTAAAACATGTTGCTCCAATGACCTACACACTACACCTCCTTTCACCTTTAAACATTTTCTCCTCTCCTAGATTTCTCCTCCCTAAAACTCCTTCATAATTGCCCTTGCTCTTCGACAAGTTTAAAGTGTTTTTGATGCATTCCTTTTGGCATTTACATGACACATTCCACGTCTAACTACTAGTATTAAAACTAGCAATCGCATGTGTACAATGCAATGTGAACGCCGAATGGTAAATGTTATTTGATTTAGAGGGATAATTTTTTCTTTTGTAGTTGATGTTGTTTGTAATGATTTCAGGATATTGTATTAGTTTTCTCATCAACTTGGCCATGGCATTGCCTAGAATACACAAACCAAGTAGCTTTGGCCTTATTTCAACTCATATATTTACAATCCTAACATTTTGTGAAAGAGTTGTTAAATTCACCTTACACAATAATTTCAAAGTATAGAATTTTTGGCGATAATTTTTGCTAAAGTGTTTTCAGCAATTTTCACAAGCGAGAAAGGACTGAGTTACGAACAATACATTACTTGGTGAAATTCAAATTTTGCATGCATTTCTTTTAGCAGGTCAGCGGTAATCATTAACTTTACAAAAAAAAAATTGGCTTCCTACAATTGATTCGTTTCTTTTAGGGTGTTGATTCCTACAATTGATTCGTTTTCTATGAATTTTCAGTCCAATCCAAGAGGCTTCTCTTATTCCTAATACCACTATTGTAGATGTGTGTTCCACGGGCCTTGTGCTCCACCATGAAATGGTCCAGATCTCCAATCGTCTGCAGTGACTGCCCCCTAGTTCTCTGGTAAACATGTACATTTACTGAGTCACCCAAAAACCAAAATCGCACATGTCTGAACCTATAACCTCATTGTCCATACCACCACTCTCCATAAATTCCATCATTCTTTTCTGACTCACATCTTCTACGATAAAATTTACAATAAATAAAACCCCCAAAAAAAACACTTACTCTCTTGCCCTTCCGCTTGCAATACAATTTAATTACTTCATAAAACCGTCACGTGAAATAATGAAAGAAAGCAATTCTTAAAACTAAAGGTTGAGTAATTACCCGGCTCCCAGCATAATGTACTCTTCCGACCATTAATAATATACTATACGCTCTGTCCATGCACGAACCCGGCATAGTGCACGCTATGTCCCTAAATTCCAAGCCATTGCAAGAATTCCAACCTCAAAGTTAATAAACAAATATTTGAATAATACTTGTGAACAACTTGAAGATTGCAGTGCTTGCTTAGATTTTTTAGGAGGATTTTCAGCCCAATGCCCATCTTGGGTTGGTGGACAACTGCCATCTACAAGGCCACTGTGTAAGTGGAGTATTTATAAGGAAAAGAATTATGTTTTGACAGTCACTGAGTGATTGTCTTCTGTGTATAGAAATAATGGTGCTTACTATTTTTCTTGAAATTTTGGATTAGAATTGCACTCTATTTTAGTATTATCGACCTAAAAGAGGACCCTTCATTACATTGAAGTTTTATATTCCTAAATCTTACTAATGAATTGGCCAATGCAATATGAATCTTATTTTGATTTGGATTAACTCATTTTTGTCTTTGTAATTTGCAAGGAACTGGTAGCACTTTGAGCCAAGATGTTGACAACGATAGCCCCTTATCTGAGTGGAGACTTTCATGTTAATAGAGATAACTCTGCATTGTATTCAAAAGCTCCTGTAGATATTCTTATGTATCCAAACCAGTAAGCAAGCTACGGAAGAGAGAGGTGTTTGCAACCACTAAGGAGAATGATCTAAAATGTCTTTTGCCAAGCAATAACACTATCTTGTCTAGAAATGTAACAGTTCAGGCCAAAGGAACAAACTCTCACTATCAAAGCAAGGAATTGCTAAAGCTTTTTGATAGTAAATATGTTCCTAATAGAGACCCCAAGTTGCAATGCCATAAAGAAGGCTTCCCAAGCTTAGAAAAAAAAAGAAGGGCAGTAATGGGCGGGGAATTATGAAGCTTCTAGAGTAAGATCCCCCTTTTAACAGAGAAATCAACACCCCTTAAAAATAAGGCTTCCAAAAACCCACATATAAATTCTTGTATAACAGAGAATTCAACACCCCTTAAAAAGGGGCTTTAAAAGCCAATTTATAAATTCTTGTTTAATAGAGAATTTAATACCCCTTAAAAGTAAGGTTTCAAAAAACCCATTTATAAATTCTTCACGATGGAAAAGGAATATTGTTGGACCAGTTTCTTCCATGACAATGAAGAAACTGGTAAAGAAGATCAATGAAGTAGATTGTTCTTCTCCGAGCTTGCAAAGTGATTCAATTTGTTATAGATGATGTTCTTGAGAGTGATCTTATCAGTTCTGAAATGAGTGAACCAGAACTGTTTGATTTGACTTTGCCACTTGGTGAGCTTCTTCCAGATAAATGGATTACTACACCTGTTTATATATCGCAGCAATCTGAAGGATCTATTGTTGGAGAATTCCATAGCTTTAATGGCTCTCGCTTCAGTCAAATCCAGGAGGCTTCTCTTATTCTTAATACCACTATTGCAGATGTGTGTTCCAAGCCATAGCAAGAATTCCAACCTCATAGTTAATGAACAAATATTTGAAAATACTTGTGATTTCTTAGTAACTACAACTAAAAAAACCTACAGTGTTTGAATTACAGTTACTACATAAGCCCTGAAGGGTTTTGAAACCCATCACTATACTGAAAGAAAGTAATTCTTAACCTTATATTGAAGGTTGAATAGTTACCCGACTCCTAGCACAATACATACTTTGTTCTTAATGTTCCTTCCAGCCACCGACACAGAGAAAATTTCCACAACCACGTCATAATTGAGGCAAAGTGCAAATCCTGATTCCATGTCCTACGCGGCTATGTTAAAAAAAAAAAAACATTTGAATTAAACCATTGAATTAATGAGAAAAAGCTTGAATTAAACTGTCATACTTGTGATCTCTCAAAGAACTTCAACAAAAGAAAACAAATACAAATGCGTCGTGTGACATGTCTAGAAAATGACAAGGGTTAGCAGCTAGATGTGAAACTGAAAATGAATAGCAAAATTGCATCTTCTAGAATGGTTTAGAAGTCTTAACATGTTATATTGTCATATTTTCTTAGTTTGAAAGAAAGCTTAGTACTTAATTGCAATTTGTATGCAGTCTGTGACCAGTTTTTTTTCCCATCACTACTGGTTGCGATGGATGTTGTGGTTTGTTGCTTCAATGCACGTGCAAAACAGTTATTAGAGCTACACCTTGACTCTGGATTTCAGAAATATTTAAAATGGATAGACACCTAATAACTCAAAAATTTAGAAAAATATATCAAAATTGAAATTTTCATCATAAAAGTATTGATTTCACCCTTAGATAATATACAATATCTCATCATGAGAGCATTGATTTCGCCTATAATACCAGGTGAGATTATTATTACACATCAAAATTATATTTTGTTTAGAAATTTATATCATATCTAGATTCCAGATTTGTTATTAACTTTTTCTGAATTCCACTCATTGATATTACTTGATATTATGGTATATTTGTTGGTATTAGTTGGTATTACTGATGAAATTGACGATCTCGTAAGTATGATGTGAAGAACAGTCTGTCTTGATTGCAGTCGTTTACGCTCATCTTCAACCTGAAGAAGCGGGTGGATTACCGAGTTTATGAGATTTTAGCTATGGCAGTTTTTAAAGATGGGTAATTTATTGTAAGTGCTAGAATGAAAGAAAATTGTGAAGATTTCATGTTAATCCCTTTGATCAAGACAATATGAAATGCTTTAGTATTCAAGGGCAGGGAGTTGACCGAAGGGTAAGAGAGACATATCCCAGTGTGGCAACAAGTTTGATTCTTATCATGTTAATAAAGCACAATATGTTGCAACAGTGGGAACGCTTATGCCCTTACCAGATTTAGGCAACAAACAGGAAAGTATCTCAATGCCATTTACTCTAAATACCTTGATTCATACAAACTTGATTTTGTTCATACAATTTCGTACAGTGATGGAGACATGGGCATTCAGGAATTTGTGTATACTTTCTAGTTGAACCACACCCAAATGCATGATTCAGATGTTACCTTGTAGAAATAATGCAATGGACACGCCGATAGTGGTGCACAAAATGAATTTCAAGTTGTGGCGGAATGGAATGCGGGAATGAAGGCAAAAGGACATAAATACAGAAGGCGGAGGGAGTCATTTATTGTAATTTGCAAAAGAAATGGAAACCGTTTGAAGTTTGGAAGCAGAGTGAAAACATGAGTGAGGGATCACATTGGTCATTGCGAGAAACATTTGGAAGAGTAATCAATAATTGAAGATAATAAAATACAAAGGAAATACTAATTATAACCATAAGTAACATTAAAAACGATGATTATTTTTCTACATTTGAGCCATACAATCCAAATAACCATAACCGAGACAAAATCCAAAAACTCAAATTTCCAACCCAATTTTTTTCCAACACCGTGAGAACAAAAAAAGAATGAGGATGACAATGTCCAGCTCCTCATATCTGTGACATCATAATCACACCAAATTACACATACTAAAACTAAAACTAAAACTAAAAGAACTAAAGGAGTAAAAGAACTAAAACTTTGACATACTAAAAGATGTTGAAATAATTTCCAAAAGAAAAGGGAAAACCTTAACAAAAAACAATAAAAAAGTAGAATCTTAATCTATTTTATATTTTAACATACCATTATTTATATCTATTTTAAGTGGTTTCCATTCTCAATGTGGAAAAATTCAAATGGGAGCTCTCCAAATTTCATTCCCAAAAACATGAAAGTAAATATAATTATTGACATTTTCCGATTAAAAAAATTAAGCTTCAAAATCCCTTATTTCATTCAAATTTACTTCAGGGTTTTCATCAGGTCATTCCATTATCATTTGTGCATCATTCGCTCATTTACCGGATTGCTCCCAACATAATAATCACTTTCATATAGTGAGCCAGCGCGCAGCTCCAGAGTAAGTGCCCACTTCTGTGTTCTGCTTTCTACCATAATCTTGCGGCTCTAGTTAGATAATTTATTTATTAATTTCTGTTTAGAATGTTATGCCATCTATGTCACACGGAATGAGGTGTTGGTTTCAATTAAAGACCAAATGTCGCTTCTGAGCACCCCGACAAGCTACAGATGCAACCTATTAAGCTCTTCTGATAGTGAACTAATAACAAATGTCCCTCAGTTTTTTAAAATTGTGTTCTGGCTGCTCACCTCTTAGGGGATGACTGATATGGAGAAAACAACAAAACAGTCTAGTAAACCCCAAGAATAAAATAGTCTATTAAACCCAATTCAGTTAAGGAAGTAACATCTACAGAATCAGGGGAAACAGAAAATCGAGTCCCCCAAATCCACCGTGAACTGACATAGCAAATACATAATACGGATTGATGCCTCCTCCGAACCCAAAAACGAAAAACGTCTGCGTGAGTTCAATCGACTGAGAAAAATGAGTATATAAAGCAACATGCAACTGTTACAAATAGCCCCCAAAAAACTGGTAAAAATAGTCGGTAAACACGAAAACGTCTAGACGGCCGTCAAACCGTCAAAATTAAGACAGGCGTAGAAACGTCCGGAGGTGCCTTTCCCATAGGGGGAACGCCTTCGGCGTAAAAAGACATTCGAGTCTTTTTGTGACCAAATGTAAAACATGAAAATATGAATGCACTTCGATCAAATATTATCTTCATCACCTCGCTCTAAAAGCGTCTAAGTGGTGGTCTGATTTTCATTTCCCCTCTGCAAGTAGGTAGCCTCTCTCTGCCGTGCTATTCTCTGCGTCAAGTGAGAGGAGTAAAGACAGCAAGGCACAGTTCAACGGCTGTTTGCTCTGGTATGTCCCCATTTCTACGTGTTCTGCTCTCCGTGCTTTTTGCCTTTTCCTGTCTTAGTGGTTGAGCGTTTTGGCTGTTGCGATTTAGGGCATCTCCATGTTGGGCTTTTATCGTGCAAATAATTGCTGTGAATGTGTGTTGAGGATGGCTCTATTGACCCAAAAAAATTGTTTGCTTGCTCATTGCATCGATCATTTTTGTTGCTTGAAAATGCAATATACATATATCTACAGCTGTTGGACCTATCCCTGTAGACGATGACTGTGATTCTAGACATCTCAGTGCTTTAGGTGTCAATATTGTGGATTCTCACAGGACTTCCAATGCTGAAACTCAGCAAAACGAGCCCTCTTATTTCCCAGTCTCGGTGGATGCTCAACTACCCGGAACAGGTACAGTTCTTGTACAAGAACTGCACTCCGCAAGTTCTCATCCATCAATCCTTTCAGACTCTCAAGAGTCTTCGTAGCACCCATTATTTCAATGTCATAGGCTTCAAAGCTTATCCTTTTAAATATTATGTCAAACGATCAATATACGCCCTCAATCTTTAGGATAAACACCAAATATATGTAGCATGAATTTTCCCAAGCCTTGTCAAAAGCTGTAGTAGAAGTCAAATTCCACCATCATTGCCAATGAGTCAATTTTTAAAGGCTTCCAAATACGAGTTTCTTGAAACCTAGAAAAACAGAGTAATATTTTTAATTAACCTTTCAAAACAAATCCACAAAAGTAGAAGCATCTTGCACCTGATGAATAAGTGCGCTTAATAACTCTAGGTATCTTTCCTGTGGAACTTATCAAATATGCGACATAGAATCCTTTGTTTATCCAAATAATATCAAATATGACTCTACTTAAATGTGTTTCATCCTCACAACATGAATCCTGAAGCAAATAACAACACAGAAAATATCAAAAGCACAATGCAAGCTACTAGCTACAACAGAGAACGTATATTGGGAAAATAGCCACAAATACAAAGCTACTTAAATCTATCATGCAAATTGCACCTAGCCTTACACCTTTTGTCCCTTAATCATTTGATGCAGGCTGGACCTGCTCACCACTACTAATACTAGCCACATTGTCTTCAGGTCTTTGTAACCTCTTTCTTCACCTTCTCACCCTCTTCCTCTGTTTCCAACTTTCCTGTATTTGAATAAATAGTCTGATGATGTGTGTATATTGACACCATGAGACTATTACATTTGTACTTTTATAGTTCTATTGACCTATTTTACACTTTCTTCATTTGCAAGCAAAGTGCAACAAACCTTTATTGGAAATTTAAAAACGACATTTATTGGGTAGTATATTTCAATGAAAATGATCCCTGGCTATGATCCTTGCCCTTCCTTTAAAGTATTCACTGGTTCACAGTCTACCTCTACATTGTGCATTGTTTCTCTTTTATCTTTTTAGCATTTTGTGATGCTCAATGCACTGATCATTTTTACACAACTACTTGTCCCTACTCAACAACTGATTGTTTGATTTACCAATAGACACAGGTAGGTTCTGCTTCACATCCTTGGGATTTACAGATGGGCATTGCCACTGCTCATTCCTCTTTTCTTTTTTCTAATGCAGAAAGTTGTTCCTTGTATATTTCCAGCTCTTTATTGAAAGTTCCTTATTGTTTTAACACATTGCATGATGCATCACTACAAAATATTCTCGAGCACACATCTCTTTGAATTCTTTAGTGCAAAAGTACAAAACGCTTAGCTACTATGTAGCAAAATCATAATATACAGCCTGCATGCATACATAGGTCTCAAGCTGCTGGGCCTAAATTTGCCTGCCCCTGTAGATAATGACTGTGATGCTATACATCTCAGTGCTTTAGTTCCTTCATTATTATTCCTGTCAAGCCTGATTCCAGATCACAAATTATTCAATTATTTAGGACTCTATGAGTAGTTGCTTGTACAATATTCCCCTCTGCAAGGGTCTTTTCGTTTTCTCCAGTTAGCAGATAAAATTCTTCATCCTGGGTTGGTTCTATATATGGTGATTGGTAATCCTTAAATCCATGTAGCAATATTACCCTCTGCAAGGGTCTTGTTAGCAGATAAAATTCTTCATCTTGGGTTGGCTCTATATATGGTGATTGGCAATCCTTAAATACATGTAGCAATTCTACCTTTATGTCCGCCAAGGGTTTGCCGCTTTTTATTACTTGTCCGTTGCTCCATGCTTCTAGCATTTTCATCGATGCTTCTAGCATATTCATCGATATCAAGGGCCTTTAGCAGATGGGAATTTTTTTAACATGTTCAACTGCCATCTCTTGTGTTTCTTCATCCATATCATCTATATCTTGTCCAGCATCTTCACAATATACATCCTCTGCCATTTTCTTGGCTAGTTCATACGAATCTGGATGAATTCTAGTATCATCCAATGGATCCATGACATGGTTCCCAGATGCTGCTTGTCCAGTTCTCCTTACCCTTAAAGAACCAGCAGTGTTTATAAAGACTAACCGCTTCATAGCTTCTAAAGAGGTCAACAATTCTCTTTAACTGTAAATCCTTCCAGCCCTTAAAATAGCCCGCCTGGAAAAAGCATCAATATGCCATTAGCTGATTAAAGTATATCGTACATGAATCAAGCAATATGAGCACATAATTTTAAGAAAAATACATACCATATGCCTGACACCTTTGAGCATGGACCATGGTTGCCAAATTCTCACAAAAACAATCAACTGCCACATAGTCTGGTGTATTACCAGCATCTTCAACTTCATGCCTCTGCACAAGAATAACAAAAACAGAGACCTTAATTTATTGACAGAAAGTAACCTGCCTCATCCTATTAGGGACAGTTTTAGACATGGAAATATACAATAGAGACAGCCAGTTACATTATACATAGCTAATAGATTCTTGCCCAGTTGCTCAGAAGTGATACCAAAATTTCTTGATACCGCTACCAATCCAGACTTGTGACAGATGCTGTACATGGATTTGCATTTTGGCCTCTTGAACTGACCATTTCTACCTCAACTTTATCAGGAGGAAAATGTAGGTTAAATTTGTATCTATATTGTCAATAGTCTGTTCAGATTCTGCATCATCAAGGGACTGAAAAACTGTTTCTAACAGCTTCCATTTGTTAGGATCTCTTCTTGCTTCTTCTCCAGTGTGTTTCTCATAAGATGCTTTAAGATCATTCTTCCTCCTTTGAAGGAGAAGCCACTTTCTACCCCATAGCTGTATTTCCCACAATGCCTAAAAACAGGATATAACTTAAGCAGTTGTTTATGTTGTTGTATCACATAACATGTAATCTTAGCCTAGACTCTTACCTTGTACATTTTTGATTGAAAGTTGGAAACAACGGCAACCACATCCCTGAGGGATATTGTTTGCAGCTGTTGGTATTGGCACATGATTAACTGAGCTTCTTTGGCTTAGTCTCAAGGACTGAGGGGTATCCATTCCATCAATTTCACTTGGGACTCAAATTGAGCCTCAACCCTTTTTGTGTCTCTTGGGATTTGTACCTTGGTTGATGGTAAGGCATTTCCCTTTGGGACTTGATTTGAGTCTCAACCCTTTTTGGTGTCTCTTGGGATTTGTGCCTTGGTTGATGGTAAGGCATTTCCCTTTATACCATTAACCACACCGTTGGACTACAACCCATTTGATTACCTTGTACATTTTCAATTTAGTCTTCTCTTCTTTGTTTGCAGCTTCTGTAGAGGCATGCTCTTGATCTTGAAGTAAGTTGAGGCACATCTCTTTGCAATACATGGCAATAAATGGAACCTAGCACATGCAACACCTTACAGCTCAGACAATTTGCAATTATACACTCAACAATTTTTCTTAACCAAAATTGTGCATTATTTGACAAAAATATGCTTTAGTTCACCAAAATATGCATTATTTGAACAATGTAAAAGTGATTCAATCTGATTTTAATTTTGTAGAAAATCATAGGAACTCACTTCTAGCTTTTGATCATGAAACGTCTTTAATACATTAGCAATATTTATCACTACTACTTCCTTTTCCAGCTTTGCAATGTGCTGGAACTCTGCGCTATTGTTTCCACTAGTGACCCAAATACTTGCTCATATATCTGCTTTGCTCTAGTACTGTATTCCCATTGTGTGGAACTGGACCTGTAATCTCTTCAGACCTATGTTGCCAAGATACGGGTTCGGGTTCGGTATGGGTTCGATACGTGGATACGTCGATTTAAAAAAACCCTTGGGTACGATATGTCTTGGATATGTCCGTACATATATATTAAAAAATTTACACACACACTTATATCACTCATTTTTAGTCCATAAGAAATACAAAACTTGAAAAATATGGTAGGATCAATGTTCAAAACATTCAATATACTTAAGATTTTACATTTTCATTGATCATGTGGCTGCCATACATATGATATACGAATATCATGTCAACATGAATCCAAATGTGACATCTCCTCCTTTGAATGATCAATAAAACAATGTCTTCCTCTAAACAAACTTGAACTCCTTGCAAGCAATGGCTGCCTCCAATCTCATCCTCCTTGCAATGGTTGCCTCCAAACAAATCCTCCTTCCAATGTTTGCCTCCTCTTCAATTCCTCTTTGGCTCTTTGCTCATACACTTGCAAAAACCAACAATGAATTGTTTGTGTGATTTATGAATGGTTGAGTGCCTTTTTATAGCTTTTTGAGGAGTTTAGGGTTTATTATTTTATTAATTTATGAGTTAGGGTTCGTTTTTTGGTCATTGACCAAGTCAAAATAAAAAAACACTTTTTAGAGCCCCCACCACCCAACATTGCGGGTATGTCCCGATACATCTTGGGTATATCAAAAGCATTACGAGACATACCCAGACTTATTTGGGACGTATCAGTACCGTACCAGTATGGACACACCTTGACGTATTTGGGACGTATCGGTATTGTACCCGATGCGTATCCGGGGGTGTGGGGGGGACAGCGAACCCTTGCATCATAGATGTCATTGTTTGACATGTCTAATTCATCATTTCTTGCAATTAGGGATGGGGCTTGTAAGAACATAGTTTTGATGTGAAGGTGTCTTCTTGCTTTGGTTTATGTTTTTATTCTCATTTATCATATTTAAAAAAAATTGAAACTCATGGTTGCATCATTGCATGGATGTGCAAGTGTGGGGTATGCAACACCCGATGCAAATCCCTAAACTTGGGTATGTGGGTTCAAGCGTATGTAGGGTGTAAACAACTTATCATTTGTTCCTTCTCAACATGAATTATCAAATGGCTTAAACAAGCAACATTGTTTGAGTATTTTTGAATCACATACCAAAGGAATGGAGTTCAAGTTATTGACAAGATGGGATGCAATAGCCTAGAAAGTTAAAAAATGAAATATTAATTATGTCCATAGATGATTAAAATCAGTTTAATGGGCCTTGAAATGTACATTTTGTTATATAGAGACCTTTTAGGGTAAGAAGAGCTTAGGTTATGAAAAATAAGTTAACATTGGGAAGGATGGCCAAGGCATGACAAACCCCATTGAAGCTGAGGGAAGGCCACAATACGCAAGTCTCGGATATTTTGGCAGAACCCAAGAAGTTGGGGATATAGTTGAAACAACGTCTTGCAAAGGGGAGTTCAAATCACCATTGTGGCATGTTAATATTAAAGGAGGTCTTGGCTTTGAACAAGAAAAGGTACCATTACAATGTTGATGTAGGAAAAGGTAGCAAATCTCTTTACAAGCCTGCAAGCTCCATGCTTGAGATCCTCCGGGATTGTGGCAATGGAGTGCATGTAAATTGAAATTGAACTTGAAATTGAATGGCATCATAATACTATCATGATGCCACTCAACAATGATGAATGGAAGCTAAGCAACACATGGAAACATATCATACAAAACTTATAACTAAATTATTTAATTAAATTAATATTGGGCCTTGGTCATGACATTGAATAATTTTAGGTAGTAAGAATAGTATGACCAACTCAGCATAGCCCAGATTACAAGAACACTCATGTGCTTGAGATGTGTGCATAGAAAAGTGAAGGCAATCTGGATACCTTTCAGATCATTCCAAATGCCTGAAGAGGGTTCAGAAGTTAGATCCAAAATGTTGGAAACAAAATAAAAGGATAAAACACGGGTGTTTCTATGTGTATAACACAAAATAGAAAGTGTGTCCACCTGCTGGAAATTGTTTGGCATTGTGGTACCGAGCACATAACTCCAGTAGTCAGGTTTTGAACTTTGTGGGGTAATATATGAAGGTGATCCACATACCTACCAGATCATTCCAAATGCCGGAAGAGGGGTTTAGAAGTTAGACGCAAAATGTTGGAAACAGAAACAAAGGGGCTACATAATGGGTTAAACTTATTCTATATGTATAATACAGAACAGAGTGTGTCCACCTGCTGGAGATTGTGGCAACCAAGTGTCTGTCTCCAGTAGCCAGCTTTTGAACTTGGATGGGTTAATATATATGTATGCTATTGAGCTCTGAGCCACACAAGCTCAAAATCAAAATAAGTAGCACATGCATACATCTTGTGTTTCAGGGCAGAGTATGTCTATACTTCAATTTTTAAACATGGTTTGGCTGTGGCCATCATGCAGACATCTTGTCCTTTAGGGCAGATTATGCCTATACCCTACTTTTTAAACATTTTTAACTGTGGCTAGCTGATGTTGATTAAAATCAACGATAGGAACAATGGCTGTGTTCTACACATCGAGGGTGATCCAATAGCAGAATTGAAAATGTTTCTTTCAAAGAAATGCTTCATATGTTACTTGATAGAACAAATGATTTAAATCAGCTGAGGATTGCTCGATGGCTGTGATGTATGCATTGAGGGTGATCCAATAGCAGAAGTGAAAATGTTTCTTTCAAAGAAATGTTTCATATGTTATTTGATAGAACAAATGATTTATATCAGCTGAGGATTATGCTTGCAAGAAAAAATTTGCCCTCATAAGCAAGGAAATCAAGCACCTGGACCTGCACACTAGTGGGCGAAGAGTTCATATCCTCTTCAAACCATTCAAGCTTTACCTTTGCACAATCAAAGCTGATTCTTATTTAAAAATTGCAACTTCTCCATACTAAATGGGGAATTATTTTCTTGAAAAGTAACATTGAAAAGGAAACTGATTACTGCCAAACAAATTGTTTGCCATAGAGTCTTATAGCTGTCCTTGACCATCCAAGAGTCATCTAGAAGAGTCCATCACAAATGGAGAGGAGCAGTAAAGAGGAAAGGGTTGTGCATTAGAATTTAACTTGTTTATAATTTCACAAAAGTAAAAAAAAGCCCTGCTTCCATTGTGGTGGATTTTATCTAAAGGGATGGCATGTGTGGGGAATGACAGGAAATTACATTGACACAGAAATTGCTTATTGCCTGCATATGTTAGCAAGGAAGTCCATCTGCTAGATTGATGTGAGTCAAAGTAAAGTTTCATAGGTGAGTAAGGGCTTATAGGGAAACATTCTTTTAGTGTACAAAGTATTTTATGTTTATTTTGGTTTCCTCCCAGTCCTAATTCATTTCATTGTGCATTTGAACCATAGCCACTTGGAGATGCACGAGTGCGAATACGAAGATGTGGATGCCATTTAGAATGAGGGTAAGGAAGTAAATGAATAAGGGTGCATCTTTATTAAATTATTATATATACATATAAATACAAGAAGATGGGGGCATGGGTATGGGGTACTTGCCCCAATACTTGATTTGAGCATGTGTGGAAAGTTACAATGCCATAGCTCATGTCATTGTGTGCCATGTTGAATTCATCATTTCTTGCAATATAGGGAATGGGGCTTGTAAGAACATGGTTCCAATGTGAAGGTGTGTTCTTGCTTTGGTTTATGTTTTTATTCTCATTTATCATATTTAAAAAAATGAAGATCATGGTTTACATGGATGTGCAAGCGGGATATGCAACACCAGATGCAAATCCCTAAACTTGGGTAATCGGGAGCAAGTGTATGTAGGGTGTAAACAACTTATCATTTGTTCCTTCTCAACATGAATTATCAAATGGCTTAAACAAACAACATTGTTTAAGTAATTTTGAATTGCACACTAAAGCAATGGAGTCCAAATTATTGAAAATATGGGTTGCACTGGCCAAGAAAGACTAAAAATTGAAATAATAATTACGTCCATAGATAACTAAAAGTAGGTTAACAGGACTTGAAATGTACATTTTGTTATATAGAGACCTTTCAGGGTAAGAAGAGCTTAGGTTATGAAAAATAAGTAAACTTTGGGAAGGATGGCCAAGGCATGACAAACCTCTTTGAAGTTGAGGCAAGGCTACAATATGCAATTCTTGGATATTTTGGTGAAACACAAAAAATTGGTGAATGCTCAGGTACAGTTGAAACAACATTCATTGTCTTGGAAGGAGGAGTTCAATTCACCATTGTGGCATCGTATTATTAAAGAAGGTCTTGGCGTTGAACAAGGAAGGTAGGTAGCATATCTCCTCTCCACAAGCCTGCAAGCTCCAGACATGAGAGAAAAATGAGAAGGTATGAAAATGAGTCATTCAAGTCTTTGTTCATTTCCAAGCATGGGAGAAGAAGAGGTAACATATCAATGTTCATATTGTAGGAAGAGTAATGATTGTACAAGCATGTGTTGGAGGAGGCATGCCAATAAAAAGGAATACAAGAAGAGGGAAAAGCTGCAAAGAGCACCCATTAAGCTATGTAGTGAAAGAAGGCGTGAAGGGAAAGAAGAGTGTTATTTCTATCCATGAAGAAAGAGATACTTTCCAAGAATGACTCCAATCTGTGCAACAATTCTGACATTGATGGTCATTGGGATGCTAAATGTTGGAATTTTCATCCCAATCTTGACCCCAAGAATTGAAAGGGTAGTCTACAGATTATATGGTAGTTATGAGCAAAAGGGAAAGAAATACAGAAGACATTTTCAATGCAAAAGGTGGCAGTAGAAGAAGATGCAAAAATCTCCAATGAGAGGGCAAGTAAAGGGGGAAAATACCTCGAGTGTTGCTACTCCATCCATCATGCAAAATTGTTACAGGAACCAAAAAGAGAGGAGCATGGAGTTTCACCTGGGATTTACACAATAGAAAGGGGCAGCCAAGGAAAACATTAGAGCGGTTTCACTTCCAAATCCAATTAGAGAAAGATACTTGAAAAGCGCTAGTAAGGGGAAACACATTCAAGAACAAAGCAACTGTAGGAATCAAACAAGGAGGTGTGCAAGGTTATTATTAAAATTTCAATAAGTAGTTCTCTCATGGAAGCAAGAGGGCGTAATGTGGATCTCCAAGCCCAACTGAAGAGGAGTGAATAAGGCCTTTTAGTCCAAGATGCACATGGGGTAAATGCAAAAGGCAACCTGAATCAATCAACATAACATAGTAGCATTCATATCTGAATTGAACGAGGCAAAAGGCTGTAACATGCACATATGAAGTTGATTCTATTATCAGATTGTTGTATCATGCATCTATGTAGCTGATTTACATATGGCTATGGCTACAGTATAGATTATATAGCTGATTTGGCACATCAGCATCTCTGACAAGCATGTCTGAAGTTGTTTTTTTGTATAGCAGCATTACATTGGCCATAGTGGGGAAGGTGGGAACAATCCATTATATGGGATACCAAAGGTTAGTTTGATTTCAGGCACTTTGGGCTCTACATCAACACTTACTCCATCCAAATGAATATGACAAGGAGGAGATGGCTGAATGTTACCTGAAGGAATAGTTTGCACTGGTCGGACATGATTCGTCTCATGTGGCAGCCAAGCATTGGAGCAGACATTGAAAGGCTGATAAATGTAAGCAATCAAAGAGTTCAAATTGAACCTTGGTATCTAAACTACATTCCTATGATAGAGCTGTTCATGCATTTTCAGTTATTGTAGATATGTTTTGGACCATATGCTAGCATTACCACTTGTTGAAGAACCCTAAAGAAGGTAAGGGATTAATCAAGTTTGGAATCAACCAAGGCTGCCAAACCAGTGGAAGGGTTGGATTGTACACCAAAGGGAATAAGGGAAAATCTTGGAGACGAAGCCAAGTACGAGGACACCACCAAACAACATGACAATGAGCCAAGACATCAAGAGAGTGCAAGATTGAAGCATGTTGGAGAAAGGATATAGACTCACTTGATTAAGTATATGACTTCAAGGAGCTTCAAACCATTAAGACAAGATCCATCAAAGTTATAAAACATATAGGGACCAACTTCCAAAAGGAAGTAAGGCATGGTATCGTATAGAAATTGGTAGAAAGATTTGCTATTTTCTCAATAGATGAGCTTTCGTGGGACCAAAAACCTTCAAATTGGTGAGAAGTATAATTAGAAATTCACCAGACGGTTTGAAAATTGTTTGTACATTAGACTTCAGATCTCTATACCAAATAATTATTATTGAAACATCAAAATTACCAATGCACGTATACAAGAGAAACTACAAAACGAAGAAACAAAACAAATAAAAGCATACTGCAGATTCTTCGTATCTCCTTGCAACCTTGGATGAGATTGTTGAAGTTTGGAATGAAGCGCCGGCTTGTTGGATCTCTTGATCAAATTTGTTTGTGGATGCTCCAAAGGTGTTCGAATGGAAGTAGATTTCAAGTATGAGCAAAGCAATTGAATTACTGATTTGATTGTTGATTCATGATCAATTGGACAATGTAACGGTGTGTGAGATTGAATGATAATTCAACACAATGATGATGCAATTCTCAAAGCTTCCAAAGATGATAATTGGAGAAGAATGAGTGATTATTTATAGATGAGGGAAGAGAATTCTCAAATCCTTGATTTGTGTGATTAACTTGTCTGATATGAAGTTAATTGAAGCATGATTGAATTGTTTAATTGAGTTTCCAATCTAATTGAGGAGTTGAATTATTGTTTTGAGCTTGCATGGATGAGTTATTTTTAGTTTGCAAAGGTTGCACATGCTTTTGTATATTTAGAATTAAATATTAATTCCATGTCTTTTGTTTTATTCACCCAAAAAAGTGACGTGACTTTTAGCTTGGAAAGATTTGCTTTATTTTTAGAATGCCATGTTTTTTGGGAGATATGTTTAGTTAACTCAAATGCATGATTTGATTTAATCTAAACTTGTCCTCTTACATATATTTAATGATTTAATCTTTAATTGATTTGTTTTGCTCTAGTTAACTTGAGATGTTAATTAGTGAAGTGAAAGTGGATAAGAGGTGAGGTGTAAATGGATATATGTAGGATTTATTTAATTAAGTTGATATTAAATTAGCTAATAAAATTAACTAATGGGATATAGAATGAATAATAAGAATGATAAAATTAATTAATTAATCTTAGGAATGAGATATGAATGTAATAGGGTCCATAGTGCGAATATTTAATAATTCGAGACCATGTGTGAGCGATAGGAATGATTAGGAGAATTGCGGGACAATGTCGTAAAATGCCATTAAAGGTCATAAAATAGCGGAATATACCAAAAGTGGTGAAAATGGTCGTAATGTATTGTGAAGTAATTACAGGGTGATTTCGAAGGTTTAGAATGCATAATGCGATATTTTAGGGTGTCTACAATGCCATGTGGCATTAACTTGATCGACAACAATAGGAATTGATGTATTAAATTTAATACCTAGACACCTGAAGATTGTGTTTTGTATGGATGGAATCTAAATGAAAGTCAGCATGATGATAGAATTGACTGAATTCAGAGAGACTTGACCATTGTTAGTTTGCCAACAAAGTAAGCAAACCCATCAAGACATGAGAGTTAGCTTGTGAAATTAAAATAGGAAGTCTAGAAGGCATCAATAAAGTGATCCAAGAGGAAAAATTCAGAAAAAAAAGTCATTTGTGACATGTTCGCTGCCAAAATAAGGAAACCCATCAAGAACTAAGAATATCAGGATGAAACTTTACAAGCATGTTCCTTGGGACTACAATAGGCCATATATCGATTTTCAGGTGAAAACTGTCTTGGTTGCTTGGCAAAATCTTACTGTTGTCATTGAAAATTTCCCAAAAGAGCTATTTGAGGGTTATTTTTCATTTGTTTGAGGATGTAGAGAAGAGAGAATGCAAAGGAGAATATGGGGTAGCTGAGAGGACTTCTGTAGCAGGTTATTTGCAAAGGTTGTGCAGTGTCCTATTCCTTTGGACCCAAATCTTGATTTTCACTTGTACATCCCATTATTTAATGAATGAATCAAGTTTGTGATTTTTTCCATAGTTGGGAAGAAGAGCAGATCACTGTCCATGGACAAAGATGGGAGGGATGCAACACATTCTAGAGTTGAGAGGAGTTGTAGATAAAGCATCACTGTTTGCTATAAGATTTGTCCATTGGATTTCTCCAGGGTAAGAATTGGTTATCTTCTGTGATTTCCTTTTGTGGTTGTTGTCATTACATATTCCGGCCATTTTCGTTACTGCAAATCGGAATGTGTGAATAAATAAACATTCTAGCATGGAGAATGTAATGTGATATTCATAAGAGCACAACAACACTGTTTTAGTAGTAGAGGTGTAGTTGCATGTATATCAGATAGGGAAGCATGTGCATCCACATAAGGTTGAAATACACCTGATTTGCTATATTTTATTGATGTATGTTATACATGAATACTTTCGAATCAGCAATATGAATGTACACAGCATCATATACATGTAAGAAAACATAAAATTTACATTTCTATGCTGAATTCCAGTTAAGCATTGAATCATAAATTTAAGCTATTCTAAGATCCGAGTGGGATTTTCCACATAGGCTATGCAATTATGGATCACTGTACATTTGAAAAATTGTCCCATTCTATGCAAGGCAACAATACAGTTATTGAGATGCTTGAATTTTCATTAACCGAAACTGAGAATGTGCATCTGTTGACTATATTCATAGTATAGTTCTAGTTTTCTGGTTGTACCTTCTCAAATTGCAACTGTAAAAATAAGTAGTTGAATATGCTGAAAAAATCAACTGCTAATATTTACAAGTTGAACACAAATTGAGCGCACAGATTCATTGATACATAAATTGCAAGCTGTGTCAAACTTATTGGCGTTTCTTTTGTTGGGTAAAAAGGCAAATCTGCTGGTAGTTTATCAAGTACAAGGCTAGGAGATTTAGGGACCTTGATGTCCCAGGAACAGACGAAAAGCTTTTTGTCAGTATTGAATGCTTTGATTTCCACAATGATAGCTTATTGTTCATTTTCTCATTTTATGTAGAAAATAGCATTGATCTTATTTACGCGCCCTCGTCAGCTACAGAAGGCTTTGCATGCTAATAGTGCATCATATGCATTTGTACACCAGATTGAATTCATTTAGAAACTTGAACGAGCTTTCTTATTTCTGTTGACTTTTGAACAATGTTCAGGTTAAAGCAAGGTGTATGCAGCTATGGCTCTTAATGGTTTATGGCAGCTAAAGAAACTTGTTGTAAGATATTGTGATTGGGGAGGAAGCAGTCGTGGTATGAGGTATGCATATTCATCATGACTAAAATTTACTGAATGCTATGCGAATTTCGTTAGTTCTGCGTATTTTGCAATGCTTCTTAAATAAACAAGACAATGTTACCTAGGCTGGGATTCATAAGTGGACTGTTTACTAGACTCAATAAATTGCATGTCTGAACATATGCATGATAAACTTAACAACCACGCCCTAACTTTTGTCTGTATTAGAATGCATTGAAAATACCATCTAAGAGGAAAGTGTGCTCAGGTCATTGACAAGTGAGCCATGGAGGGTTGTCATTCATGATTTGTATAGAATAGGTTAAGAATGGTATGCGTTACAATGCCGAGTTGTCATGGCAGAAGGTTTGCTTATTATTCTTGAACCAAAGCTTTGAAATTTTCCTCATTGCGTTCCCAGTTTCCTCTCTAGTCTAATATGCACCAAGTCTATGCATGCCATTTATTCTATATCCTTTTGTGATTGCAATAAACACAATGTTATCAAGTCTTTCCTTTGGAAAGAAATCACATGATAGACCCAAAATGAATTGAATTTGTATGTCCATGCATGTTAAAGTCAAAAGCTATTTCTCAACATTTGTATTGGAATGCATTAAAATTACTTCATTAGGAAGGTATGCTTTGGTCATTGAACACCTTGTTAATGAAAGAATTATGGCCAGCACAAATCCTTTTAAGGAAACTTGAAAGATCCCCAATGGGTCTCCCTGACACTCCGATGAATTTTAAACCAAATAAAAACAGCAACTACAGATTTATGGATGTTATGGCAATTACCCTAATGCAGATCTGAATTTAATTAAGAAAATGCGACTAGGGTTTGAGCTGGATCTCAATGCAAATAACACTAAAAAATTATACTGTCAATCCCAAATGATTACTGGTATTTTTAGACATCAAATCATGCAAAAATCAGAATTTATTGCAGCCAAAACAACCCAGAAATCAGATCTGAAATCTGATTATTAATCTGCCTGAAACCCTCAAAATAACACTTCAGATAAATGTAAAATTACAGCGATCTGGTTTACAATAATATGGAGAATATTTGACAAATATTTTTGAAGGAAATACCTCTTGAAATGTTGCCAAAACCATCCACAATAAGTCGACCCAACTGCTGTCATAAACCACTGAAAAACACCTTCACAAACACTGCTGAAATTAACCTGGAAATCTGAATAAGAACGCTGGAAATTTCTGAGTGAAATCCCCTCTCAATCCCTTGGGGTTTTCGTCCACAAGAGGTTTAATTCACAAGGGTTTTCATCCTTGGAATTTTTGATAAAAGCAAGAGCTCTTAACAATGCAAAATCTGATAATAAAAATCTAGATACCTCTAAGCAAGTCGACTTGCCCATATAAAGGAAAAACAACCCAACCACCACCTCTAAACCAGCCAATCACATTCTTTCTTTTCCCTATGCTGGTCGCATTTTTCCCTATGGGCTTAATGACACATTTCCCTATTTATGACTCCCATAGGCAAGTCGCACTTTTCCTCTAATACAATTAATTTTAATTGTATTTTGATATTGATATTTTTAATTTATTAATAAGCTTTATTATTTATTATATGTGCAACTTATAATGTTATTTTAAAAACATGAGCACAATATAATAAAATAATAAAAACTTAGTCACCCTAGAAAGCTGTTAGAATTTGCAGAGAGAGAATAAACCGAATAAATGTGTAAAGAATGATTGAAGAGAAAACCGGAATACACACTGTACAAATGGGTTGTGTGTCCGGGTATTTATTATGCAAAGACGGTTACAAAATTAGTTAGCGGTTACAACCGCATAACCATACAAAACAATTATAAAAGGGGAAGTCTTATTCATTTATTCCTACACCCCCTCTTAAGACTTACCCTACATAACTCAAAAACAAACAATCTAACAAAACAAAACTACGCTATCTTCAAACACTTTCACTTTGAAAGCAATGCTATGATAGGATAGGGCTCCATCAAGTTGCTTCATGACCTTCGTAAAGGTGTAGCTCCCGAGTTGAATTCCCGAGTTCCCGGATTCCACCTCCCCGAACTCCCGAATCACAAATCTCCCAAATTATTGGACAACCATCCATACTGAGCCATCCACAAGCTCCATCAAGTTGTCTCATGACCCTCATGAGGGTATAATTCCCAAGATCCACAGTCTCCCGAACTATCTGAGCAACCATCCATACTCGAGCTTCAACTACCCTGTATCCTTTCTTGCCTTCAAAGTTTAGAGCATCTTTATATTGCGTATTCGTCACTGTCCTCACTACCTTCTGCATCCGGCGGGTCTTCAACACTATTTGATTGGTATTTTTCTTGGAATTTTCCCTTCATCATTTTTTTATACGATCTTATCCGTCTCCTGAAAAATATTTCGCTCAATAACTTGATAAATCTTTTTCATAAAATCCCTAGTTCTTGATTTGCAACAGAATATAGGATTCCCATGCTGCCCTAGATGACTGTACTTCCTTTTTAGACCGGATTATCTTCTGATTTTTTTTTTTTTAATTATTATTATTTCTTTCATGCCCTAACTTTGTGACTGCAATAATGCTCCATATTACTACAAATCGTGACTGTAAAGCTGTCCAAAATCGTGACGTCTCTCGTGACTGTAAAACAGTCTAAAATCACAACTTTTCATGGCTATTAAAACGTGACTATTGTTGGCTGAAAAAAACTCTTCCAAATACACCTGGTCGTGGAAGAGATTAAACACACTTTTAGACTGATGCCCTTCACGTTTGCAGGATTTCGTGCCTTTGAAATCAGTCAAATCAATGGAGTTTTGACCTCACAATTGTTTTTCATGCCTTCTGTGCCCTAGCGCAGGAATTTCCACTCATTTCTGCTTCCTCGACCTCAGTTTCTGCCTTTTCCAGCCCACAAGATTTTTGTTTTCTTGAAAAATGTGACTTTGTTTACTGCTGATTTGCAACTGTAAACTCAGTTTTTCTCCTTGCGTGACTGTAACTTTGTTTCGTTGCCTTAACGCAGGTATTCTTTTTGCTTCTGCGTCTTTCCTGCCTTATGTCTGTGGAAAACGTCTGTGCCCTTCCAATTCGTGACTGTTTTTGGCTCAAATACTGACTGTAATGGCCTTCAAATGTTTATGAATCACGACTCTATTCACGTCTTACCTCGTGCTCGAAAATACTGTTAATTTCCTGAAAAACGTGCCATTCGCGACTGTATTTTCGTGACTTTTTTAGAAAAACGCGAGTGTATTCTTCTGATTCGCGACTGTACAGCGTGATTTTTCGTGCCCTAATGGCGTGCCCTTGATTTCCGACTGCAGCGTGCCCTAATGGGACTCACGAAAATATCTTTCTTCCTCCCTCTCTTTGCTTGCCCCACGCTCTGATACCACTGTTAGAATTTGCGGAGAGAGAGAATAAACCGAATAAATGTGTAAAGAATGATTGAAGAGAAAACCGGAATACACACTGTACAAATGGGTTGTGTGTCCGGGTATTTATTATGCAAAGACGGTTACAAAATTAGTTAGCGGTTACAACCGCATAACCATACAAAACAATTATAAAAGGGGAAGTCTTATTCATTTATTCTTGGCCGTCGGGTAGACAAAAGGGCCAAAGGTCTTCGCCCAAGCTCATTCGGAAAGAGGGGACATTACAGAACCCTCCCTTACAAGGTCAGTGCCATTTAAGTCAGTGGCTGACATATTTCTCTTTCCCTATGCCAAAAGATTAGCACGAGGTTTTCCTTAGTGCCATCAAGCCTTCACAATAAACCATGTGTCTAGGACATTAAAAGTATATGTTTGATAAGTTCTATTGGTGATAGATTGTGCACTTACCGATCACCGTCCAATACTGGACAGACCATGCTACAGTCCACCAATAAAGAGACCATGTTGTGGTCCAGCAGCTGAATGACCATTTTGCAGTCCAGTGGTAGAGAGACCAAATTCTTGTCCAACAATCCATTTATTCGCGGAGGCATTCTTTGTGAGAGAACCCCTCCAGTTTTTTCTTTTTCTTTATGACTGGATTTTTGACATGTAGTGCGGGTGGATGTTTGACAGATCCTTTGTTTAATATATCATTTTGTGGACTGAGACCACTATGTCCCCTCGCATTTACCATGTGGGCTGTTGTATTTTCCATTATGAATATGGGTATCTGGTCTCTGCATACTTTGTAAGCGTGTTGCTGTCTCCAGAGCTTCCTGGATTTCCAATCTGATGAGATGTCAGAATTCGGATTTTTCTGCCAAAGTCGAACACACTTTACTTGTCATTTTCTCTGCATGAAATCTGAATGTGACATGGTAGGTGCGGCCTGTATTCACTGCAAATGGACACTGCTGTTCTGTGTAAGAGTTTTATTGCTTGTTTAATGTGTTAGATGCTACATTTTATAATATTGAGGCAATAATAGTCAAAATTAGGCTCAATATGGAGCAATTCCTGCGTATGGCTACTTCTGCTGAGACAATAGACAGCCAACTTTAATGGGTTTTAGGTGTCTCAAGACTTGTGATAAGTCCAAAATTAAAGAAATGTGCACACCACATTTACCAAGGTGCTTGCTCAGTCATTCACCATGTTAAGTGGATAAACTGCGTTCCACTTAAGCTGAAACTAGTTGGAGTTAGGAAACTATATGGAATGATAAATACGGGTGAAAGTTCTATGATAGAGTGGATGTAGAAAGTGGTTTTACATTAGTAATGCTCTACAACTAACCAAATACATTTTGCAATCAGGCCTAAATAGATATAACACAATAAGTCAGATCTAATTGTAAAAGAAATATTCTTCCAACTATTCTAGAAACATGGGAAATTTAAATAATTGGCACAAAGGAGATTTAGAAGAATACATTGGTTTTGTCGCAATTCAGGAGAATGTTGTCAGAAATAAACAATGGAGCACCGGTCCGGCCAGAAAAATCAGTGAAAACAAAGCAACTAGACCAAAACTACAAAACTGTAGTACATTTTTGGCTACTGTCAGTGAATGTCAGATCTGAGTTCATGACCCTATTCCCCTGCTTTTGAGCTCCAAAAGCTTTGCTCACTTTTTCTGAATTCACTGCAAATCATTAGGAAATTTCTCTCCTTCCTTGGAATGTTAATGTGACCACAACACCATAAAAACTAGAGGGAGTTATTGGGGGTGTATGTTATCCCTCCATTATTATCAAGCCCTTGAGATTTTGAACAGTCTTGAAAACAACAGACCAAGTACGATAAAGTTCAGCGGGCAGTCCAGTTTAATGCAAGTGTCCCAACCCTTATAACTTTCAATGCTAGGGCCTAGGATGAATAAAACAAATAAATGCTGGATGAGATTTCTCTTAATGCTTGGGATATGCTTTTGGCACAATCTGGCTTTTATAATAAATAAATTCCTTGATTTTACAACTTTAAAGTTGAACTCTGCAACTTTTGCCAGCATCCTCCCAGCTTGTGCCAAATTGGGAGCTTTGGTACAGGGTATGGAAAGGCATCAAAAAATATTCAAAAGTGGATTTTTCGTTAGTTATTGTTGCAAACACATTTATAGACATGTATAAAAAATGTGGAACCATACAAAAGAGACATGAATTGTTTGACAAAATATCATGGCATAAAGACAAAAAAACTAGCATATCAAGCATTGACATCCCTCCCACATACTTTGCAACCTCAAGTGCAATTGCTAGTATATATTGTTGAAATTTTATTGTTGCTTAATGTCAAGTGTTTTTGACCAATATAGAGACCGTGTTCTTGACCAACGCAAAGAAACCATGTTTTGGTCTAGCAGCCCACGACTGTGTTGTGATTTAGTGATGGAGAGACCACGCAATGGTCACGGCTCGCTTCATTGTATAGACCTGGCTTTGGATATTTGTTTTCACTTGTTATTTTAAGAAGAATGCATTGGTGTCATCATGCCATGATGTCTATAAGGTTTTTGGTCTAGTGGTCACCATGCTATGTACCCATCATATGGTCCAAGACCCATGGAGATACCATAACTTTATGATACAATTTTGGATAAGAGTGCCTTTTTTGAATTTGCAAGATAGGAGAATCATTTGGTTTGTGGTCTTGTGGTTACAATACCAAGTTGTCTACCATTTTGTGGTCTTGTTAGCCCAAGACTATTTAGAATAAATACATATACTCCTATAGTAGACACCATACCATGGGAGCAATGCACTTCCTTGTATATCGGAAACAACACAATGGGAAAGACAAACAGGAGAATCAACGCCAATGCGGTGTAAATATTCAAGCACACTAGTAGAAAAGTCTAAAAATGTCAAACCGTATTTTGGAGATTGAAACTCAAACACCATTGTTTAAATATTTAGCAAGCCTCAAACACAAAATGTCCAAAGAACGAGTGTAGGGAGCATGGCAAATGCTACAAACTCTATTCTTTCACAAATTAAACATGCATACTGAGATCATTTAGTAGCTTTGAATCATAAAAGAATTGGCCCAAATATTCTAAAGAGAATGGGCTATAATGGCATTGACTAGGAAGCCCAAGGAACTAAGAATCCTATTGAGGCCAAACCAAGACCCAAATATGTACATCTTCTCTACATTGGTGCTATCATATATGGATCTTGGTGATCATTATTAAAATATAAGGCTTAAGTTAGTTAAGTGTTAACTCATAATTGGTCAGAATCGTGTTTCGACTATTTTGTAACCATCTCTCTTATAATAAAATGACAGACACACAACGAACATGCGTGCATTCCACTTTCTCTTCATTTCTTCCTTGTGCACATTTTCTAACATTGGTATTAGAGCCAATTCTACTCAAAGGGGCTCAAAGTTGAGAAAGCTCAAGACATAAAAGGAGAAGATAAAGAAGAATCTCCAGATCGTGAGTTTTAGATAAAACGAGTTTCTTTCAAGACAGAGTGTGAGTTCTAGACTCATAGTGTGAGTTTTGGGCACATCCTATCGGAAACACGGTCAAATACATGCCGACATTGACGAGGGCACAATCCTTACTTGAAAAAATCACAAAAAGGGCATCGAGGGTTTCAGCTGAAGTTTGAAAAAGAATAATACACTTCCACTATTTATCAATCCTTACCAATCACAAATCGAGTCAATACCAATTGCAAATAAGGAGAATACACATTTGATTTAAATAATTCAAAATCGAGGACAAAATAGAGAGCTTTAGTCCGTGATAAAGCCACACAAGGAAAAAGAACGAACTAAGACAAGTCACGAAAATAGATAGTCAAATATTTTGGTTTCAATTTCCACATCTAGAAGGTTAAAATCCAGATGCAAATAATGAATAAAGATTTGTGGGGTATAATTAATGGAAGAGAAAAACAACCCACTAATCTTTGGTAAATTGGTAGAACGGGATAGTCGTGATGATAAAGCGGATGCTATGATCGGGCTCTCTTTATGATTCGAACTTCATATATATTTAGACAAATCATCTAAAGAAATATGGGATAACCTAAATAGGTTGTTTGCAGTAAAAGTTGTGAACGCTAAATTTTCTTTAAAGCTTCAACTCTTTCAATTTAAGATGGCTGATAATGCTACTATGTCCAGTCATATAAATAATCCGAGATCTCTTCTCGAGACACTTAATAGAGGTTAAACTTCTAGTTGATGACAAAGATTCTAAAGCCATTATGTTAAATAGTTTTCCTTTTTCATATAGCAATGTAATTTTTACTCTCAGTCAAATGCCTTCACAAAGCCTAGAAGATATGATTTCAGCTCTCTTGGCTAAAGAAAAGAGAACTACAGACGATACAAAAGTTAATTCTTCACATGAAAGTGCACTATACTCCTGCATGAGAAATAATCATAGAAAATCAGATAAAGACACTAGGCAAGTTGAGTGTTATTATTGCAAGAAAAGAGGTCATACAGCTTGGAATTGTTGCATTCGAGCTAATGATGTTCTCAAAGGCAAACTCAAAGATAATTCAAAAGAAGCAAATGTGGCCTTTGTTGACAATCCACTAGATGCTGAAGATTTTATTGATGAAGAAGAAGATGAATACATACTCTAAGAAGTTTGTATTTGAAGACAATAAGGGATCCAATGTAGGTAAAACTTGGCATGGATGGTCTGTCTAGATAGTTTGGGAGTCTGTGGATCTCGGGAATTTACCCTTACAAGGGTCACGAGACAATTTGATGGAGAACTGTGGGAGTAGCTCAATATGGAGGTTTGTCCAACAATTCGGGAGATTTTGTAATTTGGGAGTTCGAGGAAATTGAATGTGGGAATTCATGAATTCAGCTCGCGAACTACACCTTTATGAGGGTTAGGGAGGCAACTTGGTGTTCTACTTGGTCCAAGAATTGTTATTCAAAACAAAAACTTTTGAAGATTGTAACTCTATCTTCTTTTCTATAGTGTAAGCCTTAAGAGGGGGTATTAAAATATAAGGCTTAAGTTAGTTAAGTGTTAACTAATAATTGGTTGTAACCGTGTCAACCATTTTGTAACCATCTCTCTCATAATAAAATGACGGACACACAATGAACATGCTTGCATTCTGCTTTCTCTTCATTTCTTCCTTGTGCACATTTTCTAACAACTGCTCCAATCCAAAATGGTTGAAACAAGATATTTCACCAAGGAGTCTAAATTACCATCTCATTTTGAAACACATAGAGGAGGTCGCTGCATCATACAGCTTGCCAAGGATTAATGTGAAACAACTTCATTGGATAGCCTATCTACCATAGAGGAGAAGGTAAATCATTTCAAAACCAGACATTCGTGAGATAAGCAAAGATTCGAGTAAGCACAAGGAAAGCCATGCAAAAAGTGTGCGCACAACCCTTCCAAAATTATTGTTTTATGCAATTATTTTAAAAGAAAGGGACATATATCCCACTAATGTTTTGATCTACACCTTGCACACTTTGTGGAAGAAGCAACCATTGTTTATCTCGTGTTGGAAGAAGCAAATCATCAACATAAAGCCAAAATCCTTCAAGAAGAGGGCAACTTGAAGAATCATTCTCAAAGTGCAATTTTAAAGTCAATGAAGATTGATTGTGATTGGATCACTCCACAAGTGTGGCTACGGTTTTTACACTCACAAATCATCCAATGATGCACACATTTGATCTAGATCACCAATTTAGTATACCTAGAAGGGGCATGCATACTCTTATCAATATCAATGCAAGTATGAAAAAAATCAAGCATATGCATATACAGTCCTAGGCTGATCTTGCAACACAACATGATATTTCTTTCTCGAATTGGCATCATCTATCAAGCTCATTTGCGAAGGTTTGCAAGCATGTTTTAAAACTAGCAAACCATTTATAGTAAACATGATTGAATGCTTGTAGTTCGGAGTAAAAGATTCCTTCCAATGATTAGGTCAGCAACAACAACTATAATAACAATTGATTATGGGATAACGTTAATATCAACTTGCTTATAAGATAAGAATGGAAAATAATTATAACCATAACTGCAGACAAGGATGGTAGAAACTCTATATCGCTGATCTATGTATCTGCTGAAAAGGAATTGCTACATAAGATGGATGACCTGTCCACACCTTGAAGGTAGCTGGTAATGAAGCCCACAGCTCAAACTTATTTGGCAACAACGCCCACACCTCAAAGGCATCTGGTAATGTTGTCCACACCTCGTACGTAGTTAGTCATGCAGTCCAGCCAATTGAGGTTCACACACCTTAAAGTCACCTTGGTCAAGAAGCAAGAACAAAAGACCATCTCCTTTGTGCTGGAAAATGAAAAGCTTTAGGCCATGATGGGGAGCAAGAAGGATACTAAGTTGGAAGTGTCAACTTTCCACCCATAGGCAATTATTCATATTGAAGCAGTAAACAAGATATTTTTGCTAGCAAGGGGAGACCGGCAAGCATAATCAATGGAACAAAGGTACAAGTAATGTAACTCTTAATCTCTTGGATTTAGTTAGAGTTTGTGGGAACCAAAAAACCTCCCTATGATTCGAAATCCATTAATAAGAAAAATAATTTTGTGACCATGGTTGATGTTGGTGTGGTGCCTTGTGTTGATGTAGAGGTGGAGAGACCATGTTGTGGTTCGGGGCACAAAGAGACCTTGTTTTGGGCCAAAGACAAAGAGACCATGGTAAGGTCCACCGACACAAAGGCCATGTTAATGTCCAGCAATAGAAAGACAATGTTGTGGACCACTAACAAAGAAACTTTACTATGGTCGAATGGTGGAGAGACCATATGTTGTGGTCTAGTAGGCGAGAGGCCTTAGCTTTGCCATATAGTCTTGGTTTTAAGCTTTTTTATTTTGTGTGATTTATCAAAAAGAATGAATTAGTGCCACTATATAAATGAGGTCTTTTGTCTCGCTGCCATGATACTCAATTGGAAATCCATCTTGCGGTCTAGCGGCTGCAATAACATGTTGAAGACTATAGGGAGACCCTAACCTTGTCATTGATTTTGGTTTGAATGTATTTCTTGAATTCGCTAGGTTTATAAAGAGGAACACAGTGAGGAGGCAAACCAAAGTGGTCAAATGCTTTGAATAAACTTACTAATGCTCATGTGAGGGGACCTTCTAATGAAACATCAAGCTAAAATTGAAGAAGACCAAAGTTGAAGGTCAAGATTGGAAAGTAATTGGTGCAAGGAATCTACACTTTCAATCGATGTTCTTATACTGAACAAACTTACCTTTAAGCCTGCAAGAACTTTCTCAACACATGAGCACTATTGAGCATGGTACTCTCTCTTACCCCTTTCTTGAGGATCTTATCACACACTCCATAGCACAAGTCATATACTCAAAACCACCTTAGGTATATGGCTTCTTTATGGCTTCTTTAGAAAGCAAACATGAAATAGATATACCTTGGCAAATGATCATTCCTCCCCTGCTCTTGGACTTACATCATCTCATCATCACCATCCATGCACTCTCTTAATGCCATTCATATCCTGAGTCTTTTAGACAACCACCATGCAAGCCTTGTCCTTGAAGCACAAACATTACACCAAGATAGGTCTGCTCTTTGCATTTCTTATAATCTCGTTCTTAACATGTACGATAGAGATGAAAGCATGAAACATAATACCTTCTCCTTTTCTACTATGGATCCTCTGTTCTTTATTACACTGTAATATGTTTTCTTTGCACAATTGAGCATCAATCCTTCAATCAAATATCCTGTCTTAACTCTTTGATGAAGTACTCCTACTTCCCTAGCTATGTTCAATCTAGGTCACAATGGTCAATCTGCCCAAAACTTTACATAGACCCCTGAATCATCTCTAATACCCTTAGAACCCTTTATGTAGACTGTCCCAAGGTGATTTGACCCTTCATGCAGTCATGCCCTTGCATTTCACCGACAACATCTCATTAAGTCCTTGTTGGCTTGTAGCCTTCCTAGCACACAAATGGTCTTGTATCTCCACTTCTCCTGATTCTTTCTCAGATCTAATTGGTGATCTAAACACCCTTTATGGGGTTCACAGACATACCAAAACTTCATACCCAGTTCCTTTGTATGGATGATGGCTTCTAGTCTACTTCCCATGCAATGTAGGTCTAATTTGCTTCCATTTCTATAGCAGTAGGTACTTACCTATCTAACATTGCCTGAAAACTTATGGATCCACCTCTGGAATGCTGGTAAGATGGTGTCTACCAAATTTGGTAGCTTGAATCTTTGTCTAAGTCTCTCATGCACACTTTTTCCCACTTTTCTGGATCCTGTTACAGTCTGCAACAAAGAACTCCATTTATATCCTTCGTGCATGCGAATCCTGGCTTGAAAATTAACATTGTTCTTCTTTGTCCCTAGACAGAGATTTCCACAAAATATTACAAATTTTTGCTGGATAGAATTTTAAATACACGATGCCCTAGTTTGGGCCCGAGAGCAGAGAAAATAAGCTATAGGCAATTAGTGTCAATTTCATGAACTGAGAAAATTATGTGGGTCTCCTTGGACCTCTGCCCATCTATCTACACCTTCACAGATTTCTAAAACCTCTTGTTTGATGACTGTCATAACTCTACCTCTCGGCCTGGAACAGAGACATTATACACAGTTTACAAATTTCAAGTATATATCATACAAAAACACATTCTATTGCTTGTATCATGAATCATACATCTTCCTTCATGAGTCTAGATCTCTGTTACATCATGCATATTCCTTCTTCTTGACTGATTTCTCGAATCATCCTCTTTATTTCTTCACTAGGCTAACTAAACTTCTTGTTCTAGCTCCTAAGAGAGCTCAACAACCTACCAATATTGGAAAATTTGATCAACAAAACATCTCACACACTCTAGACCTCGTCCATATCCCTATTATGACTCATATCACAACCATATAGCCTGGATTAGGCATAAAAACAACTATTTCACTCTTTTACCTACGTAGTTTCTCTTTTACAAACATTTTCATTCTTACATGAACAAGTATTTTCACTCACATTCTCTTTTCATTTTTGCAACATGAACCAATCACTCACCTACATGATAGAACATGCTCAATTACTTCTCTTATGACTCTAAGACCTCCTAGACCTTGATGCTCCTGCATCAGTGACTATCTTATATCTAGAGTAAGGGCAGGGCAAGGTGGACAAACAATATCATCATCCACTACCATAAGTATATCAATGTAAGATCTATTAAGGTCCATTTTAGAATTTGCAGTCCTAAGGGGTCAGGCTGGACAACCTTGTGGAGAAGAAAAAGATACTCTACATAGAACCTCTCCTAACATTCAAGGCCAAAAACCTATATATTATATAGGAGAAACTAGTAATGAGCATTGCCCCATGATTGAGGTTGTGGGTCAAGGGGATTGGAAGGCTCTTGACATTGAAACATTCCAAATACACTCTACCTAAATGAAATTGAGGAGGTTGGGACGCTCTGGTGCTAATGCGCAAAGTGGAACAACGTTTGTCCACATTTTTTTGTGAATCAATTATATTCAAATGGTGCTTAACATTTTCAACCCCCATAATATATTGAAAGGGGAAGTAATCAACTTGATAGAGTTATGGGTCCCCTGTAAGGATCTACATATAAGAATGACAACCTCTCCAAGAAAATGGGCAAGCATCCCTTATCATTGCACCTAAAGAAAATATAGAAAACCGCCTAGAGTCTTTATATAGACAATGGCATTGCCAATGAAGCAAACTTATTTGGGGAGATGTTCAACAACAAATTAATTATTCCATTGAGTTCACAATTAATAAATTAACTAGTGACACACCTAGCTCTTGTGAAAAGCAAAAATTCTGAAAAATTTGCCTTGCGTATAGGCTTATACATTAAAATGACATTTAAAAAAAATTGTTTATTTTGCAACTTCAAGGATTTGAACACTTGACCTCTTCAATCACGACTTAAGAAGACCCCTTTAGCAAACTTCTTTATGCATCCACCTGAACAACAAGATGAAATACTTTATTTTAAACCTATGCAAATGCAAGTTTTAGAGTTTTGAACTACATGCTAAAAGAAAGTTTTATGGGACTTGAGCCTGTGACCTCCTCCCAATCAATACTTCCACTCAAGCCTTGAACCAACTTGCCTATGCATGTGGGTGAGTTTTATCTTCATCAATTTTTAGATAATCTTGTTTTAAAAAATTAAATCGAGCGAGGAAATATATATATATATATATATATATCAGATGTGGCATTGAGAAAATGTGCAGCAGTGATTATTTTTACCTGGCTGTAGTAAATCTTTCTGAGCATGCTGAGGGATGGACCCACCTTTAATTTAAAAAGACAAAGTCAACATTTTAATTCCCAACAATCAAACTATAAGAATACAAGGCTTATGGTTTATTATCAAGTCATTATTAATTATGTATTAACTAATGAACAGTTGTAACCATTTCAACCATTTTGTAACTATCTCTTGCATGATAAAATGACGGACACACAATCTACAATGTGTGCAATCCGCTCCTTCTTTATTCCTTCTTTGTTCAAGTCTTCTAACATTGGTATCAAAGCTTGGTGCTCGATAGGGTTTGCAAATCCCGAATAGAAGACTGCAAATCATGAACATAAGGTTGTAACTCATAGAAAATGTCAAAATCGTGAAACTAGGAAAAATAAGACATGTTATGCTGTATAGAGCAAGAGAATACATTCGCTAGGACAAAGATATAGTTGCGAATACGGTCGCTAGGAAAAGAGACGATCGTGAATTTGCATAATGCACATATAAATACTGCTGCGATTTTTAGAGGGCAACATTTAAATGCTGTTGCAATTTTTAGAGGGCACCAATCACAGGGACCAGTCGTGAATTTTCAAGGGCACAATCACGAAATTGGCGCCATTTCAGGCACGTGAGGGCACATTGAATATACAAAAATGCCATTGTCCTCTAGGGCACAAAATTTGTTTTTCTCCAAACCAGTTGGGTATAATCCAACATTGAGTACAAATTTATCTGGTATTTTTTAATTTATTTAACAATGCAATTATTTACATTGAACTTTGGGTCAAAATCCGGTTACTATATTGTTTGTCAGGTCAAAATTGCTGTATAGACTTTTGAGGTTTTATTTTTGAATGGAAATTCCATTGGAAATTTACTGTGACCTCATAATGGTTGTGAATGAGAAAATCATAAGAAAAATAGTATACTTATTGCTCCCTGCAATATTACCCTGACCCATGATATTACAACATACATACAAGATGACCAGGAGCAAGTCACTTATGAGATTTATAGCAAGGAAAAGTTCAAAGACAAACCAAATGGGTGAAAAATTCATTGATGAGGACTACACATTTTTAAAGAGTCCACGCTTTAGTGTAGATGAAACTCAACATGGATGGTTTCTTAGTTAGTTCGGGAGGTTGTGAATTATATCTCTGCAAGGGTCATAAGACAACTTGATGGAGCATTGTGGATGTAACTCGACATAGATGGTTGTCTAATAATTCAAGAGGTTTGTAATTTGAAAGTTTAGGAGGTGGAATCCGGAAATTTGGGAATTCAACTTTGGAACTACACCTTTATGAGGATAATGGATTACAAGGCAACTTGATGCAGTTTTACGTGGCGAAAGAATTGTTTTTCAAAGATTTAGCTTCTGAAGAATGCATGACTTTGTTTAGTTCTATCTTTTGTCAATATCTTCATTTTTGGTTTCTGTAATGTAAGCCTTAAGAGGGGTATAAGAATATAAGGCTTATAGTTTATTATTAAGTCATTATTAGTTATGTATTAACTAATGAACAGTTGTAACCACTTCAACCATTTTGTGACTATCTCTTGCATAATAAAACAATGGACACAATCTACAATGCGTGCACTCCGCTCCCTCTTTATTCCTTCTCTGTTCAAGTCTTCTAATAGAAACTCAGTGCTCTTCTTTGAGATTCCAAATGCCCTTGACAAAAGATGACACATTATTTTCAGATTTTTTGAGAAATAAAATCAGTCCAACTCCAGCAACTTTTTTCAGCTCTATAACCATGCCCAACATAGCAATTTTCAGTGTTTCTGGCAATGCTTGCTTTATTTCAGTCCGTAGCATTTCAATACTTTCCATAGGAATGAATATTAAAACTAAAGCATCCCTGACAAACTCATCACGTCCAGCCAGATCTTGCTCCGTGGGCAGGCAAATGCAACTCCGGAGTAATAAATTGCCTCTTAAAGCTTCCAGGTAAACAGAAAAAAATTCTTAAACAATCAGTGAATAAAAAAGGATTTGAAAAGATCTTTTCTGAAGCTTCTTCCACCAAATTCTTCACGGTTCAAGAAAAAAAATCTTCATGGATCTTCCATCGTTACTTCCTCATGGATCAATGGCCACAAATGGCCCTGATACCACTGATAAAAATTTGCACAGGATAAATAACAAAGGAAGGTATTACATTATTTATTAATTTGAGAGAAAGCTCGCACAATAGTAAAAAGATCTCAGATTACGATGCATTTGCTTTTCCAAGCTCAAATAAGCTTTCGGGATATACACGAGTTTCATATTGGACCCAACTAACAATTTACTGCCTAACAACGCGTGCCCTGCTACTACATGATATTAATTACTATTAACTCTTGACACTATAGTTACCACCAAGAGGGGGTCTCATAAAGAGATGCATGCCCCTATACAACATTAATAAACTAAACACAACTAATAAACCATACAAAACATATTTGGATCATATTTCCAACACTTCTGAATCCATAATCTTGAAGATGCTGATCAATCTTTGTGTAATAGGCATGTGGTGCCTGCTTGAGTTCATACAAGGACTTTATGAGCCTGCAAACTTAATGGTTTCTGCTTGGTACCCAGAATCCTTCCGGCTGTACCATGTGAACTTTCTTGTCCAAAACTTCGTTCAAGAAGGTGCTCTTCACATCCATTTGATACACCTTCCAACCAAACTGGGCAGCTTTGGAGAGAACCGACTGAAAAGTGACCATCTTAGCATCAGGAACAAAAGTGTCATCATAGTCTATTCCGTCATGTTGCTTGTAGCATTCAGCAAATGGACATGCTTCATGCTTGTCCAAAGAACCACTTGCTTTACATTTCACCTTATACACCCATTTGCATCCAATGGGCTTTTTACTTGGAGACAAATTTGCCAACTCTCAAGTATGATTCTTCATTGGGGTGTCATTCAACTTGCATGAAAACCTCCTAGTTAGGGTTTCCTTGGGCTTCTAAATACAATTGTGGTTCTATCACCTTATATAAGACCAATGAAAGAGCAACATTAACATCCTCCTAGGAACCAACTATCTATTTCCTTGATCTTTGAGGCCGTATATTTGAATAAGAGAAATCACCCTCTTGAACATCTTGCATTGTGGTATAAAATCACTTGGACCTCTGTTGTCTAGATGTTAATGGTTAAACCACATCTTAAGTTGTTGCTAACTTAGACCTCCTCCGTTGGTATACTCGTGGTGGTCAAACCCCTCCTTAAGCAACTTCTAACTCTGAAGACCATTGTGGGTCAAGGGAAGGAACATTATCCCCTATACACCCCGTGGAACTTGATTCCTCATCCTCCAAGGGAAACAACTCTAGTTCCAGTCATATCAGTGATTGCTTGTTTGCTAGTACTACAAGAAAAGAAAGATTCTTTCTTTTACATCAACATCACTACTAATGATTACCTTATTAGTAGAAAGATAAAGAAGTCTATAAGCCTTAGAACCCGACTATATCCAGCTTATAAATGTCTTGCTACTGGAATCTAACTCACTCCTCTTGCCATCGGGTACAAAAATAAGCAGCCGAACCCAAAATTTGGAGATGATTTACCTTTGGTGTTTTTCCTGAACATGATTCTTCAAGGGTAATATCCTACAAGGCTTTGCGCAGACCTTTGTTCCAGAGATATGACGCCGTATGAACTGCTTCACCCACTATCTATATGGCACACCTTTGACATGCATCATGCATCGGGCCATCTCTGTAATCATCTTGTTCTCCTTTCAACAACACCATTCTGCTAAGGGGCATATCGAGCTGACACTTGCCTATAAAGCCCTTCCTTATTTCAATAATCTGTGAATTCTTGGAAGTAAACTCTCCTCCATTGTTTGATCAAAGAGTTTTTATGTATCTACCAGTATGTTTTTCTACTAGTGCTTTGAATTTCATAAAGGCACCAAAGCATTCAGATTTCTTCTTCAGAAAGTAGACCCACAGTTTCATTGAGAAATCATCAACTCTAGAACAGTAGGTGTTTTCTAGGATAGTTTGCACATATCTGCATGAATGAGATCAAGAACACCACACGCGATATACCTTCAGTAGGAAATGGCTTTCTTTTCTGTTGTTCAGCAAATGCATTTTTCATAACCAGGGTTACCATATCATCCTCATCCACCTTATTAATGGCTGTCAATTGGTCTCTTACGTCCTTACGTCTTTGAACACAAGCAGGTACTTTGACAGTGATGCACCCTCTACCATTTTCATTTTGTTATAAACAACAGTTTTTTCAGATACAGGACATGACCCTTTCTTTATGCTTGGTACTTGTTAACTTTCTCAAAGATCTCTGGAAAAGGTTGCATTTCTGATCTCTGGAATCAGATTGTTTGATATGGAAAGTTTAATAAGTAAGACTGCCTCCTTATGACATTTTTCATAATCATCAAAGTTGGTTGCAAGTCTTGTTGTAAATTTCATGATGATTTTGTTACTATTACGATATTCACAAATCGTGAGTTTCTTTTGATTCCATACATAGTAATTTCGACTTATTAACTTGTTTGAGTAGGTAACACAAGGATCTGAATGTTGGCCCTGCTGACAACACATGTTTTGATGTTGGCAGAATTCATAAATCTTAAGAGGAAAGAACACAGTATTTTCCGAGTGTTTTAAACAAGTTCTCAAAATTTTTTAGGCACAATACTTATTTTCTAGTTTTCAGAGGTTAGCAAGTATATGAAACTGAAAACTGGAAACCAAATTAGAGGTTTTGCAGGGTCTGAAACATAAATAACATTTTATTGATATTTACAGACAATAGGAACAATATGGCTTTTACTTGTTTGGGTTGTTTGTGTTTTATATTCTATTCATGTCATCTCGAATCCCCTACTGTATATTTCTTCAAAATTTTGTGCCTTATACTGCAAATGTGCCTTTTTGCATTATTGGATTGCTGCATTCACGAACTGTTCCCCTCTGCAGCCTCTGGATGACCTCAACAGTTTTTTCTTTCCTTCTCTGCTTTGATTTCTTCAAAATTTTGTGCCTTATACTGCAAATGTGCCTTTTACTGCAAATGTGCCTTTTTGCATTGTTTGATTTCTGCATTCACGAACTGTTCCCCTCTGCAGCCTCTGGATGACCTCAACAAATTTTTCTTTCCTTCTCGGCTTTGATTTCTGGATCTGACACCAAAATTTTTCAAAATGAAAGAAAGAAATGCGAGAGGTAGAGAAACAGAGAAGGTAAAAGTGTGAACTGCAGCCATGTATGGGTACAATGTTTTATTATAGGAGAGGATACAGTTATAAGGTGGTTGTGATTGGTTCAACCATATAACCACATAACTACATATGATGCATCATCATATGCATTAATAAAAAAAAAAAGTGTTTAAAGTACAAATATGGTATACAATAAAATTATAAAAGGGTGGCCAGTTGGCATTCTGGCCCAAAATAACAAAAGACAGCAAAAATATGACTAAAAGTCTGATAAACTCATATCACCACAAGCAAAGACAAGAAAATCACAAGACAAATTAAGCACATGCAGCAGTGTCTAAAGGAGGTGGTGGCAGAGGATTGTCCTTAGGCGGAAAGGAAACCCAAGCATTTGGCTCATTCGACAACTGATCAGGTGTCTCCCACCTGGCTTCTCCTAGATTCTGCACAACCAGCAACACTAAGACTCCCCACCCAGGCGGAGCAAGGATGCCAATCTCCTGAACAGGTGAGCTCCAGAAAGAGGGGACCACGCCAGCATTCCCTAAGAAGGCGGCAAACTCCATGGTCCCCACCGAGGCGGAGGTGGACTGGAGAAGCGGTTGTGACTGCAGGAACAACTATGTCATCTCCGAGGAGGTGGTGGCAAGTCATGCATTGGCAGATTGTCAGATGGCACCCTGTTCATAGTGCAAGGAGATTTCCCCATTTATCTAGGAGCTCCTGATAATGTGCAAACTCGAGTGCAACCTTTTCTACCTACACTTGGATTTGACAAATAGCCAAAGTGAGCACATGAATTCTATTGTTAATAGAAAATTTGCTGAGGGATATCTTCATGATTAGAGATGACAGACTCCTATCTTTGTGACGCTGAAATAAATCAATAGGTCTAAAAATACTCCGAATAGAAGCAATGAATGAAGGCCACTAAGCATGTCTCCAAACATAGCCACTCTCCAAGGGATGGGTTTTGGATGGAAAGGCACAAACAAAATGTGAATCCATTGGCAAGCATCATGGGACTGTGGACATGTCCATAAAATATGTTTAAAAGACACAAGTCTATGACATGCCGTACACTTGGGAAGTAGAACAACAATATGCTTGAGCCTTTCCCCAAGCAGCAACCCTTGATAGACAAGACACCAAAGAAAATGTGCATGCTTTGGATCAAGCTTGGAACTCCAAATTCAGCTTAAACGGGCAATCTAGGTCTATGGAGAAGAATTGAGACTCAATTGCCTGTTGAGCTTGATGAGAGCTGAAGAAAGGGGGCTCATGAGCTGGTAAAACAATGCAGGTGGGCATTTCTTAGAATAGGTATCATATTTCCATCATCAATTTTTTGTTTAGGTGACCAAAGGCTTGATTCGAAGCTTGTGAAGCATAAGATCTTGAATGCAGATTATTGAAGCTAAATGATTAGCTTGCATTTTTATGCAAAGTGGGCTGAGGCATCTAATATGAGAAGAAACAAGATCTTGGATTGTGGATATGCCGCGTAGAGTTTTAATACTTGGAGTTCTGGACAAAGGCAAGCTGCTAGTGGGAGCTATAGGGGACCACCGAAGGTTGTGATTATTAAATGAAAGACTAGAGCAAAATCCATCACTGATCTACTTAAGGAGAGGTTTTGACGGCTTCAAAGACTTCCAAATGCTTTTAGCCACTAAGGATGCCTCAATTTCGATAGGGACAAAGGTAGTAAACAAGGTTTGAAACCCTATATTTTTCCAACAAGCTTTTTGATAAGGAGATCTAGTAGCAATGCAGTGTCGAAGCAGAATTTTCTAAGTTACCGCCCTTCAATGACACGAACAACACAGTGCTAGACTTTGTCTATGTTTGTCTATGATTCCATACCTCCTTTAGATTACATGAGGCAACGGACATCCATAGTGACCTTGTGAAAACTTTTAGTTTGCTTAGTATCGATCCAAAGAAAATCCCTGAGAAGCGTAGCAAGCCTATTGTAGGCAGCCTTAGAGGGATTCTAACAAGAAGAATCATAAACATGTGTGGCATCTAGCACTTCAGAGCAGATATAGAGTTTGATAGTAAGAGATAGAGGTATAGTAACCTAAAAGGCTATCTTCTTTTCAATTTTGTGAGTTGGAACAGTGATAGATTTTAAGGTTTTGCTGTAAACCCAATCGGTTGCTTTCGATTACGCCAAGACAGAGAACAAAATTGAACTCTCCTTCAAAACATACGGGAAGAACAACCGATTATCTTGACTTCCGAGTAAAGAAAGTCAAGATCCGCGTCTCTTCTTTGCTCCACTTTCTCTATTGAGGACACCTCGAGATAGAAACCGGAAGAGGAACATATTGCCACAATTCATAAGGAGAGCCATAGAAGGCAAAAGGAATGCCTATCAATTATCTAAAGGGTTGTGCAACAAGCACATATGATGTTGATGTTAAAAGGCATTCTGTTTGATGGAATGAAAAAGGCCAAATTCCTTAGATTTGTGGCCATTAATGGTCAAACACACAAAGGCATTAGAGAAGATAGTTCGAACAAGCGAGCAAAAGAATATGCGAAATAATTTAGCTTTGTGCATGGCTAAAATGAAAGGCTATTCAATCCTATCATACACTTTCCAAAATCAAGCTCCAGGAATAAGGTACGTTGTTGAGACACATGCACCCATTCCATGCCGTCCCAAACCGGGATAATGTTGTTGAGAATATACCAACCTTTAATGAATCCGTTTGCACGTCTAATGATAGTAGGAAGAATATAGTGGAGGCAAAATCATCAATGCTTTCGAAAGATTTTTATAGGAGTCATTAAGTAAGGTGATAGGTCTCCAATTGGCGATGATCTCTAGATGAATCTAATGTTTCCTTGATTATTAACCTTTCCTAAGTAAGAATTTGTTTTGCAATGCCTCTCTATAGACTTGAAAAAGGATGGGTTGATGATATGTTAGGAACCGTTGTAGAATTCGCAAGAAAATTCATCCAAACCAAGATCCTTTTTATTGGCCATACACTAAACCACAACAAAAAGCTCATCAAGGGTGAGTGGAGCATCATCGAGCCTATGCATAGAAGAGTCAAGCTTGCGAGGACAAACATAGATACATTCTTCGCAAAGCTTGTGAATGTTCTTTTGAGGCTTCTAGGCTTGAAAAAAAGTTTATAGTGATAAAAAAGGCCGAATAGATTTCTAGAAGATCTTTAAGGCAAGTCCGAGCGGTTTTAATGCTTTAATTTGCTCTTAGGATTGCTTGGAATACAAGGGTTTGAAAAACTCCTTGAAATATCAATCTCCCACTTCGAGGGTAGTGCATCCGAGAGCGAATTTGCAAACCTTTGACAACATGGTACTCCATAAGTTGGAACTTATGCTTAATTTAAGCGGTGATAGCTTGAAAGGCGAGAATCAAATGGGTTTTGCTCAAGCAACATTGTGGCTTTACGAAATTCTTTAGCCTTGATGCAAGATCAACTTGCTTGCGAACTCTTGTTACGTACCTACCTAATTTGTGAAGGAAAGAGTTGAGTACGAGTGACAATGCCATTGACCACTCGATGTAGTCGATAGTGTAGGGAGGATATGGCATCAAGTTCCATACTCAAGCGATGAGTTGGATTGGACATTCGTCTTTGTAAAAGCAATGTATTCAAAACAAATTGCATGTTGTGCATTTTTGTTGCCCATGACCCTACACCAATTGAAAAGTTATGGGATTGTGGTCGGAGAAAATAATTTCCTAGTGGATGGTGAGGACTTTTGTTGGAGCTTTGAAAAGTGAATATGTGATGATTTTCCAACACGACACAATCCAACCATTTAAGCACTTGATTAGGACTACCTCGAAATTGGACCATGTAAACCAAGGTTGCAAAATAAAATCGTGTTGTTGAAGAGAGGATTTGACAACCTCAATAGTATTTGAAGTAAAACTAGGTTTCACTAATGTGGGAGCATAACTTCGAAGGTCGTAATTTTGATCGTTGTCTAGAACTTAGAGTTTTAATAACTTTTGCTATGCTTTATAGAATAAGCCAAAATTTGGTGTGAGCCTTAATTATGAAGGCATATTTTGTACGTAAAATTTGGGGCCCATCGAGGTGTTTTACTAGTAGGTAATTTTTGGCATTTTAGGGTTTTTTTGGCATTTTAGGTTTTTTGAAATAAAGGAAGATTGTAATGATGTAAAAGATTAGTGTGGATTTCGAGAATGAGAAGAAAACTATTTTGAAGCTTTTGGTTTTTTTTAAAAATTGTTGTGTGTTTTGGAGGTATTTCAACCTCTTGCAGTTGGATCCACATCAATTGGTATCAGAGCAGGATTTGGATCTTGCGGGAATGGTGAAGGTAATATATATTACATTTGTTTGTGTAATTTATTGCCTCTATTTTATATAAGCAGCATGGCTAGATGGGAGAGGAGGTTATGCCCAGATGAATAGGCATATGCAGGAGCTACAAAGACAAGTTGTTGAGCTCAAGAGAAGTTACCCCCTTAGAAGGAGACATGCAAATGGGGATGCGAGACCCAGATAGTGATATTAAAGAATTACCTTCGTTAATGAATGAAGGAGGAAATGAAGAAGAAAATGAGAGAGATGAAGAAACCTTGAATGAGAGACCATTTGAGGAGAGATTGATCCAAGCTTTAGAGGGAAAGAATGATGACATCAAGATTAATGTTCCTGATTATGGTGGAGGGTTACGACCAGAGGAGTTGATTGATTGGTTGAATCACATGGAAAAATTATTTGAGTGGAAAACCCTTTCAGAGGAGAAGAAGGTTAAGTTTGCATGCACTAAGTTGGCTAGACATGCATTGATTTGGTGGGATCACCTACAAAATGAAAGACAAAGGAAAGGAAAGGGCAAGATCCGAAATTGGAATAAAATGGTGAAGAAGTTGAAAGAAAAGTTTCTTCTGTAGATTATGCCCAGACACTATTTTGAAGGTTTCAAAACCTAAGACAAAAGGATCTCAACATTGAAGAGTATACCAATGAATTTTACAAGCTATCAATCTGGGTGGAACAAGGAGAGTCAAGAAGAATAAAAGGCTACAAGGTATGTAAATGGGTTGAGTTATACCATACAAGATGAATTGAGTATGCTCCGGATCCATAGCCTGGATGATGCTTATCAACTCGCATTAAAAAGAAGAAAAGAACAAGAGGAGTAATTTTAGAAGAGGTGTGAAGAGAGGGCCATCATCATCTCCAATGAGAGGGAGAGGTAGATTTGATTCTATAAAAGGTGAATCCTCTAATGTAGAAGGGAAGGAAGAATATAGTCAAAGTCATGGTAACTACCAAAGAGGTAGGGGTTTTAGAGAGGAAGAGGTTATAATGGAGGATGGGGTTGGAATAGCCCCAAAGGAAGTATACATGTTACCGATGTGGTGAAGAAGGGCACAAAGCTTTTGAGTGTCCACACTATCCTACAACATAGGATAGATGGCAAAAAACAACCATGAGTAAACCTGGTTGAAGTTAAAGAGGAAGAAGAAATGGAGGTTTTGCAGACTTGGGTGAAACCCTCATGATAAGGAGGATGATGATCATCCCGAGGAAGGAGAAAGAACAAGATGGTGTTGGTGTTGATTCTTGGCATGGACAAATATCTTTCGAACAAGATGCACCTCTGAGAGGAAAGGTATGTAAAATTATTATTGATGGTGGTAGTTGTGAAAATATGGTCTCAACTTGTGATGGTTGATAAACTCAAGTTTGAAATGTGAGAAGCACCCATATCCCTATCGTATATCATGGTTCAAGAAAGGGAACGAGGTAACCATAGATAAAAGATGCCTTATAAAGTTTTGATTGGGAATACCTGGATGAGGTGTGGTGTGATGTTATCCGATGGATGCATGCCATATATTATTGGGAGGCCTTGCAATATGATAGAAAGGTTACACATGATGGAGGGAAAATACTTATACTTTTTGGAAGGATGGTGTAAAGGTGGTCTTGTTACCCTTCAAGGAAGAAGAGAAGAGTGAGGGCTTGTTGGCTACAAAAGAGTTTGTTGTAGAAATGGAAGAAGTTGGTTGGTGTTATGCATTGATGTCAAAGAAGGTGGAAATAGAGGCCTTTGATATACCCATTGTATGGCAACAAAGGTACTAAAAGAATACAAAGATGTCATACTATGAGCTACTAGATGGGTTACCTCCGAAGAGGGATATACAACACCATATTGATTTGATCCCAGGATCGGCCCTTCCAAATCAGGAAGCCTACAGATGAGCCCGACACAAAGTGAGGAGTTGAACAAGAAAGTGACAAATCTAATACAAAAGGGTTAGTGAGAGAAAGCATGAGTCCATGTGCAACTCCAACACTATTGACTCCCAAAAAGGATGGAGATTGGAGAATGTGTGTGGACAGTAGGGCCATAAATAAAATCACAATTAAGTATCGGTTCCCAATTCCAAGATTGGATGATATGATGGATGTGTTAGTGGGAGCCCGATATTTTAGTAAGATTGACTTGTGGAGTGGGTACTAGATCCGAATCCATGAAGGGGATGAATGGAAAACGACTTTCAAAACAAAAGATGGATTGTATGAGTGGATGGTGATGCCATTTGGGCTATCTAATGCACCCAATACATTCATGAGGTTGATGAACAAAGTACTGCGAGAATACAATGGTAAGTTTTTGGTTGTCTATTTTGATGATATTTTGATATTCAATAAGACAATGGAAGAACACTTGTTACATTTGAAATTGGTGTTAGAATTGTTATGAAAAGAGAGTTTGTATGCAAACTTAAAGAAGTGTAGATTTTTTTCAGAAAAGTCTAGTTTTTTTGGGGTTTGTCATCTTAGAGGATGGGGTGAGGATGGATGAGGAAAAAGTGAAGGCAATTTTGGAATGGCCTATTCCAAGGAATGTGACAAGAGGTTCGTAGTTTTCATGGATTGGAAATTTTTATAGGAAGTTTCATCAGGAATTTTAGTAGCATTGTCGCACCCATAACAAAGTGTACGAAGGGAAAGGAGTTTGTATGGACCAAGGTAGCAACATATAGTTTTGAATTGTTGAAGAAGAAAGTGTCAGAGGCACCTGTTTTGGTATTGCCATATTTTAGCAAGGTCTTTGAGGTTGATTGTGATGCCTCACATGTCGGGATTGGAGTTGTATTGAGTCAAGAAGGATGACTGTGGCATTCTTTAGTGAAAATCTAAATGAAGTTAGGAGGAAATATTCTACTTATGATGTGGAATTTTATGTTATTGTTTAGGCATTAAGGCATTGGAGACATTACTTGGTAGCTAAGGAATTTGTACTCTTTACTGACCATGAAGCATTGAGGTATGTAAACACACAAAAGAAACTAAATAGTAGGCATGCAAAGTGGGTTTCATTTTTGCAAGAATATACTTTTGTCTTAAAGCATAAGTCGGGTAAGAATAATCAAGTTGTTGATGCCTTGAGTAGGTGTGTAGCACTTTTGATAACAATGGAAAATGAAGTAGTAGGGTTTGAGGTAGTTAAGGAATTGTATGAAGGTGATCCAGATTTTGGTGATGTTGTGAGACAATGTAAGGACCCTATAGTGGGTAGTGGTTCTTCTGATTATTTGATGTAAGATGGTTATTTATTTAGGGAAAACAATTGTGCATCCTGTTGGTTCAATGAGAGAAAATATTATAAGAGAATTGCATAGTGGGGGTTTGTTGGACACTTTGGTATAAGTAAGACAATTTCTCTTGTGGTAGAAAAGTATTATTGGCCAAAGGTAAAGAGGGACATAAGTAGGATTGTATCAAGATGTAGAGTGTGCCAAATGGCTAAGGGCCATGCACAAAATATTGGGTTGTATATGCCATTACCTGTCCCTACATGGCCATGGGTTGATTTGAGTATGGATTTTGTGTTAGGACTTCCTAACACACAAAATGAGGGAATGATTCTATCTTTGTTGTGGTTGATAGATTCTCTAAGATGGCACATTTCATTGCTTGTAAGACAACTAATGATGCTTCTAGAGTTGCAGATTTGTTTTTTTTAGAAGTGGTTAGGTTGCATGGAGTTCAAGAATGATCACTTTAGATCGGACACAAAGTTTTTGAGTCACTTTTGGAAGACTTTGTGGAGGAAAATGGGGACACAACTATAGTTTAGTAGTGCATATCACCCTAGACTGATGGGCAAAAAAGTAGTGAACAAAAGCTTGGGAAATCTCTATATTGCATAGTTGGAGAAAAGCCAAAACAATGGGATTTGGCTTTACCACAAGCTGAGTTTGCTTATATAGCTGGTAAATAGTCAACAAGGAGGTCTCCTTTCCAGATTGTCTATGGTAGGAACCCCAAGGGAGTCCTAGATTTGATTGTGTTACTTGGTGAAGATAAAACCAGTGATGATGCAGAAGCATTTGCAGAACACATGCTACAATTGTAGGAAGAAGTGAGGGAAAAGCTGAAAGTTAGTAATGCAAAATATAAAGCAACTTGCAGATGTCAAGTAGGAGAGTAAATGTATTTGAAGAAGGAGATATGGTGATGGTTCATCTTAGAAAGGAGAGGTTTCCAAAGGGGACATATAATAAACTAAAGTATAAGAAGATTGGGCCATGTAGGATTCTGAAGAAAATGAGTGATAATGCCTACAAGGTGGAGCTACCTGACAACTTTGTTATTTCACCAGTTTTTAATGTTTTTGACTTATATAAGTTTCCAAGTCATGAGGAAAATTTGTGGAGGAGGAAGAAATAAACTGGGAGCAGCAGATGCCGAAGAAGAAAAAGGAGAGGGTAATGTGTGTCTTGGACCAAAAAGACAATCACTACTAGACATGGGAGCTACAACAAATATTTGGTATAATGGGAAGGTTTGCAGCAAGAAGAAAAATACTTGGATTCTTGAGTGGGAGTTGAAGAAGATTGACAATGGAAAATTGGATGAATTCCATCAATTGAATTTTAGGAGCAAAATTCTTTTCAACCAGGGGAGAATGATGTGGGAGCATAACTTCTGAAGGCCATAACTTTTGATCTGACCGATCGTTGGATCATCTTGAAATTTTCCAAGATGGTAGATCTTGATTAGTAATATGCCATGACCAACTTTTCAAAAAGGTTGGATGTGCCATTTTGGCATATTTTCAAGGGGCGGATTCCTTCATCTAGTGGTCTAAAATTGGCTCTCGAACCTTTTTTTTGGTTTTGTCTAAAACTTAGAGTTTTAATAACTTTTGCTATGCTTTATAGAATAAGCTAAAATTTGGCGTGAGCCTTCATTTATGAAGGCATATTTTGTACAAAAATTTGGGGCCCATCCAAGGTGTTTTAGAGCTAATGTGAAATAAAAAGAAGATTGTAATGATGTAAAAGATTAGTGTGGATTCCGTAATGAGAAGAAAACTATTTTGAAGCTTTTAGTTTTTTTGCAAATTGTTTGTGAAACCTTAATTTCTTGTAGACAAAACATATAGGTCACCAAGCCCTTGACTAGTAGATCTTAGAGAGAACTTTCATGAAGGTTCCGTGAGGTCGGGTATGTTCTAGGAGAGAATTTTCATAAGGAGGAATCCTCCATGTGTAATTCTCCTTGTCCATCTTCAAACCATTGGAATATGAGGCTGCGAACATGTTACTCAACAAAGGTGCTGGTGTGGAAGACTGAAGTCCAACACAATGAAGCGACGCTTAAGCCTATTTTCAGTTGTGGGTGATTCACCACCTCATCAAGACAAGTTTTGCACATGGCTGGAGGGTGGAGGATTAAAAATGAATTTCCTTGCAAATAAAGTAACAAAATGATCCTCGGGGACTATAGAAGTTTGATTGTGCCGAATTGGAGTGAGAAGAGGGCTAGCCTCAACTTTTTGACATACTTGGGGTTTACTGTATAGTGGCGGTTTTACCATTAGCAATCACAATAGAGTTAGTAACCTTGGGGTTTGATTCCATGTTATTACTTTCTTGTTACTTAGAGTGGACCAACTATCGTTATATGTAGAAGTCACTTTCTCGATCAACAATCTTGGGTTCACTTGAGGCATAAGCAAACAATTGTAGATTTTGTGTCAAGGACTTTACATCAAGAACAAGTAGTATGGTAGATTGATGTAAACCACTTTTGCATAAAGCATTCCAAATCTACTTGTGTGTTGACCTACTCTTTCAAGTCTCTCGAGAGATCAACCTCAACATAGACCCGCTTGCTCAATTGTGCCAAGTAGAAACAATTTGGATGAACAATTTGGTTGAGAAAAGATCAAGAGTGGACCAACAACCTCAAGAATTCAACCTTGAGATGGGAACTTTGAGGGAAGCTTGTTTAGAAATATTAAAATCTTAGGACTAATGTGACAAAATCATAAGAGTGTTGTGCATGAAGCAACATCACGACCTAGAAGGCAAAACAAGCACATGTTGCGGGTCCACAATGCAAAGCGAAAAAATCTCTTGGTAAGGTCTTGAACTCCTAAAACTTTAATACCATGGCTATCAAGTGGTGTTTAACCCAACTTTGGAGAGTTAGCTCAAACAGGATATGGTCAACATTATAAACAATGAGACAAGACTATGAGATTCATACCAACAACAAACATTATCAACAACTAAAGCTATGTTAACATCTATAGGAGATTGAGGAATCATAACTATTACCTCATAGACTTTTGGAACACTTTCAGACTTGCTTCGGTGCTATTATTGCTGCTATGTGCAACAAAAATTGCATTAGGCAAGGCAAGGGTGCTATTTAAGGCCATTAGCTTCCCAAAGGATAGGACTAGTGCTGAATTAAATGCAACCATCCTAACATGTCCCATAGAAGTGGTATGGGGCTTGAGTCAACTTTGAAAAGACACGACCATCTAAAGCATTCATGAAACCCTAGCAGGGGAAACTTCTATTTTCTGTCGTAATATTAATGATTAACCTTTTAACCATTTATATATATGTTAATAGTGTCATAGTTTGTTCGATTCTCTAGAAACCAACAACCAAAACATGATGCATTTTTTTGATTGTGACATTTGTTCCCAAGCATTCAAAACTCATTAGAGATCCATCCCTTGACAGTCTCAGGCCTTGCAACTCAAAAATGCACTTAGGTGACCCACACTCATGTTGTGCTATCATTTTTCCTAATTTGTCATAATTCAAGGCAACCTTGTATTTATTATTATTATATTAAAAATTGTTAAATTAGTGCTCATGTTTCCCTACAAGTCTCAACATCTTTCTAGTCTTTGTTGCTGATCCAAGAGGATCCTCCAAAAGTTGTTCTAGTGATAGCGCTAAACCCAATTTCATAGCTTGTGGTAATTGCGTACCCTATTTAATGGTTTGTGGTACTCTATGTTGGTGTAAAATTTCATTTACACTTTAGGCTTAGGTTTACATAGGGTAGTATTTACCTAGAGCATATTTATTTTCCATTATTTAGAAATAGATGGATATTAGTGTCACTTGTCTTGCATTAGATTGTTCACTTGCATGTGAAGACAAATCTGGTAGTTGCACATGTGCACATCCATGAGGTGTATTTGACCACATGGGTTTCACTATTCATTTGACAGTTGATATATTTCCACATTTTCAAATTTGATCCATTTCCTTACTCAAATGCTGTAAATAAGAGGCAAATGAGCAAGAATCAAACACGTGAGAGAGAGTGTAGAAGCCATGAGAGGCCTCATTGTATGATAGTTATTCATTTATAATGCAATATTGATTTCCATAAGTTTAGTTGTGTCAGCTAGTTCCTTGGTTCATTTTTTTCCTATTCCCTGTTCAAATTTTAACATGGTAGGAGAGCCATGATATGCCAGCCCCTCCATTTAGGTTTCACGGTAGCTCTTATTCTTTCAAGTTTTCTCGTAAGGAGATGTTTATCGATTTGGGTTGATCGAGGCACCTTAGTGAAAATCTGTGTGCCACTGCATTTGGAAAGGCCCAAAGAACAAGGGTATGTTCATTTTACTAGAATCGGAATCCAGGTGCACGAGTATAGTCTCTTCGAGGAGCATTTTTAATCTGGTCTTCTTACTTTGTTGGCACGTCCCATCAACTTTTAGGCCCACTTGCATGCATGTTTGTTGTCTTGCTCAAGACCCCTATCAAGTGCACTCTCTTTCCAGGCACGTGTTGTTTGACAGCTATATGTTGATCAGCCGAGCACTATTTTTAATACCCTCTTTTTGAACATGTACAATTCTTCAAGAGCTTCACAATGGTATCTATGGTTCGAGAAGATTTTTCCATTTGCTGCCGTTTTTAACAGTCTTTGACATTGTATTTACCTCATTGCCAACATTGGAGCTTGTTTTATGTGTATCTTGGGCATACAGATGCCTTTTCAGGCATTGTTTTTTTGAAAGTGTGCTTTTTTGTGATTTTTCCAGATTTGACATCATAATTCACTTATACAGTTAGAAATACACTTTTGCTATTTGCACAATAATAATCTGTTGGGGGCCTCTTTTGTACTTGTACTAATTATAAAGTGCCTTGGGGTTCACACATCTTGCACACTTAGGATTTATGCCTTGTTCCTTGTTCACACATCTAGCACACTTGAGATTTATGCCTTATTCCTTGTACTAGGGACTTTTTGGCACACTTGCGACTCGCACTCGGTCTTCATGTTCGAGGCACTTATTTGGATGCACTTGTGGCTTGTGTTGCGCTTCTTTTGGGGGCATTTTGTTAAGGCCTTTTAGCTCCTTACCTCGCATCAAGCCCCCTTTCTTTCCGCCTTGCTTCTTTTTTGGAGGTCCTTTTGGGACACTTGTGGTTTGTGTTAGCCTCTGTCAAATCAAGGCCTCTTTCTTTGTGCCTTGCATACTTTCTATTTGAAGACTTTTAAGGCCCCTTCTTTTCACCTTAATACTTATTTTGGAGACTTCTTCAAGGTCCCTTTCTGAGTGCCTTGCTCATTTTTTTGTTTGCTTGTAATGGCTTCATGCCCTAATTTTGCCTCCATACGGCAAACAAATAGTAACTTGCACGTCAAAAATTAAATGCTTATCTCTGAAATTCCCTCGCTTCAGGAAGATACTGTTAAGTTTGTCAAGAAAAATAGGGCCATCAAAACACAGAATGCGCTCCTTCTCACAAAACTAGCAAACCGCAAGTCACTCGTACACTCTTTGCAAGCCATTGTTGTACTCTTTCTGCAATAATATGTTCATGTGGACCCCTCACCTACTGCATCTGGTCCACTTACAATACAACTTTCTTCAGGGTTTGGCACGCATCCATTGGATGCACCATTAGACTGTGATCTGCTAGATCCCAAGTTATCTTGTGATCTTACTACACACGGTGGCCTATATTGCAACCCGCACTTCACCAAAGCATTATACATGTGTTTGCCTCATTTTAGAAGCACACGGCCGGCTTTATTCCTGTATTCTCCATAGAATGGGCTATTCAAGTAGCAGACTTGAAAAAATGTACAGGTAATTGTTACACCCATCCAGCCTCATTGTTGGACTGGTTGTCATCGCATTGGCTACTAAGCAGGTGTTTCATCTTGAGGACCTCTTTTTGAGAGCTCCACTTCAGTATTTTTACACTCCACTCATCTAGAGGACATCGAGTGACATTGCCCACTTGCATTTAGGTACACAGATTCATCTACAAACTTCCTCAGGGATGTGAGTCTAGAGAAGTCATCTGCACATTTTGTTAGGCCTGAGAGACCTAACTCATTTTCACACACACTCAGGCATGGGAGACTTGAGCTTGCTTCTGTCAGATAGGAGAGCTACAGTTGGGCTTGTTAGAACCTGCACATTCACTCAGGTGTGAGACTCCTAACAAATCTTTAGATTCATACAAGCATGAGACACACCTTGTATTCGACTCACATGGACATGAGACTCCCCGTCTTTATTTGGGGCGCATTCAGATGCTTATTTGCATGCACTTGTTGTAAGCATGACGCAGTCTGATACACACGCTTCAACTCCATCATCCATTGTTGTCTTGGATGGATTTCGATTGATTGTGGCAGCGTTGTCATCACTTATTGCATGGACTCTATTGGTGTAGTTTCTCCACTATTCAACTACATTGTCCACATACCCCATTCTTGTTGTTTAGCAGTGCTTTTATCTTGAAGCAATTGTCAACTTCATTATGACTTCTTTGAAAGATTGAATGCCTCTAATTCTGCGTGGAGCATCTTCTAATGGCCCCAACGTCTGTTCGATTACATTGGTGTTCTTTTGGGATCCATGTGATGGCTCTCTCAACACTGGCAGTAAGATCCTTTTGGCGATTCTCATGTTTTTATGCCATCTAGACAATATTTTGTTGCCTTTTTCGACATTTTTTCATCGATTCCACCCCGTTTAGCATGTGGAGGTGTGATGTACTGCTTTCTTGGGGTGTTGGTTATTTTATTAGGTATCCTTGCGGCACAACCACTTTTGGCAGCTTTTTAGTGATGGATCAGACCGTCCATACCTCATTAGATCTAGTTGTTGGGACCCATTTAGAGGTTTAGCCTCATCTTTTGTACACTCGCGAAGTTGCACTTAAAGGGGAGCGCAGGTGTAAAATTTCATATACACCTTAGGCTAGTATTTACCTAAAGTAGATTTATTTCTCATTATTTGGAAATAGTGGGCTATGAGTGTCACTTGTCTTACATGAGAATTTCCACTTGCATGTGAAAATAAATGTGGCAGTTCCACATGCACATCTATGAGGTGTCTTTGACCACATGGATTGCACTATTCATTTGGCAACTGATTTCTTTTCACAATTTGAAATTCAATTCGGTTCGACACTCAAATGCTCTAAAATAAGAAGCTAAAGAGCAAGAGTTTAACATGTGAGAGAGAGTGTAGAAGCCTTGTTGTATGATAGTCATTCATTTAGAACGTAATATTAAATTTTTGATAGTTTATTTGTGTGAGCTAGTATCTTGGTCCATCCTTTTCTTAGTTCCTATCCAAATTTGAACCCTCTAGCCCCACCTCTAGAGGTTCACAATACTTCCAAGATGACCAATCCATCTCCGGATGCCACAAATTTTTATGGTGGCATAACGTAATCTAGGCAGATTGGCCATTGCGCCATCGATGCACGCACCATACCGTATGTGGCCTTCAACAACGACTTTCTTGGGCTCCTTGATGCCTACATGCCACATCACTAAGGTCAACTCATACTATGTGGTACGGCAAGGTGCTGAATTCATTGCTTCCTCTGTTCAAATAGGGGCAAAGCCCTTAAAGTGAGTTAAGGGCATAATCTTAGCTGGGTTGAGGTGCAACACCTTTGCCTTGGAGAATTTTTCGAATTTGTTAAGTTTTAGATGTTGACCAAAGGAAACAAGTCACATATGGACGCTCAACTATTTCGATTTCCATAATGGTTCTGTATAGCTCTGCATCTCTTTAATTAGCTGATAGGTTATATTATGGGAGAAAAGGCTGCTGCTCAAAACAGCCTCATGCCGTAATCCCTGTGCCCGGGTTTCAAGTCGGATTGTTTTGCTTTTGCTGGGGCATAGTGTGAGAAAAACCCATCAAAAATTAACTGGAATTTTGTCACGCTAGAATTTTATTGTTGGAAAGAGATTGCAAGTTGACCTGGAATTATTTTGTCAAAAAGAGATTGTTATCCATTTTTACCCCCTAGAAAAATGGACAACTTAAAAAAAAAATTGGACTTGGGCGGTTGATGGAACTTTAATGGAGAAAATGCAAAATTTCAGGTAATTTCTATGTTTTGGGCACTCGTGATTGATTTTAGGCACTTGGAACCATTTAGATGCAATTTCCCTCTCTCTAGGCTTTAGAGTTCAATACTTAGCCAAATTTGACTAAAAATGATAAAATGGGGAAAAATTGGCTTTAGGGCACTCTACTATTTTTTCTTACTCCTTAGTTCAAGAGAAATCCAAAAAGTTTTTAAAAATCAGAAAAATGAAAGTAGAAGAAATGAAGTAACGTGGAGTTTTGATGTGGCATTACCGCAAAGCAAAGACTTCCCAAAACCCACAAAATGAAGGCACGAAAGGTAGTAATGTGGGGATACGAGTTGCTTTACTTCTTAAAAGTAACTAAACAAAGTTACTCCAAAAACCCGATTTACACTGCTGCCTTCTTTGCGCTAAACCAAAGTTGCTTTACTTCTAAAAGAAATCAAGTAAAGTAGTTCCAAAAGCTCGAGTCAAGTAGTTGGGGGTCGAAAACCCGCAGAGAAGGGAAGAAAGAAGAGTAATGCGGAATTGCGATGTTACTCTCATCGCTAAAAATAACTAAGCAAAGCACTTTCCAAGGCCCAAGTAAAGTAGCTGCAAAACCCGTAGAGAAGGCCAAAAGCAAAGAGTAATGTGGAAATGCGAAATGGCCCTCTCTGCGAAGTAGTAGGGGTTGAAAACCCGCAAGCAAAGCACATCCAAAACCAACAAAGAAGGGTGAAGCAGGCAAGAGTGTCACCTCGGATTCAACAAAGGAGAAGAGTAAATGGTCATAACTTTTGACCAGGTGCTCCTTTTTTGAGATCTTGGACTTTTGGAAAGCTCTCGACCTCCTCTTCACCATGGAATCATGAAAATCATATTTAGATGGGGGTAAGTTGGTGAAAAGGGGCAAAAACTTTCATCATGAAATGAACAATTCCAGGCAGCCCAACTACCGAATTTAATGAAGTATGGTCTCTTTTCTTCTCGTGAAGGCAAATGACAAATAGGAATGGATTTTGCAGGCTGCCCACACCATTTTTAGAGCAATTTAATGACTTGTTGGTGGGTGAAGGGGGAAATCCGGGATTCTATCTCTCTTTCTCTCTTTCTCACGTCTATATAATGTGAACTTCTCATTTTTGAGAAGGGGATATTCTGGGATGTGGGGAAACTTTGCCATTTTTGTTTCTCAACACCAATGAGCTGCAAGCCTTCTCTTGGGCCTGACAAGCGTTCCAATGCCTCTATGCATCGAATGTAATGGATTGTGCAACAATTTGAAGCAATAAAATATTTGTTTTGTGGTGTTTCTTCAACCCTTGCTCATGTTTTATTGTATTTCCCTTGCCTCTCCATTTTGCTATTGCATTATGTGCATGTTTTGTTCATTTGCAGGTCTATTTGTTGTGTTTCATGGGGATCAGATGGTGAATGCTGCCTTGGGACTGTGTCACACTTGTTACGGCATCACTCGGTTGCATTTTCCTTCTTTCTTCCTTAGTAGGATATTTCCACCCCCTTTTCCTGGTGCTATCACCTCTTTAGTGTAGGATTCCATTTCCATGCATCTTTCTAAGCCTCTCTCTCTCCCTGGTCCCTTGGAATTGGTAGTTTAGGATTAGTTAGTTGCATTTCCTTCATTAGGAGTAGTTTAGCATTAAGATTAGGTAGAGGAAGTCGAATTTCTCCGGAGGTCCATCTCAAGTAGCAAGTCCCACAATTTGAGAGATGGCCCCATGTTAGCAAAAAGTAGAGATCTACATAGCCAAATCGTAGGGTGCTACTTTTTGTGATAACAATTTTGGCTTGCCCAGTGGGACAAACATTGAAAGCTTAAATTTGTTCATTTTAGCAAGTTGATGTATTTTTGTTGAAATCTCAGCCTTTGGAGGCATGTTCAAAGCACATCCGCGACTCCATCGATCCAAACAACTCATTTTATGAGTCACAGACCTTTTCCTTTTTCTATCCATTCATTCCCATCTATTTTCTTTCCATATCTTTCATTTTCCTTACATTCATGAAGTTGTGCAATCATGACTTCATTCCTATGTTCCACTAAGTTTTTGGGACGGGGACGAGGATGGCAGGGACATGGGCACGTGTTTCCGAGACTGATTTTTTTGAAGGGCTTTTTTTAGGGGATGATTGGGGACGGCTATTAAAAAATAAGGGAAAATATAAAAAATATAGGAAATTTCAAATATTCATATGATAACATTGATAAAGCATTCATCACACATATTATAGAACCTTAATACATAAAATTGGAGCTGAATTGAGATTTCACATAAGATTCAAGTTTCAATTACAATAATAATTACAATGAAATGCCCAAGGGCTGCAAGTTTCAAGTACTCACTACAATATCTCTGAAACATAGAAAAAGTATATAGTACACAACACCTGCACAAAAACAATTCAAATGCAATCATATGCATCATCGAGCATACAATTAGCAAATGCATTGTCACACTTTTGAGCAGGCATATTGGAGCGGTCATGATAATAGGGTTTTTCAGAAATGAGTAAATAACCTGCTGTTTTTTTCAGCAAAACATATTACTTTATGCTTTGTTCATACACCTTTGCTGCAGCTGAATAACACACTCTTTTCACCAAAACATTTTACTCTATGTTTTGTAGTCTCACACACCTTTCACAACATTGAGTCAAAAACAATCTTTTTTGGAAAACATATTAGTATTACTCTATGCTCTGTTCGTACACCCTGTGCTGCACAACACAACATTGAACTGATACCACAATGTTTTTCACCAAAACACATTACTCTACGTTATGTATTCATACACATAGTTCAAAGAATTGGGTAAATACCCGTGTTTTTCATGAAAACATATTACTCAATGCTTTGTTTATACACCCTCTGTTGCACAACAAACCATTCAACATAATACCACAATTTGTTTATCACCAAAACATATTATTGTATGTTCTCTATTCATAGACACGTTATTGCATGAGCAATACAAAACTATTAAATGAATTCACTGTAGAATATTGCTCTCTTGCCTTCTTCTCACTATTGTTCTCTTTTCTTCTCTCTGTTGTTTTCTTTCTTTGTCTTCTCCTTCACAAGATGGGAAATGACAAAAATGAGCTTCTTTTTTTGTTTTAGTTGTAAGAGAGGTTATTTTAGGTATAGGTTAGTTAGGAATGAGTGTGGAGGGGGCCACATTCTTTTTAAAAATTAACTTTGTGTTTTTTTAAAAAAATTAACTTTACCTTTGTTGGGACGTAGGGACGCTCGAAGTCCCTGGTATGGTGGGGGACTTGTAGAAGTCCCTTGGCCATACCGGGAGACATCTAAACATCCCCTACTCCAATTTTGACGCCCCAGGACGCCCGATTTTCTTAGCAGATTGGGGATGGGTAGGGAGGTTTCTACCCATCCCCGAAGTTTTCAAACGTCCCGATAAGGGGACAAGCCTAAAATGGCAGGGGACACGTCCCCATGGAACATAGCTTCATTCCCTTCATGGAATTCTCACATGGAGCAACAAAATCAGCTCACTTCATCTCTGCATTTTCAAAATCCACCTCCAAGTCAGCCTTATGAGCAAAATAAGATTCAACATGCATACCCCTATGAGCCAAGTGCAAATCAGTTTGGTCATTCACCAAGCTATGGAGTTGTTCAAGAGCAAGAGTATGTAGATTTTGGAGGGCATTCTACACTTGGAGATGAAGATTTTGAAGGCAAAATTCAAAGAATGGAGTAGATTTTTCAAGCTATCAAGGGACAACTACAAATCTTGCATGCTAGACAACCTGGTTTTAGGCAGCCCTGTCCATGGGGAGGTCCTATACCTAGTTGGTTTAGCCCACAACAAAGGCTTGAGGTAATGAGTGAATCTCTCATTCAAATGGTTGGTTTCATTTCTTCATTGCAAGCATTAGAGGCTAATGGATCTAAGGTTGAAGAACCCTGTCAATGGGATGTTCCTAAGCCTTTTCCATACCAGTCTTCAATGCCTATTCCTTATCAACCACCCAAGCTCGAGGTCAAATTTCCTAGTTCCCTACCTGCTGCCCCCATTGTGGATTCCACTTCCCCATCCTGTTGTTTTCCATCCCACATTCAATTCTCTACCCTCTTTCCTTCCAAAACCTTAACTTCCCCACAAGAAAGTGTAACACCTTCCCTTCCACCTCAAACATTGAAAGAATTAGTTGAAATTCAACCTACCCTCCTCTTGCATTCCCAAACCCATTTTGGGAAGAACATAGTCGAAAAATCAATCAAGGAGTGCAGCAATTTGAGGAGCCTACCAAAGAAGAATTAGTACAAAATTTGAAGAATTGGGCTGCCAAGTTTCAATTCGGTCAAATGTCATTGATGACTAGGCCTTCAAAAGAGGTGCGAGTTGAAGAACACAAGGCGAAAACTGATTTTGCAGCAGAACAAGCACATGAAGATGATGACCAACAATCTCTTTGCTCCGAGTGCAAGTGTGCATATTGACACCATCTTCTTTGAAGTTGTTGATCCATCACAAATTGCAAAATTAGTAGAAGAGAAAGAATCAGCTCCAAATCCAAATGAAGAGGAGCACATGGAAGAAACCAAATCAGATTCAGAGATTTTAGATGAAGAAGATATCATTGAGAGCTTCTTGCTTTCATTCATTGAACCTGATTTGATTGATGAATCCATCATGGAGGAGAGCATCCAAGAAGACCCTGATGCCCATAACAGTCCTCAAGAGCAGCAAATAGAAGAGTTTGATCTTTCAAACTTCATGTTGGATGAGGAAATCAGACATGCAGATCAGTTTGGTCTTCAAGGGAGGAGGAACTCCCAAGTGAGCAACAAACTTCAACTAGTTGCAGTGATTCACCAAGAACTCCATTAGATGCTACAATCAGTCATGAGGAGTTTCATGTTGAGGAGGATGATGACACCATTGCCAAGTTAGTCATCAAGGAAGAGAATGAGCTGTTTGTTGAAGCACCACAAGATTCAAATCAGCTTACAAGCAACTCCATTCAAGAATGTCTGCAAGAGAACTATTCATGGGAGTGAACTTCATAGCAATGGGTAGATTCAAAGGATCAGACCGTGCCCAATCAAATATTTGGCTTCATTAGAGCCAAGGAAGGAGTCACAACCAGTCATGCTCACTTCAAAGTATGAGGAAGAGCTTCAAAGTTCCAAGGATCAGCTGCAATACCTCTCAAATCTAAATGCAGAGCAACTAAAAGAGGTATTTCTTTTGTTTCAGTTGATGCCTTGGTGAATTGGGTGGAAAACCAACTTCACAACAATTTTTCACTCTTACTTATGACCATGTCTATTGCAAAATCAGTTACATGGTCCCAATTTGTGAGGAAAGGCAACTACTTCTCCCTGCTAGTTGCAAGATTTGTTTGAGTTCCCTTTGCCTTTGGTTAGAGTAGAGTAGGTAGGTTTGCTTTCAGTAGAAGAAGTGCTTGTGCACACTTTGCATGCTTCCACTTGGAGCATGTATGATTTTCCATGTTTGTACAAAGTTTTTGTTCCGTTGTTGTTACAGTCCGGTTCAGCAAGCAAAGTGTTCGGGGGGAAGCAAGGTATTTAGGCAGTTCCAAGTGCACTCCAAATCAGCATGTGATTCTAAAGTTCTACAATGTTTCATCCTCTGCCATGATTCAGTTCAATTTTCTTCAAAACTTGGCAGAGGAATCAAATTTGGGACAGTTTGTAGATACATTCATTCAGTCTCAACATATCATCTTGTAGGGAAAATGGTGAAATTTCAGATTCAAGACAATTTTCCACTCACATAAAACCTCATTCAGAAGATTTCTTAGGATGGTAAAAATCAACTCTAAGTTCAAAGCAATGCTTCAAGCAATCTCGGGGCTTGTTCTTCAAGTTTCGAGATCAATTTCATGGCTATCGTGTTGACTCCATACCCAATGGATCCTTCAAGGTCACTGATTAACTCATCTAACAGGCAGATGTCCCCGTGAGTCGCCAAATTGCTAACCATTTTTACCCCCGGCAAAAGTGGACAACTTAAAAAAATTGGACTTGGGCGGTTGATGGAGCTTCAATGGAGAATCTGCAAAAATTCAAGTAATTTCTATGTTTTGGGCACTTGTAGTTGATTTTGGGCACTTGGAACCATTTGGAAGCAATTTCCCTTTTCTCTAGGCTTCAAAGTTCAATACTTAGCCAAATTTGAGTAAAAATGGTAAAATGGAGAAAAATTGGCTTTGGGGCACTCTACTATATTTTTTCTAACTCCTTAGTCCAAGAGAAATCCAAAAAAGTTAGAAAAAATGGAAGAAGAAGAAGAAATGGAGTAATGCGGAGTTTTGATGTGGCATTACATCAGTAAAGCAAAGGCATTCCCAAAACCCACCGAACGATGGCTTGAAAGGTAGTAATGCAAGGATACAAAGTTGCTTTACTTCTTAAAAGTAACTAAGCAAAGTTACTCCAAAACCCAATTTACACAACTGCCCTTTTGGGCTAAACCAAAGTTGCTTTACTTCTAAAAGCAATCAAATAAAGCAGTTCCAAAAGCCGGAGTCAAGTAGTGGGGCCGAAAACTCGCAAAGAAGGGAAGAAAGAAGAGTAATGCGGAGTTTCGATGTCACTCTACTACTAAAAATAACTAAGCAAAGCACTTCCCAAGGCCCGAGTAAAGCAACTGCAAAAACCTGTAGAGAAGGCCAAAAGCAAAGAGTAATGCAAAAATGCGAAGTGGCACTACTACGAAGTAGTAGGGGGTCGAAAACCCGCAAGCAAAGCACATGCAAAAACCCGCAAAGAAGGGTGAAGCGGTAGTAATGGCACCTTGGATTCCTGCAACAAAAGAGAAGAGTAAATGGTCATAACTTTTGACTAGGTGTTCTATTTTTTGATGGAAAGCTCTCAACCTCCTCTTCACCATGGAATCATGAAAATCAGATTTAGGTGGGGGTAAGTTGGTGAAAAGGGCAAAAACACTTCCAGCATGAAATGAACAGTTCTGGGAAGCCCAACCACCAGAATTTAATGTAGTATGGTCTCTTTTCTTCTCCAAAGAAGGCAAATGACAAATAGAAATGGATTTTGCGGGCTGCCCACACCATTTTCAGAGCATTTAATGACTTTTGTTGGTGGGTGAAGGGCAAAATCCAGGATTCTATCTCTCTCTCTCTCTCTCTCTCTCACTTCTATATAATGTAAACTTCTCATTTTTGAGAAGGGAATACTCGGGATATGGGGAAACTCTACCATTTTTGGTTCTCAACACCAATGAGCGCCTTCTCTTGGGCTCCGACAAGCATTGCAGAATGCCTCTATGCATCAAATGTAATGGACTATGCAATAATTTGAAGCAATAAAATATTTGTTTTGTGGTGTTTCTTCAACCCTTGCTCATGTTTTATTGTATTTCCCTTGCCTCTCCATTTTGTTGTTGCATTTTGTGCATGTTTTGTTCATTTGCATGTCTGTTTGTTGTGTTTCATGGGGATTAGATGGTGAATGCTGCCTTGGGATTCTATCATAGCTGTTTTGGCCTCTCTTAGCTACATTTTCCTTCTTCTTTCTCCCTCAAAGGTTATTTCCACCCCCTTTTCTGGTGTTATCACCTCTTTAGTGTAGGATTTTATTTCCATGCATCTTTCTAACCTTCTCTCTCTCTCTCTTCTGGTCCCTTGGAATTGGTAGTTTAGGATTAGTTAGTTGCATTTCCTTCATTAGGAGTAGTTTAGCGTTAGGATTAGGTAGAGGAAGCCGACCTTCTCCAGAGGTCCATCTCAAGTAGCAAGTCCCACAACTTGAGAGATGGTCCCATGTTAGCAAAAAGTAGAGATCTGTATAGCCAAATCTTAGGGTGCTACTTTTTGTGATAATAGAGATAGCACACGATTTACATTAATAGCCAAGACTAGGAATTATTTTGTCAAAAAGAGAGCACATGATTTACATTAATAATAGCCGATTAGGATGTCAACCCACGGACGGCTCCATGTCCTCTGCCGACATTGTATAGCCAACCATGGGGTATCTATAGTGCACTTTATTTTGGAGCCCACGTGCTGATGTGGACATTTCGTGAGGGAATCTTTGCTACAATTAGAAAAATCTATGTGGGACGCATTTCTTGGTTTCTGCCTTGGTGAGGGGATAACTCAAGTGTAATTTAATACGCTAGCGGCTGCATCAAATATTTAAAATTTGTGATTTGATAGAATTAAAATGTATATAATGATAAGATGTTAGAGGTTTTATTGCAATTTTAAATCTCATCAAAATAACTACCTCGATTGCTATTTTTTAATTAATAAGATGTTTAAAATTATTTCTTCTAATTTTCTAGAGTGGATTGTAATTTTCAAATTATATATTTAAAATGTGTATAATGATAAGATGTGATGTTTGGGTCAGTGACTATGATTTCATTGGGAGTGTTATGAAACTTTGTATGCAAAGTGAAAAATATTCCTTGTTAATGTATGCAATGGATGTGGCCCTCTCAATAATATAGCACGGCAATAACAAAGTGACACCCCAACTTCGGTATTTAGCTCGGGCAATGTCCCCGACGCCATTGGAGGCAGCGGTGATGGACATGCTTTGTGTTGCGGGCTCGGTGCACCTTGTAATTACTTCTACGATTCTAAAAATCTGCATTCAGTAAAAAAAACAATCTCACCTAGGTCAGCTGACCTGGTCAGCAGTAATAGGGCGAAGCCACCTTTGGAGGCAGCCCTCTCACTAATATAATGGCCAAGTGGTCGTGGGTAACTTATGTTTGTTGCCTTGCTACTTTTGTCGGATATGCATCTTCAATGCATCTTGGAATTGCTTTGACAACTCCGCAAACCTCATGTGCCTTCCTATCCATATCATACATATCTTTTCAATACATCTTGAAATTGCTTCAACGACTCTACAACCCCTCATATTTAACTATTGGCATAACATTGCACCTCCTTTTGGTGCAAGTGCTAGTATATATTACACACACACACGCATACACACACACACATCTATAGCATTAAATAACAAATAGATAATAGAAGATAGACAACCATACATCTCCCTCGAGAGTGTGCCATGTACATAGCGCACAAATTAATGTAGTTTTTTTGTTCCAGTGCTATATTATCTGAATATTATTGCTTTTGCATACACATACAACACATCTAACTCATCACTAGAGTGTTGTCCGTCAGACCTTTTGGGTTCTTGATTAATTGTCATTTGATAACAGTGCCAGTATGTCATAGGAACCTAGCCAGTATCCATTGTCGGTAAATGGATCAATGGAATCATTTGACAGTCGAGGTTCCAGCAATTAATAGTCTTTGTGATAAAAGTAGCAATTAATTAGACGTTTTAGATCGGTAATATATCCAAATGTGCTTTCTCAGCCAAGGCCTACTTAGTTGCATCTAGCCCATATGCATATTTGCATAACAGCGTTCTGCCATTAAAGGAGAATGCTTAGATTAGTTTTGAAGCTTACATTAGTTCAGAGTTTTTAGGAGCGAGGCCATATAAATGAAGACTTAAATATTGATTTAATTATCTTTATGCAGCCTTCTGAAGTGAGCCATTGTAAGTCTAAAGCTACATTTTAGCTCTGATTTTCCAGTGAACGTGTTCCATTGAGCTTTTCTTTCTCTTCCTTCAATGAAGGGAGTAACTGAGTATTTGATGGGAAGAATTGTTGCCTTCATTTACAGCATTTTTAAAATTTGTACTGTCCTCATAGTAGTGTTACAGCAGACTAATATTGCTCTCGTTATTGTTAGCCTTTTATTCTGGTACTTCTTTGTATTATTACAAGATAAGTTTCAGATTTTTAGCCTACTGAATGATAGGTGTTTGTAAATTGCAAATGTCTGTAATGGCAGTTATGCTGCTGCCTTTATCCTATCCAGGTGGTGATTGATGTTAGAAATATGCAAGGCCTTGTCGAAATATTCTACTTTGATGATAAATAGTTAGGGTGATAGAGGATCTCCATTTCTGAGCTCAAATTGAACTGGTTAGGTAGCCTCACTTCATACAAAACCTAAAGAGGTGGGAATAACAATACAACCAGGAATCCATGGTGCTGGAAATTCAAAACATTATTGTAAAATTTTGTAAACGGAACTCTATTTGCATTTTTCAAAGGCCTTAGGCATATCCAGCTGAATGATCAGCCCAAGCTTTTTCACAGTATTAAAGCATGGGTAGTTTTTCAAACTGCCAAAACTCCATGAAGGATCTCTCTGTCCTTGGCGAAACCAGATTGTGGTTCTCCGATGATTTTCTGTAACGCTGATTCTAGGATCAAGGTTTTCAGATTTTCTTTTATCCTCTCGCTATGTATTTTCTATCAACTAAGTTGGTTCAGTGGTTCATTTCTTGGTTTTCTGACTGTTGCTTGTAATGTTTCTGTTGAATAGGCAAACAATGTTTGAGTGAAAGCACCAAACAGGTTACTGTATGCCCAGTGGTGAATTAACCTTTTCATATTGCAAAACTTAAATTGCATTTCGCTTGTGAATTTGCACATTAGTATTTTATAATGGAACACTATGAAAACGCTTTTGTATGTCTTTATAATCTGAGACTAATTTGTGCATATTATCGTGTTAGTTTGTTTTCACATCAACAATTAAGGAAAAACATGAGGAGCTGCTTTTGTTTTGAATGTTTGGAATTGTTTACATGCAGAGATTTCATCCAGTCTCAGCTACCCACATTTAAGCAGCAAAATCCTCAGTTGCAAGTTGTCCCATTACTGAAGCGGGAAAGCATCCACATTTGAGAGGATATTATAGTGAGCTTTGCTATCCTTAACTTGCTTTTTAGTTCTGAGATGTAGACTGCAACATCTTATGTCATCCTTGGAGCCACAAAATTCTTTTAACATTCTGATGTAAATTGCTGATCTAATGTATAGGGAACAAAACAGTGCGAATAGACTGTGTCAAAAATATGGACACCAAAGATATTTTATTACGAGCAATAAGACTTGAAATGCCCTGGGAACAGAAGTGAAGAGATTGAAGCATCGGCACATGAGTAAAAATTGGAGTGTTCAGGGAACTTGGACAACAGGTACCAGGATCTAAATTGTGTCATTGCAAGTTAATCCTGAATAAGCTATTCAAGTCTGACATGCTCAAACTTGGAATCTTCTATTAAAGGGAGTAAATTGTCTCATAACAAGTTCATCCTCAGTAAACTATGCAAGTCTGACATGCTCAAACTTAGGAATCTTCTGTTAATGGGCGAGTTCATTAACTTAGATATCTTTGACATTTTCTGGAAAACTAGCTCTGGAAATCTGTTAACTAATCATTTTCTGGTTTTTCTTTCCAATCCCATTCATGATCACATAGATTTGAACTAGAAAATCAACTGTGACTACATGCTGTACAGTGACTTCACATGGTGGTTAAAGCATTTTCTTTTGTAGTTTGAAGAACAAAATCTATAGTTTTTAAGATGGGAATCAGGATTTTGGAAGACAACAATTGAATATTTGCTATCTTGAATAAAAATGAATTTACTGTGTCTAATATATGCAAAATTGAGCAATGTTTTTTGGATTGAAGCATTTTACTAAAGAATGGATAGTAAAAGACAATATTGTTGGCGAACTCATGAATGTTTTTTTTTTTAAATTCTAATTTATTTCTTTACCGTCTACTCTTGTTTACAATATTTAGGTATGCATATTTGGTTTTCATTTTTGCACATTGTAATTAAGGAGCATAAGAATAAAACTTCAATAAACATTGATATATTAATGAAGTTTTTTTAGTAATTTTATCAACATTGTGAGGGCCAAAAATCTCATACTGTAACGAGCATATAGATCTATCTTTGTGAGACCTTAGATGGAAATCAATCATGGAAGCAGAAATCAGCAATATTGCCTGCTGCCCCATTAAACCATACCTAATAGAACTACCAAGCCAACATTTTCCCAAATCCGTGGTCAATAGTCAAAAGGCTGCAATAAATTGAAAATTTGGAAGTAATCGCGAGTTATTCCCGAGTTTTTTTCTCATATCTTTATAAGTATTTCAGCGTCTTATTGTTTGCCGAGCTTTTTTTTCCATTTTATTCGCAAGTAAATTCTATTTACACTTATAATTTGCTGTGCCACTGCCATGTAAATGGAATGTTGTTATGAAATGAGTTCATCTGTGAATGCTGAAAACAACGAAACAAGTAGGTGATGGAATATAAGAGTGTAACAGAGAGGGAGAAGTAGAGTGAAGAGAGATTGGGAGATTGGGATTGACACCTCAACCCATGTTAGATCCATGTTAAAATGGATTTGTGTTTGTTGTATTAATGCAATAAGTAATATTACTTCTACTACTAGGAACATAGGTTCTTGATGCAATGCTCAAGGCTCAAGTTTCTTGGAAAATGGTTCTACAATTGAGTGCTCAATATTCGAGGTTTTACAATCCAAGTTCCACGTTGTAGGTGTATGGGTTCCAAGGTTTAAAGTTCGAGGGTTTTGGGGCTTATTTGAAACATCACACATGGGAGAGGTGTAATGAAAATAGCTGAATTTTTTTCCGTTAGCTTAAAAATACAATAATATAACACTCAAAATGTGTTCACTTGTGGAATAAGAATAAATTTATATAAAGGCACATCAAAGCTTATTTAATGGAAACTCTCCAAGGGTATTAAACTTCAAATTCTAAACTAGGAAACCAACCAACCTCTGCAATTATAAAATTTGAAGACCCAAGTATGTTTAATCTAGTTAAAGACCTAGACAAATAAACACCTACTGCTGCAAAAGCAATTGTAAGTTGTGCAACTTAAATGAAATAGAAAACAAAATCTCTGTTTCTCTTAACATGTCCATTATACAATGATATTAGACATTCTAATGAAGATATTTGCAATTACAACTTGCTTTCTCAAATCTAAATTTGGAAACTGGCCAACCTCTGCAATTATGAAATTTGAAGACCCAAGTATGTTTAACCTAGTCAAAGACCTACCAAATAAACACCTACGACAAAAGCAATTGTAAGTTGTGCAACTTAAATGAAATAGAAAACAAAATCTGAATTTCTCTTCACATGTCCATTATACAATGATATTAGACATTCTAATGTAGATAATTGCAATTATAACTTGTTTTCTCAAATCTAAACTGGAAACCAACCAACCTCTGAAATTTTAAAAATTGAAGACCCAAGTATGTTTAACCTAGTCAAAGACTTAGCCAAATAAACACTTACGATAAAAGTAATTGTAAGTTGTGCAACTAGAAAACAAAATCTCAATTTCTCTTAATATGTCCATTAGACAATGATATTAGACATTCTAATGTAGATATCTGCAATTACAACTTGCTTTCTCAAATCTGAAGTTTTATTGTGAATTTAAACATCAATTGATACAACTTTGAAATAAGTAAAAAAGGGTGATAAAAATTATTTTGCTCAATTTTATTTTATTATCAAATTTGTATTTAGTTATTAATCATCTTAATTTTATCATAACAAATTGTTTATTTTTAGTTGAGAAGTGTGAAGGTTGGTGTTGACAAAGACAAGTACAAATCACACACTCTAATTTTAAGTGAATTGTTTTTTCTATGTACTATGTTGGGCCTTGTGATGGAGGGGCCACTAGTGGTGCACCCTAGGTTCATGTTTCACAACATTTTGCACCAACATGTAATTCAACTAGAGGGAAAATCATATTTTGAATTGATTTAAAATAACAAATTTTAGGTGCACTAAAATTATGGTGGAGGTGAATACTTATACATGAGTGATAATTTTAGTACACTAGGTATTTAATAATTGAAGTCTTACATGTCATGATGTGATTAGCTTTTCTACACCTTTATTATGTCAAAATAAAATAACTAGTAGATTTTATTATGACAACTACTAGGTGGTACTATGACAACCATAGGGAAATGTGTGATCAAGACCCATATACAATATTGGACCATATTGTAAGTATTGCCCCTTCCCTATATCAATTTGGTCTTAACTAGTATATAGTAATTGTGATGATGACATTTAATGTACTTTACAATCCACCAAAGTATATATTAAACAATGTTATTTGCTTATATCCTCTACATAACATAACAATGTATTCTTTTGATTCCTTAAATTGTTGAAACTAGTTTGAGTCATTAGAGTCATTTGTACTAAATGTGATGCATTCTTTGTTTTTGAAATGTTTTTCTACAAATCTATTTACCATTTTATTTTTTAAATTATATAAATTAGTTTTAATTTTTATAAGACTAAGTATTTGTATAAAATAAATTAATATCGAAATATTAAAATCTTTAACTTTTTCTTTAGAAAATAAGTAAAAGAAACATTACATTAATTATACATTCATGAATGAACTTTAATGAATATTCCTTTTGACAGATGCATACATATCTTTATAGGAAATGTTATAATAGAGCCCTTTGTTTTCACTACACCCTTTATATATCCTCTCATAGATGAAATATTGTTTTTCTTTTTGTTTCTTAGTTCATTATTAGAAAGTAAAATAATTCAATTACTCAAAAAAAAAAAAAAAAAAATTGTTATGGTGATTTTGTCTTTCTTACTTTCATTGAGAGATGGTTTTGTTTGTGTTTGGGAGTTTATTTTTATTTCCATTTGTTTTTTATAAATTAGATTCATTAAAATTTCATATAAAGATTATAAGTTTTGTTATTTTTTTAGTAAATTGATTTTTAGAATCTAATGATATGTATAATACATAATTTCACTTTGGAAAGAGTAATTTATAATCATTTTTTTGTGAATAATAAGTTTTATAATCTTTGATCTCTTATCAACTAAAATGTCATAATAATTCTTAAATCCTTTATACTTGAATTAAAAATACGAAATATATCAAAATAACAAATATTTAAACTTAAAAATAAAATAAAATAAAATATAAATTTTTTAATATTTTAATTGACAAAAAAATCATATATAAATAATTAAATTTAATTATGTATATAATTATTTCTATTTAAAATACAATCATTCAATTTTAATAAATTGTCTCAATAAAAATTGATGAACTAAATTATGATTATATGAATAACCACTCAAATAAATAGAAATGAATCACATCTTCAAAATTGTGAAATTTTTTTGATAGCTTTGTAATTAATATCAATAAAGATAAATTGAGTCTATGAATTTGATCTCAACTAATATCCTTTAAACCATAGGACCTACCACATTATACATTAAATAATTTAATTTGCTTATATGTTAAAGCGAATTCAAACTATCATGCATCCTCTTTTAAAAGTTACGTAAGCTATAAGCTATAGATTCTTTGTTCCTCGGGTGTTTTTGGTTAGATTTATTTGTCACCTTGTTTTTAAATTTTGTATAAGTTTGTTCTAAATTTTATTTTTGATTACATATTTATGTAAAATAAATTGAATTTTTAATTTTAAAAATAACTCAAAGAAACCTTACACAAAATATAAGAAAATATACATCTACAAATGAAACAAAAGTACTTGTGGAAATCCACGTAGAAACTCTAACAAATATCTCTTTTCAAATATATACACATGGCTTAATTATTAAATAGATTGTTCAGAAAAAGAAAAGAAAAGTATATCAAGTTAATAAATAGTTAAACCAAACAAATATAAATTTAATTAACAATAAAACCTTAATAATAAAATCATTCAATTTTAATAATCGCCCTTTCATGAGGAGTTGTAGGTTGGAGAAAGCGATGGAGAGTCGATTATTAGCGAAGAATACGAATTAAGCGAAAATTGCAAAAATTGCGAAAAGGGCAAAAAGTTTGATTTTTCAAAAAATAAGGTGGTGGCGGGAGATGGGGTTTCGCGCGCTAGCGCGGGGTCCTCACTGGTGCGAATAAGATCCCGGTGGGAAGTGGTAGGAGTGAAGGCGCTCGAGGCCTAGCTTGGGAATTAGAGGCGGAAATGGCAGTGTCTGAATTGGTCAATCAATTCGGCGCTTGCTTGGTTGTTAAATCTCTGGTTTCCTTGTTAGGAGAGTTGGTGTTGGATAACCTGGCTGCGGAAAAAGTCTGGTGTTGGTTGCGCCCCTCGAGGGGGTGCCTCAGGAGGTCCCTTTCAATCCAATTCCGGTTGAGCCTATTGGGCTGAAGTGCTCGGAGGACTTCAAGGTCGGAGGAATCGATTTCAAAATTGTGGAGAGTCTACAACTTTCGTTGCCTCCCCCCAAGGATGACTTTTCAGATTCTCGGGTGAAAAGGGTGATTTCTTTGCAAGTTTGTTGGAGCGCGTTTCTCTCAGAGAAGGATTTTAAGTTGGGTGGCACAGGTTCTGGGGTACCAAAGCTAAACCGAAATTCAGCTTCCTTGCCAATGGTTTTTTCCAGGTTTGTTTTCCTTCCCCTGATTTGTTGAATCTGGTGTATAAAGAAGGACCTTGGTTCATGAATTCCTCTAGCCTGTACTTTTGCCCTTGGTCTCCAAATTTCGATCCCTGGAAGGAAAAAATCTCCAAGGCCCCGCTTTGGTTAAGCATTCATGGTTTGCCTTCGGACTTCCGCAAATGGTCTATACTAAAGCCAATTGCGAACTCTCTGGGGTCTTCGTGTCCATTCAAAATCCTTCCTTGAATTTTTGGAGGAAAGGCTCGTGGCGTCTACGTGTGGATATGGATCGACTACCCCTTTGCTGTTGTCTTTGTATCTCCAAACTAAATTTGGCCCTAAGTGCTTCACCATTGAGTATGAGGGTCTGAATGCAAAGTGCTTTTATTGCGGGCAGTTGGGACATCTGAGGAAAGGCCTGCTCTTTGAAACTGGCTAAGGATTCCAAAGAGATGGATTCTCAGAAGGCTGCTTCTAAGGTGGAGGGGTTGGTTGAGAGTGATTTGGATCCCCCCTTGGTGGGTGATTTATCCCCTCTTTCTTTGCTAAAAGAAACTGAAGAGGTGCATAAGAATTCCGGGGAACTAATCTCCCTAATTAAAGAAGGGATCGAGCAAGGGCAAGCGGTTTCTCTGAACTCGCTTCAATCTTGGCTTTCAGATAAAGTCGAGGCAAAAAAGCTTCAGTCCCTTTTAGGTGGTGGCATTTTGGAGGAAGGGGAATTTAAGCCGGATATGCTGGTACCGGCTTTAGTTCCCTCAAAATTGGTGTATGTCCAGGAGGGGTTGAAGGAGGCCATTTGTGGATCACCGGTAAGAGAGGCAGAAAATCTAAGCAAGATTTGGCACTGAAGGAAGTGGATGTGGGAAAACAAAGTGTCCTGAACTTTGCCAAAGTTGTGTCCGGGAAGGCGATTTCCCTTCCCTCTCCTAAATGAAAATTCTCTCTTGGAATATTAGGGGTCTTAATACCCCTGAAAAACAACGCTTGTTCAAGTGTTATCTTTTTCTTTGGAGGCAAGCATGGTGTTGCTTCAAGAAACCAAGATGGTACATTGCGAGGAGGTGGTTGTGCTTTGGGGAATTCTGTCTGTAAGTGGAAGTACTTATTTTCGGACGCATCTAGGGCCTCTGGGGGTTTGGGCTTCTGGTGGAAGGAGTGTCAGGTGTAGGTTGATCTTATCTCCCATAATTTCAGTTGGCGATTAGGGACAGTCCGCCCTAAGCGTTCTCAATCAGTGTTCTACCTCTTCAACGTGTATGGTCCGAATAGCATAATTGGAAAAATAGAGATCTGGCAGGATATCTCCAGGTCTTTCCTCCCTCTCGAAGAGCATCTGCTCCTTGGAGGTGACTTTGTTATGTTTGTGGAGCTTGTTTTCATGTTAGAGTGTGGTACACCTTCTATGTGTTACACTCGGGTATTTTTACGGCGACCCGAAGCAAATTTTCATGGGTGGTTTACTAACCCATGGGTAATGGGTAACCGTTATGGGCTGTTTTTGGGCCCATGGTTTTCGGTACCCATTGTTTTGATACACACGGTTTTTGCCCATGGTTTTGATACCCACGGTTTTGCACCAAACTACTTAAGCAATTGTCTATTTATATGGTCTTATGCATATGATAGATAGACAAGCAAATGTATTGCGAGATGCGTTTGAATTCGGGTGTGAATTCTGCAGAGAGTTTGTTGAGCATAGCTCCAAACGGATCTAGGTATTGTATTGAGAGAGTGGAGGCTTGTAATAAAATCGAGCAAGTGATTCTTGGTGGACGTAACCCAAATTGGGTGAACCACGTTAAATCTTGTCTCTCGTGTTGTGTTATTTATTTACGCACTTTTATTTGAGATCCGTAATATTTTTCGCATATTAGTTTTCTCTTTGTTGCGATTCGTAAGGGATTATTCCACATATTTTATTTCTTATTCCCTAACAATTGGTATCAAAGCTTGGTTTGGTTTCTTTGAAGTGTTGAATCGCAGGAAAGTTTTATCTTGAGTGGGAGCTATGGCGAGATGATGGAAGATCTAGGGTTGATAAATTCAACGGGTAAAATTTGATCTTTGGAAAATGCAGATGGAAGATTACCTTTATCGAAGGATCTTTATACTCCATTGCCTCGAGAAGGTGAATAAACCCTCGAGTATGACAGATGTAGAATGGGATTTGTTAGATCGAAGGCACTTGGAACGATCTGGTTGTGTCTTGCATCTTCGGTATTATTTAATGTTTCAAAGGAAAAGACTACAAAAGAACTGATGGATGCATTAGGGAAGTTGTATGAAAAACCCTCTGCCTCTAATAAGATATTTTTAATGAAAAAGTTGTTTAATATGAAGATGTCTGAGAATAATTCAGTAGCAAATCATTTAAATGATTTCAATACGGTTGTGAATATGCTAGCTTGATTCAATAGAATTTGATGAAGAAGTTAGGGCTTTATTAATTCTGTGCTCTTTACTTGAAAGTTGGAATAGCTTGGTAATGGTGGTAAGCAATTCGGTTCCAGCTAACTCGAAGTTGAAGTTTGAGGATGTTGTAGGGGTGATTCTAAGCGAGGAAATGCGAAGAAAAATCTCTGGGGAATCTTCTACTTCAAGGAATGCTTTGACATAAAGTGGAAATTAGAGGGAGACAGAATAGAGGAAACCGTGGAAAATCGAAAGATCGGGCGTGGTCAAAATCCAAGAGCAAGATTGTATGTTGGAACTGTGGAAAGTCTGGGCATGCAAAGAAGGACTGTTGGGAGCTTCGGGACAAGAAGAAAGAACGGGAAGAAAACAAGGAGGTAAATGTGGCATCGGGTAATGTATGTCGGGATGCTTTGATTCTTTCTTTACATAATATTCTTGAATCTTGGGTTTTAGATTCAGGGCTTCTTTTCATGCTACTCCACATAGGCATTATTTAGTTGATTATGTTCAAGGGGATTTTAGTCATGTTTTTCTTGGTGATGATGAGCCTTTAATATAGTTGGAAAAGGTTATGTTCAGGTTAAGATGCGAGAATGAGAATACATGGCTATTGAAGGATGTCGGACATGTGCCTACATTAAAGAGAAATTTGATATCGGCGGAGCAATTGGGAAGTGATGGTTGTCTTGTGATATTTACTGATTGACTCTTAGAAGGTTACCAAGGGTGCTCTTGTGGTGGCAAGAGGTAAGAAGGTTAGAACCTTGTATTTATCCACCGATAGTACTAATGATTGTAATCTTGTGGCTTGGATGCGTAGATACAACATTATGGCACTATAGGCTCGGTCATATGAGCCATAAGGGCATGGACATTATAAAGAAGAATTTTCTGGATATACGAAACAAGTTTAGATTTTGTGATAAGCTGCATATATATGGGAAACAAAAGCGAGTAAGGTTTCTCAAGGTTGGACCTATGAAGAAAGAGAGTAAGTTAGAGTGGTACATTCGATGTGTGGGGGCGGCTAAGGTATCATCTCTTGGGGTTCAAGTTATTATGTTACTTTTATTGATGATGCAATAAGGAAAGTTTGGGTTTATTGTATTAGAAACAAATCTAATGTATTTGATACTTTTGTTAAATGGAAAGCCTTGGTAGAGAATGAAACATGCCTTAAGTTAAAATGTCTCAAGTCGGATAATGGAGGGAGTATTGCAAAGAATGAATTTGATAATTATTGTTCTAAGAATGGAATCGCAGAGGCAAAATACGGTTTCAAGAACCCCAAAGAGAATGGGGTGTCGAAAGGATGAACAGAACAATAATGGAACGTCTTTAGGAGCATAAGGATACATGCGGGATCGCCTCTTTATTTTTGGGCAGTGCGGTGAGCAATTGTGTGTGCTTGATAAACAGAGAACCCTCAAGTGCCTTGGATGGAGACATACCCGAGGAGGCTTGGTGCACGGTAAGAAAGTCGATTACTCATTTCTTAGAGTCTTTGGATGTGAGGTGTTTGTTCATATTGACAAGGATGATAGGACCAAGCTAGAAGCTAAACCAGAAAAATGCATTTTTATTGGTTATGGTGGTGATGACTTTGGATTTAAATGTTGGAGTATTTAAGACAAGAAAATCATTCGGTCTAGGGATGTGGTCTTTAATGAGAAAGTCATGTATAAGCAATAGTTGCAGGAAAATAGGGAAGAATCCAAGAAAGAATATGCAGTGGTAGAGGATCTTCCAGATGGGAAAGTGATCCATGAATCAGTTCAGGTACCTACTCAACAGGAACCCCAAACTCCTACAATGAGGAGGTCTTCTAGGGTAAGAAAAGAACCTAAACGTTTTCTCCTTCTCTTTATTATTTATTACTCACTTTGATAGTGGAGAGCGAAGAGCTTTGATGAAGCAATGCGGGTAGATGCCGAGTAAGAAGTGGGAGCAAGCCATGGATGAGGAGCATAATTCTCTCAAGGAGAACCAGGACTTGGGATTTGGTGAAGCTACCTAGGAAGGCAAAAGAGCATTGCGAGAACAAGTGGGTATACGAGTTAAAGATGAAGGAGGAGGAAAGAAAAGATATAAGGCCGGTTGGTGGTCAAAGGGTTTGCATTAGCGAAACAAGGTATAGATTTTGATGAGATTTTTTCTCCTGTAGTAAAAATGACTCTATCGAACTCTTCTTGGAATAGTGGCGGCAGAAAAGACTTGCACTTAGAACAATTAGATGTAAAGACCGCATTTCTCCATGGTGATTTGGAGGAGGAACTATATATATGCAAAGAGCGGAAGGATATGAAGTCAAAGGTAAAGAGGAGATGGTGTGTAAACCGAAGAAGAGCTTGTATGGCACGAAACAAGCTCGCGTCAATGGTATAAGAAGTTTGATAGCTTCATGATGGAGCAAGGTTATATTAGATGTCATTCGACCATTGCGTGTATACAAAGAAATTTAAGGATGGAAGTTATATTATCCTATGTTTGTATATTGATGACATGTTGGTTGCGGGTAAAAACATGCGGGAAATAAAAGTACTCAAGAAACAACTAAGTGAATCCTTTGATATGAAGGATTTGGGGGCAGCCAGACAAATCCTTGGTATGAGGATAACTCGGGATAGGAGGGAATGGAAGCTGACTTTATCTCAGGAAGAGTACATTAAGAAGGTATTAGATAGGTTTAACATGAAGGATGCTAAACCGGTTAGGACTCCTTTGGCAGGCCATTTTAAGTTATCAAAGGAGCAGTGTCCCAAGACAGAGCAGGAAAGAAACCAGATGTCCAAGGTACTTTACTCATCGGCGGTTGGCAAAAGTTTAATGTATGTTATGGTGTGCACTAGGCCTGATATTGCCCATGTAGTGGGAGCTGTGATTAGATTTATGAGTGATCCAGGTAAAGAGCATTGGCAAGCAGTAAAGTGGATCCTTCGGTATTTGAGAGGGACCATGGGGAAAGTTTTGTGCTACAGTGGATCAGACACCACTTTACGTGGTTATGTAGATTCAGACATGGCTAGAGATGTTGACAGTAGGAGGAGCATGACATGTTATATTTACACTATAGGTGGGACAGCAGTGAGTTGGATTTCACGACTACAAAAGTTTGTGGCTTTATCAACCACGGAGGCTGAGTATGTTGCTGCCACAGAGGCAAGCAAAGAGATGATTTGGTTGCAACAATTGCTTGAGGAGTTGGGGCATAAGCAGAAGGAATGTAAGATGCATAGTGATAGTCAGAGTGCTATACACCTAGCTAAGAACTCTACTTTTCACTCCAGGACGAAGCATATACAGTTGAGATATCACTTCATCAGGATAGCTTTGGAAGAAGATAAGTTGAAGTTGGAGAAGATTCATACCAGTCAGAATCCTGCAGACATGATGACCAAGGTGGTCACAAGGGATAAACTAAAGCTATGTTCAGCTTTGGTTGACCTTTGCGGATGACAGTGAAGGGTTGAGAAGATTACTCGGTGGAAATCAATCTCAGTGGGAGATTGTTATGTTTTGGAGACTGTTTTCATGTTAGAGTGTGGTACACCTTCTATGTGTGTTACACTTGGGTATTTTTACGGTGAAGTCGAAGCAAATTTTCATGGGTGGTTTATTAACCCGTGGGTAATGGGTAACCGTTATGGGCTATTTTTGGGCCCATAGTTTTCGGTACCCATTGTTTTGATACCCACGGTTTTTGCCCATGGTTTTGATACCCACGGTTTTGTATCAAGTTGTTTAAGCAATTGTCTATTTATATGGTTTTATGCATATGATAGATAAACAAGCAAATATATTACATATGTGTTTTGAATTCGGGTGTGAATTCTATAGAGTTTGTTGAGCATAGCTCCAAACGGATCTAGGTATTGTATTGAGAGAGTGGAGGCTTGTAATAAAATCGAGCAAGTGATTCTTGGTGAACGTAGCCCAAATTAGGTGAACCATGTTAAATCTTGTCTCTTTGTGTTGTGTTATTTATTTCGCACTTTTATTTGAGATCCGTAATATTTTACGCATATTAGTTTTCTATTGTTGTGATTCTATAAGGGATTATTCCACATATTTTATCTCTTATTCCCTAACAGACTTCAATGTTATTATCTCGGAGAAAGATAAGAAAGGTGGTCTTATAAGGAATCAACAGTCCCAACTGATTTTTGTTCCTTCGTCTCCGATAACTCTCTTCTTGATATTGAGCCCAAGCAAGGTTGGTTCACCTGGAGCAATCGCAAGAAGGGCTTCAGTAATATTGTTGAGAGGCTTGATAAGTTCTTAGTTGGACCTAAGTGGTCTCTAAATAATGTTGTTTTAGAATGCTCGGTTTTGCCCTGGTCTAGCTCAAATCACTTTCCGGTTTCCCTCTCGGTTAATATCGAATTTTCCCCTCGTAAATCCCCTTTTAAGTTTGAGCTTATGTGGTTGAGGGATGCTTCTCTGGAAAATAACATAAAGCAATGGTGGAATTCCTATAAGATCGAAGGATCAAAGATGTTTTTGCTTGCTCAAAAACTTAAATTTCTCAAAGGGGACCTGAGGATTTGGAATAAGTTTTGTTTTAAAAATATTTTCCAAGAAAAGGCTAGAGTGGAAGCGGAGTTGAAAACTCTGAATGAGAAAATTTTTGTTTCCGGCATGGGGGAGGCGGAGTTTCTTTAGGAGAAGTCTTTATTGGCCGAGCTTGGTGAGCTGCTTCTGAGAGAGGAAGAATACTGGAAACAAAAATCAAGGGAACAATGGCTCAAGGGAGGGGACAAGAATACAAAGTTCTTTCATTCAACCCTGTTAAAGCTAGGCGGAGCTTGAATTTCATCTCGAAATAAAGAATAGTGATGGTATTGCCCTCTCGATCAAAAACAAATTTCTGATGAAGGGGTTTGGTTCTTTACCTCCCTTCTTGGAGGTGATATCGCATCCTTTGAATCAGATCAATCCTCTTTCCTTGATAATATTCCGACTTTGATCACTGATGCTCAAAATGAGGCCCTTCTTAAGCCTTTTTTTGATTGAAGTGGAGAAAGTGGTTTTTCCATTGCAAGAACAAAGCTATGGGCTCGGATGGTTTTCGAGGGTGATTTCTTTTAGAAATTTTGAAACATCGTTGGTTATTATATATGTGCAGCTGTGGAAGAATCTCACAGATCTAGATTTGTGCTAAAATCACGGAATTGCACCTTTATAAGTATTTTTCCAAAGTTGTCTCAACCTTCTTCATTTGTGGATTTTAGGTCGGTTTCCTTGTGTAATACTTCATACAAAATCATCTCGAAAGCCATTGCTTCTAGACTCAAAGGGTTGTTGGATCCTCTTGTTTCTCCAGAGCAACTGGGTTTATGTTGGGGAGGTTGATTTTTATGGTATTTTTCTTTCTCATGAACTTATTCATTCTCTCTCCAGCAATAAGTCTTCAAGTATGTTGCTAAAACTGGATATCAGCAAGGCCTTTGATAAGATCAATTGGCGTTTTCTAATTAGGGTGCTTAGGAAGTTTGGTTTTTCGGAACATTTTGCAACTGGGTGTTTAGCTGCATTGTTGGGCCTTCTTTCTCTGTGTTAATCAATGGTAATGTTAAAGGTTTCTTTGAAGGAAATCGGGGTCTAAGATAGGGGACCCTCTTTCCTCCTTTCTATACATTTTAGTGGCAAATTCTCTGAGTAGGGCCATTTGCAATAGAATTCGGGAAGGCAAACTACAGGGATTGAGAATTACGGAGGGGGTGAATACTATCTCACATCAGCAATTCGTGGATGATACTTTCTTGTTCGGCAAAGCCAGTATTCAGGAGGCCAGATAACTAAAGGGATTGTTAGATGCATACGTGGTCCTAGCTAGACAAGAGGTCAGCCTTGTTAAATCCTTCATCTTCTTTTTAAATTTTCCCCCTCCTCTGGAGGCTAGAATTTTAAGAATTTTTGGTTTCAAAAAAGGTTCCCTTCTGGTCAAATATCTTGGTGTGTCCATGTTTGGTGGATTGGGCAGGGCCTTGATGTGGAATGATCTCCTTTCTTCTTGTTAATTGAAAAGCTGAATTCTAGAAAGGGAAATGGTTATCACTTGGTTCTCATCAAATATGTTCTCAGTGCCTCCCCTTTATACATGCTTTCCATTACGAAAATTCCCAAAGGTAAACTAACGAAGCTTATTGGGATCATGAGAAGATTCCTTTGGCAAGGATCCTCTAGAGAAAGGAAAATCCCTTTGATTAGCTGGGAAACTTTGTCTAAACCCAAAGAATTGGGTGGGGCTGGAATCCTCAATTTGGGTCTTCAAAACTTGGCCACAGGTGTAAGCTGGTTTGGAATCTCCTCACAAAACCACCGAGTCTTTGCGAGTCAAGTGGTAGAAAAAAATATTTGGGGGCTTAGCTTCCGGAATTGATTCTCGTATAGCTAACCCCCTCGTGGTTCTCATATTTGGAATTTCTTGGTGGAATGTAGAGAGGTTTTTCTATATAATACTTTGGAAAATTGAAAAAGGTGACAGGGTGCTATTCTAGGATGATCCTTGGAATGGTTTTCCTATGCTTGGGGATAACCCCGAGTTTGGGGAAATCAAGAGGCTTTTGGTGGAGGAATGGGGTCCATTTGTTTCCAACTATGGGTTGATTCCAGAAAATACCCCGCATTGATGGAATGGAAAAGTATTGAACACCTAAATCTCTCTTTGGAAACTAAGGCTAGTTTTGTTTGGCCTTGTAGGAACGACAACTTAAGCTTTAAGGGGTAAAGATGAAATTGTTTGGACTACGGCCTCTTCTAGGAAATATTCCCCAAACTGTGGTTACAAATTGTTGCATGTTGAGCAGGATGTAGAGAATCTGATCTGGAAGGCTGTTGGTCCTCTTGCCCTCCTAAAGCTGGCCTTTTTGCCTAGATGGATTTTAAAGGAAAAATACTTACTCAAGAAAGAAGGAAAAGATTTGGGTTTCATGGGCCCTCAATGTGCTTTCTGTGTGCGAAGCATGAGGAGGATCGTGACCACCTATTGCTACATTGCCCCTTCACAGTAGAATGTTGGAGTTGGTTGTGTGCCAGGCTCAATCTTCCTTGGGTCCAACCCTCTACTCTTCCTGAAGCCATTTTGGCATGGCATGTTAATCTTCATATTGGTGCTCTCTCCTCGATTTGGTTGTGTGGTATCATGCTACTCCTCTGGCACATCTGGTGGGAGCGTAACAAGAGAATCTTTAAAGAGGAAAAGAACTCTGTGGAAAGGGTCATTCTCAGGTTGGAATGGGCTATTTATGAGGTGGTTTCTACCAATTGGTCTCGCTTCCACCACTTCTCCAATTTCAATAGGTAAATCGAGCAGCGGTGGCCAAAAATTGTCAAACCCGGGGCGGGTGCTTGACGTCTGCGAGATCTTCCGCCTCGCTCCGTAGGTTGGCTCGATGGTACCCTCCTTTCCCGGGGTTTCACAAGCTAAATTTTGAAGAGTGGCCAGAGGTAATGGGCACCTCGGGTGTTGGTTGCATTGTAAGAAACGAAAGGGGACTATTGGTGGGAGCAACTTCCTTCAAACTCAGGGATGACACATGTAATTCAGCAGAACTCTAGGCTCTAAGCAAGGGTCTAGAATTAGCGGCCTCCTTAAAGGTGGATAAATTGGAAATTGAAGGGGATTCGTTAGTAATTGTGAATGCCATCATTAAAAAGAAAGCTCTGTCTTGGAAATTGGACCTAGGAATCAAAAAAGGTCCTTTGGCAACTTGGGAAATTCAGTGCCTAGAACATTAAGCATGTGTTTCAAGAAGGTAATCATTGCGCGGACAAGCTGGCGAACACGGGGATCGAGTAAACACAACAGGAGAAAGTGGCCTTCAATGCCAAAGCGTGGGAAGGACTAGAGATATTGGTTTCGTGCGAGGCAGAATTAAGTGTTTCTGTCGCCTAATGTTGTGCTTGTGTGAAGCGTTTGGTCTATTTAAAGCTAATGCCAAGGGTCTCTCCTTGCATATGTTTCCTTCTTCTTTTTCTTGCTATGGCTTCCCCGTGTATTCCGTGTATTGCCTTGAGTTGTGAATTGCGTGAGATGGCGTTTCGGTCCAGGATTACGGATAACTAGCTGAAGAGGTTTTTTCATTTTCTGCATGGAAGAGATGGAAGCCATCAAAGCCATCTTGGGTGGTGATTTCCTATCTGCGGAAGGATGGCCACACGTCAACAGTGGCATCGCCTCTGTGTTCATGGAAAACTTGTTGATTATCCGTCCTTCAAAATTGGATGCGGTGAATTTGGCTTTACACGGCTTCGACCTGCATTATGTGGAAACCTGGCCTCTAAAGTGGCAAGTTGTTGCTTGGCATTTTAAGTGTGAAGGATTCGTTGTAGGGTGCATCGGGGTGGATGTGGGTGTCTTCAAAGAACTTGAAAAGAGGTTCAGCATTTTGTTGGCTTTCACCTTTGAGCACCTAGTGGTGTATGCTCGGGACCATCTTGGCCGTGTCACGCCTTGTGCTCCCTAACGTGTAGGCCCTCAGTGCTCCGCTGGAACCTATCCCGCCTAGGTGGGTGAGCTGCGATTGTCTCGGAGGCGTATGATTTTCTTTGGTTGGGTTGGGCGAATGTTGAAGTCAACAACGTGGTGAAGGTGGAGCTGGAGGAAGAAGACGGCTTGGGTCGAGTGTCTCTGGCTTCAAGTGTTGCTCTCTCTTTGGAGACTGGGGAGTAATTCCTCTCTTATTTAGTACTATAGCTATAGTGTAATTCGAATAGTGATGGTTTATGTTCGTGTATATCCAACTATTCTTTTGGGGATTTTGTTGTTTTGGCTTTGAACTTTCGAGGCTTGGCCTTTATTCATCGTAAATAGGGAACACGTCCTTGACCCACTTTATCTATAAAAAAATCATTCAAGTTTAAGTAATTATCTCAATAAAATTTTATGAATTAAATTATGATTGTAGATATTGGTTAGTGCCTCATTAAATAACCATTCAAATATCTAGAAATGAAATGAACTTTCTAATTAAAGTCTTTAGACTTTTGGATAGTTTTATCATTATCTTAATAGATATGTAACTTATGACCTGCAACCAAGGGGATATGAATAATGAGTAGTGAATGAAATGTCAATAAAAATGTTCGACCTTAAATTTGATCTCCATTGGATTATTATAGGGTAAATTTTCTTCTTTCTTGGAGAAACAATTGAAAAATTATGATATCTTGAGCATATGGTGCGGTTTGTAGCCCTTTTGTATATTGTAAAAATACTTTTTGAGTTGAATGCAATGGAACAACTAGATTAAAAGCATCCATCACCATTATCAAGAAATTTGTGGTTCAAGTGACAAAGTTGTCAATCAACATGGAACACTTCAATAGACAAAATTATGTAACAAATATAGGATAAGTGTCTCAAACTAGATACATGTTAGGATTTTTCGGATACATATATTTAAGATATTTATACTAATTTATATTACAAATAGAAAACATCACTCACATGTGTATAAATCGAGGGAACACATATACTTCTATTTCAATTGTTATTAATTTCATAATTACAATGATATACTTAAATTATAATGGCAACCAATAGAGTGGTTGTGGAGTGTATTAGTCTACGAGATGTCAATAAAAATGATTGACCTTGAATTTGATAGTCATATGGCCGTTTTCTTCTTTATTAAAGAAGGTGATAAAAATCACGATATCTTTGATATACGATGGAGTTTGAACTCCAAATTTTTCCCAATAAAGAAATTTTGAGCCCAATTCGGTGGTGCATCTAGATTGAGGACATCCATCACCTCTCGTGAAAACATTTGTGAAAGATGTGTTGGGTTGGTTAATCAATGTGAAACTCTTCAATAAGAAGAATTATGTGACAAATCCAAACTAGACTCGAGTAGATGCACAAAGTTGGGGGTTAATTTTATAGTCATTTTGGTCAGTTTTTACAAAGGGCGTGTCGTTCTAAAAAGTGTGTTCACCCTTTGTAAATTCTTTCATGAACCTATTTTGAATAGATTCGGTGAGGAAATGATTCGAATAGGTCATACGCCCTTTATAATGCAAAGGGCATATGACCTTTGAAAAACAAAGGGTGTAGGCCCTTTGTATTGCTATTTTTAATAATTTTTTTTTTTCAAAGGGCATACACTTTTGTTTATATTTTTATTAAAAATTGAGTGTTCTTCCCTCCTCAACTACATTGCATTTTGGTTAGGAGATCCAAATCTCAACTTTGGACTTATGGAGGATTTTAAACATTTATTCAACTTCGTAGGCACAAAATATTTTTCTGCTTTATGTATTTTTAAAAAAATATATTAGTTTGTAGAAGTGAGAATCTAGCGTTCAAAAATATAAAATTTTAAAAGACTAAAGTATTATTTTAAATTATTAATTAATTTCTACATAACATTACTCGTTATGATTGATTCATTAGTGTTACTAATAGTTTAATAACTTTTGACAATTAACCAACGTATTACAAAACTTATATCTCAACAATCTACTCATTGTTGGCTATTATTTAAAACAAATTCAAATATATGAATTTAAGCTCAAAAAGTTGTGTTCGTACACTTGTATTTTCATTTTTCTACTTTCTTAACTTGTAAAATCATTTAAAATTATTATATTAATTTAAAAATATGAAAAAATATTCTCAACAATCTTCAACATTTTTTGAATATTTGTATGAATATTCATTTTAAAATGTATTTGTTTGCTCCAAAAAGGTGTGTTCATACACATGCACTTTTGTTATGTTTTTCACAAAAACTTATTATGTCATTTTTAGAAATGAGTAAATTTCACATACTTATTTCATTTGGGTATTGCATAAAAATTATATATTTAGAAACTAAATTTAAAAAGTCACAGTTTATCTTCTTACGTCGTTACAAAATTATTTGACTACATGCCTCTAAAAATGTCTCCAATTTCACCCATTGTTATTTTTCAAAAACAAATGGCATCTACCCATTCCACAAAATTGATATTTATAAATGTTTTTCAATAAGTTTATTTAATATATTTTGAGTAATTTTATAATTCATGTTGGATCACCTCCCCTCATACCTCCAAACTTTTTTCTTTCATTACATAGTGAAATTCCCACTTGGTCCATTGGTGAAGTTGTTTTGCTTACATAAAATCCACCGGAGATCAATTCTTATTGTGGGCAAAGGCCCTTGATGCCTCGATACATAGGATCATGCTCTAAGTGATTTTGACGGCATGAATGCCCCTTACCCTAGTTGCTTAGCTAAAGGTGATCATTGATTTAGATGTACACTTGTAGCTCAACATTGTAATTCACTATATGTTTCCTCCAAAACATGGGCAAAGATCCTAACATTCTATGTGCGTGGATGCCCCTTACCCATCTCTCGGTTAGTTAAATGTGATAATTAATTTAAATATACACTTACTTAACTTTGTAATTCACTAAATATTTTCTATGTAAGTCAATACCCAATATAGTACTTCAGCATTCAATAAAAAATTCTTCTCACTAACTCTATCAGAAAACATTTGACAAAGGAAAAATACACGGTAAATTGATTTCAAAATTTGATGTTTTTCCCCTTGCAGAAGCCTTTCTTTTCTATAGTGTCAAACACCACCTTTTTAAAAGTTCGAATCTGAAGTCTTTCGTTAGCAAATAAAATAAATAATATTTTTAACAGTATTATAATAAAGTAATTTGAGTAGTTTAAATGAACTCCCATATATAGCTGTCAGATGAGCCCTTTGTTGAGAGAGGAATTCCATTACTAATAATTCATGATTTTAAAGAAAAAGAATATATCCACATTTTATTTTTTAATTGCTCATTTGCCCGACTAATTATTTGTTATGGAACGTCATCTTTTACTCGTAGGAAACGATATTTATTTAGATTTGAACCACCTGCAACATATAAAACACAATCATAAATCTCACATTCATTCATCGATTGATTGATTCGTTGTGGAAAAGAAGCTGCAGTATAAATCGAGAGAACTTAAAAGAGAATAAGACAATGAGCAAGAACAAGATTTCTACCATTGATGATACCATAAATAGTAAGAGAAAAAAACTGGGTTTGCAGAGGAGCAGACAACATCTTCATCTCCCCAAGAAATCACCCAACATTTTCGAAATGTGTTACAGGAAATTACAGTATCAGAACATTTTGCAGCGCTATGCAGGTTGACAAAACATGAAGCTTTCAATTTTAACCTCATACAGTACAGAATCGATGCTGGAGTGTATGACCAGTCTCCTTCTCTTTTCGTTTCAGATATTCAAAAAATATGGAGTAGACTGAGAGAAATAGGGCAGGAGATGATCACTAATGCAGATAGTCTTTCGGAGATTTCGCACACTTGTTATGAAAAGCATGTGGGTGCTTTTGTGAATGCACAAGATGGAAAGAAGAAGAATTTTGAGTCTCAACAAATGTCAATCCAATCCCATAACAACCAAGAAAATGAGCATGTGGGTGCTCTTCTCCATGAACAGGATGAAGGGAATAATAATTCTGATTCTGAAAAAATGCCGATCCAATCCCATAACAGCCAACAAAATCAAGAAGAAAATGCTTCAAAAGAAGAAGACAAATCAAGGTCCCTTGGTAATTATAAGGGACTTCATACAAGCAGTGGAGAACCCAAAATGGGTGGTGGTATTGCCTTTAGAAAAAAATGTTGTATTTGTCAGGTTGGTAGAAAGCAAGGAGACGCTATCATACAATGCAGCAATGAGAAATGTCTGTATAAGTTTTATCATATAAGGTGCGTGAGCCCTCCATTAGCAAGTGCTCCCCCACCTAAATATGTATGGCTTTGTCCTTCTTGTCTTTGTAGGGTTTGCTTCATTGATGAGAAAGAGGATCATACCATATTATGTGATGCCTGTGATGATTGTTATCATAGGTATTGCCTTGACCCACCTCTTACAGATGTGCCAAAGAAAAAATGGTTTTGTCCATCTTGTGTAGCAAAACACGAGAAAGTGATACATTCTGCTGAAGGAAGTGGAGGTTCAAGGAATCCATCTCACCCCTTAATAGAAGAAAATGTCAGAGTAAGAAATATAAGATCAAAACATAGACATGATTCAGCCTCTACATATGGTGGAAAAGGAAGAGGACATAAATTGAGAATGTTTCATGGGATGGAAGAAACAACTTTTTAAAATCAAAATCATCCATCTTCAAGTTTAGTCTTCTTTCACGTATCTTTTTAAGACAGGATTATAAAAAGGATTTATTATTTCAAATTGGATGCATTTGATTTCTGTGTTGTGGTTTTATATTGATTAGAAGATTTGACATAGTTATTTTGTTAAATAGAATTGAATTAATTTCACAATTAAACTAGTTGTGTTATAACGATAAGTCCTTATATTAGTTATGTTAGGTCATGGATTTGATTTTAAATTTACTTGTAGCATACAATGGTAAGTCATTGGTGACCATTAGATTATGGATTTATTTTAAAATTACCTGTAAATATATTTATATTAAAGAAATCAAATTAAAAAAATCTAATTTCTTATATTTTAAATAAGTTTATGTCCATTTAAATATGTTACAATTAACAAAGAAACGATATTTATTACTGAAATATCTTTCTATAATTAAATATTGTATTACATGTCAATTCTAGTTAAGGTATAGTCATGATTGTTTAGCTTTTAGTAAGCCATTGTTTATACAAATAAAATGAGTTTTCTCTTGTTGCATTTGTAAAATATGTATTTAATTGTTTTAGTTATTGACATATAAGGATAATGATAGAATGCAATAGTGTGAGATGTTAATAAAAATTATGTATTTAAATTTGACATTTTATTAACTATGATAGAATTTTTAAAATTAAATAATGACATTTTGAATATATAATAAAATATAAAATCTTAATTTTCAAATATTATGATAAAATTATTAACTAATATAAAGCTCCTCAATTCACAAACATATATGACAAATCCAATATAAGAACCACAAAATTGATACATCTTAACATTTTTAAAATAAATTAATTTAAAATCTTTACTTAAGAATAATAATTGTTGCTCGAGTATTTCAAGATGTGTGTTATGATATGGTGTATTTGAATTGTTTGGTAAGATGTCAAGATTGGTTGTCGGAATGTGTGGCAAGGCACACTAATATTATATTTTTGTGATGATGAGGAGGAGCATCAATATAAGGGTGTTGATGTGTATAATTTGGTTTTAAAATATTTAATTATTAAAGATTTGAAGTTTCAAGGGTCATAATAATTTAAAAGAGTAATTTTTGGGGAAAATTGTGCAAAAAGCACAGAAATATCATTTATGTTTAAATTGTTTGGCCTTTTGGAAATTCGCTAGCTTCATTGGTATACCAACTACTTGATAAATCGACGTGAAGTGTATGATGGAAACGTCAAAGGGGATGGAGTGAAGAATGAAAAAATGAGGAAGTGAAATAGAGAAAGGATGAGGGGTTATCAAGAAGGGGTTTGATGGAAGGGGAGGACATTGAGTTCCAGTGTATCATTTGTATCTTATAGGTATTATTCACGGCGGTGCAATATGTGTATGAAGAGGACAAACTAAAAAAAAGGGAAATTTGAAAAGGTTCCATTTTTAGAGTCAATTGAGATGCATGCATTATACATGTTTCACGACTCAATGTTTTTCTATCGAGCTTATTGAAGCAAAAGCTTAATACTGAGACTTTATACAATTTCATACGTTGTTGAGTACAAACTCTTCTTTGATTTACTTGGAGGGTATTTTGAAAATTACCACTTTGTTATATCTGACCGCAATGCACTGGGATGTTTGGGCACATAGACGAAGCCATTAATGGTCACCTAAATGAAATGTATTTGCGTCCAAAATAACAATAATTAATAATTCTAACTAATTTGTAGTGGGTGGGGCTCAATATGTAATCCTCCAACACAACGCTTCACCGACCAAGCGAACCATATCATTTACGGGGAACTTATGGTCCATTTTTATGATAGATAGCTATCTTGTAACGTCCACGAGGCCAAAAGAGGACAATATGGAATTGACCATGATTACGAAACACAGGCTTACAAAATTAATAAATAGAGTCTATTCACGCAGGCTTACAAAATTAGTGACATGACTTTTTATAATGTTAAGAAACAGACAAAGAACTGCATGACACTATGAAGGCCTGTGTATACATCTCGATCCATACTATAGAAAATATATACCAGCAGTAACCCACTATGTACACTCAAAAATTATTTCTATGTTCTCTCTTCTTATTATCTAATAAAAATTATTCTTATTATTTGATAAAAATGAGGATGTCTAGCAACCATATGAGGAAGCATGCTAAAGAGATGCACTCATTCTCATCATCGATGCCTCAACATTTTACATATTTTTCTTGCTTCTCGTAAAGGTCAAAAGATAATCTTATGGGTTTAACTAAGTATTTTACATCAAGAAACAATAAACCACATTCCATTTTCATGTTACTGCTAATAAAGGTTGCCATTTGAAAAGGCTCTAATGTAATGGACCATATGAGCTACAACTTTTGAAAATTCTTCTACATTTTACATACATATAAAACATGGCACCTATAACTACAACATCCAACAAATCTTTCAGGCATTTTGTGGAGTCTGGATTTAGACCTTCCAGTTGCATTTGATTGAAAATTTCTAAGGTTTTTCAACAAATCCATTGTGTGCATATCGCTGCAATAATTGTAGTGATCTATGCGACCACAACCATTTGAGGCATTTTGTCAAATAATTCATGTGCCTTGTGTAGGCTAAAACTATCCAAGACATAGTTTGAATAGAAACTAGACAAATAATCCTTTTCCCATAAACTAAACTTCGAGATCAAAAATTAACCAATACATCAGTTAAAACAAATGATCTTTTTCTAATAAACTAAACTTCCAATCAGAATTTGTCTTTCAAATAACATAGATTCAAAACACAAAGATTCACCCAAATAACTATAAATTATGGGAAAAAATGATAAACAATAATATGAAATATTCTGCCCAAAGAAATTATGATTTTGAGATGTTTTCATCAGCCCCGTCTTCTTTCATGCAAGATTTCCTTTCTCATTGTTATTTGTAATATTTGTAATGTATGGAATTATTCTCCTGACATGTTTAGGGCTTACCCAACTTAAGTTCACCCCCTTGTTAGCTAGACTCTTTTATTGTTGTGCCTTTTATTTAATATTGGCTTGTAGCCTTTGTTTGGAGTTTCTTTCGCTCGTGCATGGTATTTATTAAGTTGTAGTTATGAGTCCCATTGACCTATTTTTATTATCCATGGACATTAATTTAATAATTTATATTTAATTATTCTAAATTTGGTAAATTTATAAGTCAATATATCCTAAATATTTCAAAAATAAATGTCCAACAATTAAAAAAGTTCATTACTTGAGTGATTTTATGTATCCTTTGATATTCATAATTTATTTAGATAGAAAATAATGACATTTCTATTAAGTTTCTTGATAAAAAATTAAAATCTTTAAAAATGGTTTTGAATGAAATAATATTTTGCACTTTTATTATGGTTGTATGTGTTAGAGGCTACCAATCGGTAGCATGGAAAATGCTACCGATAGGTAGCATTGCCGATAGCATTTTCCATGCTCTTTGGTTGGTAACATTGGGACAGAGACAAAGGCTAGCGTAATCGAGCATCTCTCTCTTTTTTTCTGTATGATCACATATCCTTGGTATGAAGGTCAAGGGCCAATTTACACGCAAAAGCAATTTACACGAGTAGCGACATAATAAAACAATTCGTGATTTAGTTTAAGAAATTGTACTTTGCTTTGCTCGGATTATTCCACAAAACAAAACATGTTTTTTGATTATTTTACTCCAGCTTATCGGGAAACATGAAACATACCTAAGGCTTCTTATGGGATATTGTCATTACAAGAGTTATTTTGGTGAGATTTATGAGTAGTAGGTAGGGCACATTTACGGCAATGAGATCCATGGAGTGTGGAGAACCCATTTCCTATGAAAACATAATATAGATATATCATATTGAATCACTACTATGAATACAAATTCCTAGGTAATGGTTACTCTTGTAATATATATTTCTCTAGCCAAAACATTTGTCACAACATTTGTCACATCATATGCACATTGCAAATAGAAATAATATATCATTCACCAACCCTCAACACAAGGTTATTCTTTATTTGCTTTAATGAAGATTGGAATGGAAGTCAGAGCATCTCTCGTTTCCACTATTATTTCCTTCCTTTGTAATACAACATTATTTCCTTCACCAAATACAAAGAAGACATGATATTCAGTGCATCATATTCTTCAGCAAACAAACCCAAATTCTCAATAAGGGAACTACAACCAAACAAGTTACAGTTCTTAGAGAGACGAATCTTCAGTAAAATTTAGAGCACCCAAAGGAAAACTTAAAGGGGAACAAAATATTTTACCGTCAAGGATTAACGCAAGGCCAAAAACAAAGATCAATCTGTAACCCTAATATCTCCTCATCTTACTATATATAAATTGATTGAGATGGCTTTGTATCTGTATCTGGAGCGGGTTCAATGGTCTACGAGGGGAAAGTATTGTCTGTCGTTGTTTTGTTTGTTGTTTGCAGAAGAAGATGAAGAAGATTGAGGATTAAAAGGGTGAAAATCAATGTCACAACTGTTCACAACCATCGTCCCTCCATTTCCTCCCGATCCGCCACGCAGCATAATCCCTGGGGAAGTACAAATCCCACATCAAGCAAATTGATGACCACTATCAATCCTCTATCATCGACGAACAGATTTATTCCCAAAGCAGCACAATCCTTGTGTTGTGCTGTAATTGGTCATGTTTTTACCCAGGTCGGGATCCGCGAGCCTGAACACCATAACCTCTTCTGTTTGATTTCAATGAACATGCATCCACCAATATTAACCGCATGATATCTGACATGCGACAGTCCCAGCAAGTCATAACCCAACTAGTACACACCTCCGACGTAATCAGATACTTGATTCTCCTTGATGATAATTTTTTTTTAAGTGATACAAATCTTATGAGATGTTTTGTAAGATTTTTTAATAAAGATGTAGTGTTCATAATATAAATAAACTCATTGTAATTTCATAAAGATAGACTATTATTTAAAAATATTTCATATTAATTCAAAAATTAAATACAATTTAATGTGAGTTCTTGTTTACATTGTTTGGGCTTTTGGAAATTCTCCAAATTCTCTCATATGCCAATTAGTTATGTGCTAATCTTTAGTTTAATGATATAAATATGTAGTCGCAAAATCATGCACTTGCTATTACATTTATACCACCAAGTATGTTATTTTATATATGGATCTCGCGTAAGAAAAAGTATTCACTAATGGCTCATCCCCTAGTCATGTTGTTAGTTCGATCGATCATTCTCGGTGAGTGTCTTGCACATGCTTGTCATTCATTTACACAGTTAAGTCGTCTCTCAAGGAGTCTTAGTTGTCGTTAATTACTCAGTTGTCGGCTTTAGTCTTTGACTAGGGCACCTAGGGAGGGATTAGGGCACCCATGGGCACCCGGTCCTTATTTTAGGCGCCGGTCCTAGTTGCACTTGGGTCTCATTTAGAATTTTGAGGTCGGTCTTTACGGGTTTCCCTCCCATTCCCCTAGGTACTAGCCGACATATAAGGTCATTAGTGTTGAAATTTGAGCAAGAGATTGCTATATAAACACAACATACTCACTATCTTATGGGTAACTATCTACTACTAAGGGATAATTATCTACTAAGGCAAGGGATTGTATTTGGGCATCATTGCATCACACACACTACATAGGAAAGGGAAGTCTATTCTAGTCCATCCACCATTTTTATTCTATCTAGCTATTTCCCGTTATCTCTGCGTCAATGACGTTAGGGCACCCTAGGCACATTATTGCACATACAACTACATTGGGTCTGAGATGTAGTGCAACGCTTAGTTGTATGTCTACTATTGTGGCCGCTAAGGACAGTCTGACCTCTTCATATGCATATTTCTTTTTTTAGGGGTTTGATGCTTTGTATGGGATTTTGCAAGTAATTATTCATTATGGATCTACAATGTCATCAACGAAGCTAGTGCGACACTCACGTGACAAAGATCAAAATATGGCGAAGATCTAGAGACCCTTACAGATTCAGGTTCTGAGTTATACTGCAAACCAGGGCACCCATACTACAGACCAGGGCGCCCACAGGTGCCCTAATCCTCCCCCAGACACCCCAGTATGGCTAAATCCTCGTCTCCTGCAATTCCGAGGTATGTTATCATACTCTTCTCCGTCCGCTCATCATACTATTGATCCTGATCACAAAGTGAGGTATGTCATTTTCAGGTTAGTACCTTTTTCCCCCTATTTCAATTATTTCAATTTCATTTGAATATCAAATAAATTTAGTTAGCATTTATATTTCAGTTGTTTCATTGTTGTTCCTAGTTTAGATTAACTTCTAAAAATTGTATTTTAGTTAATCATTTTTGGTGAACCCGTACTTTAGAATATTTTTCCATTGGATCCACTTCAAACCCTAATGGCTAAGGATAGTTCATTTTCTTCTTTGCCCATCATGTCTCATTTTAGTGTCAACCCTATTTATGATGAGGTTGCCATCGTTGAGCTCACAACTCTCTACAATAATACTACCACCCCACCTGATATTCAACAACAAATTTTAAATGGTCAATAATATGTGCCTACTCGTTTTGAAGATTCTCGCATTGGCATTAGTATTACCGAGGATCGGGTAGTATTCACTCATTATACACCTTGCTATATGGATGTTAGTGATCCTCCTTTTGATCTTTTATGGAAATTTTAGATGATTCTCTTATCGATTACTTGCTTGGTATTGACAATCACTCACATGTGCATACTAATTTTTCTTTTAGTCGGGCCACTTCTATAGTTCCATCTCATGATTCTTCTACTTCTGATATTGCTTCTCATCATTCCTCACATGTTAGTCCTCATACACCTTCATATGATGTTGATGATCCTATTGATAGCATTCTTAGTGACATTATCATCTCTTAGTCTATATCTGATGAAGCGGTTGATAGCCATGATTCTTCTACTTTTTTTTTCGCCGAGTGTGAATCTCCATTACCACCTTCTCCTGAGGTTGCATCTAGCATAGTGCATGAGTCGTCTCCATGCATTAATTCTTCTTCTTTTACCATTTCATCTCCTCTTATTACATCATCTACACATAGTAGTTCATCTTCTCCTATAGATGTGTCTCCATCGATCACTTCACATCTTAGGAATGTTTCTGATATTACTCCTACCATTGTTGTGGCTATTTCATCTATATCATCTACTATAACTTCTTTGGCACCTACTTCTAATGTGCCCTTAACATTGGAATCTCCTTTATCATCCCTTGATATTCTTATGATCACTCACAATGGAAAGTTACAACCGCTCAACACATTATTGTCATCTTCCACAATTCCTTCACTTTGGATATCATGTCTCTCATGCATGTTGTAGGTCAATTACAATCTCAGGTTCAATCTCTTACTTTAGAAAGTAGGGCTTACTATGCTTCATTGACAACAACTCATTACATGGTAACCCTATTCCTAAGAAGATTCACAATTCTACATTTCCTAAGGACTTTATCATGCCTACATTCACATGTTTTGATGGTACCGATGACCCTTGTGCTCATCTTATGCATATGGCTATGGACCCATATTCTAATGATAGATTATTGCTTAAGGCCTTTCGACATAGTCTTATTGATGACGCTTTACAATGGTACACTCATCTTCCATTTGGGTCCATTAGCACTTTCTATGACATGGAGGATGCTTTCCTCCATCATTTTATCATCAACAATGGCCCTAGAGTTACTTATGACCGCTTACCTACTTTACATCAGGGCTCATCAGAATCTATCAAGGATTATATCTTACGGTTTAATGCTTGTATGCATCACTATTATTCCAACCCATAGATCTAGATAAGCAATTCATTTTCTGTTGTGGTCTAATTCTTACGTTTAAGCAACGATTATAGTATGATACATGTGATTCATTCATTCTTATATGCTATAAAGTTATCCACCTAGAACAAGATCTTCTCTCGACACATATCATAGATCCTCCACACATCTCCACTATTGTTGGCTCATCTAGTTCTCCTCCATTGACATTGGTTGAGCATCCTACACGATCTCCACCCTTGCCTAGCAAGCAAGCTCAACCCACTACATCACAAAAGTATACTTCTCCTCCTCTGCAACAAGCTACTTATCCTTTCATTCCATCTATGTTGCATGAGCCATTGTACTTCTCGTATAATGCTAGATCTCGTGATGTGTTGCTTACCCTAGTTGAAAAGTGTCTCATTCACTTACCATCCAACCAACATCATCCACAACATCCATGTAGTGTCAATGTGATCAACCTTCTTTTGTAATTATCATCGCATTAACGGATATAGGGATAATGATTGCCTTGCCCTTCATGACGTATTTTCTACGGTTAGAGGATAAGGGCATCATCTCCTTTGGCTCTCTCTTGCGTGACCAGTCCATTTCGTGTCTACCTCATCGAGAGCTTCTACTACATTTGAGTCATCTCCTCCATTTCGTGCTCAAGTCATTGGTCATCCACCACCGCAATTTGTCACTCATGTACACTCTCCACCATGTCCATACACCACCGCATCATCATATCCATCGCATCCACCTCATTCATCTTATCCACCACATCATGTTATTACTTCACATTGGCTTCCATGGCCCCGCCGCATTCACACATTCCACTGCTGCTCCATATGATATTCGATTCGGCTCATATACTCACACCACTTCCATGCCACATGCTTCCACCACTTCACACCTTGCCTTGCTCTCTCGGTAGGTTATTACTATCACCTTAACCCCTGATGACACACTTGTGTTATTACACGACTATTGAGGGATTTTCTATAATAATCTTTCATCATGCGCTTTGTCAATTCATCTAGTGCACTCAATGATTTCCCGATGAGGTACTCTTTCTTACGTGGTTCATTCTTGATTGTTGTGGGGTCTTAACTAAATGAGCCTATCCATCCACATGTTGGGGGCATCGATAATTTCCCCTAGTTTCATCATACTAATATATTACGGCCACATTACATTATCATATGTTCATTTTACAATCATACATTATCTATTTTCACATCTCTCCGCACTACACTAATTACGCATTACAAATTCCACATCATCCACATTACACATTTATTTTGTCATCATAATGTGAGTATTACATCAATAAACACTAACAATATACAAATACATCACATACATTCCAACACTAATTACCAAATCATACATCATCAATCACATTGTGACATCCGTACACAACAAAATAAACTCATCATATATAAATCACATGTGTCCATACATATATAGTGAATACAATCATCATTGCAATAACATTCCATCACTGCGGGGCAACTCCCCTACATCATATACGATCATGCAAATCAAATCTCATCATCACTATCACTCTCGTGTCTTGTGAGAGTCCTCAAACTCGATGCATCACTAGTAACTCTACGTTGTTGATCGCAACCTCGATACCTCTCAACCTATCTCCACAATAACGTATTCTCCGTAGACTATTTTGAAAACTACCGATGTAAATCTATGTATCATACAAACACACCTTGCATTAAGGGACCACCACCTACCGCCTCTCTAGCTTGTCGAGTCTCTTCACGTGCCTCTTCCCTCTCACTTAACAACACATTACATGGCGTTGATGTTATGGGTACTTGGCTCAAATAAATGGGCATGCTCGCCTACTATATTATCCACTCACTAAAGTATACCTCCACCAAGTACATCGGTCGATGCATTCTACGTTAATGTGTGGATGGATGTGTCCACTATCAAGGACCAATACGCATCACCTACAAAAATAAATAACACAACACAAGTGAGTTATACAACCATTACTATCACATAGGCCAACAACAATATACACAACATAACTATATATAGATACTTACGCTCCGTTATATCCGTTTTCACATTATCAGGGGCATGTGCTTCCCCCTCTCCTCCTCCTCCTGTGGTAATCCCGCTACGTCTACGAACAATGGAAACAAGAGTACCCATCAATGTGTTTCCCACCATGCACACAGTACTCCTCGGTGCACCCTATGTCATCTCGAATCTATCAACTTTATCGCCGCATCTACCTCATCGGCCCGGGATGTATTAGCTACTCTCTTGTGGGCCTTAGCTTAATTCCATCCCTCCTAGGTGCTCTGATGGATCTCAACCATATATATGGCTCTGGGGGCACGTCCTAAGCCATACCAAATTGTCGTGATACTATCTCTTCCTGAAATATCTCAGCCACTCCTGGGAATCGGACCTCCAACCACATAGTCCTACAAATACACCACAACTCTATAGCATCCTCGGCCATCCTCCATAATCATGGTATGGCCTCTATATAACTACCTTGGGCCCCATCCTATTTATTAGTTCCATGTAGGTATCTGTGTCCATCTTACACCTTCAAATATTAATCCACCTCCTTGTATATATCTCTAGCCTAGCCCACTCTCTTCATGGACCTCTAACTGGCCTCAACACGACTATATGCTCATACACCCATACATGCAATAGTGTAGTGGTTACTATCCCAACACCATGCTCATCATGAGTAAACCAAGACGGATCTCTGTATAGGTGGTCCAACACACATCGCACCCACGCGTATCTATTTCTCTCCTCCTCTATCTGCCAACATATATCATGCATATTATACAATATGCCTACACCTACACCTCCTCCTCCACCAACTGCGATAGATAACACAATAACCACGACAATGAACTGCAAAGCGGAACCCCGACGTAGAATAACATCTAAACTAATATGGGCCTCAATAGGTACTCGAGTCCCCACAAAATATTGTCTAGTAGCTTGCATTTGTCTCTCCATATCCTCCAATGGCATAACCTGTACTCTCTCTCCAACAACTGGCAAGCACAATATTTGGTACACATCCTCCAAAGTAACTTTCATATCACCCGTAGGCAACCAAAATGTACAAGTATCTTTGCACCACCTCTCACATAATACAATCAACATGAGCACATTATGGGGCACATCCCCCATCCGTGTTATGTGCTCGCAGCCGACACGGTCCATAACATCCCAATCCTCATATGACAAACCTAGCCCAAGTAAAGTACTTAAGTGACGACCTATGAGAAACTCCCTCGAGTGAATATCCCTCTCGCACGACAAAAAATGACAACAACAACAATGTTAGACCACTATATAAACCTGAACACACTTGCTCATCACATTACTATACATTGCAAATCACATTTACACCATTCTAGACCAAATACACACTTTTTGGACCAGGGCACCCATATTTAGGGATCGAGGCGCCAAGGAGTAGGACACCGGTGCTCGGATCTCGGGGTGCTCTTGTCCTAGGGGTCACTAATGCCCTCACCACTCTTGTCCAGGTCTCAAATGCCAAGAAAATTAAAAATTCCAAATTTGAAAAAATTCAACAAAATCACTACTACACCATACATTTTTCGAGAAACAACACACTTACCAAATCCGTTTTGCTGTACATGATGCTATATAGCGAGCCGCCACCATCTCAAACCGGATAGGACATGCTACTCTCACTTGCGGCATCCTTACTTACTCAGAGCTCACTATCACAATTGTGCAAAAGACAAATGAAGTGACTAATCACTTTTTCATCTTACTATTTATAGTTACTTTTCATCACCCACTTTACTATAGTCATTATTTCATGTTTATTCTCGCAACTAATACACACCACACAATTTTTGTCATATTTTGAGTATTTTTACTCCGATTTACACCCCATTTGTGGTGTTCTTTTTTGAATTCTACCAAATATAGTCTCATCTATATGACACATGGATTATATCTCTCCTTGATGTATTTTTCACTCAATCTATACATATTTTTGCATTTTCTATCACATTCTATATATTTTGGGTTCTCCTTTCGGCTCAAAGATTCATTCCTATCATCACTTTCTCTTTCATCAAAAGGGGGCATACAATTGGGGTCATCTTAAAATTCCCCTTATATCACCATGCATTCAAACAAACACTACCAATTCAAAAATTTCAAACATTTACTAATCAACTATGCGACATTTCACCATTAATTCCCCCTAATGACCTAACTTGGTGGCAAAAACTTACATTTCCTCTATGTGATGTTTCATTACTTCCCCCTAATGACCTAACTTGGGGAAACAATCATTAAAATCTTTCCATGCGATTATTCATCAATTTCTATACATTCCCCCTAATGGCCTAACCTAGGGAAACTAGCGTAAAATCTCTCTACAAATAACCAATTAAGACAATCAATCAATCAATCAACGCATTCAAATTTCTAACAATCAAAGTCATATCATTCATAACACAATTGGCCTCCGAAATGACCTAACTTGGGAGTTACATGTGTTACTCTCCCAGATGACCTAATTTGGGAAGTTATTATACATTTTGCACTTGCTTCTAGATGACCTAGCTTGGAAGCCATCATACATTTTGTGTTTGCTTCCAGATGACCTAACTTGGAAGCCATCCTAACATTGCGGAAACATCCGTGGAGTGGGGGCAAGAGTGCCTTTCCTATACCCCTCCTATGTGGCTCAACTATTTCATTTAAATTATTTGGATCCAAAAATGACAAAATTTTGATCTGACTCCATCTACAACGACTAGATCTTGAGGATGTAGTTAGAGGTTGGAGAATAACACACCTTTCTCCCTACACTCTTCCTCTAGCGGCAAGACACCCAAATCCTCCGGTCGATTATTCGTATACACACGGTCGGGTTGGGAACTAATCACTCCCTACCCCATTCCATCGTCATCATACAACATTTGAAATCATCAATTTGTTGGGGTTAGCACACTGGTTGTGCATGCATAATATATCGATCTAAACATACATGTAAATAAAAGTGGATATTCTACCAGAAGAAATATACAAAAAAAGAGACATAAATCAACACCAGATTTAACGTGGTTCACCCAGTGTGGGCTACGTCCACCAAGAAACAAGCCAATCTATTATCCAAAGCTTTGACAAGATATACAATGAAGATTTACAATCTTCCACACCTCTCAGATGTTTAGTACTTTCTTCCTTCAAGATTTTGCTCTACCACCAAGAATTCTCTCTCACCAACCTTTTTCAAGTTCTTTCTAATTCTTGTTTTTATTACTTCTAAACCCTAGCTTTTGTGCTTATATAGTTGTTTATAGACTTAGGGCACTTAGCCATGTAATTACAATCAATAAATCTATTTTAATGCTAAAAATAGATATAATTCCCAAGAGTTAATTAAAACTTCATCGCATAGGTAACCGACGTTGGTTCTGCCTAACCGTCATCGGTTCCTACTTGCCCTTGACCGATGTCGATCTTCCCTGACCAATGTTGTTCTGCCCTTAACCAATGCCAGTTATTGTGTTTTCTAGAAAGTTCCAATTACATGCTAAAATGAAGTAATTGAGCTCCACAACTCAACAATCTCCCACTTGGAGTTTAATTACTACACCATACCTATACAACGTCATTCTTGGATCCTTCCTTGGCTTTATTTCTTCCTCTTCAAGTCTCAAACTCGAAGACCAACAGAAGTGGAGTGTAGCTCCAACTTCTCCTTTGCTAATGGCTTCGTTAGCATATCTACAGGGTTCTTGCTCGTATGAATCTTTTCAGATTCAATTGTCCATCTTCCAATACTTGCCGTATGAAGTGATACCTCAACTGAATGTGTTTCGTTCTCGAATGAAACGTTGAGTTCTTTACCAAATGAATTACACTATGATTGTCACTAAACAGTTTACAATCACTTTGCTCCTTTCCCAACTCTTCCATGAACCTACTCATCCATATCATCTCCTTGCTAGCCTCTGTAGTTGTAACATACTTTTCCTCTGTAGTAGAAAAACCCATAACCTTTTGCAATCATGAAATCTAGCTAGCTATCATTCCACCTACTGTGAAAATATATCTAGTAGTGCTCCTCCTACCATCCAAATCTCCAACCATATCCGAATCAACATAGCTACATAATGAAATATCCAAACCTCCATAGCATAACTGCATGCTAGATGTCCCTTTCAAATACCTGAGTATCCATTAGACTACTTTCCAATGCTCTTTACCTGGATTAGCCATATATCTACTCACAACTCCCACTGCCTGTGTAATGTCTGGTCTGGTACAAACCATAACGTACATGAGACTTCCAATTGTTGAAGCATATGGCACTCGTGTCATGTATTTGACCTCCTCATGTGATGAAGGACACTGATCTTTTCTCAATTTGAAGTGTCTAGCCATAGGTGTGCTAATAGGTTTTGCATTTTGCATGTTGAACCTTTCTAACACCTTGTAGATATAATCCTCTTGAGACAAATACAATTTCTTGTTTTTCTTGTCTCTATGTATTTGCATGCCAAGAATTCTTTTTGCAGACTTCTAAATCCTTCATAGCAAATGTGTGAGCTAGTTTTCTCTTAAGCTCACCAATGTCTTGCATACTAGATCCTGCAATAAGCATATCATTCACATACAAGTAACAAAATAATATAGCTCCCATTTTCAAGCTTCTTGAAATAAACACAATGGTCGATTCACATCTCAAGTAACCATGGTCGTGCATAAAACTATCAAACCTCATGTACCATTACCTTGGAGATTTCTTGAGCCCATATAGGCTCTTTTTCAACCCGCCCACTAGTTTCTCCTTACCCTTTCCTTCATACCCTAGCGGTTGTTGTATATAAATTTCTTCATCCAAATCACCATGAAGGAAATCCGTCTTCACATCTAGTTACTCTAAATGCAAATCTTCTACTGCAACTAAACTCAATATAGTACGAATAGAATTCATCTTAACAATAGGAGAAAATATTTCACCAAAGTAATACCTGCTTTTTGTGTAAATCCCTTTACTACAAGCCTTTCCTTGTACCTTTTCTATCCACCCTCTTCTTCCTTAATCCTGTAAACCCACTTGTTCTACAATGTCCTCTTACATGCTGGAAACTTAACCAAATCCCAAGTTTGGTTCTGTTCCAAGGAGTCCATCTCGTCATCCATGCCATGCTCCCACTGAACGTGTGTCTTATCTTGCATTTCTTCTTCAAAGATCTTTGTTTCACCACTATCGATCAACAATAAATAAAATAGAGAAGGTGTAAATATTTCGGAAGTTTACTTACCCTTTGTGACCTTCTCTCACGGGAGTTTGGGGGTACCGGAGGCTCTATCTGGGCCTCCCGAACATTAGTATCAACTTCGACGGTGATCAACGCGCCGGTCACCTCTAACCAACGTAGGTTTCCGCTAACCGATGTTGGTTCTGATCCTCTATAACCATCGGTGGTTCATCTGACCGATGTTGGTCAGGGACTAACCGACCACAATTACTGTGTATTTCTGTAGGTGTTTCTTTAAAACTCGAGAGTTCATTTTCATCAATAAACTTCTCAATTTTCTCATCCTTGGGTACCAAAATTTTATCCTGTACATTCTCTTTTCATTCCATTCAACATCACGACTCCTAATAATTTTAGAATTCTCTAAATCCCAAAAATGGAAACTAAAATCACCAGATCCATAACCAATGAAAGTGCACCTCTTGGATTTTGCATCCAACTTTTTCTATTTTCCCTATCAACATGCACAAAATCTTCTGAACTAAAAACTTTAAGAAAAGAAAGATCTACCTCTTTTCTAGTCCAAGCTTCCTCTAGTATTCCTCCATCTAGTGAACTTGAAGGGCCATGGTTAATCAAATAAACCGTTGTATCAACTGCTTCTGCCCAAAACTGCAAGGGCAATCCATAATGTATCCTCATACTTCTAGCACATTCCATGATTGTCATGTTCATTCTTTATGTAACACCATTCTCTTGTTGTGTTCTTGGAACCGTTCTTTCCCTATGTATCTCATTCATCGAACAATAATCATTGAAAGCCTTGATACATTATTCACCACCATCATCGATCTAAGGCACTTTCACTTAGAATTTGATTCATTCTCAACAAGGGCTTTCCATCTTTTAAAAGTCTAAAAACATTAGATTTATGTTTAATATAGTAAACCCGTACCTTTCTTGTAGTATCATCAATGAAAGTAACATAATACTGGGATCCTCCATGAGAAGCTACCTGAGTTGGTCCCCACACATCTGAGTGTACAAGATCCAATTTTTGCTCCTTCTTAGTTTCCCCAACTTTGAGAAATCTCACTCTCTTTTGCTTTCCAAAGATACAATGTTCACATAAATCAAGATCTAAATCTTTCAAACTCGATAACTTACCCTTAGCCTTTAAGATCTCGCATTCCTTTTTACTCATATGACCCGGTGATTATGCCACACATGCATCATGAATCTGAAGTAGATAATGAAGAAAATGAATCAGTAATACAGGTAGATAAATATAATGTTCCTACCTTCTTACCTCTTGCCACAACAAAAACACCCTTTGTGACTTTCCAAGAGTCTCATGTAAAAGTAACCATGAAACCAGATTCTCCTAGTTGCCCTGCAGAAATAAGATTCCTCCTAAGGCTTGGCACATGCCTCACATCTTTCAATACCCATGTATTTCCATTCTAAAATTTTAGATGAACTTCCCCTTTACCAGTAATAATGCAAGGTTCATCATCACCCAAATAAACATGCCCAAAATTTCCTGGACATAATTTCTGAAATAACCCTTATTAGGGGTTGCATGGAAAGAAGCTCCTAAATCTAAAACCCATGATTCAATTCTATTGTCCAAAGAAAGAATAAGAGCATCTTGCATTACCTCTGATGAAGCAAGATTCACCTCTTTATCTTTGTCTAGTTGTTGATTCTCTTTATCCTTTGACCAACAATCTTTCTTTGCATGTCCTTTCTTTCCACATTTCCAACAAGTAATTCCCTTACTTACGGATTTAGATCTGCTTTCCTTGACTTTGGTTTCCCATTACTCTTACTCTTGGATCTCTCCTTCCTTCTGCCGCCTCTTCATTCTACATTCAAAACATTTATAGATGATGTTTCCTTTTACTTTTCCTCTGAATTTCTTCATTCAAGATTATACTAACCACATCATCAAACTTCAAAATATTATTAGCGAGATGTTGTATTACTAATGACCATTACGAAGTTGTCTCAACTATCAGGCAAAGAACATAAGAATAAAAGTACTTTTACTTCATCATCAAATGGTATAGCAACTGATTTTAACTGATTTACAATAGATCATAAATCATTCAAATGACTAGAGGCAAATTCACCTTCATGCATCTTAGAACTAAATATTTTCTTCATCAAATAAACTTTATTTGAAGCACTAGTTTTTTCATATAAATTAGTAAGAGATTTCATTAAGTCTACCGTAGAAGCCTCTTCTGTAATATTGGAAGCCATGGATGCTGTCAGGCTCGATCTTATAGATCCCAAAGCCTTTCTGTCAAGAATCTTCCATTCTTCATCAGTCATCTTCGTAGGTCTAGACTTCTCATGCAACAGTAAGTACAAATCTCTTTGATACATATAATCCTCAATCTGCATCTTCCATAATTGATAATTTCAACAGTCAAATTTCTCTACCTTATATTTAGTATCTTCTACCATTGATGTAGCTCCCACTCAATTAGAAATCCCTCTATGAGTAAATCTGTCAAGACACAAAACCCTCAAACAAAGCTCGATACCAATTTTTGGGGTTAGCACACTGGTTATATAGACAATATATCATATCTAAGCATACATGCAAATAAAAGCGGATATTCTACCAGAAGAAATATACAAAACAAGAGACATAAATCAACACCAGATTTAACATGGTTCACCCAGTGTGGGCTACGTCCACCAAGAAACAAGCCAATCTATTATCCAAAGCTTTGACAAGATATACAATGAATATTTACAATCTTCCACACCTCTCAAATGTTCAATACTTTCTTCCTTCAAGATTTTGCTCTACCACCAAGAATTCTCTCTCACCAACCTTTTTCAAGTTCTTTCTAATTCTTATTTTTCATTACTTCTAAACCCTAGCTTTTGTGCTTATATAGTCATTTATAGACTTAGGGAACTTAGCCATGCAATTACAATCAATAAATCTATTTTAATGTTAAAAATAGATAGAATTCCAGAGAGTTAATTAAAACTTCGCGAGGTAACCGACGCGTCGGTTACGCCTAACCGTCGTTGGTTCCTACTTGCCCTTGACCGATGTCGGTTTTCCCTTAACCGATGTCGGTTACTGTGTTTTCCAACAAGTTCCAATTGCATGCTAAAATGAATTAATTGAGCTCCACAACTCAACACAATCATTAAACATTACAATCACCACTTGCGTTTAGTGCACTTCATCACAGTATTACATTTTTCACTACGTTGCATGGATCAACATGTTGATCCATGGTTTGGCACACTATATGGTTCATTCAGAATGCTCTTCTACCACATCTGTGCGTTCTACTACAACATGGGCTTCTCCGGACTTCTCTCAAGTACGCATCTCTATCTACTTTATGTTACCAAGCTTTCCACTCACCAATATAAAGTGGGGGAAAATGTAGTCACAAAATCACACACTTTTTATTACATTTATACCACTAAGTATGTTGTTTTATATATGGAACTTGTGTAATAAAATTATTTACTAAAGGGTCATCCCCTAAACACGCCATTAGTTCATTCGATCATTGTCACTTTGAGTGTCTTGTGCAGTCATTATTCATTTACGAGTTTTTGGTCGTCTCTCGGGAGTCTTAGCTCTCATTAGTTACTCGGTTGTCATCTTTAGTTTTTGACTAGAGCACTTAGGGAGGGATTAGGGTGCCCATGGGCACCCCAATCCTTATTTTAGGAACCCCGATCCTGGTTACACTTGGGTCTCATTTAGATTTTTGAGGTCGGTCTTTATAGTTTTCCCTTCCATTCCCCTAGGTACTAGTCGGCATGCCGGGTCATTAGTGTCGAATTTGAGAAAAAGATCCCTATATAAACACAACATACTTATTATCTTATGGGTGGACTATCTACTACTAAGGGCTAGCTATCTACTAAGGCAAGGGATTGCATTTGGGAATAATTACATCACACACATTGCATATAAAAGGGAAGTCTATTCTATTCCATCCACCATTTTGCATTTTATCTAGCTATTGCCTGTTATCTCTGCGTCATTGGCACTAGGGCACCCTAGGCACACTATTACACACACAAGCACATATAACTACATTGGGTTTGAGATGTAGTGCAATGCTTAGTTGTAAGTCCACCATTGTGGCCACTAAGGACAATCGACCCCTTTATATGCATCTTTATTTTTTTAGGGTTTGATGCTTTGTATGGGGTTTTGCAGGTAATTCTTCATTACGGATCTATGGCGTCATCAGTGAAGCTAGTATGACACTCACACGACAAAGATTGAAATATTGTGAAGATATAGCAACCCTTCCAGATTCAGGTTTTGAGTTGTTCTACGGACTAGGCGCCCATAGGCACCCCTGTCTCGGCTAAATCCTCATCTACTGCAATTTCCTAAGGTGTGATATCATACTGCTGCTCCGTTCGCTCATCATATTGTTCGATCCGGATCACATCGAGGTAAGTCATTTTCAGGTTAGTACCTTTTTCCCCTATTTCAATTATTTCATTTCATTTGAATATCAAATAAAATTAGTTAGCATTTATATTTCAGTTCACATCAGTTATTTCATTGTTGTTCCTAGTTTAGATTAACTTCTAAAATTCATATTTTAGTTAATCAAAATCTTATGAGATATCGTAAAAGATTTTTTTAAATGAAATTCTAGTGTATTTAATATAGCCTAGGTTGGGCCAATCTCCCTCTCAACAAGAAGCTCTATTTTTAAAAGTTTAAAGGATATTCATTTTTATTAAACTGATATGTTTTGTGGAGTTCTATTAGGTGTTTAAAGGCAATGTTTTTGAAGTTAAAAAATGATAAAAAAGCAATGGAAATAAATTATCTTTTATTAATCATTTTAACATGAAATGGTTTAAACCACAACTATATATATATATATATATATATATATATATATATATATATATATATATATATAACAAAAAAATAAAAATCTATTTTAAAAATATTATATATATAAAGGTTTCATCATTATATATATGAAAAATATTTGTTTATTGTCAATTGTCTTGTATATAAGTGGGAAATTCGGGAATAGGGAGTTATGGGCGGAGGTGGTGGTGTATCATTCTTTGAAAGAAGAGCGAATTTTAAGAAAAAGGTTCTCTCGAGGGAGAATTTGAGGTAACCCAATTGTCTTAAGTTATCTCTAGAGTAGTTGTGACACCGTGATGCCCCACTTGGGTGAGTGCATTAGAAAATACCACCGAGATAACTTGGTAGTGAATTTTCCATGATGTAGTAGACTCAATCCCCTATTGAGGATGAGGGATAAAGAAGCGGTTGTAGTCGAGAGGAGTGGAGAACTAGTTGTGGGAGTGGCTCCATTATCACTTGATGGTAGGAGGATGTGAGCTTTGTAGTGAAGGATCCAAAGGTACCCCACACATGTTTTAGGGTATACTCTCTTGATTGAGAACACACGAAATGTTGAAACTTAAGGGAAATTTTTTTCCCTCGGGAATGTATTTGTAAACACTTCAAAAAGATGAAAAGGAATTTATTGAACTAGTTGAAAAGTATTATGAGATAAGATCATTATTGAAGATAGTTGAATTTCTAGATTTATAAAGATTAGAAATAATGAGAACTCTAAAAAATTCTACAAAAGTGTTATATATGTTGTCTAATGAGAGTCATTCCCAAATAAATTCACTCTCCACTTGATGGATTCTAGATGTTAAGGATGAAATAGGTTGTGAATCCTTATCAAGCCTCACAAGCTTGAGGACAAGTCCATAAAAAGTGTTTTAAATTTCTAGGTCTATCATAAGTATGAGTTAGGCTTAACAACTCCTATATGTCTAAGTATTTTCCCAAAAGGGAGACTGTCGTGCACCAAACACTAAATAAAATGGGGAAACAAATTCTCAAGATTTCAATTTTAGATCCCATTAAGGTGAGAAAGCCATGCTCAAGGGAAGGAATTTAACTACCAACAATGTTAAGCTTCCCAAGAGATAAGGAAGAATGGGCTCATTATCTACTAGAGAAGACTTGGAGAGTAATGTTTGAAGGTGATGTCACAGCTCCAGTTCGTCAATCCTTTTACTAGGAATCGAAGGTTGTAGACCAAGCTTATGTAACATCTAGAAGAAGTTCCTAAATGTACAAAAGAGAGGGTAAGGCTAAGGCAATAAACTTGATTTTCCTTTGAATTGCAAGGCCACATAATCCAATATGCGTAGGTGACAACATCACGAATATGGTGATGCCTCTTTAGAACAAATGGAGAGCTTTGATAATTGAAGTCTTTACAAGCGATATAGAACTATCATAAATAATTAGGAATAACCATAAATTGTGGTCATTAGATGACAGACCAAATTAAAACCTATCTCCAACCCATTTAAGATAGGGTATGAAAATTGTAATATCTTGTTATATGTTTTAATGAAAAGTGACCCCTTAATTTTCACAAGAGTGGTGGTGATGAACATTGTTTAAAAGCCTATATTTTTCCAACAAGTTTTTCCACAAGAAGATCTTGTAGAGATATAATGTCTCAAAAGAATATTCCAAGATTCATTGCCTTAAATAACATGGACTACCCATTTAGTGCACAAAGCTATGATTTTCTTGTAGATGTCGATGACACATATACCACCCTTATATTATGAAAGACAACAAACCTCCAAGGCCTTGTGATGAAATTATTTGGTTTGTTTAGTGTAATCCCAAAGGAAATCTCTAAGAATCTTAGCAAACTTATCGTAAGCTTTAAAAGTAGCCCAACATAAAGAATAAAAAAGTTTTGATGCCAAAATCTTGGTGCAAAGTTGAAATTTACATGCAAAAGACAAGGGTTTGATTATCTAATAGGAAATTTTATTTTTGACTCTCGCAATAACATATTGTCATATCTCAAAGGGGATCAAATTGAAGGAATAGGGAATGCCAAGGAAAAGGCAAAGAGATAAGAAAATTCTTCATCAACTCATACATACAATGGTTGAGCTAGAGGACGACCTTTTTGAATGGATCGGAGGATCCCGAAGCTCTCATATCTTTGGCCATTGAGAATTAAGAAATCTCAAACATCAAAGAAGAGAGTTTGAAGCGCCGAGAAAAAGAAATCCCCAACTTCTAAAGCCTATAACATGAAAAGAATAAAAGACAAATCAATTTGATCATAAGCTTTTTCAAAATCAATATTGAGAAATATGGTTCTTTTTCAAAAGGTGTAGGTCCATTACATACCTTCCCGGATAAAAATAATGTTGTTAAAAATGTACTAAACTTTAATAAAGTTTTTTTCTCTAGTCTAGTGATTGTAGGTAGGACACGACACAAGCGAAGAAATAAATCCTTTGCATTAATCTTGTAAGATACATTCAACAAGGTGATTGATCCCCATACTTATGAATAATTTTAATATTTCCTCTATTTCTAAATTTTCCTAAGGTTTTTTTTCTAAAAGGTTCGTGATAGACTTCCAATGTTTTGGGCACCACAAACCGCCATCATTTGTCAAATCCATAATCCTTTCCATTGGAAATGCATTGCATAGACTTACGAAGCACATCCAAAGTGAGTGATACATCAAAATCCTTAGGCTTGAGGAATTAATCTTATAATTTATCAAAATTAAAAATCTTGTAGGGATTTGGCACGGTCCATTGTAACCCCTTGAGATTGGAACACTAATTTGTAGTGATCCAAGAAATGTATGGCATACTAGTGAGGTGGATGTGAGCTATCTAGATGGCATAAATATTCTCCTTAGCATGCTTGTCTCACAAACATTTAAAAAATCTTTGGAATCCCAATCATCAATCTTTAACCCGTGAAGATGGGCCTGAATTTCAGCACATTTGGTAGCATAACATCCCACGAGCTTAATATTATCATTAAGCCTAAATGACATGGATTACAATGGGAGATCGAACATGTTGATATTGATTTGTGCACAGACTCACCAAAATTATTTGTCTAATATAAAATTGACCTTCTTTCAAACATGTGTCGCCTACTTACCAAAGTGGAAGAAGTAGAAGGTGTTGTTGATCACATCATTCCATCAATCAATCCAACCGATATCATAAGTTGGATGTGGCACCTAGTTCAAAATTCTTGAAAATATCAACTAATTTGAGAACTTGTTTGGTGTCAACACACAAATTTGACCACATAAACCAAGGTTGGGATGTTAATGAAGGCCATTGGAAGAGAGGATATGGCATTCATCAATAATTTTAAAAATATAACCACACTTCATGTTCTCCTAATCACCGCCACGTCAAAAACACATTCACTATATCCTCAAGAGTTTCAATCAAATTAAAGTCAACATAAATGAGCCAATAAGACATCCTAAATTATTAGCTAACCATCACCATAATGTTGTTCTTTACGGGCCATCATTAGGAGCATAGACATTAATGAGGTCAAGGGAGTGCCCATTAATGTCAAGGGTAACCCAAACAACCTAGTGTGAGGGATATTCACTCAATACAATAAATAAATGGGGAAATTCCTAGGAAATCAAAATACTTGGGCATGGCATCGATGAGATACACTTCAAGAAAAACTTGTAGTAAAAATTTTGAAACCTTAAATTCCTGTAAACACAAAAAATCTAAAATTTCAATTTCTTAATGATTTGAAGAAACAAATAATTTTCATGACAATTGTGTGAGACCTCATACATTGCATTAGAAAATTTTCATAGAAAGAATCTTCCATATGAATTTCTCCTATCAATTCTCTATCTCGTCCTCAGAATCCAAAGTTGTAAAATAGTTGCTTAATGGAGGTTGTTGGCTTGGTAAATTGTAATCCTCTAGCAAAATGGGGCGACATTAGTCCCATTTTCTTCCTATGGTGAGTTATTACTATGAGGTAGGTTGTGTGAATGCTAAGAGGATGGAGAAAATGTTTAAGAGGTCAAAAAAATTGATCTAACTAGATGCTTGAAGTTTTCTCGATAAACTTGACTATGAAGGATAACCAAAGGTCCTTGAACATGAGGGACAAGAATGGGTGGGAGAGAAGAATATCAGAATTTTTATATTCTCGCTAATGTTTACTAATGGAAATTTTGTTGGACGTTTTAGGGTTCCTATTCCCAAGGATGGCCTTTTGCTAGTATAGTAGTTCCCACATCATTTTTTCTCACCACTTGTTTTTTTGGCGGTGGTTTCTCAACATATGGTTTTGAGCACACCATAAGGGGACAATCACGAATTTTATAATCAGGGGCTTGGCAGCTAAAACAAGTGTTGGAAAGGTTGATATAGGTTGCCTTCTGCATAAAGTATTTGGTTTCTATTTGAATGTCGATATACTCTTTTAAGTCTTTCATCGAATCAACCTTGGCATAAATACACTTTTTTTGTCAAGCAAAAATGACCAATCTCATTACAAAGTGCATACTTAATTGGCTTAACAATTTTAGAAATGAAATATGACAAAGGGATTAGGAGTGGGTAGCTAAACCAAGAAAGGTACTTTTAACAAAGCTTTCTTAGCGACTTTGAACTCTTGAGACCAACGAGACAAAATCATTAAAATATTTTGCAATAATAAACGTGTCCACTTAGCGAGCAACTCTCACACTTATGATGGTTTTATACTACCATAAATTGGTACGAGGCATTTGACAAAGCAATACATTGTGAAAAATTAATAATATTTTGTCTGTTAAATAGATATTTAACTTTACTCGTGTATATTTCCCCATTTTGAACACTCTCTAATCCACTAGGTTGTACTCATTCTATAACTCAACATTATCAAAGCCTCTTATAATTTGCACAAGAACTCCCTAAACATCTATACTACATCTCTTCACTTTTTTTGAGTTTCACAACTTATGAACATGTTCATAGACCTTGAACAAGTTCATCCTGAACTATCCACTTGTTAGGAACCCAAACTTTGTATGTCTAATGGTCATAATTACAAATGGGTAATTAGTCTTACTTGTCCTACACATGATTTTAGGGTAGGAAAACAAGTAAATGGCCCTCTATAAATACAAATTCACCTCAAGCCATTTGAATTATCCGGGGATCACTTCACTCTTTGAATATCACTATTTTTAAGAGCACATCCTTTCTATATATTTCAATAACAACACTAGATCAACGAAAAGCTAAATTTTGAAGCATATAAAGTCCTAAAGTACATGTTGTCATGGTTCAAATCCAAATCAAGGGTTGTGATGTAAGTTAAATGATTTATTTTTCTAGTTGCATCTCATCATAAGACTTAGGAGAGATATATGTAGTTTTAACCCTCTTTATAGTAGTGGTACATAATCAATGTTTAACCACCGTGGGGTGTATTGAGGACAATCAAACCCAAAGTGCTAATCCCCTTTTCTAGGTCAAGCAATCAAAGTTTTTTTAGCACAAGTAGACAACATTCTTAATTTTTTCGCAACATTCCAAATTTACATAATCACAAATAAGAGATAAGGGAACATACACATGAAATTTGAAGCGCATCAAACCTTCCCAAAACCCTTTCATATGCCTTGGATGCATTCAGACCTAAACATTTCCAAAGAAGACATGTTCAGATACAAACATGTTTAGCATTTCCAAATCCATCCTCAACACATTTCCATATCTTAATTTTTCTTAAACACCTTGAAAACTACTTTTCTAATTTTTGTGTGACGTTTGAGCACATTGTTTCACTACTAGAATTTTGTATTTGACATTTTGTTCCATTTTTATGCCCTAATCACTATGTTACTATTTTTGTAGTGCCCACTCCTCTTTGACATTGTTCACAATTGATTAGCATGCTTATTTATCGGAGTTCATTGTACTAGATATATTGGCACAAGATGCCTAGACTTGTGTACTTAATTATGCGCTTTTACGTTTGATACTATTTTTTTATTTTTATGGTACAAAGTGTCATGGATTGAGACCGAAAACTTATTATCCTTGATGTGAAAGTTAGAGTATATGATGACTGTTGGATTGAGTATATCTTATGGGGATATGGATAGATGTGCATTCATGTGTTAATAATGATTCAGGTTGGAAAAATAGAACATGTGGAAATTAGTGCTTGGGATTTTGTAAATTGAAATCTAAAATTATGAAGTTTTATGTGTAATGTGAATGTGTTTGTTGCATGACTAGATGCACTCCTTTTTTTTGTATACTCATAATTGATTTTATAGTGTGATTGTTTTGAGTAGGTATGACTTGTGCATTGAGTGTGTGCATGGAAATATGTATATGCAATTAAATACATTCATACCAAATTGAGGATGAAGGGGACCAACTCGTCGGTGGATCACTAATGAACACGAGGTTGTCGAATGCATGCATGTATACCTTAGGAATGTTAAGTGACCATTGTTTAGTGTGAATGGTTGTTTATTTAATTTTCTAATTCTATAGAGTCTTTTCATTCATTTGTAGCCTTAGTATTGTTAAATGAAGTTTATTTATTTTTGTTTTAAATTTTATTTATGTGTTTGGTCAACTAGTCTAATTTCCTTCCATTTTAAGTTTTTGTGGTTTGTCAAATGGTTGAAACTTTCCTTTTTTTAAAAATTTAGATTTTGTTTATAGGCTCAATTTTAGGAGGTGTGTGGGATAAGTGTTCTATCAAAACTTCTCCTTATGCCTATCCATGGGGTAAGTTGAATTTTTTAGTCTCATTTCACCTTTTGGGACTCAAAAGGGCCTCATAAATGGCCTTGGAATGTTCCTAACAAGTAATGTCATAAATTGAATGAGTGAGTTGTTGGAAAGGGTTCCATGCCTTTGAGTTATGGGAGTTGCATATTTCATGGCAATCTTGGCATGATTTTTGTAAGAATTTTGTGGGTTTCCCATGTGATCTTGTAAGTGCATTTAATACTTATGATCGGGGATTTCGCTTGGCTTGGGTGTTTAGAGTTTTCCACTTAGCAACCTCCTATTTGATGCTCCTTTTGGTTGTTTACTATATGTTGAAATTTTGGAGAATCTTTGGGGGTTCTCTTTTTCGTTGGTTGTGCAATTTTAGTATTGGAGCTACTTGTGAAGTTTTGGAGGGAGTTGGGAGTTTGGTTTGGCTCATGGATTGTGGAAGAATTGTTTTGAGTCTTGCGACAAGATGAGCAAGAGGTAGACTCTACCCATTTGGATTTTATTTGTAAGAAATGTCATTTTTTCCTCTCTCTGTTGAATTGTTGATATGTTGTAAAATTTATTGCTCCTTTGAGCACATGTTAAAATTTACATTTGAATATCGTAAACTTGTAATGCACCATTTTGGGCATGCAAGATTTATTGTGTGTATGGGGATGAGAGTTATCATTTTAGATGGAGGGAAAAGGAGTTGGTTACTTCATAGAGATAAGGATTTGGATGCTTGGTTATCTTGTGTCTTGCTCGGAGGGAACCAAAGAAGTGTATGATCCGCCTTCGATGGAGGGAAAGGGAGAAGATTTATTTTGATGGAGAGAAAAGGGGATGTCGATGTATATGTATTATCCTACTCGAAATAAACAAGGGAAACACTGTGACTCCTTCGATGGAGTGAAAAGGAGGGTCAATTTTGATTTCTCCCCTTTGCAAGTCTTACCAATAGACTTGGTAGTGTGTTTTACCTTCTTTTTGGTGTATTTACTCCTTCTTATCTCAAACAAAATTTATATTTGGTTGAATGGAATGTATGGTGTATGCATTTTGGTTACAAGTTGTGTCTTTTCTCATGCATGCCGGTGTTGGTTATTCGAGCCCCTATTGACTTGGGGTTTAGTTGGTCATCAAGGAAGAGATTGTGCCCTCGTTGTGTAGTTGGAAGGTAAACGTTGTTGGTATCCTTCTTTTGATTATGGTAATGGAAGCTTGTGAAGATGCCCAAAAATTTATTTTGATATCTTTGAAATGCGAAAAAATATTGAATTGTATTATGTGTTGAAAGGATTTGAAATGTGTTGTAAATCTTGTATGTTGTATAAATTGTTGAAATGATGGAGAAGTTGTGAAAATTGTAATATTTATGTGAATTGATTGAAGTTCTATGAACTATTGAAAAGTTGTCTTTTAAATGATGCAATGTCATAAATATAATGATTTCCTTGTTTTATTTGAAAGCTTGAATGTGTGTTAAAATTTATATAATGGTGCTAGGTATGTAAATATGTAAATGAGCTTGTTTAGAAATTGAAAATGTTTGAATGCATTATACTATATTTAGTGTGCAAATATTAGATGTTATATTTTCGAGCAAAATGGAATTTATGTTGTTGTACGTTAATTAAACCTAAATTTTGACTAAGTGGGAAATAACTAGTGAAACTCATACCTAAACAGGTTTTTGGGTTGTCCGAGCAATTGTGCAAGTAATTTACAAACTGCTTCCAAATTATGGTTCATGTTATTGTCTTTGCAGTGTTGGGCAGAGGTTCGAGCTTTTGAAGCAAGTTTGCACATTGCATGCAAATCACTTTTGGAACTCTAAATCCTGAAATACACTTGTTTCTAGTGTTTGTTAGCATTTTGAAATTTCAAAAACGTTTACACTTTGTGTGCAAATTGTGCTTGAAGTTTTGCATCATGAATTGTTCTCAGCCTTCTTTATCGAATTTTGGAGATTTAGAGCAAGTTTGAAAATTGTAGTCGGAACTTTGACTCCCATTTCGGTATTGTACCTTTTAAAATTGAAATTTCGAGAGATTTGATGCAAGTTTACAGCTTCCATGCAAAATGCATCCAAACCTCTCGCTTCCTATAGACACAAAATCACACACTTGGGTACATTTATAGGTCCTAAAATCATACTAGCATTTACATGATTCCTAAGCAAGAAAACTAGTGATTGACAACTATCTTTGACCTCTTTTCTTTTTCTTATGTTTATATTTAGTCTTACACACCCTATAGCCCAAGTGGAACTTTACTTATTTATATTGCATGGCTTCAAACACAAGTGCTCGGCCTGAGCAATTAAAGCAGCGGCGCCTGGGCACTCATGTCCCCTCTGGACGCCCGACCCTTTCTCACCTTACTCGCTCCTTTTGGGTCTCTTTTATCTTTTGGGCATCTTTTTCACTTATGGGTCGGCCTTCCAGTTGTCAATTATGAAATTCAAACAAGGGAATCATATAAATACATAGTTATGTGTTCAAAATAAAGGACCAAGCATTAAGCATTACTATCATCACCTAAGCTTGCATTCAAAAAGCACCTAAAGCACTTCAAGACATCCATCTAAAATCCATTCAAGGGACAAGGGTTACATCAAATCTGCATACACAACATAAGAATGGGAAGTTCATTCTATTCCTAGGGCACAATTTTTGCACACACTCATAAGAACTACATAGAGTTTGAGATGTAGTGCAGCGCTTGGTTGTAAGTTCACTCTCAAGGTGACAGTCGGGGTCAGTCTGACTCCCATTCTACATTTTCCTTTTTAGGTTTGATGCGGTTTGTGGGCTTGTGCAAGTGAATTTTTTTGCAAGTTACATGTATCTTCAAAAACCATGGTGCGACTATTAGGTGATCAATAGAGGACAATAAGCGAAGACCTGCATGACACAAAAAAACATATCTAGAACCTTTACATAGTCACGGGCATCCAGATACAATCATTAGCGTTCGGGCGCCCTTGTCCTGTTGTGGGCACCCATGTCCGTCATTGTTCATGAGTTGCAGAATTTAAAGAGATCAATTACGACATTGCTTGCATCATGTTCATCACTTCTCCCTGCTTAGATCACTTCCAAATTACGCTTATATCAGCTAAGTCTTCTTATCTCATCTTCTTGCTTAGGGTTTCATACTTTACATGCTTGTTTGTTTATGTCTTTTTTGTATTCTATCATTTATACATCAGTTACTCTGCAATATTAGATTTAATTAATCCTAATTAAATTAAATCATTTGGTGAACCCGTCGCTCAAACCCAACCTTGTTTCTTGGCATTTTATCATCTTTTTAACATGGTTGAAACCTATGCACCCTTTACTAATGAATACCTTCATGATCTCCAAGCTCATCTTGTTGAACATCCACAAGACCTAGATCTTCTTTTATTCGCTACTCGTGAGGAGGCCACCAACATAGCTGAGCTCAACCCTCCCACCTCTAATATTGCTTCCATTCCTATTGCAATGCAACCTCCCAACTCTAACCTTCCACCTACCTCTATTGTTCCCATTTCCATTCCTACTCCTACCAACCATTTCACTCCACCTCTTATTTCTCACACACGGAAAGTCTCCTCTTCTGGCACTCAAGACCTAGCTTCCTTATACCAGGACCTACAAGTTCAAATTCATCAATTACAACAAGCTACTTCATGCTCCTCTCCATCTCTTGATTCCTCATTGCTCCTTCATACCCCTTTCACACGCGTTATTTTTTCTTATCCACTTCCACCTAATTTCGTCACCCCTAAGCTACCCATTTTCAACGGCCATAATTTCATCATTACTACTATGAAATACTTTACTAAATGGGTCGAAAGCTGCACCTTTGCAAACCACCATTGGTCTCAATATCTATCATTTTATTACCACTCACATTATTACACGCTTTGGCATTCCCTTTGTCATTATCACCAATAATGGCTCTCCTTTCAAAAATAAGGATGTTAAAAGGCTCATGCAAAATTCAAGATCAAGCAAACATTTTCCACTCCTTATTATCCACAGGAAATGGCCAAGTAGAGGCCACTAATAAGATAATTGTCAAATATTATGAAAGACCGTTGATACTAGTGGCGATGATTGGCATAGTAAAATTATATACGCTCTTTGGGATTACCACACTAGTGTGTGCACCCCCACCAATGCTACACCCTTTTCACCGGCTTTTTACACCGAGGTAGTAATCCTCTTAGAATTGGAAATAGCCTCCTTGCAAGTATCACTTAAAGGCATTATCAAAGACAATGAATATCGTGAACATTGGATCCATGAGCTTGAGATGCTTGATTCTCGTCGTGTGCAAGCTTTAGAACATCTCCAAGTATATCAAGCTCGCATTGCACAAGCTTACAATAGCAAAATCTGCCCACATGAATTCAATATTGGTGACCTTGTATTAAAAGAAAATTAGAAGAATACAACAATCGAGGCTCATCTAAAAGGAAAATTCAAACCTAATTGGCTCGGACCCTATGTCATCACTGACAAGCTTGGGGTGGTGTTTATCATCTTGACACTCTCCTTGGCAAGCCACTTAAGAACCCACTCAACATGATGCATCTCAAACGCTATTATGCATAAACACATTCATTACCCTATGATGCACTCTAGTTCCACAGTTCATACTCGACTACTGAGGGTATAAATCTGAAATGAACCTCACCACATTCACTTTTCACACTCTATGCTTCATGATCTATCTTTCTAGCACATATTCTCAAACCATTTCTCGATGATGCACTCTTTTCTATGGTTCATTCTTGATTGTTGAGGGGTATTTTATAAATGAACCTCATCTCATACACATCCGCTTGGGGCACGCTGCTCCTATCACATTCACACATTGCATACCATTCCATCACACTCATACATTGCATTTGCATATCTTGGTTGCACTTACTCTTTCTTGTTTATACTACTTACATGATGCACTTTTCTTACTATGCTAGTTAGATACTCAGTATGCCATTATCTCTATATACACACATGCATGTTCACTTGATCTTTTGGAGTGAATGCAGATCTCTTACATGTTCTTACATGTTGTAATGATGCTCTGCACATTGTACCTTTTACAAGTCCCACCAAGGCTCCTGGGGGCATCTACCTTTCCTACTCTCACACATTATAGGTGTTATTATTTCATCATATACTACTTTCTATTCTTACTAGCACATTACTTTCCATTGATACATACATGTTTTGACATACTTTTATCTTTCTAACATGCTAATGAGGGCTTCATGTGTAGCATTTGTTTCGTAAGAATATATGCCACATTATCTTATACACATTTTCTTGCTCTTGTTTTCCATTGTATGCTATTGTTTTCCGGCTATGCCCTATGTTTTGTGTGCTCTTTGTATGATTTTAGCCACTTGGGCCCTGATTGTCTTGTGACATTGTGAGCGATGTCCCATGTATGAAACCTACTTTTCGCGGTCCACTTTGTTTGCGCACTTGCTTCTTACATTGTTTTTTATTGCATGCTTATTAATTTTCTACCAACACATGTTATTAGCCACTTTGTTTGCATGTTCCTTGGTTTTTACCATGCACATCCCCTACCCCCTGCAAGTATTGGTTTCATATCAGCATCAAGTCCTCTCTTTTGGGCCACACACTCCTACTGATCATCGCATGCACCCCAAATGAGGGGGTATACATTGGGTGAAAAAATCACCCCTACAACATCTCAGAGCTACAGTTCATATCATGACAAGTATAGAAAAATCACAAAAATACGATTCAAGCATAAACACGGCCCTAATAATGTCCTAGGGGCACCAACAATCATTTTATTAGATCAAAGCACAATTCACATAAGCCTTTGAGAAGCGGTTCTACGATTCTAAGCCAGAGTCCTTCAATTATAGAATGCATTCTATCTCCTTCAATCGATACAACTTGGAACTAATTTGGAACAATCAAGACAACATGAACAAATCAGGGATGCACCATCTGCAGTGGTGCATGGTGGGTAGAGTCATGGATGGAGAGTAACACTAGACCTCTCTCCCCAACACTTGCTCTTTGGCGTGAGATCACCTAAAAACTCACACTTGGCGTGAGATCACCCAAAAAACTCGCTCTTGGTATGAGATCGCCCAAAAAACTCGTTCTAGCATGAAATTACCCAAAAAACTCACTCTTCATAACATTTTAGGACAATTTTTCTATCCTTTACACTCTTATACATCATGTGCACACTTTCCTTTACTATTACTTTTACATACTTATACACATTTTTCTTTGATTTATCATATACAGAACTTTGACTACTCTTTCGCTCTTCTTTTGTAGGTCCGTCCTTAATACACAATAAGAAACAACCTACAACAAAAATACAAGCACAACAACAAGTACAATGCAACGCATATGCTTCACCCCTAGGGTCACTTTCCTTTCCTAGTCTCCACGCTTCACTTTGCATCATTCCATGCTTCACTTGTCCACTCGACACGCTATTTGCCACACGCTCTACATGATCATAAGGTATGCATCTCTTATCTACTTTATGTTATCGAGTATTCACTCAACAACATAAAGTGGGGGCAAATGTAGACACAAAATCACACACTTGGGTACATTTCTAGGTCTTAAAAACATACTCATGATTCCTAAGAAAGAAAACTAGTGATTAACAACTATCTTTGGCCTCTTTTTGTATTTTGTTTTCTATTTAGTCTTACACACCTTACAGCTCATTCAGAACTTTACTTATTTATCTTTCATGGCTTCAGACACTAGCACCCAACCAGGACAACAACGCCCAGGCGCTCATGTCCCCTCTAGGCGCCCCGACCCTTTCTCACCTTACTCGCTCCTTTTGGGTCTCTTTTATCTTTTGGGCATATTTTTCACTTATGGGTTGACCTTCCAATTTTCAATTACGAAATTCAAACAAGGGAATCATATAAATACATAGTTATGTGTTCAAAATAAAGGACCAAGCACTAAGCATTACTATCATCACCTAAGATTGCATTCAAAAGGCACCTAAAGCACTTCAAGGCATCCATTCAAGGGACAAGGGTTGCATCAACTCTGCATACACAACATAGGAAGGGGAAGTTCATTCTATTCCATTCACACATGCTATACATTGTTACATTTTAGCTACATCTCGTTATCAAGTGTAACTTGCACAAGGGCATCCTAAGACACAATTTCTACACGCACTCACAAGAACTACATGGAGTCTGAGATGTAGTGCAGCGCTCGGTTGTAATTTCACTCTGGGGTGATCGTCGGGGTCAGTTTGATTCCCCATTCTGCATTTTCCTTTTTAGGTTTGATGTGGTTTGTGGGCTTGTGCAGGTGAACATCTCTTTTGTAGGTTACAGGTATCTTCGGCGACCATAGTCCGACTATCCAATGATCAACCGAGGACAACAACGAAGACCTTGCGACACACAAGAAATCAAATCCGAGCCTTTGCACAATCACGGGCACCCGAATACGATCATCAACGCCTGTGTGCCCCTTTCTCGCTGTAGGCACCCCTCTCCGTCATTGCTCGTGATTTACAAAATTTACAGAGATCACTTGCGATGTTGTTTGCATCTTGTTCATCACTTCTCCTTGCTCGAGATCACTTCGATTGCACGTATATCAGTTAAGTCTTCTTATCTCATCTTTTTGCGTAGGGTTTCATACTTTACATGCTTGTTTGTTTGTGCCATTTATGTATTCTATCATTTATACATTAGTTCCACATCGAGTTACTCTAAAATATTAGATTTAATTAATCCTAATTAAATTAAATCACTTCTAAGAAAGTCTTGGCTTAGTGTAAGCCATACTTTCAAGCTTTTCACACATGTTTGCACAAGTCATGCAATATGCTTACCAACCTTTTGAATCGACATAGTCTTGGTTAGGATTTTAACTTTGATGCATTTGTAATTTGAATGCAAATTGCATGCCAACCCTCGATCCCAAAATGATCTCGGTGTAGATTATGTTGGCCTTCCATAATCCTCACAAACTTTTGTAGTTTGACAACAAACTACATGTTGACCCTTCGAGAACTTGCCATACACTTGCCTAGTGTTGGTTGGGGTTTCCTCGTGCAAATGCAACCCGATTCTTTGCTTAAGTCTTCGCGCAAATCTAAGTTGCACACGGGGTTTCGAGTTACTTAAACAATCCCAAAACCTGTTGAGGTCTTGCACGGTAAAATTTATTGTTGAGCGAGTCAAAAGCCCATCGTGGTCTTGAGTAGGCTTTCGAGGTGCAAAAAAAAACGTTGAAATTTTGCCTTAGTGTAAAGTGAAGATTCTTCGTGTGTAAGCACATCAAAACTCCGACATAGTCTTGACTAGAGATCTTAAGTGCAAATGCACATCCAAACTTTGGTTAATGTATGACAAACTATGAAAGGTGTTTGAGTAGGAGATTTCTCCGCGTCTCTCCCTCTCACTTGGACTTAAACCTAAACAAAAATGGGAAATAATTAACTAGGTCCGTAGAAGTTTTTATACACCAAAAGATTGAAAGTGTGGCATTATACATTTGAGCAAACCTGAGTTTGCAATCAAAGGAGTGGAGATAATCAAAATGAGAATAAGATGTTGATTTGTAAAATTAGAGCATTCCATAAAGGAATTTAAGTAGAATCTCGTCCCTTTCCTTTTTCAATTTTAACGACCTTGGGTTATGGTGATTGTGTGAACTCTTTTTAAATCGGAAATTAAGAAATTATTTTGAAAGAACCAATGAGATAATCTTTTAACAGAACAAACTTTCGATTAAGATAAAATGTGAACTAGTTTTCCACTAGGTATTGTCTTTGATAGATGAATAACTAACAAACCGAGTTGTTGGTCTTTCGAATGTTTTAGTTCCTTGAACAACTGAATTAATTAAATTAATTCATAAAAATAGCAATAATTCTTCATCCAAATTGAAAATGCCACGTTAATCTAGTGAGTGAATTTTGGGTAGTACAATTTCTACATTGAGCAAATTGTTCTAAATTACCAATTTACATTATTCAACCCCGATTAGGATCGCCACTTATTGTTTTCTAAATTGTTTCTTTCCTTCTAATTATTTTATGCTTCGGCAAAATTTAATTAAAACATGTTCCTTAAAAGAAAACAAGAAAACTTTGGGTGAAGTTACACACCAAAGTCACATTAACTACATGGGGTTCTTGGTGGTGCTTGATCCATGTTTGGAAAGAGTCCTAAAGCAGGATGCACAAATATAAGCAAAAACACAATTGTTTTCATACCATTTAAATATGGTCAACACTCAAAAGAAAATTGATGGACTTAAGACATAGTATCACTATTTCATCATAGACCTTCAAGACAAACTTTTGAAAAGAAAATTAGTAGATGAAGACTTATAGTATCACTATTACATCGTAGGCTTTCAAGGCAAACTTTCGAGCTCGCTTGGGCACCATTCTCACCACCATCTACAACCAAAGTTGGTGTTGGCTAGTTGAAGGGTATATAATTAAACCTAACCATCCAAATGATAATGTTATTTTCGAAATTTAATGTGACCATGTCTTATAAATTTCAAAGAGACAATATGTAATAAGTGTTGACAAGAAATGAAAATGCAAATGCTATCATAAAAAAACCAAGTAAAGCAAATATCTCCAACTACCCAATCTCCTCTTCAAGATTTAATTTAATGAACATCCAATTAACAATTACATATTTTAAATTAAAAGCTTTTACATTACATATAGCCCATGGCTTTCAATCCTCACTGTGGTAAACCCTTTTAGTAGCATTCATCTACCCCCAAGCCCTATAAACCTCATTGTTGTACCATATGAATATACAATGCATTTCAGTCATATATATAGACACACACACACACACACGTATGTATGTATGTCTGTATGTACACACACATATATATACACATACACATACATATAAAAGTAGTTTAACATCATGACCCAGCGAGACATCAATTTAGTGGATGAAACCTTTCCCATAGTTAAAAGAAGATTGTTTATCTATTTACATTATATATTATTCAACAAGGTGCACGACACCTCTTCCAAATTTGAAAATGTTAGCTCTATGGAGTACAAACACCACCACAATTAGGGCCACTCAGGTTGAATTCAATACAATTTGTATTTTGGACATGTCGCTATTAAGTATGATCCACTATTAATTATGTCAGGTCACTTTTTCTGTTAAGGCAACTCTTCTCCATTTCTAGGATAAAAGGCTATTTAGATTAAAGGAAAATATACAAAACATTTCTTTTTGTTCATTCCTTGTTTCTCGAGGCTGCTTTCATTTAAATATCCATTGCCAACCCAAAACGTAAGTATTTGTTAAGAAATGGTGTGGCTGTGCAGGGGAGCAAGTGAGGGAGTAGCTCATTAGCAATCAATCCAAAATAAGCAGAGACTTTTCCAGATACATACAGATTTATTCTAAAAAGGCTGTAAAGAGTTGCACTCAACTAGCACTTAAAGAAGGAATTGGTATAGAAATTAAATTATTGAGTTAAAAAGAATGTAACGATATAGATGTCCCTATATCAAGTGCCTCATCAACAAGTTCTGCGATTACATTATACAATGTTTTAAAAGATAGAAATGTCACTAAATCAAGTGTCTCATTCTCATTACTATTTTCAACAAAATATATTTAATACAAATACCAAAGTTGTTAGATGTAACATGGACAATCCCATCAACTTTTGTAATATGATTTGTCCCTCGTATAGATTTTTCCACTGAGTTCCAAAGTCAAAACACTGTGTCTGGTGGAAGGAGATTAGATGAGTTGGTATCCAAACTGATAGTAGAGTATTCCAAGCTCTCAACACAAGGTTCAAACCCCAATATATCCACACACGGATTGTGATGGCCCGTCTCTCAAAAGACAGATTGAAGACCCACTTTCCCCAGTTAGGATGAGCCCATCATGCTCATTTAGAATAGTTGATTGAATTAAGAGCAGACGTAGATACACAATTTAGAGAGAGAGTCTCACAAGACCTTACCTCTCAACACAACTTGTAAAATTTCAGGCAAGATAGTGATTTGCTTAGTTTATACCCTTCAGTCTGTCATTTTCAAACCTCCAATTTAAATTTTCTTCTTTCCATTTGGAAGAGTCAAGGAAGAACTCAATGTTCTGCAACTCCCTAGTAAATATGTTCTCAATTGAACCCACCTATGTAGTTTTTTGTTCCAAAATTGAGTATTTCTAGTCCCAGATGCTGAATTGACATACCCTTCTTTTACTTCTATTATTTCATATGCAGAATGAATTGATGCAAGTATGGAATATGCAAATTTAAGAAAGCCAATATTGTTTTATGATCTCCATAAATCATATGAACAAAACTTTCGTGGTAGGGATTTCCTAAAAACAAACTGCACAACCTGTACTATATCTCACTTCTTTCCAATTCACCCTATATCAAATTGCAATCAAAATCAATAATTTGATATTAAAAGACGGGCCATTGATCTATTTGAAGCCTAAGTTGTGGCATGAGAAACAGTTTGATCCTTTGGCTTCCGATGCCATTGCCACTGGGTCTCCACAAGTTTGTGAGGAACAAGTCGGCTTTCACGTTTCGACAACTTTCTAAATTTCCTCACGCGAAGCTTTGCTATTTCAGCTTCTTCTTCAGGTGTTAGTTCCCGGACCACCACTGTAAGCCTGCAACGTGGTCGCACCCTTATACCACTTCTGCCTTTTGCATGAGGCCACATTCTCTTGAGAAATAAACCTTTTCCAACAAATGCTTCCGCTGTTTAAATTAAAAGAATGGTTACACATACTATATGGTGTCATAAGAAAAATGAAAAGTATTCAACAAAATGGTTTGATGAGTACAATATGATTGAGAACCTACCAACAATAAGGCGATCACCATCCAAACCATGATTGTGAACAGCATTGGCACGAGCTGAATGAATAACCTGCATCAACACAATAGTATCACCGTTGCATTTGTATAAATAAAAAACAACATACCATATTGGGCAGGAGGAAACTTCATTCATAACCACTATAATCTAACAAACTAGCCCTCGCAACCATGATATGACATTCCTCAAAAGACCATTGGCTATACCTTATATACAGTCTTTGCAGCCCGTTTCACAGTCACTTGCATTTGCAACAGCGCATCTTCCACACACATTCCACGAACTAGAGCAGCCACCAAATTGACCTTCTTAGGGCTCTACATAAAAGAGCAATCAAAGCAGGTTTGTCCTTTTGTCAACATAAACAGTTAGATTGTAAGAAACTTATACCCCTAATCTCTCATTTTCAATAAGCAGCAGTCAACCAGGAAATTAATTTTATCATAGCATCTGTATAATATAGAATGAAAAGAATGAAAAGAATGAAAAGAATTATTGAAGACAGTATAGTGTCAGTCTACTTTTTCCATGACCAACTGCTGATTCAGTTGAACTCCCGGGCCAAAACCTGGTTCATGAAAACTGAGATGAAAAAAATCCTATACACATTGTGGGGAGTAATGTTCCCAAAATAAGAAATAAAAAACACAACAGCAATAATTGTTTATGGGTGCAGGTACATTGTCAGTTTCGGCCTTCTCAAAGTCATGTCTGCAAGTTCATTAGTGCAGCCAAAATATTCATGAAAAATTAAAATATATGCAAAAACCAAACAAATATTCAAGATGCTACCAAATGAAGTACAATTTCATACATGATAAGATAAAGAAAATTAAAATAAATTGATAGTGGATACAAAATTCAATTGACGCTTCAAGATTTGACAGCAAGCCAAAACATGAGATAGCATATAAATGTCTGAACATCTCACTTTAGCTTTTCTACTGTCAAATTCATGTTTTAAGTACGAAGGATGTCTGGTGGTTAGTCCCAGCATTTTCAGCTTAGATAAATTATGCTTTCCAATGATTTTTGTAGAAGTAACTGTACAATTTGTTGATTTCTTCAGAGGGTTTATTCACCGTTCAAGTATTTGGTCCCTGAAAATCTTGGCTAATCAAATACCAGTAGCAACATATAGATTTATCTCAGAACCTTAATTCACATATCTCTCGATGTAAACCTTTCTATGGTCCAATGAAATTTTCTTCTTCTGATCCCCATTTCATTTGCATGCCTCATCATCAATGTTAAAGAATATTGAAGTTTCTTTTTCTGAAAAGTATTTTCACTTCTATGAGATAGTAGAATAATCTTCTTCTGATTTCTTATTCTCACGAGTCACTTATAGTCCACAGTTCTCTGGATCTTCCATAATTTAGAAATATTTCATCCTGATTTCTGATTGTCATTATTGCAATTTCATTTCCAAACAACATATTTAGTGCCAGAATATCGAAGTTTCTCTTATCTGCCAAGTATTTTCACCCCTGAGAATAAAGCAAAAATGAAGAAAAGCTGAGTTGCAGCACAAATTTGCATTCTCAGAAACATACAATCAAAATATATAATAGTTAATCTTTATTCTAAAGCAGAGGATCAGGAGTTTCTAATGTTTAATGTATATGCCCCTCTTGGTCTGGAAGAGAAAAGACAACTATGGAAGAGAATGGCAGAGATCATCCAATCCTTTCCCCAGATACTGCTTATTTTAGGAGGTGATTTTAACACTATCTTGAATATTAATGAGAAGCAAGGAGGTCATTCCCATTTAGATGCCAGTTCAGAGGACATGTCTCAATTCCTTCGGAATAATAACCTGGTGGATGTACCGACAGTTAATGGTACGATGACATGGTCCAATAGAAGGCAAGGTCAACATTGTATTCTGGAAAGACTTGACCGTTTTCTGCTTTCCGAAGATTGGTGGTTAAAGGGATGGTTACCTAAGACTATGATTCTAAACAATAATGGATCAGATCACTGGCCAGTTTGCCTAGAAGTTGGCAAAACATTTCCATGCAAGAGTCCCTTTAGATTTCAGATTGTGGCTCCGACATCAAGACATTGCCAAACATGTTGAACAATGGTGGCGGGAAGGCAAACCCAGATTTGGCACTCATATGTTTAAGTTTACCAAGCAATTGACATATTTAAAAGTTAAGCTAAAAGCCTGGAATTGGAATGAGTTTGGTGATATAAAGGAACAAAAAAACAAGATTATTGCTCAATTGGAAGATATTAATGCTCTTCATCGACAATCGGGGTTATCCTTGGATCTTTTCAAAAAAGAATGTCTCCTCAAGGCAGAATTACAAGAATGGGAAACTAGAGAAGAAATTATGTGGAAGCAAAAATCCAGGATCCAATGGTTAAAGGAGGGTGATAGGAATTCTGCCTTTTTCCATAAATCCCTGCTAGCCAGATGAGCCCATAATTATATTCATTCCTTATCTAAGGCTGATGGTTCCAAGGCTCAATCAATCCATGAGATGCAGCAAGTAGCTCAGCAATACTTTCAACAACTTTTCACATCTCAATCGCTGGATATGAATTCACAACAACAGCTTTTGGACACTTTACCTGCTAGTATTTCTCACTAGGACAATGAGAAGTTGATTCAACCTGTTACAGAGCAAGAACTCCAAGGAATAGTGTTCAGCATGAAGAAAGGTAAAACTCCAGGTCCAAATGGCTTTCCGATTGAGTTTTACCAGGCTTTTTGGGATATCATTAAAGGAGACCTTCTACAAGTGGTGGAAGAAGCTAGATTGGCCAAAACGATTCTTAAGGAAATCAATAAGACTTACATTGCACTTATTCCTAAAAATACTGAGGTGCAGGATATCTCTGGTTTCTGTCCTATAGCCCTATGCAATGTTTTGTACAAAATCATCACAAAAGTCATAGCAGAAAGACTAAAACCCCTTCTCCACAAACTTATTTCCCGAAGCAAGGTGGATTTGTCCCCGGCCGCCATATCCATGATGAGATTGTGATAGCTCAAGAAATTTTGCATTCCATGGAAATTCAGAAAAAGCCCACAATGTTTATTAGACTGGATCTATCTAAAGCCTATGATAGAGTGGATTGGAGATTCCTTTGTAAGGTCCTAGCTCAATTTGGTTTCTCTATAGAATGGATTAAGTGGATAGAAGCATGCTTTAGCTCTGTTTCCTTTGTTGTTCTTGTTAATGGCTCTCCTACACAATTTTTGGAGCTTCCAGAGGTCTCAGACAAGGAGATCCTTTATCCCCTTTTCTATTCATTATCCTGGCAGAATGCATGGGGCGACTTATCAAAAAGACCTGCCAGGAAAAGAGAACCCATGGATTTCAACTGGCCAATAATAGTCAACCAATTTCTTGTCTCCAATTTGTTGATGATTCCACGTTGATTGGAAGAGCTACAATCCAGGAAGCGAGATAGATTCAAAAAATGTTGGATACCTTTTCAGATGCTACTGGTCAGTTGATTAATCAAGGCAAATCCAACATTTTCTTTTTTCATACTTCTACCTAGACAAGAAGAGCAAATTTTAGAACTCTTCCAGTTCAGGAAGGGCATGCTTCCTCTTCAGTATCTAGGTGTTCCTTTGGCCTCGAACAAGTTGAAAGATTGGTCTGGTTAATCAATAAGATTGATTCAAAACTACAGAAGTGGACGAACAAATGGCTTTCATCAGGGGGGAGGATGACGTTGGTTAAATCTGTCCTTCAAGCCATGCTGATATATGTTGCCTCTGTTCTAAGTATTCCTAGCAATATTGAAACAGTGGACTCTATATGTCAAAAATTCTTATGGAGCGGAGTTCAAAATAAGAAGAAATGGTCCTTGGTTAAATGGGAGACATTATGCCGGCCAAAGATTGAAGGAGGATTAGGATTTTGATCTTCTCCTAAACAGAATAAAGCTTTAGCTGCTAAATTATACTGGAGACTACTTGCTCATCCTACTGATTTATGGGCTGTTAGAGCTAAGTATGCTGAAAATAATTCCCCGAGAGAACATTATCAGATCTACCCTCCCTTCTAAAGGTTCTCCTGTCTTGACGTTTATCAGAATGGGAGAAGATATGATAAAAAAAGAGCTCTTTTGGATTGTTAACAATGGTCAAATGGCTAATTTTTGGACGGATTCTTGGGACGGTCAGCCACCTCTCATTCTCCAATTCCCTCATCTTAGACCCATTATGGAACACATGCAAGGCATTGGATGGACCAAGGTTGCCCATTATGGGCGAACTGTGACCCTTCCTTGGGAAAATGGAAAAGATTGGATTCTGTTTCAGAATGGCCCATTGTTGTAAGTCATGAGGATCTCACTCTGCTTCATAAAGTCTTACAGGCTAGACCTTTGTTTTCTTCACCATTACCAGATAAACTGGGATGGGGACAGGATGTTTCTGGTGCATACTCAGTATCTGTTGGTTATTCTTCATTGCTGGTGAACAATCCTCATCCTCTTCGGTTTCTTTTCAAACATTTATGGCAGCCAAGTATGTGGCCCAAAGTCAGTTTCTTTGTTTGGCTGGTTATTCATGCAAGAGTTCTCACAGGGGATCGTCTTTTGAAGAGAGGAATGTATGGCCCTTTTAGATGCATTTTGTGTTTACAAGACGAAGAATCTGCATCGCATCTTTTCTTCCTTTGTCCTTGGGTTAATCCTATCTGGCATCAGTTATCTACATTGTTTCAATTACACTGGAATAATTTTGGGTCCATAGAGGAGACTTTTAGTGCATGGAAGAGAAGTCTCCCAAAAGGCCAACATTTCCTTCTGATCTTGTGGACTGGTATCTCCCTCACTCTATGGGATATTTGGAAAGAAAAGAATCGTAGAATTTTTCAACAAGTTAGCAAAGAGAACTCTTTTATCTAGGAGAAAATTAAAATTAACATAGTGGAAAGCCTCAAACATAAAATACCTTTACCACAGAGTCTGTCTCAGAATGGGTACATCTCCTCAAACAAATATCTATGGACCCTAGGGATGTTGCGCTTTCAAGAGGCAAATTAAACAGCAGGCGCTTTCCAAGAGGCAAATTAAACAGCAGGCTATAAGCGTAAGTCCTTGGACAAAACCTCCTTTAGGATATGGAAAGTTGAACACAGATGGTGCTTCTCGAGGGAATCCAAGAAGAGCTGTTATGGGAGGCATTGCTAGAGATAGCCAGGGGGAAGTGCAGTTCTTCTTTGCAGAGAATTTGGGTACTACTACTAACAATCTTGCGGAGGTGAAAGCAATCTATAGAGGCATGCAGGAGGCTTTAAAGATCGGATGGCAAAAGCTTCAAATTGAATCAGACTCTCAAATTATTTTAAAGTTGTTATTTGATGATCGAACTGATTCTTCTTCTAACTGGCGAATAGCAAAAGAGGTATGGAGGATACAACAATTGAAACAGCAGTTTCAGGAAGTTCAGCTATACAACATTCCCCATGCTCGGAATAAAGTTGTTGATGGATTAGCAAATTGGGCCTTAGATAATAGAGATCTCTTTTGCTATGGCATGCCGCTTGCATGGTGGTCCAATAAGATCCAACTAGATATCCGACATATTCTAAGCCTGGACTCCTCACCATGATTATGTTCTTAGTTTATCCTTTGTATCATGCTCAAGCCTGCGCAAATAGTTTTCAGGCTTGGCATAGTCATATATGTATTTTTCACTTTTATCTAATATAAAATTTTGGTGGTTGTTTTTTAAACAAATATATATATATAGTTAAACTCAATCCCATCTAATGACGTGCCCATAACAGCTTCCTTGCACATCCCAATTGAGAATGAAGCAGAAACAAACTCAAAACTCAACGCATCACCCTTGACAAGGAACACACCTAATATCAATGATTTGCAAATCTGCATCGAGATTTGAAATGTTTTTTGACAATCTATCATAATTTCAAAGGTATTTACTAGCACAGAAATTTACATAATAGCAGGGAATGCTGAGACACTGAGTCAAAAGGAAACAACTAAGAAACTACCATATGCGAAGATTGAGCCTCTAAGATTACCACATACTAAATAAGCAAGTACACAACACCATTCGTAGTAGATGTTCAATAGAAGAGATCAAACAAACAAAGATCATTCACTATGATGAATGGCGAGGTATTGGTGAATGCATGTTCCACCTGTTTCATTTGCTTCGGTCATATTCTCAGCAGTATGATGAGTGTCAGCGGGTTCTTGCTTAATATCAACAAGAAGCAATGAGAGATGGTTGGTGGACATGCTTGAAGTTGAGACCAGTAGTTTGTGGTTTTGTTTTAAGGGTCAAGTCTGTGTCTGCTTCCTGTGGAGCCATTGGCCTCTTATTAGCTTTGTTGGTGAGAATTGCAGGAATGGCTGAGCTCACTTGAGCATTCAGGAGCTGATGTTGGAGTGGTTCAATCAATAGCTACTTTTGTGCAACAAGTTGGTCATGATGCTCGGCTGCTTGATCCATTAGCTGAGCCTGCTGAGTAATGAGGGTTTTGAGAAAGGCAGTAATATTATGTGTTAGGTACTCTTCCCAAAGAGTTCCATTTTATCAGCTAACAAAGGTCTTTGAGAATGGCAATAATTTGGTGATTGCTGAAATTGGTGGTGAGTGGGATGACAAGGGGCAGGTTGATAATGGCAATAATGATCTGACTCAGATTTTGAGTGGCCGGACAAAAAGCAGATGTCGGGCAAAGGAGGCAGCATGCAAGTAAATTGTGCTTCTCTTCAAGAGTTAGTAATGGAAGAGGCTTGAATAAAACATAATTATGCACCCAACACGGTCAAGCTTTGCGTTCAAATCACACCCGCAAACTGCTACTCCAAGCTCCCCACAAATAATTTAGACATATAAGCATGTGTGCAACATGCCTGGGCAATGCGCTAAACAGAGATCAGGCTCTACTACTTTACTTGTGGACAATAATATGTCTAAAGAGGCAGGGAATATGGGATTAAGATCCACATTGCACATGACAGGGAAAAAAACAGTAATTTGCCTTACAGGATGACAATGAAGTCAAGGGCATATAATTGATTGCAAATGACAGGAAAAAAAGGAGTGATTTAACAATGAAGTCAAGGACATATAGCTGTTTTAGGAGGTGATCAAGATGTGGTCTCAAATTTGGGAAAATCAGCAGATGTGCCAAATAGTGCGCCACCTTGTCCATTGGGTTCAGTGCCTCAGTCCTTCCTAACACTGGCTACAAAATCTGCAACTTGTGGTGAGTCGTGACAGATACTGCACCTATCTCCAAATTGGCCCTGGCATGAATGTTCGACTCCATACCACCTGTGGCAATCTTGATCCCAGATTCAACCTCAGCCCAGCCCCAACACCAATGCTAGACAAACCAAGTTTCATGCATCTCCAAAATCAGTGTTAACATATCCATGTTGGCACCAACGCCCTTCCTAATTCAACAGTTTGAAAAAGCCAACCAGAGCCAACTTATTGCAGCTCTTCAGTGCCAAGTGCCAGCCTGCACAGAACCTGCACCTGTACATTCTTGTTCAGTTACAAGTCTTGTAACCAGTGGTTAGCCTTCCCTAAAGCCTCTTCTTCTTAATGAATACCTCACCTATTATAAAGGCAAATGAATTGCAGTTAGTAGGGGCTATGCTCAATTACTAGGTGCTTCTTACTGTTTAAAAGACTTCTAGTCTCTTCTCAGATATCATCATAGAGAGCTATTTTCCTGACAGTGAAAATTCAGTTCTTGTTGACATTGTAATGAACAAATTGCAAAACACATTTCAAACCTGAATTTGATCAAAAGCAAGTGCATCATAAGATATAAGACAAAACACTCCAGGCCTGTTTGGAAAAGGTGTTAAAAAGGTGGAATCAACAGTTCTGATGCTACTGCAGATAGCAATCATTAGCCACTAAAACAGAATCAAACGACAATTTCAGCTACAAATGTATAAGGCACCTTTGCACTTTTCAATGAACTTAATATGGTTCATGGTTTGCTCACAATTCATCAGAATAAAGGTGTTTGGTTCATGGTTTGCTCACAATTCATCAGAATATCAATAAAGGTGTTTGTGATGCTTGCATTTTAGGAAGTAACATATGGATATAGGATGTGCATGAAGGGACTTTTTAGAATTGGTGTGTGGTCACCTTTTTGTTCCCACAAGAAACCCATCCACAGGTGCAGAGTACTTTAATATTCAAGGTACTCCAAGTAAATGAAAACCCTTAAGGTAGGGCAACACAAAACAAGACTCCTTAAGAAAGGAATTGCAATAAATATCCCTGCTATGAGGGCCCAAATACAATTAAATATTTTTCTATATTCTTTACAATAATAGATGCTTGTATTTACAGTCTATCTTTTAATAATTCTAGGGTTAGGATTAACCTTTGATCCACTAATAAGCATTAGGCCAAATATTGCAATTATAAATTATTTCAAAAGTTATCCATTCGACCATTACCATTACAACCAATAAAGATATCTTAAATAAATCTATTTGACAGACACCGATGGATATCAATCTGAATCCATCAGTTTCTTCGCAAATTTCTTGTTGACTGGTGATAGATAGCCCCAATCTAGAGACACAATTTTTTTCCTTCTTTTCAAGAAAGTAAATTCATTCTATATTATTTAAATATTGTATCCAAATATCATTTGCAATTTAAAATGCATTCAATTCAATTCCGAATGATTTTAATTGTTGACTTATTTATGTTTGTTCATCATTAATGAAACGAAATTGCGGAATGTTTTGTTTTGTATGTTATTTTCAAAAAAAAATTGGGAATTTATTTTTGTTCGTAGGATTTACAATTACAAATTTGCAATTACGGTTACATAGGGTTATAAAGCCAATTTTTTAAATTTTAAATGGTTTTATAATGTTGTTTTTTAATTAAATTTATAGTTTTTAAACTTTTTCACGGTTTTATATAATTGTTTTGTTATTAAGTTAACGGTTTTTAATTTTTTAAGCATGCATTATGCTACAGATTAGAGTTTAGCAATGGCTTCTGGGTCAACATAAGGTTCAACATCGAGTAAGCATCACTAACAGGAACCATTCCCACTAATGCACATACCATTGCTTGGAAGTATGTTGTACGTAGAGTGATTCACTGAGAACCGTGGTTTACAAGTTTTGTGGGAAAACATTTTCTTGAGGCATCACCCGCCTAAAGTATCATCTTGCATGTATTGTTTGCCGCAACGTTGTGGTATGTCCCAATGTTACAGAAGAGGCAAAACGAGAGACGAAGCCAGAGTTGACAGAGTTGGATGAGAAGAAACTAGAGAGAGCAAAGGTGCATGCAGCCATAACAGAAGCCATTATGCTCGCGGTCCACGCACACGAAGCGAAAGAGGCACATTTGCTTTATCGAGTTCAAACAAAGGGATACATAATTTTTTTGTATTGAAAAACATACTTGAGGCACAAACTTTGTTGCAAGGTACAAGATGGAACAAGGATGCGCATGAGGAAGCAGATAAGGCATGTGCAAATTTCTTGTACTACAACAACATTCCCTTCATGTGGCGAAGAGCCCGTATTGGGAGTACTTGGTGACAACATTGATAGTTGTAAGGAAAGGGTACAAGGCACCCTCTCCAAAAAAACTTGAGAGGGAAATTGTTGAAGGGTGCAATTGCAAATGCAACAACAATCCAAGAAGATCAAAGAAGCAATGGCAGAAATACAGATCCCCCACTCTTTTAGATGGGTGGACAGATGGAAGGAAGTACACCCTCATTAATTTTTTTGCGGCTTCAAATGGTGAGATGATATTTTTAAGTCAATTGATGCCTCTAACATAGTAAAAAATGCAAAAAAATTGAGTCTTATGTTGGAGGAGGTTGTCTTAAAGGTGGGTATCCAGAATGTTGTGCAAGTTGTCACAAACAATGCAACAACATATGTGGCGATTAGGAGACTACTACAAGAGAGGCATCCATCACTCTTTTGGACCTCTTGTGCGGCCCATTGCCTTGACCTTCTTCTAGAAGACATAAGTAAAATTGATTGGGTGAGGCCAATTATAGATGTTCAAAATATAACCAAGTACATATATAATCACCCTTGGGTTCTCAACTTGATGAGAGAACACACCAAGGAGAAAGAGCTTGTGCGAGTCGTTGTCTGAGTTTCTGTTGACTTCTTAACGTTGCAAAGTATTTCTAGTTTGTTGACATCGTTGAAGCAAATGTTTGTGAGTCAAGCATGGCTAGACTCACAATATTCAAAGAAAGTCGATGGAGAGAGGATTGCAAAGATAGTTTTGATGATGTCTTTGCAAAGAGAGCTATAAAGATCATCAAAGTAACTTCAAACTTCAATTTAAATTTCAAGTTGATTCCTTTATTTTAATTTGTTAAATGTATTGTTATTTACTTTATTTGTAAGTTTGTAACTTTAAAGTTTAATTTGTGTGTAGGTGTCAAAGTTGTTGGTGAGGGTTTTGCACTTGGTTGATGGGGAGCAAAACCCGATGGGATACATTTATGAGGCCATGGATAGGGCCAAAAAGGCCATCCAAAACTATTATAGGGGGGATATCACCAAATTTGGTCCCTTTTGGGAGATAATTGATCGGAGGTGGAACAATCAACTCCACCAACGCATTCACGCAATAGGTTACTACCTCCCCGAGTTTTTCTTCTTCGATGGCTTCACGGATGTTGCACGGGGAGGTTGTGGAGCGCCTCTCAACATGCATTGAGAGGATGACACCAAAGGTTGAGACAAGGGACCTCATTATTCTTGAGTTGCAAAATTATAAGCATGTTAGGGGGGTGCTCTTTTGTTCGATGTTAGTTGTCTGAGGCAAAACCACACAGCCACCAGGTAACAAAAATTAGAATGTTTACTCATATGTTACAAGCTACAAATTTAGTTTTATAAATTACTTACACACTTTTGATTATTTTGTTTGCAGGTTTTTCTTTGGGAGGATTGGGGAGGAAATACCCCACATCTTCAAAAGCTAGCCCTCTAAATTTAATCTTAGCCTTGTAGCACTTTTGGATGTGAGCGCAACTGGAGTTTGTTTGAGGCCATTCACATGAAAAAGCGCAACAAGTTTACTCAAAAACGCTTCAATGACTTGGTTTTTGTGGAATACAATCTTCGGGAGCTTATTGATGTGGATGAGATTCATCCATACAACAAATGGACTGGGCAAGAAGAGGAAATCTATGCGTTCACAAAGGACGAGATTGTTGCTTTCAAGAGGGAAGCTATGGGGGAGATATACTAGCGAAGATATTGGATTGGATGACATTTTGGAGATGATGTCAAACATGCGGAAAGAAGCCACTTGCCATCTACTACTGGGGTGGAGCCACGGAAATTTGAGCCTTCAGGAGGAGCGGCGGTGCATGACCAATTGTGGGGAACTAGTAGAGGCAATAGACCCTTTCCCCAATATTTCTCGAACGAGAAAGAGGAAAATGTAAATTATTGTAAATTGTAACTTGCATAGATATGCAATTTATGATGATAATTTTCAATGACAATCATCATAAATTCATAACACTTATCAATTGGCTATTGTATTCGCATGATGATGTGATTTTGTACTATATTTGTATTCAAATCTAATAGAAAACACTTCCCCAACATTTTATAAACTCATTTGATACATTTTCTAGCTACATTTTAAATAAAATTTATGTTTTTTAAATAAATTTGCATATTTTTAAGTTGTCAAATATTCGTCAAGTCTTGCCGAGTTTTTGCCAAGTCAAATTTTTTGAGTTTGCCAAATATTCGCCGAATACGAGTATGCAAACTATGTTGAAGACTATTCAAGTGGACGTTGTTTCATTCTGATGTGTGTAAACCAAAGCCCAAACCCGGTCAAGCCCTAGAAGAGTTGTTGTTTCATCCTATGCATGAAATTTATAAGTTAGAAGATTATTTTATGTTTTAATTGTCGACTCTTTCTAATATCAATATGTATTATAATTTATACGAATAGTTTAACTAATTTATATTTATTATTTTTACTAATTTATATGTATATTAATATCAAAATGTATAGGTTTGGTTTTGGTATGAAGTAATATACATATATATATATATATATATATCGGTGTTACGCTGGGCGCGTCCCCCTGCTTTGACACGTCAGGGGCGTCTCGGGCGTCACGGGACGCTTGGGACGTGGGGAAAGCGTTTTCCCACGTTTCCTTTTTTTTCCTAGAAGCGTCCGGGGGCGTCGAGGGCGTTGGAAAAGCGCCCGGGGGCGTGGAAGCGTGGGGGGCGTCAGGCGCCCCCATGATTTTATTTCCTTTTTTGGCATTTTTTTCATTTTTGGTGAAAAAACCACAAGTACAGAAAAAAATTTGCCATATTTGGAAAGGGTCCGGGAAGATGTAGCAGCAAAAACTTGCATGTGCCATAACTTTCATTCTGTGGCTCCGTTTCAGGTGTCGTTTTCTCTAAAAGTGCATATTTTCTTGAGCTCTATGCATTGATGGCAATATTTTTCTTATTTTCATAAAATCAATTTTTGCACCTTTTTGGACCAAGCAACTTCTTGCAAACTTCTGAAAGAATCATGAGTATTAAGGAATGTATTTGATGTTTATGAGTTCAAGTTTCACCTTATTTAAATCTCAAATGGTTTTATTTCAGCTTATTTATATAATTTAGTCACTATATCTTTATATTTTAAATATTTATATATTTTTAATTAGCCGTCCCCCGTCCCCAAAATTTAGAAATTTTTGCCGTCCGGAAACCCCGGCCCCGCCGTCCCCGTCTCGTAACTATGATATATATATATATTTATATTCCTTTTTAAGATATTATATTTATTTAACATGTATTATGGTATTTACTTTAATCTATTGTTTACTTAATTTTAAAATTTGTATTAATTTATTTCTATACTTACTTTGTAAAGACTTAGTAGTCTTTTTGCTATGCATAATTTATCCTTTTTGGTATACTTATAAATCATGTCACATGTATATGTTTATTTATTTAAGTGTGAGTTTTTCTTTATAAATATGTGTAACAATTAGATTTTATATATTTTTAAATCTGCAAATTTTCCAAATCGAACCAAACCTTTTACAAAATCCCAAACTTCCTAACTTTTTGGCCCCTTGGAACAGCCCCAACTTTTCAAACATAGTCACTATGATATAAACATATGTCACGGTACATTACAACTTAGTTGCATGCAAGATACTCATTTGCTTGCTTCCAAGCTTGTATATACATAAAAACTCTTTGAACCCATAACAGGGAGCTTTTCTTAAAATGCATATCTTGCTTTATATTTATACCCAAGGAATTATCTATGAAAATTGACTAGCCCAACAGCTTTATAAAGGTAAAAGTTCATAATTCTAAATATTTCAGAGAAATGCATGTTTCTTTTGAACGGATTGAAAGCAACATGCTATGTTTAGCATAAAAATGCTAATAAGAGCCCATGTACGACGAAGGCTCTTAGTTGCCCCAGGAAAAAATAAGGATCCTAATCCGATTGGTAGAAACTCTGAAAGTGGGGTTCAAATCCCTCTCTTTCCATATGTTAACCTTATTCTTTCTATCGTTTTCTCCCAACCCACTCAATAGGATGATCTCATCATCCCGCAACCACGTTGTATTTACGTGACAGAGGAAATAAAGTAAATAAAACAAATATTGGTATGGGAAAGGAAAATCACATTGTTATGTAACGTACAGAGAGACAGATGTGCATGAATACGGCATACCATCATTCCCACCTTTGAGGAATGGTTGGCCTCAATGTGTTTACATGTAAGTTGCATAATAATAAGTGTTGCCTTGTGATGTTTATGTTAAACTGTAATTACCATCACCATTTAGTAGAATGTGGCCTCCATTATGATTTAGTAGAATCTGACTCTCATCATCAGTTTAAAGATCCAGATGTCACCTGTAATTGGTAAACCCTACAAACATTCCTTTGTTAGTTACTTAAGGTCCCATTTATCTGAGATAGACCTTCACCTGTAAAAGGTCATCTGAGCTATCAAGCACGTGTCTGTTCTTAAACTTGTATATACAGGCCCAGAATAAAGAAAATGAGCTCTGCTTACAATTGTCTGTTTTTTCTTGCATTTTATTCTGTTTATTCTTAATTGGCACCTGAGAATATCATAAGTCTTCCCCCTCCTCCACTCATTTTGTCCAGGAACCAGTAGGGGACCTCAATCAAAACGTGACTTAAATCTCAAGATTAAAATCTGCAGTCCTGGGACCTGAACAAACAAGTGGACAAGGTAAGTAGTCTCTTGATAGAGCAATCCACCAACTAGAGGATTGTCCTGGTTTTATTCCCGCTTGTCCATTTTTTCTGCAATTTCATGGCAATGGTTTGTTTCGAGTTCCTAGGAGAATGTTCATATTTGTGTATATCTATGCATGGGTACGCACACACAAAACCCAGAGTATCTTACGGCTAAGGTGTGTCAGACCTTGTTCAAAAACAATAATATAACATCAATGTCAAGTTTATTCATATTTTCATATCAATTTCCCATGTTCTTAAAATAATTGCTATTTAAAAAAGTTTCAACAGAGAATAATAAGGTCAGATGCAATTCGCAAGACTTTCTGAATTGAATTTGCAAATAAGTGCTGCCACCAAGGGAGCCAAAATAACACAAACTTGATAGAACCTGTGCATATTTTATCTTGCAAAAGCAAAGCAGGTACCTGTCTAATGTCCTTCAGAACTGCTTGAACTTTTCTCTTGTGTGCAACTGCACTCTGTTCTTCAGTGTTTCCACTTGCAAGGGCTGGAATTTGTGACAAGGGAGAAGGAACTGGTTGTATGTCAGATGACACTGCTGCTAGACATTGCCTCAATGTTGAAATTCCCTGTATGACAGAAATTGAATACAAGTTTACCAAATCAATGAACTCGTCACAATAACACACAGTACATTCAGCATTATTTCCATTTTATGTCGCATGGGTGCATAGGTACACAGACCTCTTCAAATAGGTGGAATGCAGTATGATAAAAACTATGTCCCCCTGAGAATGAGAAATGAGTGCTTGGAAGCTGTGGCAACGTCAGTATTGAAAGTGGGGCCAGCTAGGCCAGGAAATGATAGAAACCTTGAGATCTACTTGAGGAAATGGCAGGACAAGGAGAACTGTGAGGAATTGGTAACAAAAATGGCAGAAACTTATGGAAACTCTTAAAAGCAGTATTGAAAACTCAAGGATGCTCTTGCAATTAATATTTGGAACATAAAGAATGTTGTGGAAAGCTCAGTTTCATCCCAAAGAAACTTCTGGGAATTCCTGGAAAAGAGTTGATATTTGATGGAAGTTTTGGGGACAGGAAAACGTTTGGAAACCTGTAAAAGGGCTCTGCCAACTAGAAAGGCGTCTGAGGTTTGGAGGATAAAAGAAAAAAAGTTGTAATAAGCCCCGTGGAGGATGCAACCACTTCTAATTTCATTGCACAGGTGGGCCCATGGAAATTATGCAGACAAGCTGGAGCAAGAATAGAGCTTTGGCCAAAATGTTTGTGTGGAAATCTTTTTGGCTGTAAAGTTACTGCAAGTGCAGAGGAGGGTGGGCTGAACATTTCCTTTGCCAGCTTGACATTCTTTTTCCCAAGTGGCAGCAGTTAAATGGGTTTTTATTGATTTTCTTAATTAATTTTCTGCAAAAACTTCCTAGATCTGCAACAAATGCTTGAGAAATTTCAAGAAGTGCATGTGACCATGTTTCCTGCCAAACACTGCACATTCTATGCAGCACCGACAGCAAAATGTCTACCAGCGACCCTCGACAGGACCACTAGGTAACCCTAGATGAGGAATTAACCCAACAATAAAGGTTAGAAGCAATTAGAGATTTCGAGCTTCAACAGTCCATACGTCTTGTAAACAGATTTCAGGAGAAATGCTGTGACAAATTTTGAGAAAAACAACATTTTGGATCACATTTTGTAATCCAACATCAGGTTGTGATCGAGTTTCACACACCATGATCCTGTACTCTAATAAATGCATAATTTACTACCAGAAGGAAAATGATGTATAAAAAGAAAAAATAGTCCATGTAACGCATAAAGAGCTATAGGAATATAAAATTTCTCTTCATCCGCATTTGATGTGTAAGGTAATATTGTTAACCATACAAAAAGGAGGTTTGGCTAAAACTTAATACTCGTGATGTTTTGGGGTTAGTGTTTTATGATCTTTTGAAGCCAATCTGATCACGTACTTTATGTTTACTACATAGAGGAAGACTGCGGTAACTCATTGAGGTTGCAAAACAGTTAAGACATTTAGATGTAGCTCAATCTTGGGGCAAACGTGTTTTGTACAACTTTTAAAATCAATCTAGATGAACCAAAACACATTTTTAAAAAACTAGAAATTTTAGGATGCATAGAAACTGTGCAGGAAAAGATTTTTTTATTGATGTTTCAGGCAGGCTAATATTTGTGGCCCATCATCTGTCCTTTCCTAGATATGGCCAACAAATAGTGGTCCAAAGTCAAACCATGGATAAAAATAAGCTTAGATCTGAGCTGTCCATATATATCTGAGTTGAAATACTGGATATCTACATGAATATAGATAAACCGACAAAACTTTAAAAATTAGAGATTTCAGTATAGAAATTGCTTCAGAAAATGATTTTATATCAACCTTTCCGGTTACTATATGTTATCAGAGTATCTATATGTTACCAAGCCATACATATCAGAGTATCTGCGTAAGTAGTTTTTGTCTGTATGAGTTATCAGTGAATCATTTTCATGGCGATGAGGTCCAAACATGGGACACAAAATACTTATGCAGATATCCAGAAATTTAACTCAGATTTTATTTTTGCATCCACAATTTCTGTCCTCAAATCTCTATTGCGGAAGCTTGAACTGAGCTCTCTTAGATATAAAGTTTAAAACAAAAATGAATAAAGAACAGGACAGATTATGTGATAACCAGTTGTTGCCGATAAAAATAATGAAATGGATTCCGTATGCCTTCAATTGCACTTCCCTCCCATGTAAAGTTCGAAGAAAATTGACCTGTCATAAATGAGACAGAAAAAACATATAAGCTCCAGAAGTTTAGACTCCAGATTTTCCTAATCTCAACGGGTGGGTGTATTTAGCTATTCTACTTTCTGAAAAAACACTAAAATACAGACAATGGTGCAGTATTTTCCAGAAAATTTAAAACAACTTGAATAACTCGACATTTTCAAACCAATACAAATGTAGAACAGTGTTCTCTTCACGTTGTACAATAGTCCAAAAATATTAATGATACATTTACAGGATGAATTCGAAGAAAAAAAAACGGAGGTTGCAAGAAATTTAGGGTTACCTGTGAAATGAGTAAGTTTTGACTGGGAAATGTGACATTTTTTTCCGCTTGGCGAGCTACCAAAGGAAGAATTCGACGCCATGCCATTTCTGTTAGTAACGAGGAGGAAAACAATCATGGAGCATTTGTGGGTGCAAAGGGGAAAATGGAAAAATGTTACTGGTTCATGCCCTAAGGGCTTTTGAATTTGTAGATTCGTAACATGTTTTTGTGTAAACAGGATTTCACCTTTGGAATATGTTATAAAGCCCGTGAATGATCATTTGAATATAGACTAAAAACACACTAGTAGTAAAAATTCGACAAAATAATACCAGCCAATATTACAACTTGAGTCTGGTATTTTCATGGTAGGTTTTTTCAGTAACTTTTATCCAACCCATCTACATTTTATAATGGTTATTATGGTAATGATTTGGATATAAAGTTGTTATATAAAATATTAGGCTCGCTAACTAATGAAAACAAAGATATCCTGAAAATATATACATTTATTTAAAGATAATGTTAAGATCACAATCATTAATAAATCTGTTATTTTTTTCTTTTATTTTCCATTGATTTGTGATAGATGGTTTTGATCTAGTTACACAATTCTCTTTGGCTCGAAAAAAGGTGGGTTCTAAACTTCTTTTGGTATTGGACCAATTAAATGTTATGGTGCTAGTGTAGTTTTATGTTTATTGATTATTGATCAAAATTATGCTCGTAGGTGTGTTCCTTGTGTTTGTTTCACTTTCGACATGTTCCCTTGAATTTTATGCAATTGTCGACACGCGACTCTCTTAACCTTCTCTCAAAAGTTCTCGTCTTTCTTTGTATGACCTTACCTTTTCGTCTTCCTTATTTTTTCTCTCTTGACCTCATTTCTATCTATTTCCCTATTTTTTATTATTTTGATCATTTTTATTTAATTAAAATAATACAATTTTGGTTTTTGAGAACCATACCACTTTGGTTGTAGTCCCCATTTTACATGGGTATTTTTGACCCTTGTTTTGGGTGCCCAGACATGTCCTTATTGATCAACTTTTCCATCTCATCGTCTATTGGCTTACATGCCAATATGGTCTTAATTTGGATTCAACAAGTCTATAAACACATAGGTGCATTGTTGCATTTAAGAGACAATTAAATTAACACAAGAGTCATTTATTGAATATTTAGAAAAAGGAATTTACTTATTTTTGAAGCATCCTCGTATGAAAAATCAAATTTTGAGCATTTAGAGAAGAACGCATAGTATTTACTACTCATTGCATCCATTAAAAGAATGATTACACTAGATTGCCTAATGAACTACATTATACTTATATGTTATTTTCAAGATATGTTCTCATAAGGGCCCTAATTAGAACATGCCCCTTGATCCACATCGTTCCCCTCGAGCTTTTAATTGTTTTGCAAGTTGTTGATCGTTAAAATAGGGTAGGAGTATTCTCAATGGTGCACGTTTGAGCAATCTCAAAAAAAAAAAAAAACGATGACAACTACATGTTACGATCAATAGATTGCCCATATATGCCCTTGAAGATAAAACTGCGGGAAGCATGGGAGTAAGAAACCCTCTATTCAACATTTAAGGGTATTTGGTTGTATTGCTTATATGTATATTCCGAAAGAGAAAAGAACAAAGTTAGATAATAAATCTACTAAGTGCATATTTATTGGATACTCTAATGGTGTAAAAGGATACAAACTATGAAATCCATAAACACAAAATTGTGTTTACATTCGTAATGTAATCTTCAAATAATTTAAGGATATTACTAAGAAGGAAGCAAAACCAAAGGATTATAATGACCAAACTTATGTTGAACTAGAAGAGGGTGAATCGTATGTCCGAGTTTGATGCGGTGTAGAAGATGAACTAGAGAGAGTTGTAAGAGAAAGATTCAAATGAATAAGAGGAGGAGGAACTAGAAGATGTAGAACTAGAAACTCCAATCTTGAGAATATCATATCGGGGAGAAGGGAACCTAATAGGTATAGCCCTCCTAATTTCCATTCTACATTTCTTTTATCAATTTTGTCGTTAGTGATTATGATGATACGAAGATTGTAAAGGAGACTTTTGGCTCAAAAGAACATAATTTTAGAAGAAGTCTATGGGGGAAATGGAGTCCTTATATAAGAATCATACATGGGACTTGGTAAAATTACCTCCTGGAAGAAAACATGTTGGTTGTAAATGGGTATTTAAGAAGAAGTACAATGTAGAAGGGAAAATGGAGAATTTGAAAGATCTCCTAGAAGTAAATGGGTTCTCACAAGAATAGGGATTTAATTTTGGTGAGATTTTTTTCTCATATTGTTAAGTTACATTCTATTAGATTTCTTCTAGCTATTATTATTGCTTTTGATTTGGAAATAGAATAGATGGATGTTAAGATAATTTTTTACATGGTGATCTTGAGGAGGAAATCTACATGAAGCAGCCAGAAAGATTTAAGGTTAAAGGAAAGGAAGATTTGGTGTGTAGGTTGAATAAGTCTCTATATGGCTTGAAGAAATCACCAAGAATGTGGAACTAGAAATTTGACAAGTATGTGTTGGGACTTGGACTTGGAAGAAGTAAAGTTGATCCCTATGTTTATTTTAAACAAGAAGGTGAAAATTATGTTATCATTGTATTATATGTAGATGACATGTTGTTAATTGGTAACAATAAGAAAATGATCAGTCATGTTAAATCTCAACTCTCATCTCATTTTGATATGAAGGATCGAGTGCTCAAAATTTATTTTGGGCATGGAAATTAAAAGAGATTGTGTAAATAGGAAATTGTGGTTAAATCAAAGGAAGTATGTTGAGATGATATTGCAAAGGTTTAAAATGCAGGAAAGTAAACCTATTAGTATTCCTTTTCTTGTTGGTCAAAAGTTATCTTTTAAACAATGTCCTAAAACTGAAGAAGAAATAGAGGACATGTCTCAGGTGTTGTATGTTAGTGTCGTTGGCAATTTAATGTATGCAATGGTATGTACTAGACCTGATATTGTTCATGCATTGGGAGTAGTTAGTAGATTCATGTCAAATCTTGGAAAGGAACATTGGACTATGACGAAGAGTATCTTCGGGTATTTGCATTGGACATTTGATTATGCAATATCTAATATAGGGAATCTTGGTGAAAGCAAGACACTAAAACCACGTGGCTTTGTGGATTCGAGACTTGAGTGGAGATTTAGATATACACGTATCTACCAATGAGTATGTTTTCAACTTGTTTGGTGGAGTTGTAAGTTGGATGAGTAAATGTCAAACAAGTGTTGCGATATCCACCATGGAGGTTGAGTAGATGGTAAATTTACTCATGCGAAAAGAATCGTTATCCCAATTTTGTCCCCAAGCAAGATTAATCAAACACGACCCTACACAAGAGATAATCAAAGGGTCGGCTCAGTATTGTGAGCCCACATTTCAAATCCAAAAGTCGGAGTTACGGGGGACTCTGATGGAGGTAGTGGGGTCAGCGAAGGATCAAATAACATCAAAAGAGGCCAGAGGCTCACGGGGAGGAAAACGGGGAAAGGCTTGAAGTTTTGAACTTAGCCGCATACGAGTCGACTCGGGGCCGAACAACAAACTCACGAAAGGTGCCATGTGTCGGCTTAGCGCAATTCCAAAAGGGTGCATCAAAATGGAGACCCCAAATGTGCACGGAGCTTCCACATGTCCTAGGTCCGAAAAGGGACAAAGTCGGTCATTGAAAAGTCCAAATGAGCAAAAAGAACCACGTGTCAGCTCGGCACAATTTTAAAAGTGAGCCCAAGGTGGAGACTCAAACTAGCGCCAGCTCTCCACGTAGTCAGGGTCCAATAGAAGTCAAATGGCAGCGGGCCCAAATCAGCTAAGTATAAGAGGGTCGGCGGAAGCCCCCACATGTCTCAATGGTGCAACTTCAAAGGAAGGATCAAGAGTGGAAGCCCCAAACTTACATCAGCCCTCCATGTGTCCAAAAGTCAAAAGGGGACAGATCCGGTCTTTCAAATCGACTAAGTATGAAAGGACCGACGGAAGCCTCCATGTGTCTCAATGGCAAACCTTCGAGGGTCGAAGCCAAAGGCGGTTCCCCAAATGAACCGAGAGCTTCCACGTGTCCCAGGCCCAAAAAGAAGAAGTCAAAAGGGGTAGAACCGGTCATTGAAAAGTTTAAATAGGGCGAGCCAGCGGAAGGTGCCACGTGCCTCAACGGTGCAAATTCAAAAGGCGTGGCCCAAAGGCCAGTCCCAAACTAAGCGTCGGCCCTCCACGTGTTCAAGGTCAGAAAAGGAGACACTGTCATTGAAAAGTCCAAACTCAAGATGGGCCGTAGGAAGCCTCACATGTCATCTTGGTGTAACTTCAAAGGAAGAACCAAGAGCAAATTCCCAAATGAGTGCAGGGCTCACCACGTGGTCGAGTAAAAATGGGGCGAGTAGGCCCAAATCGGCTAAAATATCGAAGGATCAAAGAAAGGCCTCCACGTGTCTTGTCTGCATGACTTCAAAAGCAAAATCAGAGGTAGTCTCCCAATACGCGTTGAGCCTCCACGTGTCTCAGGTCAGACATATGGCCGTGCGAATGAAAGGGACTTAGCAAAACACAAAAAGCGGAGCAAAGCCGCGGAAGGAGCCACATGTCTCTTCAGCACAACTTCAAAGGCAAAATCCAAAAGCGGCCCCCAAACGTGTGCCACTCTACATGTGTCCATGTTTTAGGTCAAATTGCGGAAGGCGCCATGTGTCAAGCCTAAATTACATGTGGGGAGGCGGGCCTTGGAAGGATTTTTGCCAAAAGCGGGTCGGCGGGCCTAGGGAAGACTTTTCGCCAAAGTGGAAAATGTGGCGGGCCCGAAGATGACTTTTGGGAAATGAAAAGTTGCGGGGGCCGCGGGAGTTTTTTGCATATTTTGTAACTTTCATAAAAGCACAGTTTGCAAGTGCGGGCCCACGAGCCCGAGGAGGTTTGTTCACCAAATGGAAAATGAGAAGGTTGCGGGCTTGCGGGGCTTTTAGGCAAAAGTGAATTTCGGGCTGCGGAGATGCGAGAGGTTTTGTGATTTTTGTGTCTTTTCGTAAAAAGTGCAGTTTGTATTTTCGAGGCCCACGGATCCACTTTGTAAAGATTACATTTTTTCCATTTTGCACAGTCTCGATGCAGAATATTCAAACGGCCATATCTTTTGACTGGAAGCTTGGATTTGAGCAAGAGAAGACTTTTTGGAAAGGTCTCGACCTCCTCTACACCATGGAAGCCTAAAACTTTAATTTTGACAAGGTTAAGTGGGTGAAAAATAGGAAAACGTCTTTCATTCCATTAATGTATGATCTGATTACTTTAACAACTAGATCATATTTGATTTGATCCGCCTTTTTCCTTCTTCAACACGCCAAACAGACATGGGGAACAAGAATTGACAGATTGTAGGCGAACTTGTAGGGCATTGATGGTTGGTGGTTGATCTTTCGAAGTAGACTCGGGTTTTTTTCTTTCTCTCTGGTTTTCATCGTCTATATATTGTAAACACTTCTCATTTGAGGGGAGAGACATTCAGGTGTGGGGAAACTCTGTAAAATTTGTTTCCCAACTCCATTTGAGTTGTAAGCCTTCTCCTATGCCTACAAGAAGTGGATTTTATGCTTCTGAGCATCCATGTAATGGTCTGTGCACCTCATAGAGCAATAAAATCATGTTTTTGTGGTGTTCTTCAACCCTTTCTCATGTTTTGTTGTTTCTTTGTGCCTCTCATTTCATGTTTGTTTCTTGTGCATGTATTTCATGTTTACAGGTTTAAGATGTTGTGCTTCGTGGAGTTTTAATGGCAGATTTGGATCTAGGTCTATGTCACTTTTGTCTGACCTCCCTCATCTCCTTTTCCCCTGTTTCATCCTCCCTCAGCAGAGTATCTCGCCACTTCCTTTTCTGGTGTATCACCACTTAGTGTAGGCTCTCTTTCACTCTTCTCTCTCTCCTTGTCTCCTTGGAAGGTTAAATTGGGATTAGATAGGTTTTTCCTACACTAGAGTAGCTTGTGGCAAGTAGTTTAGGAAGCAAGAACCAACCTTCTCTGGAGGTCCATCTCGAGTATGCAAGTCCCACAACTTAAGAGATGGTCCCATGTTGTGCAATCACACCGAATGCCCCACTCAGATCCAAGGCCATTCAGGGGTGCTGTGATTTTTCACTAATAGTTTTGGCACGCCCGGTGGGACATGTCTGAAGCACCTTACCACTTCATTTCATCAAGTTGATGTGTTCTTGGTGAGATTCAGCCTTTTAAGGCACATGCAAAGCACATCTGGTGACTCCATCTGGTCAATAACCCATCCTCTAAGTTACAGACCTTCTCCCATCCATTTTCATCCATTATTCTTTCCATATCTTTCATTTTCTCCCATTCCATGAAGTTGTGTAATCATGACTTCATTTCCATCTTGGAATTCACACTTTACAACATCAATGCAGTCCATCTCCAATGTATTTCACCACTACTTCGGATCAACATTATGATCAGATTCAGAATCATCATGCTTACCCATATGAGTAGTGTCAAAACCATTTTGGCCATGGAGCTTATCAAGAGCAAGGGTACACATGTGATGACAACAATCAAACTGAGAATGTTGGTTCGTTGGAGAAGATTCAAAGAATAGAGGCACGCATGGTGCATTCAAGGGCTACAACACTAGATGAAAGCATTCAGAATTGGCTATAGGGCACCTTGTCCATGGGTCGGCCCTATGCCAAGACATTTCAGCCCGCATGAGAAGCTGGACTTCATGATTGAGATGTTGCCCCAACTTGCAGTGGGCTGAGGAGATAGAGGCCTACGAATGTGGTGTTAGGGAGCCTTGTCAATGGGTAAGTCCTACACCATCATCTAGTGATTTCCTCCTCATTCCCCAAACAACACCATCTCAACCTGGGCTTCAATTTCCAAGCTTCCCATCTGCTGCCCCAAGTGTTGATTTCCCTTCCCATCTTCTAGTCTTCCATCTCATCTTTTTCCTCTTCCCTTTTCCCTTCCAAATCTAAGTCCCCTCCACAAGATCCAAAAGAAATGCCTTCCCCTCCACCACAAATAAGGAAACAACTAGTGGAGACCCCATCCACCACTCCTCCTACTCTCCCAAGTCCATGTCAGGGAGATACTCCAAAAACCAATCAAGGAGAACAATAAGAAGAGGAACCCAACAGAGAAGAAATGATAGAAAATCGAAGAGTTGGGCTGTCAGATTTGGGTTTACAAAGATTCCCTTGTTGGTTAAGCCTATGGAGGAGGCTGAGGTCAAGCCACAAGTGGTGGAAGCTTTAGCTACAACACAAGCATGGGAAGAAGAAGCTACTCCAAATCTAAAAGAAGAGGAGTACATTCCGGTTCTGGAGGAGAACCATACAATTTCAGAGGCTCCAAGTACAGAGCAGGCCATAGAAGAACCTTCAGTTCTTCCTCCCACTTCACCCCCTTCAAGATCTGATGTTGAAGAGGAGTTTGAGATTTCAAACTTCATGTTTAAAGAAGAGGGGAACCATGGTGAGCAAGTTTCATATCAGGAGGAAACCATGGAGGAGGTTGAGCACATGCAACAAGACAATAAGGAGGCAGATTATCTGTCATTGACTTGGAGGATTGCTTTGATGGAGAGGAGCCCATGCGAGATCACATCATTTTCTCCTCCATCATCCACCCTCCAAGCACGAGCCTACTGCCATGGAGGAGAGAATTCAAGGACGAGTAGCATGTGTCTCGTAATGGCCTCTCGAAACCAAGGTTGGAGGATCTTAATCTTCCATGTTCTTCTCAAGAGAGGAGGGAGAAAATAGCAAAGACCCCATCTCTTCCACACCATCCACCCAGGAAGGTCAACAAGAAGACTTCACTCTTGGAGTTGAAATTCAAAGCAATGGGCACATCCATCGGATCAAACCGTGCCCAATCAGGTACTTGGCTTCATTGGAGCCAAGGGAGAAGCCAAAACCAGTCATGCCCACTTCAGGGCATGAGGATGAGTATCAAAGTACCAAGGATCAGCTGCAATGCCTCTTCAATCCAAATACAGAGCAACTAAAAGAGGTATTTTTCTTGTTTCCAGTTGACACCTTGATGATTTGGGTGGAGGATCGGCTTATAGTCAGTTTTTCACTCATACAAGTAGCCATATTCAATGTCAAATCATTTGCATGGCTGCCCCTTTTGAGAAATGGAAGCTACTTCTCCTGGTTGCTGCAAGATTTTTGAGTCCCCTCTCTCTCGGTTAGTGTAGGAGTAGGAGTAGATTTTGCTTTTAGAACAAGTGCTTTTGCACACTCTGCATGTTCCACTTGGATCATGTATGATTTTTAGTTTTTGTACACATTATGTCTTTGTGGTGTTTGTTTCGTGCACAGTCCATTTCTCAGGATAGGTGAAAGCCCCAGTCAACACAATTTTCTACTCTTAGAACCTCAACTCCATGATCTTCTCGAAAAAAATTGAGAGTGTGGACAAGCGATGCGGAGTTCGGGATCAGCAAAGTGCGAGTGCAATCGGGAGAAGTTTCAAAGCAAAAGATCAAGTATAAGGATATCATTCATGAATCCATGCCCAATGACTGCTTCAAGGATATTGGTCTCTTCATTTAGAAGGCATATGTCCCTGTGAGTCACCAAACTATTATCTTAATTTTGCCCTTGGCCAAGATTGATCAAACACGACCCTGCACAGGAGATAATCAAAGGCTCGGCTCAGTATTGCGAGCCCACATTTCAAATCTAATAGTCAGGTTACAGGTGGGACTCTATAATGGAGGAGCAGGGTGGCGAAGGATCAAACAACATCAAAGGAGGCCAGAGGCTCATAGGAGGAAAACAAGGAAAGGCTCGAAGTTTTCAGACTTAGCCACATATGAGTCGACTCGGGGCCGAAAAACAAACTCGTGGAAGGTGTCACACATCAACTTGATGCAATTCCAAAAAGGCACATCAAAATGGAGACCCCAAATATGCACGGAGCTTCCACATGTCACATGTCCAAAAATGGACATAGTCGGCCATTGAAAAGTCCAAACGAGCGGAAAGAACCACGTGTTAGCTCGGCGTAATTTTAAAAGTGAGAGCCCAAGGTCAACACAATTTTCTACTCTCGGAACATGTAGGATTTGTTTAAGTCCCCCTCTCTCTGTGGTTAGTGTAGGAGTATGAGTAGATTTTTCTTTTAGCAAACAAGTGCTTTTGCACACTCTGCATGTTCCACTTGGAGCATGTATGATTTTTCAATTTTTGTACATAGTGTGTTGTTTGGTGTTTGTTGCTCGTGCACAGTCCATTTCTCGAGACAGGTGAAAGCCCCAGTCAACACAATTTTTACTCTCGAAACTCATCTCCATGATCTTCTTGAAAAAAATTGAGTGCGGACAACGGGCGGAGTTCGAGAAGTCGGCGGGGTGCGAGGTGATCGGGAGAAGTTTCAAAGCAAAAGATCAATACTAGGATACCATTCATGAATCTATACCCAATGAATGCTTCAAGGCTACGGGGCTCTTCATCTAGCAGGAAAATGTCCTCGTGAGTTGCCAAACTGTTATCTCAATTTTGTCCCTGAGCAAGATTGATCAAACACGACCCTGCATAGGAGATAATCAAAGGGTCGGCTCAGTATTACAAGCCCACATTTCAAATCCAACGGAAAAGTTACAAGCAAGACTCTATAATGGAGGAGTGGGGTTGGCAAAGGATCAAACAACGTCAAAAGAGGCCAGAGGCTCATAGGAGGAAAACGGGGAAAGGCTTGAAGTTTTCGGACTTAGCTGCATACGAGTCGACTCGGGGCCGAACAACAGACTCGCGGAAGGCACCACGTGTCAGCTTAGTGCAGTTCTAAAAGGGCACATCAAAACGGAGACCCCAAATGTGCGCGAAGCTTCCACGTGTCCCAGATTCGAAAAGGGACGAAGTCGGCCGTTGAAAAGTCCAAACGAGCGGAAAGAACCACGTGTCAGCTCGGCGTAATTTTAAAAGTGAGAGCCCAAGGTGGAGACTCAAACTAGCACCAACTCTCCACGTAGTTAGGCTCCAACAGAATTCAAATGGCAGCAGACCCAAATCGGCTTAGTATAGGAGGGTCAGCGGAAACCCCCACGTGTCTCAATGGCAAAAATTCAAAGGAAGGATCAAGAGCGGAAGCCCCTAACTTGCACTATCCCTCCACGTGTCCAAAAGTAAAAAAGGGGACAAAGCCGACCGTTTAAATCGACTAAGTATGAAAGGACCGGCGGAAGCCTCCACATGTCTCAACGACACACCTTCAAGGGTCGAAGCCAAAGGTGGTTCCCCAAACGAGCACGGAGCTTCCACGTGTCCCAGGCCTAAAAAGAAGAAGTCAAAAGGGGCAGAACCGACCGTTGAAAAGTCTAAACAGGGCAAATCCAGCGGAAGGTGCCACGTTCCTCAATGGCACAAATTCAATAGGAACGGCCCAAAGGCCAGTCCCAAACTAGCGCCAGCCCTCCACGTGTCCAAGTTCTGAAAAGGAGACACCACCATTGAAAAGTCCAAGCTCGGGATAGGCCAGCAGAAGCCTCCACGTGTCATCTTGGTGCAACTTCAAAGGAAGAACCAAGAGTGGGTTCCCAAATGAGCACGGGCTCACCACGTGGTCAAAGTAACAAATGGGGCGAGTAGGCCCAAATTGGCTAAAATATCGAAGGATCGGTGGAGGCGTCCACGTGTCTCGTCCGTGTAACTTCAAAATCAAAATCGGAGGTAGTCTCTCGACACGCGTTAAGCCTCCATGTGTCAGGGTCAGACATATGGCCCCACCAAACAAAAGGGACTTAGCCAAAACACAAAGAAACAAAGCAAAGCCACGGAAGGAGCCACATGTCTCTTCAGTGCAACTTCAAAGGAAAAATTCAAAAGCGGTCCCCAAACGTGCACCAGCTCTACACGTGGCCATGTTTCAGGTCAAAGCGCAGAAGGCACCATGTGTCAAGCCTAAATTACATGCGTGGGCGGGCCTTGGAAGGATTTTTGCAAAAGCGGGCCGACGGGCCTGGGGAAGACTTTTCACCAAAGTGGAAAATGCGGGCTAACGAGCCCGAAGATGACTTTTGGGAAATGAAAATTTGCGGGGCCATGAGAGTTTTTACATTTTACAACTTTCATAAAAGCGCAGTTTGTAAGTGTGGGCCCGCGAGCCCGAGGAGGTTTGTTCGCCAAATGGAAAATGAGAAGGTTGCAAGCTTGCGAGGGCTTTTGGGCAAAAGTGAATTTTGAGCTGCGGGCTGCTGGGAGGTTTTGTGATTTTTGTGTCTTTTCATAAAAAGTGCAGTTTGTATTTTTGGGCCTGCAGATCCGCTTTGCAAAGATTACATTTTTGCCATTTTGCATAGTCTCGATGCAGAATCTTCAGACGGTCATATCTTTTGACTGGAAGCTTGGATTTGAGCAAGAGAAGACTTTTTGGAAAGGTCTCGACCTCCTCTACACCATAGACACTTGAAACTTTAATTTTGACAAGGCTAAGTGGATGAAAAATAGGAAAATGTCTTTCATGCCATTAATGTATGATCCGATTGCTTCAACAACTAGATCAGATTTGATTTGATCTGCCTTTCTTCCTTCTTCAATACACTAAAAAGACACGAGGAACCAAAATTGATAGATTGTAGGTGAACTTGCAGGGCATTGATGGTTGGTTGAGCTTTAAGAGTAGAGTATAGGTTTTCTTCTTTCTCTCTAGTTTTCATCATCTATATATTGTAAACACTTCTCATTTGAGGGAGAGACATTTTGGGTGTGGGGAAACTCTGTAAAATTTGTTTCCCGACTCCATTTGAGCTGTAAGCCTTCTCCTATGCTGGCAAGTGGATTTTATGCTTTTGAGCATCCATGTAATGGTCTGTGCACCTCATAGAGCAATAAAATCATGTTTTTGTGGTGTTCTTCAACCCTTTCTCATGTTTTGTTGTTTCTCTGTGCCTCTCCATTTCGTGTTTGTTTCATGTGCATGTATTTCATGTTTGCAGGTGTAAGATGTCGTGTTTCGTGGAGTTTTGATGGTTGATTTGGATCTGGGTCTATGTCACTTCTGTCTGACCTCCCTCATCTCCTTTTCCCCTGTTTCATCCTCCCTCAACAAAGTATCTCGCCACTTCCTTTTCTAGTGTATCACCGCTTAGTGTAGGCTCTCTTTCACTCTTCTCTCTCCCTATCTCCTTGGATGGTTAGATTAGGATTAGATAGGTTTTTTTACCGCACTAGAGTAGCTTGTGTCGGGTAGTTTATGAAGCGGGAACCAACCTTCTCACGGAGGTCCATCTTGAGTCACGCAAGTCCCATAGCTTGAGAGATGGTCCCATGTTGTTCAATCACACTGAATGCCCCACTCAAATCCAAGGCCATTCAAGGGTGCTGTGATTTTGCACCAATAGTTTAGGCACCAATGGGACAAGTCTGAAGCACCTTACCACTTCATTTCATTAAGTTGATGTATTCTTGGTGAGATTCATCCTTTTGAGGCATATGCAAAGCACATCTAGCGACTCCATCTAGTCAACAACCCATCCTCTAAGTTGCATACCTTCTCCCATCCATTTTCATCCATTATTCTTTCCATATCTTTCATTTTCTCCCATTTCATGAAGTTGTGTAATCATGACTTCATTTCCATCTTGGAATTCACACTTGCAAAGCGATAATGCGAGTCCACCTCCAATGTCTTTCACCACTACTCCGGATCAGCATTATGATCGATTCAAAATCATCATGTTTACCCATATGAGTAGTGTCAAAACCAGTTTAGCCATGGAGCTTATTAAGAGCAAGGGTACGCACGTGATGACAATAGTCAAACTGAGAATGTTGGTTCACTGGAGAAGATTCAAAGAATAGAGGCACGCATGGTGCATTCAAGGGCTACATCACAGATGAAAGCATTCAAAATTGGCTATAGGGCACCTTGTCCATGGGTCGGCCCTATGCCAAGACATTTCAGCCCGCAAGAGAAGCTGGACTTCATGATTGAGATGCTACCCCAACTTGCGTAGTGATCGAGGAGATAGAGGCCTACGAACGTGGTGTTAGGGAGCCTTGTCAATGGGTAAGTCTTGCACCATCATCTAGTGATTTCCTCCCCATTCCCCAAACAACACCATCTCAACCTAGGCTTCAATTTTCAAGCTTCCCATCTGCTGCCCCAAGTGTTGATTTCCCTTCCCCATCTTCTAGTCTTCCATCTCATTTTTTTCCTCTTCCCTTTTCCCTTCCAAATCTAAGTCTCCTCCATAAGAGCCAAAATCAATGCCTTCCCCTCCACCACAAACAAGGAAACAACTAGTGGAGACCCCATCCACCACTCCTCCTACTCTCCCAAGTCCATGTCAGGGAGATACTCCAAAACCAGTCAAGGAGAACAACAAGAAGAGGAACCCAGCGAGAGAAGAAATGATAGAAAATATGAAGAGTTGGGCTACCAGATTTGGGTTTACAAATATTCCCTTGTTGGTTAAGCCTATGGAGGAGGCTGAGGTCAAGCCACAAGTGGTGGAAGCTTCAACTACAACACAAGTGTGGGAAGAAGAAGCTACTCCAAATCCAAAAGAAGAGGAGTACATTTTGGTTATGGAGGAGAACCATACAGTTTTAGAGGCTCCAAGTACGGAGCAGGCCATAGAAGAACCTTCAGTTCTTCCTCCCACTTCACCCCCTTCAAGCTCTAATGTTGAAGAGGAGTTTGAGCTTTCAAAATTCATGTTTGAAGAAGAGGGGAACCATGGTGAGCAAGTTTCAGATCAAGAGGACACCATGGAGGAGGTCGAACACGTGCAACAAGACAACAAGGAGGTAGATTATCTCTCGACTTGGAGGATTTATTTGATGGAGATGAGCCTATGGAGATCACATCATTTTCTTCTCCATCTTCCACCCTCCAAGCACATGAGCCTGTTGCCATAGAGGAGAGCATTCAAGGACAACGGCTTGTGTCTCGTATCTGCTCTCTGGAACTAAAGTTGGAGGATCTTAATCTTCGTGTTCTTCTCAAGAGGAGGGAGGAAGTAGCGAAGACCCCATCTCTCCACACCATCCACCCAAGAAGGTCGCAAGAAGACTCCACCCTTGGAGTTGAAATTGAGCAATGGGCACATCCATTGGATCGAGGCCAGGTGCTCAATCGGTAGTTTGGCTTCATTGGAGCCAAGGAGAAGCAAAACCATTCATGCCCACTTGGGGCATGAGGATGAATATCAAAGTACCAATGATCGGTTGCAATGCCTCTTCACCCAAATATAGAGCAACTAAAAGAGGTATTTTCTTGTTTTGATTGACACCTTGATGATTTGGGTGGAGGATTGGCTTATAGTCAGTTTTTCACTCATACAAGCAGCCATATTCAATGTCAAATAATTTGCATGGCTACCCCTTTTGAGAAAGGAAGCTACTTCTCCATGCGAGTTGCAAGATTTTTTGAGTCCCCTATCTCTCTGGTTAGTGTAAGAGTAGGAGGAGATTTTGCTTTCAGCAAAACAAGTGCTTTTGCACACTCTACATGTTCCACTTGGAGCATGTATGATTTTCAATTTTTGTACATAGTGTGTGTTGTGGTGTTTGTTGCTCGTGCACAATCCATTTCTCATGGGACAGTGATAGCCCCAGGTCAACACAATTTTTTACTCTCAAAACCTCATCTCTATGATCTTCTTGAAAAAATTAAGAGTGCGAGCAATGGGGTAGATTTAGGGGTCAACAGAGTGTAGGCAATCGGGGAGAAGTTTCAAAGCAAAAGATCAGTACCAGGTTATCATTCATGAATCCATACCAAATGAATGCTTCGAGGATACTGGTCTCTTCATCTAGCAAGCAGATGTCCCCGTGAGTTGTCAAACTATTATCTCAATTTTGTCGTCGGGTAAGATTGATCAAACACGACCCTGCACAGGAGATAATCAAAGGGTCGGCTTAGTATTGTGAGCCCACATTTCAAATCCAATAATCAAGTTACAAGCGGGACTCTACACTGGAGGAGCGGGTTCGGTGAAGGATCAAACAACGTCAAAAGAGGCCAGAGGCTCACAAGAGGAAAACAGGGAAAGGCTCAAAGTTTTGGACTTAGCCGCATACGAGTCGACTCGGGGCTGAAAAAAAGACTCGTAGAAGGTGCCACACATCAGCTTAGTGCAATTCCAAAAGGGCACATCAAAACGGAGACTCCAAATGTGCGCAGAGCTTCCGCATGTCCTATGTTCAAAAAGGGACAAAGTCAGCCATTGAAAAGTCTAAACGAGTGGAAAGAACCATGTTTAGCGTAATTTTAAAAGTGAGAGTCCAAGGTCAACACAATTTTCTACTCTTAGAACATGCAGGATTTTTTTGAGTCCCCTCTCTCTCTGGTTAGTGTAGGAGTATGATTAGATTTTACTTTCAGCAAACAAGTGCTTTTGCACATTTTGCATGTTCCACTTGGAGCATGTATGATTTTCAATTTTTGTACATAGTGTGTTGTTTGGTGTTTGTTGCTCGTGCACAGTCCATTTCTCAGGACAGATGAAAGCCCCAGGTCAACACAATTTTTTACTCTCAGAACCTCATCTCCATGATCTTCTTGAAAAAATTGAGAGTGCGGACAACGGGGTAGGTTGATGTCGTAGGGTGCAGTAATCGGGGAGAAGTTTCAAAGCAAAAGATCAATACCGAGGCTATCATTCATGAATCCATGCCCAATGAATGCTTCAAGGCTAATGGTCTCTTCATCTAGCAGGCAGATGTCCTCGTGAGTCGCCAAACTGTTATCCCAATTTTGCCCCCGAGTAATATTGATCAAACACGACCCTGCATAGGAGATAATCGAAGGGTCGACTCAGTATTGCGAGCCCACATTTCAAATTTAACAGTCAGGTTACAGGCGGGACTCTACAATGGAGGAGCGAGGTTGGCAAAGGATCAAACAACGTCAAAGGAGGCGAGAGGCTCACAGGAGGAAAATGGGGAAAGGCTCAAAGTTTTCAGACTTAGCTACATATGAGTCGACTCGGGGCTGAACAACAGACTGCGGAAGGTGCCACGCGTCATCTTGGTGCAATTCCAAAAGGGCACATCAAAACGGAGACCCCAAATGTGTGCAGAGCTTCCATGTGTCCCAAGTCGAAAAGGGACAGAGTCGAGTCTTGAAAAGTCCAAACAAGTGGAAAGAACCATGTGTTAGCTCGATGCAATTTTAAAAGTGAGAGCCCAAGGCGGAGACTCAAACTAGTGCTAGCTCTCCACGTAGTCAGGGTCCAACAGAAGTCAAATGGTAGTGGGCCCAAATCGGCTAAGTATAGGAGGGTCGGTGGAAGCCCCCACGTGTCTCAACAACACAACTTCAAAGGAAGGATCAAGAGTGGAAGCCCCAAACTTGCGCCAACCCTCCACATGTCCAAAAGTCAAAAAGGGGATAGAGTGGCCGTTTAAATCGACTAAGTATGAAAGGACCGGTAGAAGCCTCCACGTGTCTCAGTGGCGCACCTTCAAGGGTCAAAGCCAAAGGTGGTTCCCAAATGAGCGCGGAGCTTCCACATGTCCCAAGCCCAAAAAGAAGAAGTCAAAAGGGGCAGAACCGGCGTTGAAAATTCTAAACAGGGAAGATCCAGCGGAAGGTGCCACATTCCTCAATGGCGCAAATTCAAAAGGATTGGTCCAAAGGCCAGTCCCAAACTAGTGCTAGCCCTCCACGTGTCCAAGGTCCGAAAAGGAGACACTGGCCATTGAAAAGTCTAAGCTTGGGACCGGGTGACGGAAGCCTCAAGTGTCATCTTGGTGCAACTTCAAAGGAAGAACCAAGAGCGGGTTCCCAAATGAGCATGAGTTTGCCATGTCGTCAAAGTAAAAAATGGGGCAGAGCAGGCCCAAATCGGCTAAAATATCAAAGGATTAGCGGAGGCCTCCACGTGTCTCATCCACACAACTTCAAAAGACAAAATCTCGAGGCAGTCTCCCAATATGCGCTAAGCCTCCACGTGTCCAGGGTTAGACATATGGCCCCTGCCAAACAAAAGGGACTTAGCCAAAACACAAAGAAACGAAGCAAAGCCGCGAAGGAGCCACATGTCTCTTCGGCGCAACTTCAAAGGAAAAATCCAAAAGCGGTCCCCAAATGTGCTCCAACTCTACACATGGCCATGTTTTAGGTCAAATCACAGAAGGCACCATGTGTTAGGCCTAAATTACATGTGGGGAGGTGGGCCTTGGAAGGATTTTTGCCAAAAGCGGGCCGGCGGGCCTGGGGAAGAATTTTCGCCAAAGTGGAAAATGCGGGCCGGCGGGCCCGAAGATGACTTTTGGGAAATGAAAATTTGCAGGGCCATGGGATTTTTTTACATTTTTTGCAACTTTCATAAAAGTACAGTTTGCAAGTGCGGGCCCACGAGCCCGAGGAGGTTTGTTCGCCAAATGGAAATGAGAAGGTTGCGGGCTCACGGGGGCTTTTGGGAAAAAGTGAATTTCGGGCCTAGGGAGATGCGGGAGGTTTTGTGATTTTTGCATCTTTTCATAAAAAGCACAGTTTGTATTTTCGGGCCCGCGGATCCACTTTGCAAAGATTACATTTTCGCCATTTTGCACAGTCTCGATGTAAAATCTTTAGACGGCCATATCTTTTGACTGGAAGCTCATATTTGAGCAAGAGAAGACTTTTTGGAAAGGTCTCAACCTCCTCTATGCCATGAAAGCCTAAAAATTTAATTTTGAAAGGTTAGGTGGGTGAAAAAAGGGAAACATCTTTCATGCCATTAATGTATGATCTGATTACTTCAACAAGCAGATCATATTTGATTTGATTTGCCTTTCTTCCTTCTTCAACATGCCAGACAGACATGGGGAACTAGAATTGATAGATTTTAGGCAGAATTGTAGGGCATTGATGGTTGGTGGTTGAGATTTTGGAGCAGATTCAGAGTTTTCTTCTTTCTCTCTGGTTTTCATCGTCTATATATTGTAAACACTTCTCATTTGAGGGGAGAGGCATTCTAGGTGTGGGGAAACTCTGTAAAGTTTGTTTCCCAACTCCATTTGAGCTATAAGCCTTCTCCTACACCTGGAAAGTGGATTTTATGTTTCGAGCATCCATGTAATGGTTTGTGCACCTCATAGAGCAATAAAATTGTGTTTTTGTGGTGTTCTTCAACCCTTTCTCATGTTTTGTTGTTTCTTTATGCCTCTCCATTTTGTGTTTGTTTCCTATGCATGTATTTCACATTTGCAGGTGTAAGATGTCATGCTTCGTGGAGTTTCAATGGTGGATTTGGATCTAGGTTTGTGTCACTTCTATCTGACCTCCCTCATCTCCTTTTTCCCCTATTTCATCCTCCCTCAGCAGAGTATCTCGCCACTTCCTTTTCTGGTGTATCACCGCTTAGTGTAGGCTCTCTTTCACTCTTTCTCTCTCTCCCGTCTCCTTGGAAGGTTAGATTAGGATTAGATAGGTTTTCTTGCACTAGAGTAGCTTTTGGCAGGTAGTTTAGGAAGAAAGAACCAGCCTTCTTTGGAGCTCCATCTTGAGTGCGCAAGTCCCACAGCTTGAGAGATGGTCCCATGTTGTGCAATCACACCAAATGCCCCACTCGAGATCAAGGCCATTTGGGGTTTTGTGATTTTGTACTAACAAGAATTAATTTGACTACAAAGGATTATATCCATTGTTGGGTTCACTCAAAATGTTGTAAGGATCGATTGTGACAGTCAAAGTGCAATTTTTCTAGTAAAGAACCCTGAGTATCATTCAAGAACAAAAACATTGATGTTTAATACCATTTTGTAAGAGAAATGGTGGAGGAGAAGAAGATACTGCTAGAGAAGGTGGACACAAAAGATAATGTTGTTGATTCTTTGACAAAGGTTGTAAGCATTGAGAAATTTTCTTGGTGCAAAAAAATTGATGGGCTTGACTACCCTAAGTTGTAAGCACTAAGAAATTTTATTGGTGCATAAAATCAATGGGCTTGATTGCACTAAGTTGCTAACTATATGACCTTGAAACCCCTTATGGAAAGTATTCAACAAGTGGGAGAATGTTGGAAATGTGTTTTATATTTTCCATCTATTACACTCTTATAGACTATATAGCGACACAACTTATGGGCTCTGGGACATCGCCTCGAATGGGGGGTTACCCCCATGAAAAAAAATTGGGTTCCCCTTTATAGGATTCAAGTCCATATATGTATTTTAAACCTATATTATTATGGGTGGTTAGATAACTCATATTTATGGGGAACCATTATGGGTTGTATTCTTGGGTCGTGACTTTGGTACCCATTATTTTATAATATCGCTATTATGGTTACCTACTTATGTGCTTACATATAATTGGAAGTATAGTAGGATAGAGCAAAAATGAGAAGTAAACTATTGTATGTTAAAACAATTGAGTTAATATAATAAGGAGATAAGTTATTGTGCTAGGTTTTTACTTGAAAGGGTTTCCCAGGATATATCTTGTGCATTGTGTTATTTTATGTATCTCATTTCTCTATTTTATGATTATCTAAAAAATTGAAGTATTTCTTCTCTCATATTTATTTATCAGATTGAATTCCCTTCACCTTTTAGGGATTAGGTTTTATCTCTTAATGATAGACTTAATTGCCATATGATTTGTTTTATTTGTTCTAATTTCATAGGTAGTGTGTGTGGCATTGGTTTCATATTTCTCTTTAAATGCCATATCATGTATGTCATCTTGGGTGATTAGTTTGAAGACTTCAACTAGAAGAGGTACTAGATTAAATTCCACCTAATTGATCTTCTTTGGAATTCCTTTAAATAATAATATAGAGCTTGAGTGAAAATAAAATGGTCACTCACAATGATGTTCATGATGATATTGTAATTGTACCTTTTCTTAGTATTGATAATTCTTTGAATGATAATATTATGAATGGTCCATAAGTTGTAATTAATGTGAAAGTAATAAAAGAAAACAAGTTGCTTTAAATATCCAAGAAACACTTCAAGGCTTAGTCAACCTTAGAAAACACCTTTTGAAAACTCCCATCGAAATAGTTGATTAGTTGAATATACTACTAGATCTCCAATTTCAATCCCAAGGTCAAAAGACTACTAATAGGGTTGTTATAAAATATAATACGGTTAATATGAACATGGATATTTGATAGCTGCTTAGTAATGATGATGAAACACTTAAGGATCACTTTCTTTACCATTCATGTAGGCATTTCACATTTTCTTCTAATATTGTTCATCCTAATTTTTCTATTATTGTTAAAGCTTCTCTTGATTCTCACGTTGCTCAAGTTCTTCCTCCTTCACAAATGTCTTCCTACTCCTCAACATGCTTATCAAATCCCTTTTATTAAGGACAATGTTTTTTATGTTTATGTTTTGTCTAATGTTTCTTTTAAGCTGAATTCACTACTACTTGTATTCCTTCATTTGAACTATTGCTATGATGAATATTGTGCATGGACTACAAAAATTAAATTAAGTTCTTATCACAAGGTACCCAATCCATGCAATAATGTCACTTACAATGATATATTGTTTAACCCTTTGGCTTATGGCATGTTCACTTACCCCTTTCTAAAAAGTGTTTTTGCTCCAAAGTTTGAATTATACATTGAGAAGGAGATCCATCTCACCGCCTTATGTCGGTTTACTCCTTTTTCTTAGACTTTGAACACGTGATACATTATTGACCAAGATATTTCTTAGAATTTTTAAGGATTATGCAAATGATTGATTTTATGTGTTATCTTTTGGATCGAGTACATGATTTTACCACACTAATTAATGCTTTCCTTACACATTTTCCAATCAACATTAACATGAAGGTTACCTTTACACAAATGTATCAATTAATAAAATGTATCAATGAGACTATTAGTGAGTATGTGTTTGGATTTGAGACTCGTAGTTTCATATGTGACTCATAAGTTGCATGAAAGTGAACTTATAAGCATATTTTACCAAAGCGTACTTATACATGTCAAGGGAAAGGTAGTTTTTAACACTTACCAATCTCTCGAAGAAGTTTGTCACATGTTTAGAAATGTTGAGATCAATATTTTAGAGGCCAATGTGATTAAATATGTGACCAATTCCCTTGCCTCTAGTGGAGCACAATTTCAAGTTAAGGCAAACATCAATGCCAATAATAACGGAGCATGTAAAAGTCAATATAACTTAACAGATACAATACACTAGCCACACACATTTCAAATTATATCCAATTCACATTTACTAATTTTATACAAATCCAACTACATAATATGGGCTAATATAGACCATAGGAAAGCAATAAAATGTTAAATTACAAAGGGAATTTAGAGTTGTAAGGATACCCAATGTTTCTTCATTCAACAAGTGGATGTGATAATTGGATTATGAAAAACATGTGTAAATGTCTCCATATGCGAACCTTAGAAAAATCAGATCACCACCATGCTTGATGCCACTTTCGTTGAGATTTTATTATTTTTGTGCCACCTATAAAAGACATGTTTGCAAAGTGATTGAGTTGATGTTGATATTTGGGTACCATCTAGTTAGAGAGGTTATTTCATTTGCATAAACGTGTGATGGCATGGTAAATAGTAGTGCACCATTTGTAGATTTGTAGTTGTATGAAAAGTTACAAAAATTAGCACAAGTAAAATTTAAATATAAAGTTTCAAAGTTATCAAATCATAGGGCAAGGTGAGATTTTGTAATAAACTTGATTTACTTTTTTTTTTTTTTAAGTCTATGGCATTACAAACTTTATTAAGTTTTAAATGATTTCCTTTAATTTTCCTAGTCATTTGGGTATTGACTAAAAGCATGCTATTGAAAATCCCACAAAAACATCTATTTATTTTAAAACCGGGACACAAATAGGATCGAAACCTCTCACGTACCAATTCAACACTGTTAAATAGTCTTAATTGCAAGTTAGGAATGCCCAATAAGATTATAAAATGGATGGCGCGGTGGTTGGGTATACCTAGTAGCCTTTAACCAACACATCTACATATCATTTTGGTATGATTTGAATATAAAGTTGTCAAATAAAATATTAGGCTCACTTGAGCTAACAAGAACAAATAAAAAGTGAATATATATATACATTTATTTAAAGAAATCAATCTTAAGGTGCCTATCTTATATTTGTCACATATCATAATGATTAATAAATACATTATCTTCTTCTCTAATATCTCATTGTCTCGTGACATATAGCAGCCTCAATCTAGATACAAAATGTAATTTGGCTAAAAGAATTATTTTCAAGAAAAAGTAGGTTCTAAAATCCACAATATAGACACCTCATTTTGGTATGGGCGAGTATTGTTATTGGTCAAAATTGCAATCATATTTGGGTGTGTTCCTTGTGTTTATTTTAATTTCGTCATGTTCCCTTGTGTTTATGTGACTTTTGACACTTAATAATTTATCTTTCTCTCGAGGATTCCCCACACTTCTTTGTATGACCCCGTATATTTCCCCTTCCTCCTCTTTTCTCTCTTCACCCTCGTTTCTCTCTATTTCGGCTAATTTTTGTTGTTTGGGTATTTTTCTAGGACTACAACAATATGATTCTATTTTTCCATAACCATACCACTTGTAGTTGTCATCCCATTATTGGTGGG